>OW203900.1:2400000-3600000 GCA_934046635.1 Buathra laborator | reverse complement strand
GCAGCTGGCGGAAGAAGAAACAGCGTTTCCACGTGCAACCAGAGTGCTCCGAGAAGATTTTTATATGGATGATGTTATCACTGGTGAGAGAACAATAAAAAAAACGGTAGCGTTGCAGCGTCAGTTAGACGAGCTATTAAAAAAGGGCCAATTCCAACTGAGAAAGTGGCGCGCAAACGATAGACGAATTCTCGAAAAGATATCAGACGGATGCGAAGCAGACAGCTTGCTGACGATTGAAAAAGAGGGACCGATGAAGACACTCGGACTTCTTTGGGATTCCAGCTCAGACACGATGCAGTATAGCGTGCAGATTGAAGAGACGTCAAAGATCACGAAAAGAGTCATACTTTCGAAAATCGCGCAGATATTCGATCCGTTAGGTTTGTTAGGACCCGTGATAATCGAGGCGAAGTGCATCATGCAGAAATTGTGGCAGGTAAAGGCTGGGTGGGACGAACTCCTCCCTGCAGATATTCAAGGTACGTGGATGGAGTTCCTCAGCTCTTTGCCGAAAATTAACGATGTCCGAATACAAAGGAACGTAAATCCGAGAAACGCAAAAGAAACTTTCGATCTCGTAGGCTTCGGTGACGCCTCCGAGTTGGCTTATGGAGCTTGCCTCTATGCCTTATCAGAAAATTCTACGGGCGAAAAACAATCTCATCTCATCGGTTCAAAGACCAGAGTCGCGCCGCTCAAAACCATTTCGTTACCAAGATTGGAACTGAATGCAGCATTGTTGCTCGTGAAGTTGTCTGACATCGCTCGTCAAGCTTACGGGAGCAAAATTCGAAAGATCTTCCTGTGGAGCGACTCCACGATCGTCCTTAGCTGGATTTCAACGCCACCGAATATGAGAAAGACCTACGTAGCAAATCGCGTTACGAAAATTCAGGAACTATCGCAAGGCGCGATTTGGTCCCACGTGCCTTCAAAAGAGAATCCCGCGGATTTATTATCAAGAGGAATCACAGTAGATCAATGGAAGCACAGCGACCTTTGGTGGCATGGCCCCGAGTGGCTCCAGTCCGGTGAATGGCCCGAAAGAAAAGAAATTGAAGTTGATATGACTGAAACAAAGTCGTCAGCTGCTTTCGTAATCACAAAGCCCGAGACGTTTGAAGTGCTTCGGAAATTCTCCTCCTTTGCGAAATTACAGCGAGTAATAGCATTCGTTTTGAGATTTAAAGAAAATGCTCTGGGCAAAAAGAGGAATGGACCTCTCTCAGTTGACGAACTCGAATACGCCGAAAAAACAATTGTGAAGCTAACGCAACGAGAAGCCTTTTCGACAGAGATTCAATCGATCGAAAGTGGAGCGCAAGTAGTCAAGACAAGCAAGCTCGCGTCTCTTAATCCATACCTTGATAATGAAGGACTTCTTCGGGTTGGCGGACGATTGTCGAAGGCTGATATTCCGGAAACTCAAAAGCATCCCATTATATTACCATCTCGACACCACATCACGAAAATAATCCTCAAGAAAGAGCACATACGGGTGCACCATTGCGGTCCAGAGAACTTGTTATGTTCATTACGATCCACATATTGGCCGCTAAGTGGAAGAAGAGAGGCACGAAAAGTCACGCGTGGGTGCTTGCCGTGCTTCCGACGCAAACCAAAAATCCCAGAAATTATGATGGGCGATCTACCGAGCGAACGTGTTCGGGAAGCTTTAAGACCCTTTCCTACGACGGGAGTAGATTACGCAGGTCCGTTACAAGTGCGAGAAAGTCATCGACGCGGGCGCGTTCACACTTCGAAAGCGTGGATCGCTGTGTTTACCTGCTTCGCTACGAAAGCCATTCATTTGGAGCTTGTCACCGAGCTGACAGCCGAATCATTTTTAGCAGCACTTCGGAGATTCGTAGCTAGGAGAGGGATTTGCTCTCAAATAATTTCGGATAACGGTACCAACTTCGTTGGAGCGGCACGAGAGCTCAAGGAAGTGTTCGAGTTCCTCGAACAGAAAGGACACCTGATAACGGAGTATCTTTCGCAACAAAAAATCGTTTGGAAGTTTATACCGCCAAGATCACCGCATTTCGGCGGATTGTGGGAGGCGGCCGTTAAGGCAACTAAACGACACCTAAATACAGTAACCAAAGGCTTGGTCTCGACGTATGAAGAATATTATACTCTCTTAACCGAAATCGAATCGATACTTAACTCTCGACCATTGACTCCTCTTTCCAGTGATCCCAACGATTTGATACCATTGACCCCTGCCCATTTCCTTATCGGGGACACACTCATTTTGCCAGCAGAACATAATTATTTAGACACCGCAGATAATAGGTTGTCGAGATGGCAGCACCTTCAAAAAGTGCGACAGCACTTTTGGAAGCGTTGGCACGACGAATATTTGCAACAGCTGCAAAAACGAGACAAATGGTCGACAAAGGGCCAAAACCTTGAAATAGGAGCACTTGTGCTTTTAAAAGAGGACCACACTCCTCCACTTCAGTGGAATCTCGGAAGAGTTGTGGAAATCCATCCCGGTACGGACGATGTTGTCAGGGTGGCAACGGTCAGAACGGCAACGGGAATCTTCAAACGGGCTGTTAAGAAGCTTTGTCCGTTGCCGATTAACGACGATTAATTGTAAAAAATTCTAAGTTTTTTTTGTTTTGATTTAGTTTTTTATTTTATTTCATAATAATTTATTTATCATTTCGTAAAGCGTTTGTCAAAAAAAAAAAAAAGATATCGGTGATCTATGTTCAGGAAAAATCAGTATACCATTTGTTTTGAAAAAGTTTTGTCAAAGTTTTGTAATATTTGTTATCTTTATGTAATGTATCATTGAAAGAGAGCCTTTCAAGGGGGGCGGTATGTCGGCGAGACCAGCGCCTCTTACGAGAAAAAGTAGTAAAAAACAAGATGGCGAAAGGGAGAAGTGTACGAGAATAAAGCTCTTATTATTTAAGAAAAAGTTTTCACATTTATATCCCACACATAAGGATAGAGGTGGTTTTAATTATACGGATTAATTGTAATTTTTGTCGGCGTTAACAGCTGCGTTCTCCAATCGGGAGTCGCGCATTGCATAAATGTGTTGGAAGAGAATTTTTTTTTTTTAATTAATTTAGAAAACACAAATTTATATATATATATCTTTTTTTTTTTTGGCAAACATTAGAAAAAGAAATATATTAAAGCAAGATTTCCCTGTGTCGCATGCAGCGGTCGTACGCTCGTGACTCTGCTGCGTGCGCGACAAGGACGGCGCTACACGCTTTTTGCGAGTCGGCGCTCGTTACTCGCTTTCGAAGCTCGTTTTTTGTTTTTTTTTTTTTTTTTTTTCACACTTATATTAAGAATTTTATTTGCGTGTGCGTATTTGCATGGATTTTATTTTTTCCTTTTTTTTTCCGGTTTTTTGTTGATTTTTTTTTTTTCGATTTTCACTGTTGTTTTTTTTTTTCACTGGTTTTTGTTTTCACTGTTTTTTTTTTTTGTTGTAACGTTTCGCTGTATATTTTTGTTTTTTTTGGGAAACGGTATCTAAAAACGAGAGGAAAGAAAAAAATAAAAATAAATAATCAAAATTTCACTTGTCGCGGACGCAGATTTTAGTTCGAACACTTTTGACACCATGTAATGGATAGCCAGGTACACGGATAATTATAGTGAAATGAAGAAGTCGAGAATTGAATGAAATACTGAATGCAAGTATTTTATTAGTCGTAGAAATAAGAGGGAGAGTGGACCGTCTTACACTGGTGATGGGCGGAGATGAACTAAATAATCAAGTGTCGAAGCAAAGGGCTTCGACACCGGTAACTTGTGTCGTTACGCGCGTGAGGTATACCTCCGCGCTGATAAGGACCGTCGCGCGGATGCTGGTCGCGCGGCGGCTTGACCGTTGCCGTGAGACGGCGATCTCATTGTCGCTCTCACGGCAAAAGTGCTGACGGCCAAAAATGCGAGTTATCTCGCTTCTCGAAAGGAGAAGCGAGCGTTGGCGAAATATTATGCGTCTATTATAGAAAAAGATTTTTTTTTGTATATAGGGGACCGTTATACCCTTAAGGGGGGAGGGATGTCGTACCCCCGAGTTTCGCGAGCATAGCCGAGGTTACGGATTGTGAAATAACCAAGGCATGCGAGCGTTGCGACACACGTCGCACGACGCACAGTATCGATGCTTCGGAAATTCGGAACAGCGTTGCCGCAATTGAAATACTTAGAGCATCTTTCGCAAAACATGCGAAAACAGCTGAATCGCTCGCTCCACTTTATCTTCTATAAAGTACGAGTACGAGCGCGCAGCGACAGTTCAGAGGATTATCCGATACTGTGCGGCTGCTTGTGACAAGTATACTATTGACGGGACTCGTGCAAAGGGTCTGCCTAAGTAGTATATCTTAGCTATAGTCGGACGATAGTCCGAGCTACGTTTATAGAACTCTTGTAAGGGAACGATAGTGCATCATCGCACATTAAATAAAGGGACAATATTATTTGCTACACATCTCGTGTAATTCCTACACTCGCTTGGGTTCCAACCCTTAACCGGTACTTCCTAAATAAATTAAGGGGTTTAATTCCTCTCGTCGGGACTCGGCTAAGCTACCCGGGATCCGGCGGTATAACAGCTCTAAGCGACTGACCGCAGGTTCCTCTTTAAGTAGTTTTCGGCCACGGTAAGGTAGGTTTTACTGAGTTAGAGATCTATGAGGCGGTAGTCGGTATTGATAATAGGAGATCCCTACCGTAAGTGGGCCTTGTTCCTTTCAGTTTCTCTTTTTGCACTGTCGGAGAGTGCTCGGAAGAGGGGTCAGAGACTGCCTTTCACGGCCTCCGCCTGCGGGGCCCGGATCTGCTTTATCTCAATTCGTCGGCATCGACTCGTTAAGGTAGGACTCTGAGGTTGTTAGAATTTAGGTTAACTTGATTCTGATCTCGCAATAGGCAAAATGAATATCGATAGTGAGGTTCAACTTTTATTGGTGGTAAAAGGGAAAATAAACAGAGCGTTACGCTGGACGTAACACTACCATATTATAAGAGCATGCTAATAAACGTAAATAAAGAGCGAAAAAGAAAGTAGCCGGTTGACGCATGCAAAACATTTTTTTCGCATGCCTTATCGAAAAGCGATACTTTTGCCACACTCTACAGGGGCGGAGGGGGTGGGGGGCATTTATCATATTTTGAGTGAACCGCATCCCTGCGTTTTTCCATATGATCGTCCATTAATTGAATAACATGGGACAATTTCGGAATAAGTTGTATCATGCTTTTCCAATACTCCAATATCCTTTTGGCAAATTAACTGTTTTTATTCTCCACTTCAAGGGTACTCCATGAAATAACAAGAACGCAAAGCTCTTATATTCAAATGGTCAAACGATATTGCCGCAGGAACAATTGCAACACTTACTGTATGAGGCTGGTGTGTCTCTTGATACAAGATACAATTTGATGAAAATAAACATCTGTCCGGTATTCAGGGTTGAGAATTATGTCACTAACGGGTTCATTGTCTTGTAGTATATTTTCGAGATCATATCTGTGAAAAAACAAATCATCAAAATTAGGTCATCATCAAAATCATCAAATCATTAGCAAATCATCAAAAGAACAATTTCTATTATCCCCATCGCCTAATGACATCTTTGCAGGATAATACACTAATCTAATATTTAGACCATTAGAAACGCACAACGGAGTCTCGATTTTGTCGCACCCGATTCTGTCAGGTCACCAGTTATTATACCCGCACCATGTTGTCACTATTCCGCTACGCTCGAATGACCAGCAACTGGAAGTCCCGGCCGGAGTACGTTGTCCTAGCCGCACTAGCAGCGTAACAATATAAATAAATATTAGTCGCGAGAGTACAATGACCTGATGCGCTTCATTTTTCCATATAAGAGTCTATCTCATAAAAAAAATGCAAAGCACTAAGACACAGTAGGCGCACCGGGGGTTCGGAGCAGTCGCGCACCATGCGCGCTCGCGTTTCTTCTGTTTACATTACAGAAATTCTTCATCGCCGCCGCAACTAACAGTTATTGAGAATGTCAATAGCCTGAAACACTCCGCAGATCTCATCTGAAAACACATTATTCTCAGCCCCCCTTTAAGTTTCTGAACCTAATATTACAATTCCATATTATTGATACAGAGAATATTAATCCCCCTTGGGGACTTAGCATTTTTTTGCTTAATTTGACGCCGGGAAGGGGACAGAACTTTTTGGGCTAAGAGACTGCCGATGGAGGAAACGTAAAATATTTCAACACCCTATCTCCTACCAGCCGGAAAAGGACCAAAATGCCACCCAAAGGCTCTGCCGCCGGCCTTTTCGATTCTTGTACACGATGGTGGTGAAATCTTTGTCATTGCGAAAGATTCTGACGAGTTTTTCGGTACCTCGAGCGCCACGCCAAACTTTAACTCTGAAAATTCAAAACTCAAAAAAACACCAAATCGAAACTCCAAAAAAAAACAAGCGCCTTAGCGCCCTGCGCAGAGGATTTTGTTGGTGGGCTCCGCCCCCCAAACCCCTCGAAAAATGTCCCTTCGGGACACTCACAGGGCACTCACAGGGGTACACGTCGCTCTACGCGCTCCGTATCGAGTGTATTTACACTTCGCGCTATGCGCTACGGATGGAGTATGTGTATACGTCGCGTTCCGCGTTTCATTTCGAAAGTACGTATGAGGGAAAAACATTTATCAGTTACGTAAATTGATTCATAGTGTTGAACCTTAGTCGAATAAAAACATTTCGCTTTTATACAAATTGATTATTATTATTCACATAAATACACATAAAATGTACCAACACAATTATCATTTAGCATTCAGGTCAAATATCCCCTTTAAATCCTCCCCCTTCAATGTTTTTTTTTCTTCCCCATAATAGATGGAATTAGTTCGTTATTGTCTCTGTAGAAGACCGAAGCATTGGACAAGAGAAGTTCAAGAAATTTGCTATTCTTTGTGATTTTCAATGAAATTTTGTCGATATTTATGGATGCTGCAAAAAAATGCTATCTCGAGAACGAAAAAATAAATCGTCTTGGTTCCTGTCTTGTATTGAAAAGGAAGTAGTGCGTTACTCAAATAAAAAATTTGTCGTCTTGGGTGACTCCGAAATATTTTTTACAAATTGATATGAAATTCTCGAAAAATTCGACTGCGAAGGCTCTTTGACAGTCCTCTTATAAAACAGATTCGTTTCTAACATTTGAGATGTATTTTTTTTCTTTCTCATAATACATGAAATCAGCTCGTCATTGTCTCTGTAGAACAAACAAGTATTGGAGACGAGAAGTTCGAGAAGTTCGATTTTTTTTCCGTTTTTCAATGAAATTTTATTGATATTTGTCGTCGCTTAAAAAAATCAAATTTAGCATCGTATCATATCATATTTTTTTTTAATTTTATTTAATTACAAACAAGGATAAGTTGCTCGGTCCGGAAAAACTCGTAAAATCCACAAATTCAGTTTTTTTTCACTTTGTCGATAAATAATTGTTTAAAATTGTTCTTTAAGAGTACAATTGTTTTTTTCGCGAAAAAAAACTTTTCGAGATGTGAGAATATGAAGAAAAAAAATCGTTTTTCGACGAAAATTTGTAAAATTTGAAAAAACTTTGAAAATACGTCGACAAAATAAACATTTGCAGTTTTATTTATCAGCTGTAAACGAATAAATCGAGCGAACAAAATTCTTCGACGGTCGAAGGATAGAAAATTCAATTTTTCAACATTGCACACTTTTTATCTGCGCAATAACGCGTAGAGTCAGTCAGAGTCAAATATGATTTCTATGCGAGGAAAGGTTTAGAGACGGCAAATTCGAGAAAATTGAAAAAACGATTCTTTTTTTGACGAAAATTCGTGAAATTAGTCTTGGCTTAAAAAAAATCATATCTCGGCAGCGAAAAAACATATCGACTCGTTTCTTGTCTTGTTTTAAAAAGGATAAAATACGTTGCCAGAAAAAAAATTTGCAGTTTTTATTATTAACGCTAAACGAATAAATTGAGTGAACGTAATTGACAAAGGTTTCGACTGCGATGAATCTTCGACGGTCGAAGGATAGAAAATTCTTTTTTTTATGATTGCACACTTTTTATCTGCGCAATACCGCGATGAATCAATTTGTATTTGGGTAAAATACGAACAAAGATTGAAAGGAGATGTCGATTTTTTTTTAATTTGCAAATGATCCCGCCACAGAGTACGCGCGCCGCGACGTATGAGCATCTGTGTATCGTCAACTATGAAATTGTTATCTGCTTCCAATGTTTGACAGATAGAACAAAACGAAAAATTATATACTCGCGATTTTTTGTAGTTCTATGTCGGAAATTGCAATTATTTTAGATATTCGATGTATCTGTTTTGTGAGTTTATAACCATTTTTTTTAGTGAACACGTGAAATTTATCATTTTTATTACGAATGTGAATAAAGTATTGAGACGGTGTCTCGGGTCCCCGAGGACACCACTCATTCTCAAAACTACCGCGAGATTTCGCATTATTCTGTATTTTCTCAATAATGAAATATCCGCAGTTAATTGACGAGGTGGCCGCGAGATCTCGCATTTCGAATATTTTCTCGCGAACGATAGTGCACCTGAACGCATGTAAAAAGGCCAGCGCGAACAGAATCGCCATCAGTTCCACCGGCGACGGCGAGCTGATAATTTTTCCTCTACCTCCGGGTCCGAAGAGCCTTCGGTGACGTTGGCTCTACGAGTACTCTATCCTCCCGAACCAGGGTGCGGATGGCTTTCGGCGACGAAGCTAACCGCATTCCTGCACCGAAGTCAACGCTAGTAGGGAACCGCGATAGGATAGGTAACCCGGATGAGAGCGAGCCGGAAGCGAGTCGCGGATCGACGACGTGGTGACACTGTCGATTCACGATCTTGTGGAAGCCGGATTCTTTGAAGAGGGCCCTGTTCTACGAGTACCGGGATGACGTGGGGTACCTCGTAGGCACGGCAGAGTAGCTTTCATTAATAAAATTCATGTTTAAATGTAGATTCACCGGCGTTTAACCTCAAAATTAAAATCAACGTGCTTCATGTCGAGAAGCGGAGCTCGGTCGGTAAAACTTGTAAAAAGTAAAATTTATTATTTTTCATTGAACTTTCGGTAAAATTCGGTTTCCAATCATTCCTCCATGGAACGACTGAAGAATCAAGGGTAACAAAATTTGTAAAATCGTTCTTTACATAATTTACCGACTGTCTGTCGGTAAATTCTAGTTCTTTCGTTCTTTTTAAGTAAAGTCGAGTCTTTAAGTTTAAGATTATGTCCGTTCAAATAATTGAGGGGAGAATTTGTATTTTTAGTTCTTTCAGCGCCATGAACGAAAGACGAATAAGCTATCATTGGATTAATTGATAGAATTACAGTTTTGAAAGGAACTCGAGTGTGTTTCACTAGACGTTTAAGACGACGAATAAGTCGGTAATAAGGAAATCTAAACACTGTACTGGATATTTTCTATGTATTTTTTAATAAAATTTATTGTTTTCACCGAATCGATCACGTCTAAAGATGTTTCGCTTGCCCTGAACCCCTAACGCTACCTGATCGACCGAGTGCGTGGCATCGGAGAAAAGGTAAACGTTACAGTATGGTAAAATATTGTGAATGATTTTCGGTAAAAATATATTATTTTCGAAATAAAAAGCGCAAACATTTGTGAATCTGTGTGTGATATTTCGTGTTTTATTTTTCGCAACCGAAGTTTTTTTTTTAACATAATGAAAAATGGTTTTTTGGCAAATCTGAATAACATAACCTTTGAAACAAAGCTAGTTGTAACCACTTTTTTGAAAAATTTTATAATTAAAAGTAGATTTGTCGGAATGACTCAAAATTTGTTGTGCATAGTGCTTTCGATGCAATGCAATATTGTTGCGAAAAAGAAAAGAATTCGTTTCGAGGATTCTTAATTCGAGCACCGTACGGACATCAGATGTGAGAAAATCATTTTTTTATGGAAAATTGTGATGAAAAAATAGTAGGATGTAGGATTGTCTCCAAATTTGCTGTGCATAGTGCTTTTGATAAAACAAAATGATGCTGCGAAGCAGAAAAAAATTGGTTTGTAGAGTTCATTATGATGGCACCGTACGGACATTTGACGGAAGGCAAATACAAATTGTGACCAATATTTTTTTAGAAAAAATAATTAAAGGTCTCAGATTGGTTTCAAAAGTGATGTGCATACTTGCAATAATGTAACAAAAAAACTCTGAGAAGGAGAACAAAATTGGTTCGCACAGTCTATAATTACAGCACCGTACGGACGTCCGAGGTGATAAATACTGCAAAATACCTATTTCTAGTGAACCGCAAGCTAAAAGAAATATTTCCAGGTATCGGAGTGACTTAAAATTGTCTACGCATGATGTTGGAGGTACACCGAAGTAAATGCTGGAAAATTACATTTTTTGGAGTATGCGCTGCGGAGTAACCCCACCGACAGAGGTCTGAAGAGCAACATATGGTCATTTTAATATGCACTCTTTGCCTATTATTAAGTAAGTGCCTAAAAAAAAACGGGCACTCGAAAACGCTATCACCTTTCGCCGTCTACCCTCGCAGATGCATCGGCATCCCGGTGGGCGCCAGTTAATTTTTATTTCCCCGGTATTAAGGGAGCTGAGTCACCTAAAAATGTGCTTTGTGTTACGATTTACAATGAAATTAACTCGATATTAGTCGTTGTAGCAAAAAAATGATATCTCGAGAACGAATATAGATGTCGTCTTGGTTCTTATCGTGTATTGAAGAGGAAGTAGTACGTTGCTCAAATAAAAAGTTGTAGTGTCTTGGATGCGTCCAAAATAAAAAAAAATTCAATTTCTCGATGAATTCGATTGCGAGGGCTCTTCGTCTATCGATGTATAAGAGAATTCGTTTATAACACTTTAAGCATTTTTTCTCTTGCCCATAATAGACAGATCCAATTTGTTATTGTCACTGTCGGAGAGGAATTTGAGAAATTTTATTTTTTATCGTTTTATTTTGTTTTGAGATAGGTATATTGAAACAATTAAAAAAAAATAGAAGGGTGGTTCGAAACATACGAGGTAAAATTTGAATTTTTTTTTGGTTCGGAAAATTGTTAGAGATTTGAAAAAATTGAATTGCAGTTTCCCAATATTTAAAGTAATATACATTAAAAAATGAAAAAAAAAATGAGATTTTTCTTTTCGATTCAAATCATCCCGCCACAGAATACCAACGTCGCGGCGTATGCAAACTTTATCACGTCTGCTATGGAATTATCGTCGGCTTCCAAGGCTTGACAGATAGAATGAATGGAAAAAAAAATGGTCGCGATTGTTTTCAATTTTATTTGACAAATTGCAACGTATAGTAAAATATTGTGAATGATATTCGTTCAAAATATATTATTTTCGAAATAAAAAGGAGTAATATTTGTCAATCAATGTATGATATTTCGTATTTTATTTTTCGCAAGCAAATTTTCTTTTTTGACATAATAAAAAATTGTTTTTTGGAAAATTAAAATAACATAACCTTTAAAATAATTCCTCACTAAAAATAATTGTAGAATAAAAATATTAAGAAATGTCAGAATGTCTTCAAATTTGCTGCGCATAGTGTTTTCGATGCAATGAAATAGTGCTGAAAATTAGAAAAAAAATAGTTCGTAGGTTTCAGAATTGCAGCGCCGTACGGACATTTGACGGGAGAAAATCGATTTTTAAATGAATAATGCCTGGAAAAAATGTTCAGAGACGTCGGAATGTCTTCAAATTTGCTGTGCATAGTGCTTTTGATAAAATAAAATAATACTGCGAAAAAGAAAAAATTTGGTTCGTAGACTTCATAATTGGAGCACCGTACGGACATTTAGCGGAACAAAATTGAATTTTTATTTTGGAACAACTTATTAAAGGCTTCGCAGTAGTTCCAAAATGATTGTGCACAATGGTGATGATATGATACATCAACTGTGCGAAAAAGAGAAAAATTGCTTCGCACAGTCCAAAGTTACATCAGCATACAAACACTTGTCGAAGCTAAAATGAATTTTTTTTATTAAGTAAATATTAAGTAAATATACAAATGCTTCGCAGAGGCTTCAAAATGTATGTGCACAATGGTGATGATATGATACATTATTCCTGCGAAGAAGAGAAAAATTGGTTTGCACAGTCCAAAGTTACAGCACCGTACGGACACTTGTCAAAGCAAAAAATAATTTTTTTTGTTAATCAAATATTCAAATGCATCGCAGGGGCTTCAAAATGTATGTGCACAATGGTGACGATATGATACATTGTAACAGAACGAGCCGATACTTCGGAGGATTGGTGGTAGATGATGATTCGACGGATTCCCCAAAGATAGATGACAGAAAAATATGGTGATTGCCGGGATTCGAACCCGGGCATTTCGGTTGCTAATTAAGAGCGCTAACCACTGCGCTATAGTCGTCACCCATATTCTTTCTGCCATCCGAGTTGTCTACATATATGCAAATCTTGGGGTCGTCACAACATCATTCCTGCGAAGAAGAAAAAAATTGCTTCGCACAGTAGAAAGTTACACTGTGATACGGATGTCTAAGAAGATAAATTCAGTAATAAAGGTATTTTTATTCAACCGCAGGCGAAAAAAAATATTTCCAGTCATTGGAGTCACTTTAAATTAACTACGCATGATGTTGGAGGTACACTGAAGTAAATGCTGAAAAACTACATTTTTTGGAGCATACGCTGTGCAGAATCCCCATCGAAAGCTGTTTGAAGAGGCTTCGCTGGTCATAATAATAGGCACTCTTTGCCTATTGTTATAGTGAGTGCCTAAAAATTGGAAATAATTCTGGAATTAGTTGGATGTCACCGTCCGATGGAAACCACGGGAAAGTGGTGGGTTAACTCCCATCGGGAGAGGAACGGGTAGGATTTGGAAAGCAGTTTTGGCAGGTAGAAGGAATAAATAAGTATATAAAAAATACAGAAGAAAATTTAAAAAAAGCAATCGTGCAACAGAAACATGCAGAAGGCATACATAGAAAATAACGAGATTTTGAATACGAGAGTGTTATCACAATACACACACAACTCGCATACTTATAAATAAAAACATACACCACACACGCGCATAACGCATACATACATGCGTAGCCACACAATACATACACACACTTTCATTATACATGTACGTAACAAATAACATAAAATCATTTTCAAGTATAACTAATTCAAGTATAACAAGTATAACAAATAATAATATCTCAAAGTCAACATTGTTAATTTTTTTCGCTTACATACATATATATATACCCACTATACACAATCACTGACTAATTATTGCACGGGGGGGGGGGGGGGTATTGCACTAAATCCTCCAGGTACGTACGAATCGTCCGCTTCTTGCATGTGCATCCGGCGCCTCTCGATCCTCGCATCTCTGGTACTCACTTCAGCTTTTCGTTCGCTGTCCGTGATTCGAACGTCAGCTTTCTTCCTCGCAGCGGCGACGGCGTGTTTCCCGGGGCCAGTTCCGAGACTCTTCATCACTTTGATGAGACCTGCTGGTCCGGAATTGAACTGGATAGTCCCCAGGTTACTGGCAATCTTCACAGTGTTTATTCCTGTGAAGACTGTTTTCGGGCAGAACTTTTGAATTACGCTATTATGCAGCGATTCATTTGCATTTTGAGTTTTCGCTCCGATGCAACGTTGCAAAAGATTTGGACACGTCAAATTCTCGAAAATCGGTTTGATTGCCGCCATTACCGCTGCTGGCATAACTTTTTTTTTGGAACGGCGATAATCGTCTTCGCTTCCTGCTGCTTCTGCTCGTCGATACTGGCACCACGACATTTTACCAGGTGGACAAAACTGATGCTGTGGCTCCTCATCGGTCGACGCCTTGTGATACCAGATTGCCCAAATCGCTTCTGTCATGTCCTTGACCGATGCAGGGTTATTACGAATCGCATTTCCGTAATACGACTGCATTTCATCTATCAATACATTTGTCAGCCGTCCTTTTCCACCTATTGTCTTGCCGTCGCTGAGTTTTTTGCCTGCGAGAGAAGTCTTGAGTTTTCGCGCCCGGTTTCCAAAGCGTTTTTGAACATGACTGGTGCATTCGACCTTCTTTATCTCGACATTTGGGCCATAAGGCATAGAGCTACTAACTTTAGAGTAGCTCTTCGTATCGCCATCCCCGATGTAATTCGTGTATTTTACGTCATACTTTTCTATCGATCGATGAAAAATCTTCATTATTCCAGCGACACCCATGGATCCTAACGATCCTGAACAGTTTTTCGTACACATATCTCTGTGTGCTTTTTTCCAATTTTCTTTCTCTTCTTCTGAAGCATTCTTATTCGCCTTGGCCCATTTACGACACTGTCGGCACCACAGCGACAGAACTTCCTGGTCCAACACTTTTCCCGTTTCAGTGCCGATTACCGCGAAGACCCCGTTGAGTGAACTAAATCCTCGACGCTGCCAAGTAGCGTCACCTTGAATGGTGATACAGCGGTTATCGGCGTCAGCAGTGTTCGTACTAGCGATGGGCGATAGGCGATGGGCTTCTTCATCGTCATTCGTCGTCAAATCTATTTCTTTTTCTTCGGCATTCTTCATGTCATCTTGGACCACTTCATTTGTATCTTCCAGCATTTTTTGTCCGATCTTCTTCCATGTTGATAATTGCACTGGCGGCGGCAAGTCCATAACTCCGCAAAAAGTTCTTAGTCCAGCAAGACCTTGGCTATTGGCCTGCGCCAATACACTGCGCCGATTTATCTCGTATCCACGACCACTTTCGATGGTCGAAGAACTATCGAACGTTTTTTTCAATGCACAGTTCTCGCATCGCATCTCGTACTTTCCTCCTAGTCCTCGTAAATTGATTTCGATAAAAATTACGGGTCCATGACACACTCTACAGCCAACTATCTCTTGAAGATTTTCGAATAGGAGAGTCAAATCAAAGAGTCGATACCTCTCGAAGTCGGAAGCCGGGATATCTTCCTCTCGAATTTTTTTTCGCGCTGGCACTCAAAAAATCGTTTTTTTTTTTTCAGTGCGAGCGTTACATACTCTAGGCCTGTGACGACGTCGGCCAGTCGAATATTTTTTGTCCCTCATCGGCCGTCTCCTGCTTCGTCCCATGTCTCTCACGTTGCTTTATCACTTTAACACTTTATCACACGCGCACAATATACAAAATATTGACGAAAAATAAATAATAAATAATCTCAATTACAATTGTATCGTATAAACATATAACACTCAATAACACTCTCGAAAGGAAAGGAACAGCAAAAGAAAAAATAAACAATCAATCGAACGACAGTGGAAAGGAGAAAAATAAACCGGAAAATGCAGAAACAAAATAAACGGTAGAAAAGTAAAGAAGACAACGCAATGTTACAAGGGAAAAAAAACAAACGATATTAGTAGAAAAAAGAAAAATAAAGCAGAAAATAAATAAACAAAAAAAAGGTAGAACACCAATGAAAGCAATGGAAAAGTAACGCAATGAAAAGCAAACACACAACACACAAAGCAAATCGATAAATTTTCAAAGAAAATGCGGCGATACACCTCACGTGCTTGCAAAATGCTGTCACAACATTGCGCTCTCGTGTGCGATATTTTATTTCAAGCGCCACCATAAAAAAATTGCATATCGAAAATTTGCGTTCGGTAGGTAATGATTTACCGACCAAACGGTCTTTACGTGTAATCGATATGAGACAGATTTTCGCCGCTACAGCGTGTCGTCGAGTCTACGATCCACCGGCGTATTGCAACCGCGATGATTTTTACTCGAATGCGGTAAACACGTAAAAAACCCGGCTTCGTAAACTCTGTTTATCCACGTGTCTAGTGTGTACAACTTTATCGAATGAACGGAATAATTATTGTGTTTTCGCCGATTAGGGGGGGGGGAAGAAAGTTTACAATGACATTCACGAAAAATCGACCAAAGTCTGCCGGATAACCTATAAACATCGGTTGCCGTGTCAGTATTTTTTTTTTCCAATTTTTAGGCACTCACTATAACAATAGACAAAGAGTGCCTATTAAAATGACCATCGAGGCTTCTTCACACAGCTTTCGATGGGGATTCCCCGCAGCGTATGCTCCAAAAAAATTAGTTTTTCAGAATTTACTTCGGTGTACCTCCAACTTCATGCGCAGTTAATTTGAAGTGACTCCGATGACGGGAAATATTTTTTTTAGCCTGCGGTTGAATAAAAATAGCTTTTTCACTGAATTTATCTTCTCGGACGTCCGTATCACAGTGTAACTTTGGATGGTGCGAACCAATTTTGTTCTCCTTCGCAGGAGTGTTTTATCACATCATGACTATTGTGCACAAACATTTTGAAACTACTGCGAAGCCTTTAATGAGTTGTTCCAAAATAAAAATTCAATTTTGTTCCGCTAAATGTCCGTACGGTGCTCCAATTATGAAGTCTACGAAACAAATTTTTTCTTTTTCGCAGCATTATTTTATTTTATCGAAAGCACTATGCACAGCAAATTTAAAGACATTCCGACGTCTCTGAACATTTTTTCCAGGCATTTTCCATTTAAAAACCCATTTTCTCCTGTCAAAGGTCCGTACGGCGCTGCAATTTTGAAACCTACGAACGAATTTTTTTCTAATTTTCAGCAATATTTCATTGCATCGAAAACACAATGCACAGTAAATTTGAAGACATTCTAACATTTCTTAATATTTTTATTCTACAATTATTTCTAGTGAGGAATTATTTTAAAGGTTATGTTACTTTAATTTTCCAAAAAACAATTTTTCATCATGTCAGAAAAGAAAATTTGGTTGCGAAAAATAAAACACAAAATATCACACATTGATTTATAAATATTAGCCCTTTTTATTTCGAAAATAATATATTTTGAACGAAACCATTCACAATATTTTACAATACATCATTCACATTCGTAATAAAAATCATAAATTTCACGGGTGCACTGAAAAACTTGGTTATAATTTCACAAAGAAGAATCATCGAATATCCAAAATTATTGCAATTTGCCAAATAAAATTGAAAACAATCGCGACTATTTATTTTTTTTCCGTTCATTCTATCTGTCAAACTTTGGAAGCCGACGACAATTCCATAGTAGACGTGATAAAGTTCGCACACGCCGCGACGTTGATATTTTGTGGCGCGATGATTTGAAATGAAAAAAAAAATCTCAGCTTTTTTTTTATTTTTAATGTAAATTACTTTAAATATTGGGAAACTGCAATTTAATTTTTTCAAATGTCTTTAAAATTTTTTCGAAACAAAAAAAAAATTCAAATTTTATCTCGAATTTTTCCAACCACCCTTCTACTTTCTTTTCAATTGTTTCAATATTTCTATCTTAAAACACACAGGAGGTTCAGGTGAAACGCGCAGCGCGACGTATAAACATATTCGATACGTAGTGCATAACGCGAAGTGTAATCACACTTGGTACGGAGCGCGTAGCGCGACGTCTACCCCCGTGAGTGCCTTAAAAAATGTCCCCTCAGGACACTTTTCGGGGGGTTTGGGGGGCGGAGCCCACCAACAAGGGCCTCTGCGCCCGCAGGGCGCTGAGGCGCTTGTTTAACATTTTTTTTGTCGTATAACCATTTTTAGTAAATTTAATGGAAAAAAAAAAAAAAAAAATCGAACAATACAACAAAACGGAAACTAAAACTGTAACAAGATCTTTGAGCCCAAAGGCTCAATAATGATAACGGTCGAATGCACTTCGCGAGACCGAACGGTAGCAGAAATACACGGTTGCTCAGGATGTGGGTTGTGGTAGAAGGGTCGCGATCCGAGGTCAATAGAATAGCAAATGGAACCAAAGTTCGATATCTAAAAATCCTTATCACGAGAAGAATTATTATTGGCTGTAAGCCACGGGATCGCACGCAAGTGCATCGGGAACATTCAGCTGATCGAGAGATCGAAGCGAGCGAAGCGAAACCGAAATAATGTACGCGATCGATAAATTTTCGTACGAAAAGTGACTCACCGAAATAGCGTAAATTATCCGTAATTCGGTGGGATCTGCATGTTACCTCGAGAACTTTATCGCGATTATTGCATCTCGGGAGCATTCATTGTAATGCATCACTTGAGTCACAAAACCAGGAAAGAATTCGCATCAGAATTCACACGAAACACCGCACAGGAATACACGAATCAAACGAAGAGCGAACAAGAGCGGAACGCACGAACACGAGACCGAGAACGATATCGGGATCCATGGTAACGCAAGCGAGACACAGCGATCACACGACACCTTGATTACTCGAGCGCGAGAACAATAGGCCGAAGCCTATCACAGCGGGAGCGCGAGAGAGGTCCGAATTACCTATAGGGCAGCTCTCGGTAAACTGATTTGCCTACAATAATTCGTAGGCAAATCAGTGAATGAATATTGTGAGGCCGCTTTTCATCACCAGCGTCACACGCGCGCCGCGCGGCCAGGTTAGTGACAAGGCGAGTGGTAGTTACGAGAAGTAAATGCAACGATAAGAAAACCGCAAGAATTAGACGAAAAATCCGTTGATCCCGAAATAAAGAAATAAAAAGTAATCAAATTGCCAAAAAAAAATGATTTTACGATTTCAGATTTATTTGACATTGCTTACGATTTAGTTGGAAAATAAAGTATCGATCCCGTTGTGATTTTTATTGAGAGATATCGACTCGAGTTAAGTATTATCGAGAGACAAAGTCGATCACTTAAATCCGGAAGTATAGAAAATAATTGATACCGCATGGGTATGTCGCGTAGTAGAGAATCGGACCTCGAAGCTGAGATGATTGAGTGAATTTTGCGAGATTGAATAAACCTACGGTTTGAGTTTCGAGTTCGAATTTGAGTTTTGGGGTTTAGTTTGAGAAGAGAACGTGTGCGTGAATGACAAGAGGATGACAATTCGTTAGTTGGAGGAGGATGGGTCGTCGTCGATAGAGGATCTCCGAGAAAGTCTCCGGTAGCCTTTACCGTGAGTGCCTCGTGGAGACGTGCCTCCGATGGGTTAAGTAGGTGAACAATTAAGCGGTGCATTATTTTTCTTTGAATTATTCTGACGCTTTCTTCCGATCCCGTTCGATAAATGTTTGAATGCTCGTTCTTTCGATCGAGTTCGATTTTTCATCGCATTTATTTCCATTGGGAAAAATGAGCGCGTCGAGTTTCCTCGTCACGAGAAGAAACTCCGCGAGAATTTGCGAGATACCGAAAATTAAAAGTTTCGAGTTCGAGTCGACCCCCTCACTACGTGAGCGCGGTGAGAAACTCGCCCCGATCTCGGTAGCGAAAGCTACGAACGGTGAGTGAGTGGTTTTTCGTCGTCATCGTCCTCGGTAAGTGCGGCATAGCCGTCTTTTGTCGAGAATTGTACAGCCCTCGCCTCGTCGCTAACCACAAAATTATCTACGCCTCCGTTGTGTCACAAACAAAATTATTTATTTCATGTTCATCTTTTCCGCTGAATTTAACTTGAATGAATTAAACAGATTCTCTTTCTTCGGCTGATGATATTACTATGTAACTCTCATTTCTTGTTTCTCTTATTTTTATTTTTCAACGCTTTGTATGATTTGCTACACCTCCTGTATTTGCAATAGTTTTTCTCAATAGCGGAACACGTAAGGAAAATTTTGGCATTTTTTTTTTTTATTATTTAGTACCCGTTTTCTTTCTTTCCTGTGACTCCGACCCTCTCTACCAACACCTAGCATAGTGAGCGACCCTGGGTATACCGTTCGAATTCCCGCCGTTAGGATAAGTGTTTCGTGTTCCCCGGATTTCCCGCGATTAGGGGAATTTTTAGTGTTTAGGATTCTGTTGAGTATATTGACCGGTTCGCCATCTCCGGTGAAGCAAAGGTGGCTGGCGCCCAACAATAATTTTATTCGTTTTGCGAGTTAGTTCAGCCGGCGAGGATAGAGCGAAGGTGGAGGGAAAATTCCCCTCACAATATAAACGAATGATAATTATTATTTTCGGGAACGTGCTCTACTGCTCTCTCAACCATCATGACTTTATCGAATCGAGAGCCGATACTATAACGCGGTACCTTTGAAGGATCTTCGCAATCGCTTCCCCTAGACAATGCGTAAAAAACAAGGCTCTCCTCTACTATAACGCAGCGCAAGGTGTTCCACCACCCTTGACTGCACCAAACGATACCTCCGCCTGTTCTCAATGCATTGCACTATCCCTTAGGGTACCGGGATTGTATCGGACTTTAGCGTATTCGCGCGAAACTTCATCGGGTCTCTTTATTTGGGCTTTTATTTCGAAATTTACACCACGAAATAAAGTCGAGAGCCCCGACCAAAACTGAACTAAAACTGAATCTCAAATCATAGACTAAAACTGAACGAAACTGAATCTTAAAACTTGAACTGAACTGAAATACGGAACGGTTTTGAAACGAATTGTAATAATTACAAAAATATCACAAAAGTAAACTGCGAAAAATCTCGATCGATATCTTAACGGCAGTAACTGGAAACTTCAGCACTAAAATCGGTATTTTTATGCGAGTTACGGTTGTTTTGGTTTTTGTGACATCGATTTCGAAAAATCACGTCCTAAGATATGCAGTGAGATTTTCTTCAATCTAGACAGGGGTCAGGCGCGTGCGCGTCAAAGCAGCAACTCTCCGTCTGTATTGTCCACCGGCGAGAGCAGGTAGCCCGGCCCAGAGTTGTTGACCAAGAAATGCCGACGGTCAGAGGGGACCAAGGGGGACCGTACAAGTTCGATGTTTCGATCGCCTCAAGCGTACCGCAAACTCCGTCATATAGATCGCGATAGGCCAAGCATTGTAAATAATGCATTTAAAATTATTCAGCAAATTTTTCATGCCGTATCATGCAGTCTCATGCCTTCTTTAATTGCAGGTCCGAAAAAATAAGAGCAAGCACAATGGGCTGGGACGTGACATTTCCATCCCGCCACCCGCACGGAGAGACAATGGGCAGTGGGTCGGCTTCACGACCCATTTGACGTCGCACATCGAGTCGGTCGTCCGGAACTCCACTCCCGTATCTTATTTTCTATTTCTTTTACATCAATTATCATTATCTACCTAGCATTTACTATCTACCTAGTTGTACTACCTTAGCGTTTACTATCTACCTCGCAGAATTATTATTTGAGAAATCTCTATTATTGTTTCGAATTTCCGAATCCTTCTTTTATTGGGAACTATTTACCTTTTTTCTTGCCTTGTGCGAAATATAGAAATGTCACAGTAATATTTACATCGCACCAGAGCACGGAGAATTGCGAGAGACATTCGGATGAGAAAGTTCAAGTATTCGTTGATCTATGCGGGGGTTCAATGCCGCGGCTTGTCGCGGGTCGCGCGCGGTATAGTTACCGTTGATATAAGTGAATTCAAAAGGGAGTTTCAATTAATCACAAGCGAATGCCAAATATCAGGATTTGTGATAGCGGTGAAGTTTGAAACGTTGCAAAGTTGCAACGGACTCCCAGCACTTCCGCCGAGGCAACTGTCAAAAAAGCTAAGGAGTTATGTTCACAGCCGACTAGCTATATTCGCCTTATTTTAATTAAACGTGCCTAATGTATCCCAAAACTGGGTTCTATTTGTACACAACTCTTCCATAGTCATCGGGGAACATGATTGAAGAGGATTGGAGCTTCGCGCTCGGAAAATTATGTTTTTAAAAATCGCATTTTCGACGAACACTCTACTTTGCCGAATTTCCACGCAACAACGCATTTGTCCTGGAAAATGTTAATTTTTTTTTACGATACCCTTCTCTACGTATCGAGGAACATTATCGCCTAGTTTTAGCTTTCGGATTCGATTCCTTATATGAAAAAAAAATTAAATTTCTAGGCAAACAGTCGATTTTTGGCTTCTTTGCGTGCAATCGACTGTTTGCCTAGAAATTTAATTTTTTTTGCATATAAGGAATCGAATCCGAGGGTATGATGTCTTCACTATCTCGGGGTGTAGCTTCTTCAGCGACGCACAATCCGGGACATCGCGTACATTGAATCCAAACTGTTCGAGCCATTTTTTCTTCTGCTCCCCCTTCACGTAGATGATGCTTGCGTTGTGCAAGACGGATCGAAGCACGTTTTCTACTTCGCTGTATGGCAACTCTCCCGAATACCAGGAGAGATGGTGATAATTGCGTTCTAACCAAAGATTCACGCTCTTGTACTTAGCCGGAAGATCATTCCACTGTATCGGAGGTTTGAACAGGAAGACCATAGGTGGGAGGAGGTCACAGTTGAGCGGGATCGTTGCGAGCTCTTTAATGACACAATCGTTCATGGGTTGCTGGAATCCTTGTGTATCCACCACGTACTCCATGGCAATTGATTGTGAGTCCGCTCCGTACGCGCCTTTTATAGACGTCTTTTCACATCCCCACTTATTGGATTATATTCGACAATTCGATCGTGCAAGATCAAACAGTAGGCCGTAGATCCCACGGGGAAATTGGTTTCAGCCTCCAATTCGAGACGAACATCGACTGGAGCCTGTTTGAGCGACTCGTTTTGTTTCGAGCAGTCGATTACGATTAGCGGAGCATGCGTGAGGAAGTCTTTCTTCGTCAGCATGGGTTCCGACTCCTTGCCGTAGTATACATTTTGAAAGGTGGCGTACATGTCGTACAACACAGCGTACTGATTGCGACTCATGTCGAGATTGAGGTTGCTGTACGGATAACACTGGGAGTTAAGACAGAGTTTCACGTTGGTGATTTGGCACTGATCAAAGCGGCTAGCGTTCGCCGTTTTGGCTACTCTTCGATTCGTCTGGAAGCCCACAATGACGAAGCGCGGTTTCTCCAATTGATTGGACATTTTCACCGTCCAAACGTGTTTCGTCGTGTTTGGAAGCATGGGATACTCGTACAATTCCCACGTGCGAAAACTCATGGTGACGTGCTTTTCAATATGACTGAGCAGACGTATCTTACGTTTGTCCGACAACGTCACGTACGGCATCAGCCACTCAATTCTCGTAACCTCAATTTTGAATTCCTCAAAGGTTCGATTTTCGAGCGCCGTTTGCACAACTGCATTCGTGTCGCTCCTCGATCTCGTGAGAATGAGCTCATGTTTTGTGTTGACGATGATTTTCTGATAGTCCTCGGCGAAGTCGAGAATCATAGAGAGGGGCATGCATACATCGAAGTACCCACTGTCATCCGTCAGTTGTTTAGTCTCGTCGACATCGAGCCAGCCGGCATTTTCAACTAGTGTACTCTGACCGGGACTGAACGATGCATAACCCTTCATGAGACATATCAAACCAACATTCTTATTTCGGTCGATCTCTATGGCATTGATCTCGTAACGAATTTCCTCGAATAGATGGGCGATGGCATTGTTCACCAACTTCGTCGAAGCGGCGACAGTCCCATCCGCTTTGGTCAATCTTCCACAAACGTGCAGCGAACTTCGTGCGGGCAAGAGGCACAAGTCTTGATGTTGAATGGATATTCGAATCTCATCGCTATTGTTGAAGGTTGATGAAGTGTAGGGCTGATGAATCTCGTAATGCGTTACGGATTCGTCGAATACCACGTTCCACTAAACGTGCATAACCTCGTCCATTCCAGCAAAAACAAAATATCAGACAGGTTACTTTCTTCTTCCACCAGCGCCTCGGAGCCCTAGACTTCTTAGAAATTGAATGTTGCGACGTGTTAGTGGCTTCAGTGTTCGTTGACGACTGATTGGTGGGCGCCATGTTGACTCTCTTTTATAGCCGTGGCCAATTTTGTTGTAGACGATACCCATGATAACTACTTGACTTCCTTGATGTGCAGTCTGATGGTAATAATTTCACCTCGAAAATTCACCAGTTCTTCGTCCTGATCAACTATGCATAATTGAACGTGATCAATGACCTTGAAGGCGATCGGAAGGTAAATGACTTGCGATGGAACTTCGATGATCTTATATCCTGGTGGCACTGCTGGAAAAAAATCGTGTATCGTGTGCACCTTACGTTCGTTGATGTACGCTCCTGAAGTGATGTTGCACTCTACTCGCAATGTGTTGACCTTGAGGATAGCTACCAGTAATTCTGAACTGTAAGTCTTATTTCGTGGTAGCTCGCGTTGAGTGAAACCTAACAGACGAGCGATTGAGTCTTGCGGCCGAAAATCATCGTTTTGATTGCACTTTATGACGCTGCGCAGCGTATTGTTGTTGGGCTTGAGATTGATGGATACGCCTTTTGGCGCAAGAGCTTCCTGCAAATATTTTTCGATATCTTCGATCTCGTAACTTCCGGTCGGCAGCACGATCACCTCGTTTCACGTAAAACTTGTTTTTACCAGTATCGATATTGGGTATAGAGTTGAATGTTAGTAATTCCACTAGTCCAAAAACGTAGTGTTTATTGGTCGAGAGTTCAATTGGTGGAAAGTATTGGGCTTCTAGTGTAGATGACGTTCTAGATAAGTTGAGAGTCAATGAATCTTCCATGCCGATGAACACTGCTCGACTGATTCAATGCACGCACTACAAACACTTATATAGAAATTTCAAACAAAGTTGACCACACACGTACGTGTTGTAATCCTGAAATCGCGCGTGATTGTATCGAACCTCATCAACTCCAAGATACTCCATCAGCTCTCGAGGTGCTTGAAGATCTCCGAAACCGTCAAAGTAAACGACATTATTGCTATTCTTTCGATATGCCACCCAGTGGGTTCCAGGCCCATCTTCGTCATCGAGATCAATTATAGCTGACTCGCGATAATGAGGTCCACCGTTTCGCATAAATGCTCCGCGGAAATGGGGAATCCCTAGAGCACGTGCATACTTGAGAAGATCAGCGTCCGTTAGAGCGCGTTTGGGCAGATGGACGTCAAATGCAGACCGAACCCGTTCTTGTGTGGTTTGAGGTAGAGACCTTTGCCGGGGCGATAGCTTCCATTGTTCGAATTGCTCTTTCGAAAACAACCAGATGCGAATCTTATAAGCGCTGAAGATAAGAATAATTACGCGAAAATTCTGCAAACGACGGTGCATACAGGAAATACTACAGTCCGGATGAAGTCATTCATAGACAAAACAGCAACAAGTATAAAAGGTATATAGCGCCGTTAGTCGATGCCACACCGAGAGAGCATTACTCGGTTCAGGGTTACCCGGATACAAAATCGCGAGGAAAGGTACACGAATGGATTACGTGTACTGGGACGACCCTAACGAACGCGTGGATAGACTACGTCTGCTGATGGCCGAGCGATCAGCTGGCAATCCAAGTCACATCAATGAGATTGTATCGATCATCGAGGAATTTCGTGAAGCTGGAATAGTTTATTAATAGCAGTGAACGAGTGACAAACACCTCAATTGAACAATGAGCGTCGACGTGTTCGGACGTCAACTAGGACGAAACGAGGGTACACGAGGGCTCCCGGGCTTCGGATTCAAACTCACCACTGACAACCAATACGACATCGAGAATAAGAGACTATGCAACGTTGCCGAATCAAGGGAGCCAAACGACGCTGTCAATCTGAGTCTCGCGAAACGCCTAATACGACAAGAGTTAAACGGACTTTTCCAGTTCACTGCTAAGCAACAAGAGGATTTAGATGATCTACAACTGAAGATACAAATTCTGCAAGATTAGGTGGAAAAGAGATTGAAGACAATCGAGATAAAAGTCGAAACGAATCTGGACTTGGCGCTTCGCAATTCCAAATCCATTGCCGCATTGGACGCAGCAGCATGGAACATCAGAGATTAGTGGAAGAGCTACATAAACCCGCTCGGCGCAATTATCGTTGTCGCAAATTCGTTGTGCGAGGTCTCGATGAATCGTGGCAAGCTGATCTCGTGGAGATGCAACCTTACGCTCGCGAAAACAAAGATACCAAATACCTGTTCACAATCGTCAATGTTCTGTCAAAGTTTGCCCGGGCTGTTCCCGTGAAGCGGAAAACAGCGCAAGATGTCACTGCAGCTATGGAATCCGTGCTCCGGCAAGGACGCGTACCATCGTACTCTTCAAACGGACAAAGGCAAAGAATTCTACAATACGAATTTCCAGAACCTCATGACCCAATACAGTATCAATCACTACTCGACATATAGCAACCTCAAGGCATCAATTGTGGAACGTTTCAATCGAACCCTGAAAATCAGAATGTGGCTTAAATTTAGTGTGCAAGGCACGTACAAGTGGCTCGACATTTTGCCTGATCTCGTAAAAGCCTACAGCGATGCCAAGCATCGCACGATCGGAATGAAGCCAGGGGAAGTCACTGCAGCCAACGTTGAAACGTTGATGCAACGTTTTTCTCACGATCCTCGTCGTCGTCGTCGTCGTAAGATACCTAGATTTCGTGTTGGTGACAAGTTATGAGTGAGCAAGAACAAACACGTTTTCGAGAAAGGCTACACCCCAAACTGGACAACGGACATTTTTACCGTGAGTCGAGTGATGTCAACGACGTCAGTGACGTACAAGCTAAAGGACTATCAAGACGAATCAATCGCTGATGGTTTCTACGAAGAGGAGCTTCTAAAGGCCAAGTACCCCGATATCTACCTTGTGGAGAAAGTGCTCAAGAAACGTGGAGATCGAGTTTACGTCAAGTGGCTGGGATTCGACACTTCGCACAATAGTTGGATAAATAAGTCTGATTTGTAAAACACAATTTTTATTATAAAACAATAATTTAGTATGAATTAATAAAGATATACAAAATTATTTATTGACGATGTGAAATTCAATCTGATGCTTATAGTCTCCGCCACCCAGGTACTTTAGGAACAATTCTCCTCCCGGTACCATGTGCACCATTTGATCAAACAAGATCTGGTCTTTCTCGAATGCCTCCGAGATGCGTTTCGGCAGGAAAACTTGATAGTTGTCATCGAGGTTGGCAACTGCTTTCAGTCCGTACTTTGTTGTGACTTGTCGCAAATCAGTGACCTTGTAGGTCTCGTTGATCTTCAACGCGCTGAGTTGCTTCGTCGGGAGGAAATCCTCCACAAGAGCGATTTTGTTGATCTTTGCAATGTCCATTGTGAGAACGACTGCGAGTGTCTGATGTGAAAGGATGTGAGTTGGCCGTTCATATACCCGAATCCCCTCAATAAAGAGGTGGGGGTCCAGCGCTCTGATTGGTGCATGAGATCCGATCGTGCGAGATTGTTTAATCTTTCAGTGATGAGACGTAGATCTGATCTTGTCTCAATGAGATTTTTTACTTGTTGAATATTTTTCATAAATAGTTCGATACGAACTTTGAGCTCATTGCGTTTATTTTGCGTTGCTCTTTTATTTACATATGTCATCGCCAACGATTCAGCCTTGCAATGATACAATTGACTACGCGGTCGCTACTGATATACTCGTATCCCCTCCACTAGCGAGTCGAGCTCTGATGGCGTCGGGGAACTTTGCACCCTGATTGGCCGTCTTTTATTCGACCATGACTTCCGACGGGCTTCAAACGAGTTCCGGTAGATTGGGTATCATGTAATGTCCCCAAGGTAGCGTATACGTGCTTTCGGACAACAAATATCGTTTGTCATCGTGGGGACTGAGGGCTATCTTGACTTGTTTCTCCGTGTAAACGTTGTGCATACGAGATCTGATGACACGCTGCTCTCGACGCTGGATATCGCGCTTCATGACGTCGTAAATGTCGGGGCAGCGCACTTCGTAGAGCAAGCTGTCGGTGTTGGTGTACAGGAGCTTGCAGCGATCGTCGAACTGCTACTTCATGTAGTCATAGTGGAAGTCGTAGACGAGAATCTTGGACAAGTCCAGAACGCAGAGTCCGACGTAGATCGGTTTGTTGATATAAACCTCGGTCTTCGTGAGCTGTACAGCAACGAGGTTCTCATCGAAGATCGAACGACTGTGGAAGTTGGGCTTTGCAATGAGCGCCTCAGCGCCGTAACGACCTTCTCAGTGAGTGACGAGTTTAACGTCGACGTGCTTGCGGACGTTCTCCATCGTCTTGCCGAACACCGCATTATTCATGAGTTTGAAGAGGTTTTTCTCAAAGTCGTTCTTAGCCCGCTTCCTCATATCACTGTTGAAGTCGATGTTGGATTTGAGCCACGCCGTTTTGTTGAATTGTAGCACTCGATGAATACGCTTCAGCTCCAATCCATACCTGAGAGCCTGCTTCAGGTTCCTATAGTGGAGTATGTAGCGGTTCTTTGAATCTTGCGGCGTCATCAGCTTGGGTTGTTTGGAGCCAGATGCACACTTGTGCTTAGAACACAGAGGCAGGTCTTTGTGCGCATCATGGAGTCTCTCAGGGTACTCAAGGTCGACTTCTAGGATATATCCTTCGGGCGACGTATCCGTAACGTTGCCGAAGTCGATGCTTTCGAGATTTTCCACCCATTTGAATGAGCCGTGCGGGAGATACTCCATCATTGCCCAGCCGTAGAGGTTATTGACGTCAAAGTACATCAGGTACTTGATCTCCTCGTTCAGATCGTAATCGCTCATGTATCTGTTATTGGCGCGAGCGTAACGGTTTCAGCACTCACTCACTCCGCCTCTCACGCCGCGCTAGATGAACATGTGTATGTCCCGGTCGGCGTGGAGTTCCAACTCGATCTTCGTGTATTTGAGCATGGCGTCCCACGTGAATCCTCGTGTTGTGTAGTATTGAGCTGGATCGAGGCCGTAGGCTTCGATACTGTTGTCTCGGAAATTTTCAAAGATATCCGCCAAGAGGAGGACGTCAGTTTTTAGGTAGAGGTCCGAGTATTCGCCCAGGTCTACGATGTTCAGTTCTTGCCACACTCTCTTGGCATGATCGTAGTCGTTGTCTGAGACGGCGCTGTCGTTCAGTGAGCTATATAAATCTTCCATTGGTGGATGATTCGTCTCGTCAAGTTTCGCCAATGAGTCGACGTACTCGTAGGGAAATACGCCTTTCCTCGTGAGTAGTTCAAACTTGGCGTCGGAGAAGTTGGGAAACTCGCTTTTGAGGGTCATTAGTACCGTCAGGTATGACGCCAATTTCTCCAGAGACGAAGCCATGAAGCAAAACGAGTCGATGAATCGAAAATTCATGTCGCTTCCGTCAATGTGCTTCGTGAAGGAGATATATTTTTCCTTAGTCAGTGGGAGAATATCGATGCGACCCTCGAAGGCCGTGGCGATTTCCCGTATCGTGAAGTGGGAGTCGTATCCAGTGAGATTGTGGAATACGACAGGTACGGTGCGTGAGTCATTGTAATTGAGGTTGCACTCATTGTATGCTGGGTCCCTGTACCTGTGAACACACCCAAAAGATATATCAATTTACTACATCTGTTATTGGATACATTTTAGAAACTACGAAACTGTACGAAAGTCCGTCATTTGTTGCGAAGAGAGTTTATCCATAGGCGTCGGATTCATATGGGTTTCTTCAATGTCCTTGGCCAGCTGTTGCAATTCGCGAACGAACCATTTTGCTGGTTTCTTGCATCTGTAGTTGCGGTACCTAGACATCGAGTCGTCGTAACTGCATTTAAGGTAGTATGCTACCCTAAACGCTTCGTGCTTTTGGTAAGCATTCTCGTCTCGAGTTCAATAGGCACTCAAAGTCTGCGTAGACGACGAAAGGTACTCTCTCCTTGTTCGAGTGATTCTTGAATCGTAGAACCCTGTTCTTCGAGGTCGGCATGTTAACTTTGCACTCGTTAACATTTTTCAATCAATTTCATGCAAAGCCAACTGCTGTTCGTTACGGAAGTAATGGAGGCAGCGGTCGCAGATATGATGCTTATGATTACGCTTCGACAGCTGAGATGAGACCAATCGGCACAATTCTTTTATCCACACGTAATGGAATTTTCGTACCTCATAGACATCAGCGTTGTTTTCCTCATCCTCGACCTCGTCGATGTAGTGGTCTTGCACAAGTAGGAGGTTGACGTGCTAAGGCTTCTTTGCGGTCGTAACGTGTAGGGGTGCCGTCTCAAACGTGCCCTTTCGCATCTTCAGAATGTACACGTTTATCGACAGATCTTACTTTTTCTTGAATCTCGAGATTTATCGTGGCATCACCGGAAATTTGATCCCTTTAAAGTTGAGATCGTCTTTGTACTTTCTGTACTTGGAAACTCGATCGGAATGATGAGCAGGATGCAGCGCGGACAGTATAGCCCACTTGAAGCACATGCTGTCAGTGTTCTTAACGTTGACACACGCTTTTTTGTTTAGGATTTCCTCCGGTAGTTTCACGTAAGAGATGCCACGCATCGGATTGAACCTGCTAATGTTGACTGTTAGATTGATGATCGAGTGCAATGACCATCCCGAATCCTGCTGCTAGAACTCGTCCATTTCCCGCAGAATGGGATTGCAGATGTTGGTCGTGAACCATCGGTTCACTTTAGTTGTCGGGTTAATTAGTTCGGCCTTTGTATTGAAGTACTTTGTATCTATCACTTCTTCATTGTTTTTCGATACAATGAATTTTGCAGCTAGTACCATGTAAACTTTAACCGCATTTCTCTCTCTCGCGAGTACATTTCTAATTTGCGAGCGGAACATGGTCATAGAATCCTTCATGAACTCATTAACGTCTACGTGTTTTAGGTTTGTAATTACACCCGTCTTGATTCGCTTCTTGAATGCCGACTTCAGATCCGACCATCTTACTCTATCGACGAGTCTTTCGCGAATTTGAATACCCTCACCGCGTTTTAGCAAACACCCCAATTTAATTTCAATTCCTTTGAGGAAACCGACTGCGGCTGAATACTTTTGTCTATCATTAACGGTGGATGTGGGCATCAACAAGTCCTCCCACGAGCTTATGAGTTCCGTGAAGCGATTTTTCCATACACTAATCTCGCTAGAGTTTCTATCCTTCATCAGCTCCAACACTTCCTCCCATGTCTTCATAACATCCTTGCATTCCTGGGCATCCATCTTGTCTCTGACTGAACAGTCGAGCAGTTGATCGAATAATGAGTTGCTCTGCTGCCAAGACCGTATTTATATTGGTTGAAAAAGTGGTGGGGATTATCGATGCTGATTGGTTCTATGCATTAATCTTGACCTTTCGGAAGTGGTGGTCGCCGACGACAGCGCACGTTCCAATGTTTTTATAACATTCGAGAGAGACGTTTGTTCCACTCATCAATCTCTTCTGGACTCTGATATTGCACTAGCTCCAACGCTTCTTCGCAACTCGCGATGATTTCCTTGCAGTCCTGGGCAGACATCTTCACTCTGGGAACATACTTACCGAGGCTCTGTCTCGTCGAAGGTTCCGATGATTATCGGATGCTCCTCGATTCGAGCCCCTTACTTATACTGACAGCATATTGATGTTTGATAACCTTTTTGTATTGGGAAAAATACCTGAAAAGATCTGTAGAAGCATCCAAAAGAACGCTGACACGATTGTGATAGCTCCTCGATCGAGACCTTCATTTATACTAGACACAGAGCTGGTGGGGGATTATGCAATTCGCTCTGATTGGCCGACATATTTCTGGCTCGGCTTTGAATGGTTACAGTGTGTAATGGTGGGGGATACAGCTTGAGTTGTGGAGGGGGTAGCAGAATTGGTATAAAAGAGCACGGGTAACAGCCACGAACATCATTTCAACAGGGAATTCGTTGTAGACTTCCAGGGCTTCAAGAAGCCAATAAACGAATTTGTTTTCAAAGAGGTGGCAGTAGTATCTCTCGAAGAAGATGCTTTGCCCTCAGTCTACCTCTTCGAACTACCTCACCGATGGAGTTATCTGCCAGCTAAATATAAGAGCGAAAATCTGTGGTTGTCCCAAAACTATCATGGTATCACCTGGAACTGCGGCGACGTTCCATACGAAGATGTCCACGAGACCCTTTACAACCTCCTACGTGGGGCCAGCAATGTATATGTCAAGGGACTCGAGAAGAAGAGATGGCTGGAGGAAATTGTGTCAAACGTATACAATACGGAAGATTTGGGATGCCCATCATTGCAAAAATTGACGGCAAACACCGCTATTTCGTGCACCAATCACGGATGCGCATTTGTCTCACATTGCGCAGCTTTCAACGTGCGCATGTTGAAATCATGGCTCATCGAATCGTACGAACAACCAGTATCTCGAGACGTCATTGATACTAGTACGCAATGTACTGCGGACTTCACCACGACCAACCTCAAAGATTACTATGCTCAGTGTGACTTTTCATCTTAAACCTCGATCTGCATCAATTTTCGTCGTAACTACTCGCTTTGTATCGAATAAACGTAAAAAGATTGTTTAAAAAAAACAATGGTCAATTTCATTTCACACGTGAGTCCTGAAGGTACGCGACTAAGCCATTGCCGGTATGACAATTCTTCTTTCCAATAACACGATAAAGACTCTCCACCGATCCATCTTGCGGACAAGAAATTGAAAATGCCGCAAAAGTTTGAAACATCGCATAAAAGATGCTAGTTTTGATTGAAATATCTTCCCCACCATTAAATCGTCGACTTTCTGCGTCGCCAAATCGTACGGACCGAATTACGCGATACTGTAGACAAGTCTTTTCCGGTCTTTGCCAATTTACGAAGTAAACGTATCAGTGGCATTAAAAATGATAGGATTACTGCGAAAACCTTTTGAAAGATAGAAGAATAATATTATTGTATGCCATTGATGCGTTTACCTTACCTAACGCACGCAAATAATGGAGACCATACGAGTTTATTAAGTTTTTTTTTTTACTTTTTTTTATACATTTTTTTTGTTTTGTTTTTTTTACATTTTTTTTTTATGTTAAACATTTTTTTAATAAGGGCCGCTCTGGCGGTTGCGGGAACCTTCGGTCGCGCGGCCGCCAGAGGCCAGGCACGACGCCCCCTCCTTCTGCCGCAAGGGTCAGTCTTCGGAGGAGTTATCAAAATGGCTGTACGATTCTCCTTATCCGAAGACTGACCCTTGATTTTTTTTGCGGGAAGCAGCAGCGCCGGCTCCTTCTCCTTCTTCCTCTTCTCTCTCGCCGACTCGCTGCCAGAGCTGCTGATGCTGGAGAGGTTGAGGTCGACGGCTCGAAGAGTCGTTGCCGACTCTCCAGCACCAGCTCCTTCTTCGTTGGCGCCGCCGGCTTCGCGGGGCGCGTCGCCTTTCTCAGCCAAGGGTCAGTCTTCGGAGAAATTATCGCCGAAGACTGACCCTGGTTGTTCGGGGGAGGCTGCGGCGCCTCAGCTTCGCTGCTGCTGCTGCTCGAGCTTCTGGTGCTGGAGAGCTTGAGATTGTCGGCGAGGAGAGCCGCGGCCAGTGGATCACTCTCCAGCACCAGCGCCTTCTTGATCGGAAGCGGCGGCGGATACCTCGCCAAAAGGCCCGGTCGCTCGGGGTCGTATACGACAGTCGGCGGGATCTGTAACAGAAAAAACATGCATTAATAAAGAAGATACATCGAAAATCAATAAGAATTATACTTACCTCGCACGCACGCCTCCTAACCTCGAAGATAGGCAGGGGCAACTCAGCTCGAAGTGGGGATCGCTGGAGTGCCCCGCTCGGCAGCAGCAGCAGCCGTTGTACACGCTCTAAAAACATTCGAAAGAGAAATTATTATTATTATTTTATCTACGAGTTTATTATTTAGCATAGAAATAAATTATACTTACTTCCTTTGATGCATCCATCACGCTCGTCGTAAGGGCTACGAATGAAGTCTCAAGGCACGGCTCACCCGAATTTATACACGGCAGATAGAAGAAAGTAGGGATTAACATGTTCAAACATGTCGAATTTGCAAAGTACCGCAGAACCTTTGCCAAAGAGCGAGAAAATTCGAATGTCCACCATCAGTCGGTAATGTAGATTCCCATTTAGCCCAGACTCGAACCTTTTTTTATCGACCGTAGGTAAAGTAGGAATCTACTTATCGACATGGGGGGGGGGGGATGGGGGGCTAGCTTATCTACTCACAAAGTAGCAAAAAATCGACTGTTTGCCTAGAATTTTTTTTTTGCATATAAGAAATCGAGTCCGAAAGCTGAAACTTGGCGATAATGTTCCTCGATACGTAGGGAACGGTATCGTAAAATAATATTAACATTTTGCAGGACAAATGCGTTGTTGTACGGAAATTCGGCAAAGTAGAGTGTTCGTTGAAAATGCGATTTTTAAAAATATAATTATCCGAACGCGAAGTTTCAATCCTCTTCGATCGTGTTCCCCGATGACTATGAAAAAGTTGTGTACAAATAGAATCCAGTTTTGGGATACATTAAGCACGTTTAATTAAAATAAGGCGAATATAGCTAGACGGCTATGAACATAACCCCTTAGCGCTTTTGACAGTTGCCTCGGCGTGAGCGCTGGGAGACCGTTGCAACTTTGCAACGTTTCAAACTTCACCGCTGTGATTTGTGGTAGAATGGATGCCGGAGTGATTACGGTAAAATGACCGAGATACCGAGGCGCCTATCAGGACCGAGGATACTTATCAGCCTAGAGCTGAAACATTCCCGCGGGAAATTCGAGTTTCACAGTCCGCGTCAAACGGCGTCTCGCTATTGGGGTTCGAATGGGAAAAGATGCATCGGGGCGCAGCATATCGTATCGCGCGGACCCATTGTGGACACCTTTTCCTCACGAGGGAGGTCTCCCCCCGTTGCTATCACCCACGGTCGAGTCCTTCAAGAAAGAATTTTGAAAATTCTCGATAATTTCGTTGTAATTGGAGCCCTGACTGCACTTCGCGCCCGATCATGTGTTCAGCTCGTGGTATCGTTTCCCCTCGCACAGTTATTCCCCTACGTGCTCATGTACATTTTCTTATCTGCGCGGGAGAGCGCGCGAACTATAACATCTATCGCAATACAATAGCCGAGTCGTGCGTCATTGCCGAGTTCCCGGAATTCCTTTGTGACTCGGCTCACTAAGGTATCGCGTGAGAATTGAGGGAGAGAGACCAAGGGTCTCGTCTGTCGGCCGAGAGATACGAACAATCACTTCTGGAGGCACCGGCGAATAAGTGACACACTTTTCTTTTGGCGCTCTCGGCTGGACAAATTGCAGGGTGGGCCCGAGGCTCCACTGTTCTCTGTGCGAGTCGTTTGGGACTCGACTCTGGTCGAAAATGATCTAATTATCTTTTTTTATTATCTCGTGTTTTACCTATTGGAAGTTCGTGACCTTTCATATTAATATTGGTAGTGAATGTTACTGTGAGTACGTTCCGTTATTTTCCTTCGTTTGTTATTCTGGCAGTCATTTATTATTTGTGTCATCGTGTTATCTGATTTGATTTCTTGCTCAGTGAATTGTCTATTGCGTATTCAGCATCCTACCTCTCAATCTCCCTCGCTATCGCGAGTACTATCGAATTAATAATTTTGCGAGGATTATTTGGCGTATTAATTTTACTCTCTAACGATAATCTACATCATCTATCGTTATCTATAGCCGCTTATCTACTCGGTTTTCATTTCGCTCGACAACTAATGTCGACGAATTATCTTTCATTATCTACCGCCATTTACCTACCCGGTTATATTATGTAATGTTTTTTTTTTACTTTATGAGAGTTTATTCAACTATTTATAAATGGGGCCATTCCATACCAAGCAGACCACCCGACTTTTACGAGGTCTCAAAAAGTGTTCATACATTTTTCAAAAGGTGTTTAGAGTGTCGCGAATATCCTCAAATTATTTCAGAATTTTAACACGCATGGTTTAGCCAAAATTTAATATCCATTTTTTTTTCAGTCCGCTGTATATTAAAAACAACCCATTGTACAAAAAATATGTTTCGATATAAAATTTGAGTTTTCTAATGTACTTTTCAATAACATTTTTTCCATAGTCGCCCAGAATCGTTTTCAGGCATTTTTGGACTAAATAAAGTAATAATATTTTTTTTCGTTGAGAGGGACCATTCCGATTGTTCTCAAAATTTCATAGAGTTTTCCTTATTGACTAAAAAATGTAAAAATGACTAAAATAAAATAGCTCCCTTCGTTTCACAGGGTTGAGACTGTTCATAGTTATTATCTAAAGCCCGCATTACTTTTTTTTCTCAATTTCATTCGTTTTCTTTTGCCTTTTTTGTTATACAATTTCACTACGGTTTTTAAAACTTATTTTCTTCGTTTCAGATATTGGCGCTTTGATTGTATGATTACATGTCGAAATAACACATGACACATTCAACACGTTCGTTCAACACAAACTGATTCAACATATGTTATCTCAACACATTCACTTATCAACATATACAGATTCAACATCTGTTATCTTAATTCATTCACTAATCAACATATACAGATTCAACATATGGTATTTCACCACTTGCAAGACAAATGCAAGACTGTTAAGAGATTTTTTTTTGTCAGTCGGGGGGCTTCGCCCCTTGACCCCACCTGACCCCATCACACGTCGAATCACCACGCCAGAGCACGATAATCGTCGATACATCGATCTACCGAAAAAAATTTAAAAAAAAAAGAAAAAAATATGTATTCCACCACAATGAATTATTGCTAAAATTCAACGAATTACTTAATAACAATCACAATTGTATAGATTAGAAGATCAGATTGTAGATTCAGGCTGATAAAAAGCAAACAATGAGAAAGATGGAGAGATGATTATAATGATATATGAATATAACAATCGCAAGATCTCGCCAATCGTCGATACATCGATCGTCGTCATCAGTTGTCGTACTATAAGTTCGAAAATCGGAGCTTCGCCACGAATCCAACGCCGATGTAAACACCCCACAGACACACACACTCGCGATCCGCTCCAGTGGTCAGCGTCTTCGAATATTTGAATCTTTCGGTTCCTCGAATGGTCCTTCTATTTCGTAAAGTCAGTTACATATTAGCTGCGGCATAGTGATCATAAACAGCAATGCCGCTCCATTTTGTGCTAAGTCAGCGAGGAAATCGACAGTTGACACACGCCGGATACATTTATGGATTTCATCGTGCAACAAAAACGAAAGTTATTTGGCGTTGCATTGAATATCATACGGAGAGACATTGCAGGGAATTGATGGAAACAACATCAAGAAGTCCGACAGGTATCGTTCGAAAAAATTTATTCCACCAGAACGGAAAATTGACAAAAGACAACGAAATACTTAATAACCATGTTAATTATATAGATTCCATATTCTCGCTAAAAAAACACGTAATCGAAAATTAATATATTAATACAAAACTAGCAATAATTTTAAATAATAATAATAATTATTATTATTATTTAATAATATGGTAATAATGATATATAAATATCATAATAGTAGTTCAAAAAAGTTGGTGCATCACGATATATACCGACTGTCATGACTACTTTCAATATTTATATATTTCTTTGCCTTTCGTATTTTTTCCCCAATAAAAATCGCATTATCCACAATATTTTAATGAGAAATGAAAAATTGAAATGAAATTGTAATGAATTCATTGATTGAATTGAATTGAATTGAAATTGTTATTGACAGGCACTATAATTCGACACGCCGATGAGCATAATCATGCGCCAAACAGCACGCAAGTGAAGGCCAAAAAATTGTTGGGAAAAATGAAAAAAACAGCGAAACGGTCATCAGAGCCGACGACTACTATCGTGTCCAACACAATCGGAGCAGCGTCAACAAGTACAGCAACAATACTGCCGAATCCGGAACTTCTTACACGTACAGTGCAACGAGTGCGGGCTCGAGCGAATCCTCAATTCCCAACACCGGCAACAAGAGGTGGATTACAAATCCCGGCGGAACTCTCAATTACTGACAGCGGTAAACAGTTTCTTTTCTACGACAGCGAGGGAGACAAGAAACGGTTTCTGATATTCGCAACACAAAACGATCTCGAGCACTTGGCCGAGTGTAAGTGGTGGCAATGCGATGGCACATTTTGGTCAACTCCTGACATTTTTTACCAACTTTACACTATCCACGGTATGGTAGATAACAAAGTGCTTCCCTTTGTTTACGTTTTAATGCCCGGTAAAACGAAAACTCTGTACAAAACAATGCTGCAACAAATTAAGAGTGCACACGATGAAATGAAGCCAGAGCTTATCATAAGCGATTACGAGCAAGCGTTTCTCACAGCAGCACAAGATTTTTTTCCGGATGCAACGCTTCATGGATGTTACTTTCACTTCACGCAGAGTGTGTACCGACATGTTCAACAGTGTGGATTTCAGACACGATACGGAGAAGACGAGGACTTTGCACAGTTCGTCAAAATGATAATGGCACTAACTTTTGTCCCCTGCGACCGAGTTATTGAAGCATACGAGCAGCTAATTCAAACGGAATACTTCACTGCCAACGAGGATGAGCTCAAGCCGATAACTCAATATTTTGAAACGACTTGGGTCGGCGTTAAACGCTCTAGGCATAGACGCGCTCCTCTCTTTCCTATCTCCTTATGGAATTGCTATTCAGCTATAATAAACAACGAGCCACGAACTAATAACGGAGTGGAAGGTTGGCACACGGGATTCAATACCCGCATGCGCACTGCTCATTCGTCGATGGGCCAGTTCATCGCGGCGTTAAAAAAAGAACAAAAACTTTCCGAAGCTGCATGGGAGAATCATCTTGCAGGGAGAACGATTGCTCCAGCGAAACGAAAGAAATACGTTAACTTCGAGCAACGTCTCAAGAGAGCAACGGAAAACTTCGATGAAAATACAAACCTCGTTGAATACTTACGCGGACAATCACACAACATTCAATTATAAATGCTATTGTAGATAGACACACACGCTTTTTCCAATGAGTATGTCTGTGTGGTGAGCGGCATTTCATCCACAATAAAAACAATCATATTTTCCCATTTTTTTCGACTCAACACTATGTTGAAACCACTGCGTGTTGAAGTTTTTTTTGTTGAAAACAATGTATGTTGAAATGTATAGTGTTAAAATAATGAAAGTTGAAATAAAAAATGTTGACTTTGTGTGTTGATTTCACGAATGTCAACATTTACATGTGATATTTAGACGTGATACCGATTGTATATTTTACGTTTCTTCTGACAAACCGAAATCTCCGTAGACAAGGAGTACCTCCTCAATTCTAATTGGCCGTATTTAATTGGTATGAAGCTGTGATACTGCTTTATACCGGAAATTAGTTTTGCCGTATCAAAGCGCGGTTTCAATTGTAATTTGGTTGCTTCCTGGGTCACTTTTGAAACGAAAAAGACATTTGTAACCAGAAAATTTGTTCTTGCCCATTCATACAAATGTTGCACATCCAAACTCGGTTCCACTGTTGATCGCTGCAAGCTTGCACGTGCAGCAAGTCTCTTAAGATTTCCGCCAATGCCATCGCAAGGACCTTTACCATGAGCTGTCGCGTGGTAGTGCCATTCCGCAAGGATTCCGAAGTCTGCTTCGTGCTTTAGTAAATTTGCGAATTGGAAATTGTTCTTTTCATGCTACGGTGCCCCGTCAGTAACGTAGATAATTTTTTTGATATCGCTGTAGTGCTGTCTTAAAAAACGATGATCAGTTTTTGACAGTTGTATACAGCTGCCACATCGTGGTGAAGATTGTCCGATAATACGACAATACTGTGATGCACAAGTTTTTTTTTTTTGACCATTTATTTTGTGTCGCATCGACACCGACGTTTTTAGCGACTTGTAGGGGTTACATATTTACTGCGGATTTTATCGTTTTATACATTTATGTTATTTCTTGTTTCTTAGATTAACCGTAGAATATTCACTGTTCTTGCGAATTTGAGTATTCGGCGACAATTTTTTCCGTCGTTGAGCATTTGTTTCAGATGGTGTGGAAGCGCCAGTGAGTGTCTTATGCCCTGGTGTATTGGTCAATCGATGGGTACGTGTTGTACTGTGATTGTTACGTTGCATTGATCGCATGTGGCGGGTTCAGTCTTTGTTATCAGATATATGTGTGTCAAATTCGTATGTACTATTCTCAGTCTTTCTATAGCTGTTTGTTCTAGACGATTCAGTTCTCCGCCAGGGAACTGGAAAAACACGTTGTCTCTAACTGCGTGCAGTTTGGTCGGTATTAAGTTTATCCATTCCTCGTTCCATAATTCGTTAGTTTTCTGGTGAGCTGCTTTTTTGTATTCATTGATCGAAATTCGTATCACATCAACGTAGCGAAACTCGGAGGCTCGTTTCGCTGCTATGTCGGCCTTCTCGATTCCAGGGTACGAAGATGTGAGGGGATCCACGTTAGAGTCACTTCGACGCCGCTTTTGCCGATCTATGAGACTATTTTGAGAATGTTTTGCACAAGTTGGTTTCTAGAGTACAGGTTTGCCGTTGCCAGGAGTACACTTTTCGAGTCGGTGAAGATGGCCTTGGTTTGTTCCATGGGTTCAAAGGATTTGAGCGCTTGTAAGATTGCGTATGCTTCTGATGATGAATGATGAATTCTGATGATGATGAAGATGGTAAATTCTGATGATGATGAAGATGGTAAATTCTGTCGGCAAGCTGGTGAGGTCCTCCGTAGTGTCGGTGATTGTGGCGCATCCCGCACCCTGTTCTGAGATTGATCCGTCTGTGTATAATGCCGCGTGGTTTGAGTGGTCTTCTAACATAAGTGCGGTATAGTTGATATTGTCGGAGGGGCTCTCATCCAGTGAGGGGAGGCTTCGACGCTTCTTTGCTGTATTGCTAGATTCTTTAGTCGATCAAGAGATGCGGTCGCGTCTCGAGACAAGTACATTTATCAATCGTCGGTCATATAGTCTTCGAGACGCACCAAGGCTCCTTTACTCGAAGGATCGCGTTTTTCAGCCTTACGTCGAAAGCAATCTAAAGATTATAATTAATTGTTGCCTTCGAGAAATGTTTTAGACAGGACAATGAATGTATTTTTAATCAGCTTTTGAATGCTATTAAAATGAATGCTCTAGGACAAGCCGTTCACATGATATTGGCGTTCTATTATTTCAATATGCTATTTCCACGTGATTCAGTGGTCGACCAGAATTTTTCGCTCACTCTGACGTCATCGCACACGTGTGCCAACTTTATCGTACACGTTCCTCGTGCTCCCAAATGATGGACAGTCATTGGCATAGGTTTTTGCCGCGGTGATTAATACCAAACTTGTTTAATATTGTTATATAGGCAAAGCAGCAATATTGGCGGTAAAAAATTGTTGCTAAATATTGTTTAAATAATAAATGTTTAAATACGAATCGATTAATACTAAATTTAAAAAATATTGTTATCTAAGCAAAATAACAATATTGCCGCTAAAAGATTTTTGCTCAACACTGTTTTAACAATAAATGTGCAAAGATAAACCGATTAATACCAAATTTAATCAATATTGTTATCTAAGCAAAATAACAATATTGCCGCTAAGAAATTGTTGCTAAATATTATTTAAACAATAAATCTTCCAATATGATCCAATGTGCACCAAACTTGATTAGTGTGTTTATTCAGGTAAAAGAACACCATTGTTCGTAATAAATTGTTGCAAAATATTATCTGAATAAGATATTTTCAAATATGAACCAAGTAGCATTATACTATGGCATTATTGTTAAATCTGCAATACAACAATACTGGTCAATACAGAACTCGAAAAAAAAACAGCATTGCCGGTAAGAAATTGTCCCTAAATATTATGTTGTAGGAAATTGGAATAAGTTTCGCTGTACTGTTAGTGGTTCGACATGTCATAAAAAAATATCGTAGAGGCAAATTTCAAACTGATGTCAAAATTTGTGAAATTCCCTTGCACACATACATTCCCATTGAAATGGCGACATTAAAATAATTTACCCTAATCTTTGCAAAAAGATATGAAATCCTGTAAATAAACACCAAAGAGGGTGTAAAAAAACTTAAGAACAGTGGAAATAAATTGTGTCTACCTTGCAAAAAGTGTGTTGTACCGCCAAAACCCGGTTGATCACTCCGTGCTCGAAGGTTGGGATTTTAACACGAAATAATAAAAGGGATTGAACCAGTTTAGGAGTTAGAACTCCAGTGAGAACCACTGAACGTAGACCAAGATAATAATTTATTGATGAAGGAAAACAACAAAACAGTTTAACAATCGAATACAATTCGAAATTTAGTATCAAATACAATCGATTACTCTTCGTAATCCGGTATCACTCTTGGATTAATTCGCAACAATCTCGTACATTTCATAAATCAGCGTCGTTTACAGAACAATTAACTGTTTCACTTTTACGACATAATTCTCTCTTTGATAGTACCCAGATTCGACCCGCTAACACGTTTTATACTTTCAACTTGGATTCCTTGCTCGAATCCCTTGGACCAGACGCACAGTTTCAGGAGTCAATCGGACCCCTTGTTTCACGAGTCATTCCAGACTGTCTGATTCTCGCGCTCGTATCGATATATACGGAGCGAGCGTGTCAACATAATTTTAAAGACGAAGCATTATTGCGATAATCGGTAATATTACGACCACCGGATATATTGCGACAATCTCCGCTTTTCGATGCCCGTTGTTTATTATTAGACGCTCCGGATTCTGTTCGAGAATTTGGAGGCCCCGCGTTACGCTAACTGTTGACGCGCTGCATTACTTGACCGCGATTGAGAGTCGCGCGCTCGATGCGTCGATTGCTCAATCGTTCGCGAGGCGCTCGGTTTCGGGGATCGCGCCTCACGTGTCGCCTGCATACTTGTATTATTGCACAATACGCTTTCGGTATTGCCTGTGATATTCGGGGTACAACAAGTGGACAAATAATAAAATCTTCACATGCATGACCAAGTACATATAGTTGATAGATTTAGCATGGTCAAAGCTAATTCACTCAGTGAAAATAAAGACTATCTGTTGTCACGCGAATTCCCGTGAACTCAGCGTATCCCGCCAGACCATAGGAGTTCCTCTGGCGACGAATTTTTACCGAGGAAACTCGGGAGCGAGATATTGCTCGGCTAGACCGCAGCCATGGGGGAATGGTAGAGGCGGTGGTTCAGGCGTTAGTGCGAAGAGATGACCAACACTCAAAATTCGGGAAACCGAATTTAACAATTTTTATTGTTTAACACAAATCTCGGTAGCAAAAAAAAAGATGTAACATAATAATTCTTCGACGTGTCAAAAATAAATCTTTGTTCTCGGTAGCGGTGGTCGAATTACGGAGCGCGATCGCGCGGCAAACAGATAGAGGTCGATTCGACCTTCCGAATATCACGAGCTCTCGAGAGCGAAAAATATCGGAGTCCGTTAAAATCGAAAGAAAAGACACGCGCCTCGTGGTCACGAAATAAAATTAAACAGAGTCAACGGAGTACGATAAAGATGAGACACTGAGTCTAAACAATTATGATAACGTCAAAAGTTAATACAGAGAAATAGTCCGAAAAATTATTTAAAAAATAAAAAAAAAAGTCCGAAAAAAAATTAAAATAATAATCTCAAGTTTTTGTCCCTAGTTTGTGTCTTGTGGTGTTTTTTGGGGGATAATCATTTCTGTACCTGTAGAATCGTATTCGCAGAGGTTTTGGTATTGAACGATATCTTGAGTAATTATTGGCCAATCTGATATTAAATGTGTTTTGATGCGCTGGGTTCTCAGGTGTAGATGCAATGGTTGCAGCGTACGTTAGGGTTAGTTTTCTTCTCCGGTAGTTTAATGGTGCCTCTCCGCTTTCGGCGAGAATACTGGATACCAGACTAGTTCGAAAAGCGCCGGTTGCAAGCCGAAGTGCAATCGATTGGATACTGTTCAACATGTGCAGGGATATCGTTTTTGTTGAGCTATAAACGATCGCTCCGTAGTCGAGTTTGGACCTTATTAGCGCTTTGTATGTGTTGATGAGTATGTACCTGACGGCGTCCTATTTTTTTGATGAAAGCGTTTTTATTACGTTTAGTCTTTTTTTGCATTCGTTTCTGAGCTTTTTGAGGTGAGGAATCCATGTCAGTTTGGTGTCGAAAGTAAGCCCTAGGATTTTTATTTGAGTTAGCTGTCGTATGTTACTGTTTTGAAGTTTCAGTACTAGTTCTATTCTCGTTCTCCGTGTCCGGGGAAAAAACGATGAATTTAATTTCGGTTTTTGAAAATTTGAATCCTGATTTTTCCGCCCAGGATTGTAGTTTGTCCAGGCATTCTTAAAGGAGTTTCTGCGTTATTTGTGGGTTTTTTCCACTGCAGAAGAGTGAGAGGTCATCGGCGAAGAGGAATCCTTTTATTGAACTCGTTTCTAACATTAGTCAATATTTCGTCGATGGCTATGTGGAATGTGAGGTGACACTTAGGACAGATCCCTGTGGCACTCCATTCTCAGTCACTGTCGCTTTTGACAAGATGTTGTTGACTCTCACTTGAATGGTTCTTTTCCTTAAGAAGTTTTTTATGAACTCGAGCAGGTGTTCATTTATGCCTCAGCTCGTTGCTTTCGTAATTAATCGTTTCCTCCATACCATTTCAAACGCTTTTTCGGTGTCCATTGACACTACTATGGCGTGTTGTTTGCTTATTAGCGCGTCCGTTATACTCGTTTCGAGATTGACTAGATGATAGATCATCTACGCCGGCCGCCATTGTCTTTACGATCTTTTACCGGGAGTGAAGACATCAGTTCCTTCGATCTTTTTTTTTCTGTCGGTGCGGTCGTGAAAAACAAAAAAAAATCATGAACGTAAGTACTAACAATGCTATTATATAATTTACAATAAAAATCTAGATTGTCATAATTTATTACATTGAAAATTGTTGTAATTTCGAAATTTTATTCACTTAACCTGTCAAAAATGTACGAACCAAGCTCGAGAAACAATGAAGGCTTCCGTAGTGATTTGCTACCGCTTGATTAATAAAACATTCTCTTGTTTATCTATTCTTGTAGGGTGAAAAGCACGGGGAGGGCGCTTGGCCGAATCGAGAAAGCGTATGTTTAACGTAATTGTTTTGTACAGTACGAAACTCGAACGTAATTTTAACATCGTAAATTTTTCTTTCAAGAACCTCTATATCTTCTTGGCTGATAGCACCGTTGGAAAATCTATACTAAGGGCGTACGCAGACAACAAGTCGCTGACGAATATCAGTCGGAATTCGCTGACAAGATTGCTGATCGGTTTGGAAAAAGATACAGCATTAGATGGGTTAGACGTTGTTCATGAAGAAAGAAAGACGCTGCCGACATTCAAGTAAGCATTTATCTTAAATTCCTGGTAAAACACATTTTTTTCCAATAGTTATTTTCCCTGACGCCTTCCTGTGTTAGATAAGAATATCAATTATCAATAAAAAATAAAAAGTCACTTTGTAGTCGCTTCGTAGTCTTGACAATTGAAACATTCTTAGAATATTAAAACTCCGCAGTCTTGAAATTACTCAGTCAGGATAATCGTTGAAAATCAATGGCCCGCAGTCTCGAATTTCATAATAATAAAAAGGTTTGTCGAAGATCAATGGCCCGCAGTCTCGAATTTCATAATAATCAAAAGATTTGTCGAAGATCAATGGCCCGCAGTCTCGTATTTAATAATAATCAAAAGATTTGTCGAAGATCAATGGCCCGCAGTCTCGAATTTCATAATAATAAAAAGGTTTGTCGAAAATCAATGGCCCGCAGTCTCGAATTTCATAATAATCAAAAGATTTGTCGAAGATCAATAGCCCGCAGTCTCGAATTTCATACTTATCAAAACATTTGTCAAAGATCAATGATCCGCAGTCTCAAATTTCATAATAATCAAAACATTTGTCGAAGATCAATGGCCCGCAGTCTCGAATTTCATAATAATAAAAATATTTGTCGAAGAAATATGTTTCGCAGTTTGAATGTTATTAGGTGAAAATATTTATAAATGGACCGATGAATGAATTATTTTATTCTCCGCAGTTAATTAAACTCAGTATTTTTTCAATTGTCTTCGCAGTCTCGCGCAACAGTTATGATGTACCCGTGAAAATTGTTACGCTATATTTTTCGATGTTTCTTTTTCCAAGAATATCTGCGGAACGTTTTGAAAGCTTCGCGAGTCAAATAGTTGAGTGCTTCCCAGGAGAATATAAAGAAACGTATTATACGAGATGTCGCACAGTCTCTGGAGTATGTATTCCTCAATCCGGTAAATTGTGGGATAACTATAATTATACTAAGAAGGTTTTGAGAGAAAAAGGGCTTTTAGCCCCTCCGCGTACATCTCAAGTCCAAACTAGTTCAAACATATCTGGTAAGTGCAGCATATTAATAGCTGTACTTGACAAATAAATTCTTGCCCTCGGTTACAGCTACAAAAAAATATTTGTTTCGTGCATTATTTCAACAGATGAGACTCTTGAAAAGATAGTGCAGCTAGGTAGCGGTCTGGGATCCCGTGATCAGATTTTAGCATTGTGGAACGACACGTTCGATGTTCGACGGAAGCTCTTAGACGACAAAATGTCGATTACCGATTACTTTAAGAAATTTCCGTGCCTTTCACAAGAAATCGGAACAGATTTGGTAAATACGATAGTATATTGTTCGTTTTTTGAGGACGCGCCAGTGAAAACACTCCAAAAATAAAGATTGAAAAAAATTGTACTCACTGCCGTAACTACTATGAAATGATAATGATGTTTGGAAAAGAATAAAACATTATTATCATTTCATGATAGTTACGATAGAACCTCAATGGTTCATCATTCTCTGAATCATTAATTTGCTAACTCACGAAATGTTCTGATACAAGACTCTCTTCTTAGATCGGAATAGATTTTGAAAAGCGACATCCGGGGAAAGGTACGCTGTTGTTCGATCGATGGAATCGAGTTAAGGCGTATCTAATAACTCAGTTGCAGCAATGCAAACTCAAAGATGTTTCGGACAAGACCTTAATCCATTTGCTACCAACTCTTGACTCGGGTAACATATCAGATATATTTCAATCGATCGTCTACACGGACTTTCACGGTCGTGTCTCAACAAAATTATAACTCTAAGAGTTCTTTCTTGTTGCGTGTTTTAATCATCCTAAATTATTAACTTTTAACTTTGTTAATTTATTGCCATCACATTATAATGTAAAAAAACTCGGTTACCGATTTATCACGTAACTTATAGATGCACAAGACGCGATTATATTTAATCTGTTGCCACATATCGCCCAAGGGACCTGTATCCCTCAGAAGAAAAAACAAAAGAAACGTAAGATTGGCGACACAGAAAACGAGCGTCCGTCGCGACTTCGGTGGTCCTTAATCGAACGAAGACAAGGGTTTATCCTGCATGTCGAGGTTTTCTATGCATTACATTTAACGATACATAACACGTTTCAATTGTAAATAGTATAGATAACAAAAATTTCCAATCAATTTTCAGAACGCCACCGACATTTCATCCGAACTTGAGACACGTGGGGAACAACTCCGCAGCATCGGGCTGACTAGACAGCCATTGCCTATCTTCGTAGGACCAACGACTGGCGTAGAAGCCTCCTACGTATCGATAAACGAAGTACTTTATCAAGTGGAGTCCCCGTTGCACGCACTCGACGTGTGTTTTAAGCTCTTTGTGAGTTTGGATTGTTCTTATCCGGTACAAGCTTCGTCTATGTGGGTCTTATTGCAAAAAGCTGTGTACGGTATCAATTACCCAGCTGACTCCACAAACAGATCCATCAATGTCTTAATAGGTGGCATAAAGCAACTAATCAATGATTCTTAGAAATTCCGAAAGTTCGTTTGTTTCAATGTAATACGGTATTAATACGGTACAAAAAATGTTTGCCTGTTCGTCCTGCCGCGACGAATTTAGCAATCGTTGATTGCTTATTCAACATTATCGTTTATCTCATCCGTTGTTAAATACATTTCACTGTAAAAAAAACAATTGCTTTAGAATATTTTCTTCTCTAAAGACATTTGGATACCATTTGCGCATTCAACATAATGACGATAGTACGAACAATTACGCGAAAAACACAGATTCGACAGCAAACGCGGACGAACAGCGTAATGAAACTGAGAGTTCCTCTAACGTCATAAGATGCAGTCTAAACGCGTTGCCAAATGTAGCGACTGGTACTGTAACGGAGCGTACAGTAGTAACTCCTAATTTAACCGAGACTTTTATTAAGGTCAAAAAACCTCGTATACATTTGTTACCGGAAGACGTGACGCATAGGAATGAACCAACGATCCCTGGCGAGTCAAAATCACGGAAATCGGAATTCAAGCCTCCGCTATGTCCAATCAACAAAACAAAAAAAAAACGATTTAGATCAGCTAGGGTACCTGTTTACGACAAAATTGCATAATTATCGCGATATACCTCGACTTCGTGTAACAAATATTATTAATGATGTAGATAAATTAATAATCGATACAGTCGAAATAATTAAAACGGAGGTTCTACGATCTATCGAAAATAGTTCGACCGACGCGGATGTACGAAAAAACGTAGAATCTGTCTTCGACCAATTCGCTTCTCCTTTAATGAGTTTGAAAACCGAATGGCAATGTTTGCAAAAATTCCGCGACTCTGGCACGTACATAGAACCAGTACATTATTCATTGGGTGAACGCGATGAATATGTTAACAAAAACGGGGTACAAATAATCAAAAAAGTTAGAGTTACTGCACAATTCATACCTGTGAGAAATGTCTTTCGGAAGCTTTTCGAGCTTCCGCATATATTTGATGAGACAATCGAATACGTCAATTCGTTAGAAGAAAATTCGGTAATAATTTTTAACTTCATACAAGGAACTCTGTTGAAGGAAATAAGTAGCGAATATGAGCAATAGATTGTTTTTCCGTTGTTTATGTATTTCGACGATTACGAAACAAACAATCCACTAGGAAGTCACAAGGGAATCGCGAAGTGTGGAGCAGTGTATCTGAGTATCCCATGTTTGCCTCCAAAGTATCAGTCGAAACTGCACAACATTTTCTTATTTATTCTTTTTAACACGCTGGATCGAGAGATTTTTCGAAACGCGTCAATTTTCAACGAAGCTCTAAAAGAATTGAACTATCTTAAGACCGAGGGAATAACTATTGAACATACGAGTGGTCCGAAAAAGATTCATTTCGTTCTTTCGTTAATCCTCGGGGATAATCTGGGACTACACTCGTTATTTGGATTCGTAACAAGTTTCAGAAGCACGTTTTTTTGTCGCTGTTGCTTGACAGAAAACAAAAATCTCTGTACAGTTTTTGATAAGCGTCAATGCACGCTACGAGACGAGGTCAATTATGAGGAACACTTATCTCTGAATGATTATAAGCAAACAGGAATTAAAGAGTCGTGCATTTTTCACGATATACCAAATTTTCACGTAACAAAAAATGTATCCGTCGATGTAATGCATGACGTTTTGGAAGGCATTTGCCAATATGACCTTGGATTGGTATTTCATCATTACATCTTTAAAGCAAAGTTGATTTCTCTATCGGAATTGAATGAAAAAATCCGTGGTTTTTTCTATGGATACGATTGGAGCACAAACAAACCCCCTGAGATTCTAGAATCTCACGTTAAAAATAAGCGGTTAATGATGTCGTCGTCCGAAATGCTATGCTTGATTAGACACCTAAGATTAGAGCTTAATATTAGGCCCGAAAAATCCATACTTGAACGAATATTGGAATTTGATTATACAACTAAAGCGAATCGTAGAAATGGTAATGAGTTCTAGTTATCATGTAGGCTGGGAAAATGTCTTCAGCGTTATGGTATCTGAGTATTTCGAAGAGTTAACCCGATTATTTCCGACTTGTCTCAAGCCGAAGCACCATTTTCTAGTTCATTATCCACGGATCATGGCTACCGTAGGACCGCTTTGGAAAATAAGTTCGATACGATTCGAAAGTAAGCACCAAGAAGGAAAAATGACATCTCGCACTTCAATTAGTCGCGTAAATATTTGTCGGACGATTGCAATGAAGCATCAGCTACGTTTAAACTACCGTTTACTAACCGGTGTTTCCAAAATCCAACGTTATGAAGGTATAATAAAAACAGTGCCACTGAATGAGATACCTGACGCGAATTTTTTTGTACATTTATTATCTCCGAATGAGAGTGAAGAGATTACGACGATAAATAAAATCGAGTTTCAGGGACGTGTCATAACCAAAAATAGCGTCATAGTGACGAACTCCGACGACGGACCGGATTTTTATATGGTTAATACTATTAAAGTTAATGAGAGCGGATACAATCTGATTGTAAAACATTTCCACGATTGCTACTTGGATTATCATATTGAAGCATATCAAATAATGCAGTTGAAAGAGTATACTTGGAAAATTCTTCCTCTCCTAGATGGTATTGTAATCAGTATTACACACACCGTCCGTTTGAGCGACGGATATAAGTATATTGTTAAGAATTGGTTTTAAGAAAATAGATGATAAGGTTTTTGTACGGAAATAAAAATCACTATTTTAAAGACAATAAAATGGGAATTATTTCATTATTATTACTTACGGCCATTCCGAATATCAAATTTATTATCTTAGTGGAATTCATCGACAGCTAACATTTTAGTAGAGGAAAAATATCAAAAAATAACGAATCTACATGTATTTGGAAAAAGAAGAAAAATTACCATATTGATGTAATAAAAATTTCTATGGCGCCTTGTATAGTTTCGCAGATCGTCCGCGGTGGCGCCAGTGTACCATGTTACCGTCGTAATTTTTACTATATGGCTTGGCACTTTTTACAAGATCCTTCTCTCCGTGTATGTAAGGCGGGTTCTAACCCACCCGGAGCGTATTGAACCAAGCGCTCGGTCGACGGCGGTTCGAGGCGTGTTGAGTGGGAGGAGGGGGTATGGGGTGGGTGGCAGGTGTGCGGCAGGTAATTGGTGGGTGGTGGGTGGGTGGGTGATTGACATTTTATTGTATTTTGTGAATCGATGAGTGATAGGTGGTGGGTGGTAGGTGTGTGGGAAGTGGGTGGTGGGTGGTTGACATTTTTCAGTTTTTCTAATCGCTGAGCGCCAGGTGGGTGGGTAGCGGCTGGGTGGGTGGTGGGTGGGAGGGCTATTGAACTGCTCAGCCTTGGAGGGTATCGCTTGGCCTATGCTCTGAGACCCATCCGTCACTTATCACCTATGATTGTATAAACAATTATAAATAAACACTTCAATGTTAAAATCAAATGCTCGTTAGGTGGGAGGTGGTCGATATGATAATGTATACAAATGCTTTAAGTAGTCTAGCCCTCTTGTCACCCTTTGAAATTTATGAGTGCTATAAACATCTATATACAAATACTAATATAATAGCTGCATGTATCGAATGCTCGATGAGTCATACCCTTGTTCTCGTTCTCGGCATTCACTACAGATGAATGTTATATAAGGGGCATTCCAGGTCAATTGAGCCAGGGTCTAACCCTTACCCTCTCCAATTTGATTTTTACTGACAGAAATTGTTCGGTCATACAAAAAAAGTGTCTCGAAATATTTTTGAATTTTTACATTCCTCCCTTGATATTTCTAAAACCTCTGAATTGATCAAATCGTTACGATCAGTACTTTCGACATTTTTAGAAATTCTGAAAAAAATTACATATATTCTGTAGCCAAAATCAAGAATATCCCAAAAAAAATTAGAATGGGCGAGCCAAAGGGTAACTTTGTATGCATTTTTTTAATGAAAAATTTATTTATTATTGTTGTTTATATCAATTTTTTACAGGATTCATTGTAAATAACATGTTGCCAAACAGAATAATTGTCTGAAAATAATTAATATGAAAAAAAAATTTGGGATCGTTCTTTAGAATCGAAAAACGTCTTTTTCCTTCAAAATCTCAGAATTTTATGAGATTTGTGGTTCTCCGAAGATGAATAATTTTTTACAATCACGCTCCCGTCTCTTTGCGGTTTTATGCAATGTATTCTTTGCAAATTTGGTATTCGGCTGACGTTCTCGAACCTCTTTTCGACATTTGGTTTTTCACAATCGTAAAATTGCGCTGTTGAAAATTCCACTCGAATACTAGGGAGCGTGAACGATTGATTCGCCTAGTCATATAACTCCTTTGCAGTGGTTATTTGACGATCGGATGGTCGTTGTAAGCTCGCTCGCGCTGCTTCTCGCTTCAGAGTCCCGCCAATGCCGTCACATGGACCTTTACCATGAGCTGTAGCGAAGAAATGCCACTCTGCTTCGATGCCAAAGTCTTTTTCATGATGACACAAGTTGACGATATTTTTTAAATTCTTAAACTGTTGAGGCGCGCCATCGGAAAAGTAGTGAATTTTCTTGACATTTTCACAGATCGACTTAATGTAGTTCACCGCGATGCTCGTGTAAAGATGAACCGCGATTGCATCATGAATAGTGTTATCTGATACGATTACCAAACTTTTGTGTCCATCTTTGATATAAATGACGACTGGGTACACTGTTGCTTGTGACTTATTCCAGTGGAAGCCCGGTGCCGCATCTTGAATAACGAAAGCGTAATTTTCTGCGAAATCGCATATTACTAGAAACTCTCCCTCTTACAATGCCTGCTTCAGAGTTTTCATGAAATTCCCTTGCTTTTTGGAGATGAAAGCATGAGGCAAGAGTACTTTTACTTCCCCGCAGAAATCGTCAATGAATTCGGAAGAGTCCTTGACAAACGTATCGAGTGAAGTTCGAGGTTTTGTTATCCATTGCTTGTAGGTTACCTCATTGATTTCATTTTCAGAAAACAATTTATCCAAAATGCTACGAAAAGCTTCAACGCCCGGACAATTCGCACATTTTCCTAGGTGGCAATCCTCGGTTGAATCACGGCACACAATTGCGTTTATGCAATTTTCGTAGCTACTGATGGGGTGTATCGTCTCTTTGCTAAGCTCCTTCAAAGCGCAACCTGAAATGTTTTATTATGTGATAGCGAACTTGTTCAATTTATTACAAAACCCCTTCTTAAATTTGGATTGAATCCGAGAATTACCTGAGATCATTAACTTTATGTTCTGATGAATGGAACAAACGCATACCGTATGAGTGCCAGAAGCCCCGGCTAGCGTGCAGTGCTTTGGTCTCATCGAAGCAAATGTCGAAAAACCTATCTTTTTATCAGGATGCTCCACGCGAAAACTTTCAAATAATCCTTTCAAATTTGAAAGAATTATTTTTCTTTGGACATGAACGCGTTTCCCATTTTCACCGTGTACTGTATTACGTCCAGCGTAACGCTCTATTTATTTTTCTTACCACCGCTAATAAAAGTCGCCACTCAAACTTTAAGAAAATGGGAAAGGAAGAGAATCGGGTTAAAACCCCGCCCTACCGATATTTATTTTACCTACTGCTAGATCAAAATCAAATTAGCCTAAATTCTAACAAACTTTGGGTCCTACCTTAACGAGTCGACACCGACCGATCTAGATAAAGCAGATCAGTGCCCCACAAGCGGAGGCCGAGAAAGGCGGTCTCTGACCCCTCTTCCGAGCACTCTCCTACAGTTCCAAAAAGAAACTAAAAGAAAGTGGGCCCACTAATGGTTACCGTAGGGATCTGCTATTATCCATATCGACTACCGTCGCGTGGGTCCTCAACTCAATGAATCTACTTTACCATAGCTAAAAACATTTGAGAGGGATCTACGGTCAGTCGGTCAGAACTTTCGGGTCTTAGAGATACAGGCGGGTCGACAAATTATCTTCGTTAAAGGTGACAATTTTAAAGATGATGTTCTAGTTGAGCCAAACTCCACCAGTTAAAGTAAAAGAGAGGGGGCTTTCGATTGTGATCTCAGCAAAGGGAAAAAAGATTATTCTTTAATAAAAACACAAACCCCGACTATTAGTAACAAACATTTAAAAGAATAATAGTTGCTGTTTTTCTACAATTAAAATAAATAACGGCAGATAGAGAAATGAGGCTGAGAATGGATTTCGTTAAGAAAGATAATAAAAGTTACAATAAATATACAGGATTTACTCTCTTGAACGCCTGTGTTTATTCTTACAGTGTTCATGAAACACGTATCGTTAATTAATGATAAGGAGAGCAATGCCACCGTAAAAGCAAAAAGGGCTTTGCCTCATTGAAACTGTACGAAATAATCTCCGCTCGATAGTCTCTGGTGCAGAGAACCGAGTAACGAAAGGGGGCCCTTTGCTTCAGGTAGAAGAACGGGCCATGCGCTCTCCAACCATAATTGTTATACTTCACATTCGATATTAGCTCAATATAGTTTAACCCTTGAGAAATTCTTGGCAGTAATTAATTTAGATGCCATTTGTCTAAACAAAATAATTACAGGCATAAACTGTAAGGAATTTGCCGAGGAAGTTCTTTCCCGCGACACGCCACTAGGTGAATTAAAACGCGGAAAAGAAATTAAATTAAGAGTAAAATTAAATGTTTTTATTTTCACATTTACACTTGCATCAGCCAGAACAAACGAGTGCAGCTAGTCAAAAGTTGAATAATGAGTTCACGTTAAAATACGGGTCATAGCAAAGTTCATTTTTTTTCTCAAAAGATTAAACGAGTCCCGGGTAGAAAATCACTTGTAGAAGACACCATTTTTTTTTCTTACATAACACATAAAACTCAGTAGACATAGGAGAGCGTATTTCCATTCGACGATACCGGTTTTCTTTGTCTAGACACCGATGAGATTCGTTTAATAGTCGGATTGGAACACAACTCCTGTGATCTCTTGCATATAAAGTATTTACCTATAAGGCGCCAATGAGACACCAAAAGTCTCTCTGGTAATGACTTCCAGGAAACCGGAAACAAGAAGTGAGGGGACCGATGCCTACGTGATCTCGTCCGCGCCCTTTTTCTTTTCGATACCCCACCCCGTCACCTACGGCGCGGGCCTGATAAACGAAATTATGCCTGAAAGAAGGACTTAAGATCACGGGCCAATCACGGAAGAGATCCGAAGCATCACCTCATCTTCTCATTACTGTACCAAAATTTTATACGGAATAGATATAAAAAGACACTCCTATAACAAAATCCCCTCTATTTGTCACCAAGAAAAATGGTATAAAAACCCCGGAAATTGTGCGCTCGGGACCATATACCCTATAACCAGATACCAGATACTTAGATACTCTCCGTAATATCATTTAAAAGCACCAACTTTAGAAGTATTCACTTCGAAGTATCATTTAAAGAAACCGATTTAGACTATATAAAACGACGAGAAAAACTACCGAGTTTAATTTTGAAGTTTCGATAAAGATCGAAAACTGTGTACATTACAATTTTCATTGTTCACCGCAATTCAAAGGAAGATATTCGGGTTCGCGTAGTTCCGTAAATTGAACTTTTTACCAATTGTATCACCCAGATAATTTTTTTTGGCATTAAAACCAATGTTAATTTTCCTCGTATTTTCGTGAAACATTTTATTCACCTTTCTACTCATTTACGAACTCAAACCACGAGAACAAAGTCAACGAGCACCTGCAACTCATCGTTTACAACCGTAAGTACATTTCTACCAAATTATTAATCACGCATGATCTTATTTCCGTTCTCGCGACCCAGTGATTTATAAAGTTTCTTCGAGATTTTCCTTTTACTGTGCCCCGCGTTCCGACACCTGGCCAGAAGCCGGCAGGTAGCCGCCGTCCCACTGAAGATTTCCGCTCTATCTCTCTCTTTGTCACAAAGACGCCGAAACCACTACCAATTAGTTGACACCCTAAGACGTAGATATGACAAGCATTCTTAAGGGCTCCATCCCAAGCAATTTTCCGCAAGGTTAGGCTTTAAAAAGGAGCAACGTTGTTCTCTTTATCGACACCGGGTGTGGTAAAGGTCGGTTCAACACCCTCCTGACAAGCGCGTGCGATAGTAACAAGAGGCAACTGTTACAACGCAAACTAGGATAATTAAAAGAACGCTAGTTTGGACGTAACACATTCATGAGATTTGTGACATGGGAAAAAAAAATTCAATTTTTTTCAATTAGTTTTATGTGATAAAAAAAAGTGTAAATTTTGATGCGACAAAAAAAAAATTTTAAATGATTTTTTTTTTAATCAACCAAGTCATTTATTTTCATCAATCGCTGAAATTCATTTTTTGCCACTTATATTATTCTTCGCTTGCCGCAGGTTTCAGAGAGAAAGGCTACACCAATTTTGGATTGCGACGGCCCATTTTCTTCGTAACAGTCAATGTTACGGAACGAGTGCGGGGATTTTTCATGCGATCAAGAATGGAGTTATCGCAAGCCATTATGTAAGTGGTTACAAGAAAAAAAGTGGCAAAAGTGGATTTTTTGTTAGATTTCAACTCATAGCTTCGCCAGCGAAGCTTAAAAAAAAATCCCCGCACTCGTTCCGCAATAAACTCTCTAACGAAGAAAATAAGAGCTCGCAAACAAAGATTGATGCTTTCGTCCAGTCCGAAAGCTGCGGCAAAGGAAAAATGTTTGACCGTTACGCATAACACTGAAATATACTACAGGTCTCCAAAAAAATGTACAGCGGTAGTTTAACATATATATGTTATGAAGGTAAAGTAGAATTTTCGATTACACTTCTATATACTGGAAAAAAAAAATGTTTACTTTTGGTTTTTTTAGGTGACAGTCCCCTTAATAAACTCCCAGATAACGGTTATATATAACTGAATATAATGTACAACAAATATTATTAAAAAAAAATCGAGCTTACAACAAAAATCGGAAGAAACTAATTGATAAAAAAAAAAATCATAGAAAATGACCGTTACACCTGCCCACTCTAATTCTTTTTGGCATATTCTTGATTTCGGCTACATAATTTATGTGATTTTTTTCAGGGTTTACAAAAATGTCGAAAGTACTGATTTTAAAAATTTCATTAATAAAGAGACCATGAAAAAATTATGAAAATCTGAAAAAATTTGGAAACGTTTTTGCTTTTATGAAAGAGCAACTCCACCCCATGAAAATCGAATTAAACAGGGTGAAGGTTAGACCCTGGTTCAATTGACCTGGAATGCCCCATATACATATGCACACACGATATTTTGTTAAAAAAAATTTAATGAAAAAAATAAATAAAATATTTACAAAAAAATTCATATATATATATTTTTACTTTCTCATCCCATTTTTCTCATCTCATTTTTTCTTTCTATATATTTTTACTTTCTCATGAAGTATGAAAAAGAGAAAGTATTGTAATCGCGAGAAAAAATAACGCCAAATTTATGGACTAAGTAACTTTTTTCAATATGATGAAATGAAAAAAAAAATCTTTTCTCACTTTTGTCCTCATAATTGTACCCCAATCTATCATATTTCATGACCCGAATAGTTTTTTTTTGCTCAAAAGTAGTTCAAAAAAAGGATTTTCCACAGATGTCTGTCCGTCTGTACGTACGTATCAAATTTTATGGCGTAGACACAATAACTTTCAGCAGACATTTTCTATCGCTACGAAACTTTGAACATAAATTCTATATGCGGAGTATGAGTTTGGTATTGAAATGCAGAGTTTTTCCTCCGCATTTAGTAGTTCTTTACCAGTGATATGCAAAATTAAAAATTAAAAAAATGTTAAAATGCCGAATCTTATAAAAAAATAACTAGTAAATGTGGAGGAAAAACTCTGAATTTCAATACCAAACTCATACCGCACATGTAGAAGATATGTTAAAAGTTTCGCAGCGATAGAAAATGTTTACGTAAAGTTATTGTGTCTACGCCAGAAAATTGTTTATCTGTCTGTACATATATATCAAATTTTCTGATGTAAACACAATAACTTTGTACGGACATTAATAAAAACTATGAAACTTAGTACACATGTCCAACATATACAATCTGAGTTTAGTATTGAAAATCAGATTTTTTTGACACGTGAAATAAAAAGTTTTTGAGGTTATACAGTGTGAGGAGATTGTCTGAACTCCAGCTCCCTGTGGCCCCGATAACCCCGTCCTCACCGCCGGGCGATTCAAACTCGAACCCACGACGAGATAACAATCTCGCACCTCGGGGTGCCCGGGCGCCAGGTACTACGTACCGCCGATCCACGATCGGTTTTAATTTGGACCCCGAGATGCGAAAGAGGACCCCGTACGGTGAGGCAAGGCATACGGAAGTTAAGATACGGCTAATTCAGCCCGCTTGGGAGAATAGTAGAGGGGGGGGGGGGGGGGGTGGACGGGGAGAGTAACGAAACGTCGAAATTAACTTTACGGTGTAATTTATTAACAGAGAACGTAGAAATATTAATCGAACAAAAGCACGTAGTGGTAGAAAGATAGTTGTAGTTAATCGCAACGGAAATTTTGTCGAAGGCACGCCATGGAGTAGATAAACGCGGGTAGGTAGTAGAAATAGGTAGGGAGAGAATATGCGGCAGTAAGTTAGTCGTAAGGGTGAAAACCGAGTAGGTAGGCGCAAGAAAATAATTGAAAATAATTAGATAATACTGTGAAAAATATAAAACGAAATCCTGTAACCGGGTAGGTAGTAAAAGTAGGTAAACAGATAATATTCGGCAGTACCGTAACATCGTGAACTCCGAAAACCGGGTAGGTAGGCGCGAAAGATAAATAAAGATAACTGTAGATAATATGACGGAAAAATATTCAATTACTCGCAACGTAGTAGGTAACGCCGGTAGGTAGTAAAATTAGTTAGACAGTAAGATCTAAGTAGGTAAAGACCTTCGTTGCGATTCACAAAAAAAAAACGGATAGATAATCTGTAGAAAGTACAATAGATACGGCAAGAAATCCTCGCAAAATTATTAAGTCGGTGACACCAAAAGATAATAACGCGAATTGTGATTCGCAAGAGACGTTACGACGGCCAGAAATAATATCGGAGAAAAATTACGGAACGTACTCACAGTTATTTCACCAAATTAGTTAATCCAAAAGGTCTCGAACTACCAATAAGTACAACACGAGAAACACAAAAGATAACTAAATAAATGTCGACCAGAGACGAGCCAATCGGGGTCCTCGCATGCAACACTAACATACTCGTTGAGCACGAGAAAATGATATAATGCGCGAACCGATTCGCCAAATTATTTAACATTCGTTAATTATTTTACACGCCGAAAGCGCAACAAAAGAAAAACCCGCGAGGACCCGAACGACTCGCACAGAGACAACAGGGCCTCGGGCTCACCGTGTAATTTCGTTCAGCCGAGAGCACACGTCAAAACACGTGCGATCTATTTGCCGGTACGTCCAGAACTAATAACTCGAACCTCTCGGCTAATCGACAAGACCCACTGTCTCTCTCCCCCAATTCTCCCGCGATACCTTTGCGCGCCGTGTGCAAAAGAATTCCTAGGACTCGGTGATGACGTACGAGTCGTACATTCTATGTAAGCAGGCAGTACGTAATATTCTCCTTTTCTCTCTCTCTCACGCGCGTAGGCAAAGGCAAATGAAGAAAAGGGTCAACGATATTTTGCGAGGATAACTATGCCGTGCCGAATACTTTGTCGCGCGCGAAGTACAGTCAGGGCTCCAAGTACACGAAATTAATTTTGAGAATTTTCGAGAATCTTTCTCGAAGGACCCGAAAATGGTTGACTACAGCGGGGGGAGACCTCCCTCGTGAGTATGAAGCCTTCTTCTCTCTCACGGTGGGTCCACACGGTACGAAATTTCACTGCACCCCGCTGCATTCTTCCCACTCGAGCCCCATTAGCAAGACGCCGCTCTTCACGGACCGCGAGACTCTAAATTCTCGGAGGGATGGTTCAGCTCCAGGCTGATAAGTCGGGAGTGAATAGGCGGCTCAGTATCGCGGCCATTGTACCACAAAAACTCCGTCATCCATTTAATACGAATACTGGTAATCGGTAAACGTTCGCAAAACTCTTGAAACTCCCTTTAGAATTCGCACGAATTAACAGTAACTGTACCGCGCGCGACTCGCAATGATACGCGGCATAGCATCCCCACAAAAATTAAAGGTAGATAACTTTCTTAGCCGACTGCCCCCGAAAGTCTCTGTGCTCTGGCGCGCTCTAATATGTAAACACTTCGCAGAAGGCGAGAAGAGAAAAAAAAGGAAAGATAATGTTCGAGAGTTGTTCGCGACAACGTCACGATCGTGGCGAAGAGAGACTTCGTCGCGTCCTCGGGGGCCTCGGACTCTCGGTTCCCCCTCTCTGCGCGGGTCACTGGCCCGCCGAAAATCAGAGTCTCGCTAACTGCCGCTTCGCAAGCACGCGTCTCGGCCATCTCTCGCGTTTTCGCATTTACTGCATACTCTTGCTACCGCTTATATGTCGTATCTACTTTTCGCTTGAATAAACGCTATTGTTGTTGTTTTAGGAGTATTAAACTGTGCTTCGCTTGCCTTATTTCGCAGCCTCCTAACCCTTCCCTCCGACTATTGCGTCGACGTTACCGGCGTTATCACGTAACAAGAGTAAATTCGATATTAGGCGACGCGACTAAACAATTTTGCGAGATAGGTACTGATTTAAGGTAGTAATAATATTAATTTAGAAACTAAGGAAAAATTTAAGATGCGGTAAAGGTGAGTTCCTGACGACCGACTCGATGTGTGATGTCAAATGGGTCGTAAAGCCGACCCACTGCCCAGTGCCTCCTCCGTACGGGTGACGAGACGAAATGTCACGTCACAACATTTACATCACTAATGTATCTTTTATAATACAATATATACTGTGACGAGGCGCTTGAGCTTCTCGCATAAGATATTGCACGCGCGAGAGTCGAATCAGGGAAACTACGTAAACGTCGCAACGCCGCTCCGCCGTACCGAGATCATAGGGAAAAGGTAGCCGATTACTGCCGAGAGAATACAATCAGTTACAGGTGAAAAGGAACGGTACGAGGCGGCAACCGCGCCGATGAGACGATTGGCGAAAATAAGAGAGAGAAGCGAGGTGTCCGGGAGTTCGCTCGAGTCGACGAGCGAGAGAGACAGCGCGAGGCAGAAGGATTTCGCACGAGTCTACGAGCGAGAGAGACAGCGAAGCCCTTCCCCCCTTGGACACGGAAGATAGGCTCGACGCACGAGAGTAACACTCTCGCGCCGACCGTAGTAATATGCAGACTAGTAAGGAATTTATTGAGTTTACTGGAGATTTCGATACGCGAAATAAAGTGTTCTCTCGACGAGTCGCAAAGGCGAAAATTGGAGCGTACGGACAGAGGCACGAGCCATATAATCTCGAGGATTGAATCACGGAGAAAAACGAGGTAGGCGCACGTGGATGCGGTCTCGATATTATTTTCTATTGTGAATTAAACGTGGTCGTCGACCGGCTGTTCGCCGTCTCCGACGAGGTAAAGAGAACAAATTGTTACGACGTCGCTCGGGCGTCTCTCGAGTCGACAGTATTGAATTTCTATATTTTTGTCTTTAACATTTAAATAAACAACTACGTTTCGGTTATTTTTTATTTTACACACATGGTCTCGAGTTTTGATTTTATTTGGATTGCATGTTGTCACCTGTCGCCCCGAACCACCCCCTAGCTAGCCGTAGGGTAAGATTGCAACGAAAAGTTAATGAATCACCCGAGATACAGCGGGCAGAATACTGTATGTGGCGCCCATCCGTGCGAGAGAAAGAATAGTGCGGGCGTCATTACTTTGTGGCGCGTCGGCGCTGGGATTATTTTTTCGAAATTTTAATAATCCCAGTACCACGTTACAATACATTGTTATGCACTAAATATATTTCCTATTGTCTATAACCCCAAGGTAGCGTATTGGTGGAATCATGTTGCAGCATTCTTTTATCGTCGTGCCAACTTAAAGCTAGCTTATTCTGCTTAATTGTCTCGAATTCATGTTTTCGGCTACGAATTAGACACTGTCTCTTTATCAAATTTCGTTGTTTAAAAAGACATTCTTTATAATCGGAAAATGATATTGTTTTCAATGTCGACGCTTTGACGCCCTTTGCGCGTTTTTTATCCCGTTCATCGCCCTGAACCTTGTACGAGTACAATTTCGCTCTCAAACCCACGAATTCTGTCATAATTTTCCCATTATGCTCGTCGTTCATAAGACCTGCTATTTTCTTGTTCACTAACGGGATTCCATACTCATGGTTTTCCGGATCGCGATCGCGATAAATTCTTTATCCATGCGAAGTGATGGATCGCAACATTTTGATCATTCGGCTCGATGTTACTCTCTAAAATGAGCATATGTATCGTACGGCGATTCGACTTTTCTCTACTCAAATAAATTGGTACGATCTGCGATTTACCTTTCCTACTTTCTACACCATAAACTTTAATCGAGAGTCGATTTACCTTCTCGAATCGTGGAATGTCACGCACTCGCATCGGATAAGTAAAATCCATATAATTTAGCACTGCACTAAAATGTGGATATGAACTTGTTCGCTCACTGTTCCTCGTCGGCGGTGAAAGAGCCGCTGTCATTGCCCACAAAAAACAATACGGATCGTTGCTCTTGATATTAACTACAGCGTGTGCAGTTGCTATGTATAGAACTGCGATGTATATAGATAATCCCCCTCGCAGCGGAACGGACTTGTTCATGTTGACGACGAGATTGGAAATTTCCCTCATGCTCCAACCAGATTCTTTTTCCTCGAACTCTTCAACTTTTTTTAATAAGTTCTCCATCACGTGGCCTCTGAACCATCGATCTAAGTCCGTTGAGCGAAGAATTGCCTCATTCCTCGTGCTGAAGAATTTATTTTCCTCGATGATTTCGTCGTTTTTCGAAACCTCAAATTTACACGCAAAGATCACGTTGATTTTCAGGTTGCGCCCCCTCTTCTTCGATGTTCCATGAACCAGTCTCTTTACTCGTGCGATAGTGAGGCGCTTTGCATCATCCAGAAAATCTGCGAGATCCTTGTGTTGTAGATTAATGACTACACCAGTTAGTATTATTTTCTGGAAAGCTGACTCTGTGTCCGCCCACTGAACTTTTTCCACCCCCACACCGGCACCACGTTTTTTGAATTTCGCCGACAAAGACGAACTACCGCTGCGCGGTACCGCGTACCTCCGCTGCCGCGTCGCTACAACGATTCAACTATCGTCCTTTGAATCCTGATTTTTTCAATTTTCAACGTACTTTTCCGTAAAATTTTGCGAAGGAGATTCACATTTTCGTTACCGAATTTTATCCACCGCTGCGCCTCAGCGCGCGAAGATGTGTCCGGGAGAGCGGAATACGCGCTTTGCATAATCGCTACGAGCTTTTTGCATTTTTTCGAATCCATTTTTTAGGTGGATTAAACACATGAGAAAAAACTGTAAGCTTCTAATGATTGTGCATGGCATGCAATTCAATGCGAGAGGATGAATACAGACTGAACGACTGAACTAAAAATCAAAGATATTATAACTTTGCCCCACTCTACAAACCTCAAGAAAACTACTCGTGTCACCATCGGAGGGATGTAACAAGATCTTCGTCCATATCTTAGATAGTCCAGAACATTCTTGTGCATGTATACAGTGTATCGAAAGTGCCATAAATATCTCAAAGAGAAACACATTCTGAGTTCTGGCGCCTGGGGTCCTGCAACTCATAAGCAGCTTCAATATGCTCATCTGCGTGCCATTTAGTTAAGGGCTCGGGGCTCGTGTTTCACTGCTCGTGAAAAGAGTAAAGGCAAAGTCGTACTGCACCTACATAGTGTCATTGTTCGACATCTTCGACGATGCGAGGGTGAAAGCCGAAGACCGCACGCTTAGAGCATCCACTTGAAAAGGTTTTAACGCCATGGATGACGCGGCGCACCATGTATTTCATACATTCGGAAATTTTTTTCTTCGGAGGTCATTCGCAACGTGACTCCGCACTCACTCGACTAGACTGTATTTAGTATTTAAACCAAAAGCGATAAATTTCCTCGGAGTATACGCCAGATGATATACTTTCAGGCTATGCAGTTCGTTATTCGAACCACCCACCGCCACCCATGAGAACAAGGCCTGACTCATCGAGCATTCATTAGGTCCGACTGTTCCAAACATCATTTGTTTATGAATTTTTATCACAGTCATAAATTTTCCATGCAACAAGAGGTCTAGGGGCTTGATAAGTGTTGTATACATAATCATCGTATCAACTAAGAACAAGGGCCTGACTGTTCGAGCACTCACTTGACGCGCCTTCGTTTTTAACACCGCACTGTTTATTTATATTTGTTTATTTAAGTCATAGGTGATAACTGATATGTCATAGAATGCATGGTCGGCGATACGCTCCGAGGCTAGCAGGTCGTTACCCCTGTCAATCATCCGACACCCACCCACCCACCTCCCACCACCCACTGAAGGACCCATTCAAGCTGAATGGTTCGAGACTAGGCTAGAATATCGGTAAACACGGATTCTGCAATACCTACCACCCACCACCCACTTCCCTCCACCCACCTGTCACACATCTGAAATTCACCTATCACCGACCCACCTGTCATACACCTGAAATTCACCTACCACCCATCCACCCACCACCCACCTCATGCCGGCCGATACCGACCAACTCACGCATGCGCAGATCGAGTGGAGTCAGAACCGGCCTTGTATATCTACTGAGAGCGTTAATCGAAAACGCATCGATCGAATTGTCAACTCGAAAAGAATTCCTTCCGGAATTCTACCGAGGTTAGCACACGCGAAACACATGAATCGACGAACGAACGCGAACGAGAACGAGACGCGCGAACATGAGAGCGAGAACGATATATCGGGGTCCACGGCAACTCAAGCGACACGCCGCGATCACACGATACCTCGATAGCTCGAGCGCGAGAACAATAGGCCGAAGCCTACGCCAGCGGGAGCGCGAGAGAGGCCCAAGTTACCTCGAGGGAAGCTCTCGGTAGACTGACTTTGCCTACGAGAATTCATAACGAATTATCATTATGATTTTCAGGATCTTAAACGATAACTACTGCCCTCTCAACCATCTCATGACTTTATCGAATCGAGAACCGATACTATAACGCGGTAACTTGAACGAATCTTCGCAATCGCTTCCCCTAGACAATGCGTGAGATACAAGGCTCTACTCAACTATAACGCAGCGCAAGGTGTTTCACCACTCTTGCCTGGACCAAACAATACCTCCGCCTGATCTCAACGCATTGCACTATCCCTCGGGGTGCCGGGATTGCACCGGACTTTAGCGTATTCGCAAGAAACTTCGAGTCTCTCCTTCACTTTGGCTTTTATTTTCTAAACGTTATCCCACCAAGTAAGTTCGAGAATCTCGACCAAAAGTGAACTAAACTGAATCTCAAATCTTAAACCACACTGAAAAAAACTAAATCTTAACTTGAATTTAACTGAAATACTGAACGGTATCGAAAAAAATCGGAATAATTACAAAAAAAAAATAACATAATAGATAAACTGCAAAAAATCTCGATCGATATCTTAACGAGAGCTTGACGGTATCTTAAGTCGCTGGGAGAGGCAGGAACCCGAAACTTCAGCACTAAAATCGGTAATTTTATGCGAGTTACAGTTGTTTTGGTTTTTGTGACGATGAATCCAATAAATCACGTCACAACGGTAAGTGAGAGCGAGCAAAACTCTCTCTCTCTAGCACGTAACATATTTACTGCATTGCATTTTTGTGGCAACATCACTTTAATTTTCATTCGAAAAAGTCCGTTTTCCATGCATCCACCTGCTGTGTCGCTATCTGTTTTGCTTCCAATCTCGCAACTTTTATGTTCATTGATCATTTGGAATCCCTTTTTAGGCACTCACTATAACAATTGGCAAAGAGTGCCTATTAAAATGACCATCGAGGCTTCTTCACACAGCTTTCGATGGGGATTCCCCGCAGCGTATGCTCCAAAAAAATTAGTTTTTCAGAATTTACTTCGGTGTACCTCCAACTTCATGCGCAGTTAATTTGAAGTGACTCCGATGACTGGAAATATATTTTTTAGCCTGCGGTTGAATAAAAATAGCTTTTTCACTGAATTTATCTTCTCGGACGTCCGTATCACAGTGTAACTTTGGATGGTGCGAACCAATTTTGTTCTCCTTCGCAGGAGTGTTTTATCACATCATGACTATTGTGCACAAACATTTTGAAACTACTGCGAAGCCTTTAATGAGTTGTTCCAAAATAAAAATTCAATTTTGTTCTGCTAAATGTCCGTACGGTGCTCCAATTATGAAGTCTACGAACCAAATTTTTTCTTTTTCGCAGCATTATTTTATTTTATCGAAAGCACTATGCACAGCAAATTTAAAGACATTCCGACGTCTCTGAACATTTTTTCCAGGCATTTTCCATTTAAAAATCCATTTTCTCCTGTCAAAGGTCCGTACGGCGCTGCAATTTTGAAACCTACGAACGAATTTATTTCTAATTTTCAGCAATATTTCATTGCATCGAAAACACGATGCACAGCAAATTTGAAGACATTCTAACATTTCTTAATATTTTTATTCTATAATTATTTCTAGTGAGGAATTATTTTAAAGGTTATGTTACTTTAATTTTCCAAAAAACAATTTTTCATCATGTCAGAAAAGAAAATTTGGTTGCGAAAAATAACGAATTAGCCCTTTTTATTTCGAAAATAATATATTTTGAACGAAACCATTCACAATATTTTACAATACATCATTCACATTCGTAATAAAAATCATAAATTACACGGGTGCACTGAAAAACTTGGTTATAATTTCACAAAGAAGAATCATCGAATATCCAAAATTATTGCAATTTGCCAAATAAAATTGAAAACAATCGCGACTATTTATTTTTTTTTCCGTTCATTCTATCTGTCAAACTTTGGAAGCCGACGACAATTCCATAGTAGACGTGATAAAGTTCGCACACGTCGCGACGTTGATGTTCTGTGGCGGGATGATTTGAAATGAAAAAAAAAAAATCTCAGCTTTTTTTTCATTTTTAATGTAAATTACTTTAAATATTGGGAAACTGCAATTTAATTTTTTCAAATCTCTTAAAAATTTTTTCGAAACAAAAAAAAAATTCAAATTTTATCTCGAATTTTTCCAACCACCCTTCTACTTTCTTTTCAATTGTTTCAATATTTCTATTTTAAAACACACAGGAGGTTCAGGTGAAACGCGCAGCGCGACGTATAAACATATTCGATACGTAGCGCATAACGCGAAGTGTAATCACACTTGGTACGGAGCGCGTAGCGCGACGTGTACCCCCTGAGTGCCTTAAAAAATGTCCCCTCGGGACACTTTTCGGGGGGTTTGGGGGGCGGAGCCCACCAACAAGGGCCTCTGCGCCCGCAGGGCGCTGAGGCGCTTGTTTAGTAACGCTTCGACTGAAAGCAAATTACGTCTGAGTTCTGGAATATAGCACACGTTCGTCAGTTGTCGATCAACCCATTGTCCTTTCACGAAAGCTCGAACATGCTTCCTACTCCAGCCACGGGGATAATCTTGTTATTCGCTACCTTTACCGTTTCTTGACATTTCAAAAGGTTTAAGATTTTTAAACCAATCTCGACGTAACGTCATGTGTACACTGGCTCCGGGATCTGGCCAACCAAACTTGATCGTCTCTATCCGTCGAATGACAGAAGAGTGCTGAGAGGTCACATATCATTGCCGATTCACTAGAATGTTCTGTAGAATATCCTTCCGATCTTCGTTTCGGGCATTCTCTCCACCAGTGCCCTTTTTGTTTACAATATCCGCAGTGATTGTGTGCGTTCTTTTTCGCAATACGATTCTGATCATCACGACTCTGAGAAATCTTCTCAGAGGAACTCTGAGAAAGCTTCAATTGTAAGATTTGTACTTGCAGTTTCATCTTCTGCTTGGGTTAACTGAGATTCTTCTTTAATCAATCGCGCCGTCAGATTTCCGATAGTTAGTAGATACACTATGGGGATTCTGGATAAACGCGTGTGCGTGCACACGTACACAGTCCGAGCCGCGCGGGCAGCGTGGGTCACACGGACACACACATGCATGCACGCTCGTCGACGGATGGACGGCGTCACGCGGGGAGTGGAGAAGAAAGGGGGTGAGGGCCCGGTGCCGGACTATCATCCTCTTTCTCGTCTTCCTCCTTTCTTTCTTTCTTTACTACTTTCTCTTACTATCTCTATTCATTGTATAGTAGGACGTCGCGCGGGGGCGGAGGGGAGGGGGTTGTGCCCCTGAAATGTGTCTCGAAGGACAAGTGACACATGCATCGTGGAATATTCGGAGATATTGCACAATAATTATGATATTATTAGAGAAAAATTGCGACTACGAAAAAGTGTCGTAGTCTATATAAATTGATGTGCAGAAATTGAATGAAATCATTGTCGACAAATAATTTCAAGAGTGCGATTCACGCACGCAATCGATATGTACGTATCGAGGTTATGTTTAAAATATTATTGTGCAGTGTTATTTAAAATTGAAAAATAAAATAATCTTGTAATGACCTGCAGATATTTTGAAAAATAATTGAACACCATGTGCAACTTTGAATCTAACGAGAATATATTCAACGTCATTATACCGAATTTGCAGTGGATACGCAAACTTGACCTTCCAAGCGAGTACGAGGATGCTTTGATCGAAATGTATCACGAGCGAAAGCATCAGCTACGGGAACAGCGTAAAGAATATATTTGCTAAAGGAACAGAATCGTGAAAGGAAACGACAATTGCTGGAGGAAAAACGACAAAAACGGGCAGCAGAGAAAGAAGAACAAGCGCCTCAGCGCCCATCGGGCGCAGAGGTTCTTGTTGGTGGGCTCCGTCCCCCAAACCCCCCGAAAAATGTCCCTTCGAGATATGTTTTAAGGCACTCTAAGACACTATTTACACTTCGCGCTATGCGCTACGGATGGAGTATGTTTATACATCGCGCTCCGCGTTTCATTTCGAGAGTACGTATGAGGGAAAAACATTTATCACTTACGTCAATTGATTCATAGTGTTGAACCTTCGTCGAATAAGAACATTTCTTTTTTATATAAATTGATTATTATTATTCACGACGGATATTTCGTTTTTGTTTGACGATAAATTGTCAAATATTGAGACACGAGACAAATATAATGAATTGCATCACGTAGAACTGAGCGCTGAGGCACTTGTTTCTCTATATTTCGTTGTGCGAGCTTATCGAAGTTCATAACAGGTAATTTAATTGGATGTTCCTTGAAATTCATATTATCGAATATTTTCCCACGGTGCCTCTTAACCGTCTTAATGACTGCCACCTTAATGTGCCATGAATGTTAACTCGACGGTGACTAAACGAATAAATATAAATACGGTCTTTTTAAAGGCTATGCCTCAGTTCAAAGGTGTCCTTCGAGCTGTACACAACAAAAATAAATTTAATCATGAGCAAGCGGGAAGATTCGAGAAATGACATATCTCAAAGTTTGATGAATTTTGCAAACGACCAATAGCACCATTGACAGTTTCCGTCTATGAACGAAGCCAAACTGATAGGATCAGAGGAAGTAATTCTTTCGATGGAAGATGCGATCCTGGACGATACGGTGTTGTGGGGGATAAGAGAAAACATAAATAATAAATTATTCCATACTTACAGTATCGCAAAATATGATCGTTCGTAAACACAACAAAAAGAAAAAATGTAAAGGTAAAGGTTTGGTTAATACGCTGATTAATAACCTCCCGGTCGAATTACATCTGCCGGGTTATCAGTACTGTGGTCCAGCCACGAATTTGGCGAAACGTCTCGCGCGTGGTGATCCAGGCACAAATCCGCTCGACGCAGCTTGCAAAGAGCACGATATCGCTTATTCGAAAACTCGTGAGAATCCCGAGGCGAGAAAAATCGCCGATAAAGTGCTCGCCGAGCAAGCTTGGAAACGGGTTTTCGCCCAAGACGCTAGTCTCGGGGAAATAGCTGCTGCGTGCGGTGTGGCAAATATAATGAAGGCTAAAACAAAGTTCGGTATGGGAATGAGAAAAATAAATTCACGCACCGTGATATTGCAAAGTATCATCGGTGCTGCGAAAAAATCCATGAAACCAAATAGTGATGCTCGCAAGGTCATTAAAACAGCTTTGAACGGTGCACGTGTAGCTGTGAAGAAGGCAGGTGGAAAAAGCAAGGTGAAATCAGCGCGTATTTTGCCTGTACCACCCGCGTAGAAAAAAGTAGTATGGGAAAGCGTCTTTACCTGAATATGGGAATACGATGGAAAATAGTACGGGATGTAGTATGGATAAGCGTCTGGAAAACGTATGGGGTTTGGGACTGAGCCATATTCGCCCCATACGCTTTTCCAGACCATCTCCCAGTCACAGCGCGCGACCGCGGGAATCCTCGAGCCATCAATTCCATATGCTTTTCCAGACCATCTCCCAGCCACAGCGCGCGACCGCGGGAATCCTCGAGCCATCAATGCCATACGCTTTTCCAGACCATCTCCCAGCCACAATGCGCGACCGCGAGAATCCGCGAGCCATCAATCCCAAGTAGGTAATGTACCTATACGGATTTTTTCAAGATGGCGGCGGTTGGTGGTGGGGACTGTTGCCAGCCTCTGCTGGGTGTGTGTGTGAGTCACCCTCACCACACCGCGCCGTCGGGGGCCCTGGATGCCCGAGGTAGGCCAGGGTGATCGGGGGAGATGTTGCTTCGTCGGCTGTCAGGTCCCAACCACCCGCCCTTACTCAAACACTTGAGTAACACTTGACTAGCTTGATCAAGGGTGGTATGGTGGGAGGCGTGAGTGTAGGGGGGGAGAGAGTGAAGGCAAACGTGTGGGGATGCGGGTCTGGAGCTCCAGGGCCGTATTGCGCCGGATCAGCGTACTATGCCGTGTTATCGTTGAAGGCCAGCGGTGCTGTTGCTGACTAGCGGCGCGTGGAGGTATGATGATGCTGATGCGCCAAAGGCCAGCACTGTGACACGGTAGAGCACAGGTTCGAGCCCCATGTTTGGTATTTTTTTTATTTTTTTCCTGATAATTGTGGTCGACAGGAGGTAAGTGAGAAAAGAAATTATGGCAAATATTTTTATTTATTTTAAACCAAGGGTGTACATTTCTATCTTTTTAGTAAAAAAAAAATTAAGCTTATAAACTTAGACGGGCACAACAGCGTTGGATGGGTCTTATAGCGTAAACACCGCCGCCTGTTAATGAATTTCCAGGGTGTATATCAATAGCTACCGTTAGGCCCCGTAGTTTTTCATTAACTGTTTATAAAAACGGGCGGCGATTCGATCATTTCGTTTGAAGTCCGAGGTGAAAAGATCTCCGAATTGTAGGTGAAGGGTGGGAGAGCGCGAAGGGAAACGTGTGGGGGTGCGCTTCTGGAGCCCCAGGGCCGTACACCGTCGGACCCGTGTACTATGCCGTATTATCACTGAAGGCCAGCGGGGCGGCTGTTGACGAGCGGCTCGCGGGAGGGGGTATGATGATGAGGGCGCCGAAGGTCGGCTCGTTACGATCGGCTCGTATTTATCAATTTAGTATCACGAAAAAATTTGAAAACACATTTAGTGAGCTATTTTACAGAAGTACAAATAAAATCGTAAAGATATGTGCGGAAGTAGTTGAGGATACGCCACGATAACGGCAAGTGAGGAGCCGTGACTGGCCGTTTTATCACCCGAATGCGATCACCAGGAGGGCATCAGGATGCGATTGCATCGCGAACGGCGAGCGCACGGGAGTATTAAGGGAGACTCAAGCATATTCTGATAATGGAGCGGCTACCGTAATGATCGGTGACCGCTGTGTCATAAAATGTCGTCTACCAAAAGACGATGTTTTCTCTAAATAGGTAACTATCAAAAAAATTTGCAGTGAATTTTACAAAAATAAATAGATGCTTCACGAAGGAAGGTAAGTGAGAGTCCTGGATGTCCGAGGTGGGGCAGGGTATCTGGGACCTGGCGGCCGATACCGCTCATTGGGATGTATAATAGGAGAGTAAAAACAGGGTACTACGTTTAACAATTTTTTTATTTTTTCTATTTTTTATTTACATTGAATTATCGAGTCGTGAATACGACAACCGGTGCGTGTGTCGAGGGGGATTCAAACCTCTGTCCGCATCTATCTCGTGTGGTAAATAATTCTATTTCCATCTTTTACCCATGTAAATTTTAATTCACACGACGAGTATTTGAGATCTCATTGGAAATATTTTCCAGAGGAGATCCATTCCTGGAATATCGTTCAGCGATCGATAAGAAATATCACTCCTTTTATGAGTTTAATGATAATGAATAATGTTTGAATTTTGTGAAATGTAGGAATTATTTTGGAAGGAACAGGTTTGCAAATAGTATGAAAAAATAAGCAGAAATATAAGTTGCGAAAATGATTATTAATAAAAGAAATAGAGAGCGTTACGTCAGGACGTAACACCATCAATCCCATATGATTTTCCAGACCATCTACCAGCCACAACGCGCGATCGCGGGAATCCTCGAGCCATCAATCCCATACGCTTTTCCAGACCATCTCCCAGCCACAATGCGCGACCGCGAGAATCCGCGAGCCATCCATCCCATACACTTTTCCAGAGTCTCTCCCAGCAGTCACGTGCGACCGCGAGAATCCTCGAGCCATCAATCCCATCAACAGACGCGGTAGCGTCTCGACGCCAAGTACCAGTAAAAAGTATAAGTACCCGCAAATCGGTCGAGCGCTACCAAGTCGTTATACGCCAATATTGGGTACCCCCATGTTCCGACGTTTTGTTCTCGTGAACGACTAAATTAATAGAAAAAATAAAACATGTCTAATCATATAAATCGACTACTAGCTTTTCCAGGAGACCTTCAGCAACCCTATTCGTTTATGCTTTCTCGAGATATGATCATGTGGCTCGAAAAATCCACACTTTCACGATGCTTTCTTCAGAATGTCCCACTATCCATGTCCTGTCCGCTGACGTCACGAGCACACGTCACGGCCACCGCCGCTGTGTTGTGTCGGTGTGCTCGTGCGTGAGTCACGCCCACAGACAAATTATCGATCGATCGTGCCATTCAAAAATCCACTGCTAATAATTTGTGTAAAAAACAGCAATTTACTACTAATTTGCTAAAACAATAGAAATTGACGACTAAGTAAAAGTAAAAGAAGCCGCGAATAAAATTAAATAACTAAATAAATAAATAAATAATTTCTTTTTGAAATTTTTTTTTTCACAATTTTTTTTATCTATTTATTAATAAATAAAAAATACGCAACAATCGACCGCTCCTGAGTCGCGGCCCTGGTTTCTCTAATTGGTAATTTGTGCCGCCAGGCCGTTGCAGGCATCAAAATATTGTCAATTTTTAGCAGAATCGGAAAAAAGTATCGTATGCCACACGGCACGGAAGTGTGTGTGAGTGCTGCCCTCGCTGCGCTCGGCCCAGCAAACCACACACTCGGTAAAAATCACGCACTTTCCTCCCTTGTAGCATAATGTACTATTAAACAATAGAAATTCCCTGCCGATTAGTGTAAACAATAGAAATTCACGACTAATTTATTTAAACAATGGAAATTTACTACTAATTTGATTAAAAAATTGAAATACATTTCTAATTTCTTTAAACAATGGAAAATCACTACTCATTCAATTAAAAATTCGAAATACATTTCTCATTTGTTTAAACAATAGATATTCACTAGTGATTAGTGTAAAAAAACCAAATTCATTATTAATTTGTTTAAAAAATTGAAATTAACTTCCAATTTGTTGAAACAATAGAAATGCAATCCTGATTAGTCTAAAAAATCGAAAATCACGCAGATTTCTAAAAAGAATGAATTAAAAAAATAAAACATTTTTTTGCGAAAAAATCTAAAAAAACGCTGTTAAGCACCAATAATGTGGTTTGTTCAAAAAATGTTTAAATAAGGTTCTTAGGGTGTAAACTAATTGGAAATGGTTTCGGTGTCTTTGAAACAAAGAGAGAGATAGAGAGGAAGTCTTCGGTGGGACGACGGCTACCTGCCGGTTTTTGGCCAGGTGTCGGAACGCGAGCCACGGTAGAAGGAAAATCTCGCAAAGACTTTATAAATCACTGGGTCGCGAGAACGGAAATAAAATTATGTGTGATTAATGATTTAGTAGAAATGTACTTACGGTGCAACGATGACTTGTTGGTCCTCGTTGAATACGGAGCTTCGTTATCGTGAATTGTATTCGTAAATGCGATGAGAGGAGAATAAAATGTCTCACGAGAATACGAGAAAAATGAACACTGTTTTTAATGCCGGAAAAATGATATGGGTGATACAATTGGTAAAGAGTTAAATTTACTGGACAATGCGAGACCTGAATGTCTTTCTTTAAGATTGCGTTGAACCACGAAAAATTATAATATGTCAAATAGTGCGATTTCAATCGGAACGAAATAAAATTCTTCATTACACGATTTTCGATCTATTTGAATATCTATCGAAATTTCAAAACTAAGAACTCTGTGGTTTGTTCGTCGTTTATATGGTCTATATGGTTTCGTTAAATGATACTTCGAAGTGGGTACTTCTAAAATCGGTGCTTCTAAATGATATTTCGGAGTGTATCTGGGTCCCGAGCGCGCAATTTCCGGGGTTTTTATACCATTTTTCTTGGAGACAAATAGAGGGGAAGTTGCTATGGGAGTGTCTTTTTATGTTTATTCCGTGTAAAAATTTGGTACAGTAACGAGAAGATGAGGCGATGTTTCGGATCTCCTCCGTGATTGACCCATGATCTTCCTTCTTTCAGGCACAATTTTGTTTATCAGGCCCGCGCCGTAGGTGACGGAGTCGGGTATCGAAAAGTTAAAGGGCGCGGGCGAGATCACGTAGGCATCGGTCCCCTCTTTTCCTCGTTTCCGGTTTCCTGGAAGTATGTATGTATTTATTTAATGATTCCCCTAACGGTTACATGGACTTCGTTCCGTTTTTTTTTTTTTTTTTTTTTTCCTTTCTCCCTTCCGTCTTTACAATATTTTACAAGTCTTTTCACATCCTCCTCCCTCTCTCTCACACTCCTTCTCGCCCTCTCTCTCTCTCTCCCGCCTGTTAACATATTTTCTTACCTCTATTGACACTCCTTCTCACACACTCTCTCTCTCTCACTCCCGCTCGCTTACATCTTTTCTTATGTCTATTGTCACTTCTTCTCACACACACTCTCTCCCTCTCTTTCGTTCCCGCACGCTTACATATTTTCTTACAACTATTGTCGCATCGCCCAACGCCGTTTTACCGTTCTCATCTCTTTGCTCCCCTTCGTCTCTGTGTCTCCGTCCTCGCATTTTAGTTTTTCTCGCCTCTCGCCATACCGATCGATCTCGCTCGCCCTACGCCGTTCTGTTTTCTTTTATTTTTATTTTATTTGTTTCTCTGCTCTTTTTATCCTCTTTCTCTCTCTCCCCCTCCCCCTCCCTCCCTCCCCCGCCCTTCCCTCCCTCCCCACTTCTTCTTTCTCTTGTCGGCTACCGTTAGAGTAAATTCCTTACTCTAACGGTCTCCTCCGCTTCCGTTTCCTTTGCATGTACTCTACTCTTTTCTTCCCTCCATCCTTTTCTACGTCCACTCATCTGCATTCACCCCTCTTGCTTCCATTCTCTCCTTCCTCATTTTTTCTAGCTCTTTCATCCATCCCTCTCCCGTACCCCTTTCATCCAGTATTTCCCTTATTCTTTCCCCTATGCCCCTCTCTTCTTCGCTTCCCCCTCTACATCTATCTAGGACGTGTTCCCACGACTCACTCTCTTCTCCACATATTCGACATTCTCTCTCTTCATCCATCGCCCAGTATCTGCCTTCTCTCATTTCATTTCCTAGCCTGAACCTTGCTATCCTCCTACATCTCTCCTCCCCCCACCCTGACCTTAAGTATGTTGGAACCTCTTCTGTTCTTATTTCCCTGTACCATTTGTTGTACCTTGATAACTCTATTTTCTCCATCCTTTCCCTTTTCTGCTCTAATATATCTTCTTTTTCTTTATTCTCGTAACGCTCTCTTCCCTCTTCCCCTCGACCTCCCCCTCCCTCTCTAGCCTGCACTCCTCTGAACTTTCTCCTCTCTCTCTCCCATTTTGACAGCTCTTCTTCTTCTTTCCTCTCTCTATCTATAATTTCCTCTAAACACGCTCTCGCTATCTCACTGCCATCCCCTCTTCTTAGCTTTTCCTCAAAGATCCATGCTCTTCTCCCAGCTCTCGTCCTCATTTTATCCCTTTTCGCTTCTTCCCTTACCATATAGCCCGGCGTTCTCCAATCCACCCCTAGCGTCCATCTTATATATCTTTCCTGCATGTCCTCTATTTCCTTTCTCTCCGCTCCTCCCCATATCTCTACCCCGTATCCCATCACTGTCCACACCAATGTGTCGAACAGCCACATCCTCCTCTTCCAATCCTTACCAAACTTTCTTTTTCCTATTCCCCACACTTGTCTCATTACCGCACCTGCTTTTCTTAGTCTGTCTTTTATATGCGCTTCCTGGCCCCCATTCCTCGTAAACACATATCCCAGATACTTAAATTCCTTTACCTCCTCTATCTTTTTTCCCCTCCATTTCCAGTTCACCTGCTTGCTCTTTCCTCCACCTTTTCTAAATCTTAACACTTTGGTTTTCCGTACATTCACCTCTAGCTTCTTTTTTTCGAAATACTTCTCTAACCTCCTAATCATACTCTCCATTTCCTCTTCCCTTTCTGCCAACACCACTACATCGTCCGCGTATGCTAGTGTGCAGATTCTTCTTTCTCCTACTTTTACCCCTCCCCATCTGCCTTTCCTGAGCTCTTCCTCCATGTCCGCGGTCAGCAGGTTGAAGAGTGCGGGGCTAATCGGACACCCCTGTCTGACTCCTTTTGCCGTCCAAAATCTCTCTCCTATCTCTCCCCTCACCTTCACTCTGCTTATTGTCTCCTCGTATACTTCTTCTATTCTTTCCCTTAACCCTTTCCTCACTTCTCTCCTCTCCAACGCTTCCCACAGCACCTGCCTGTCCACCGAATCAAAAGCCGCCCTAAGGTCCACGAAAAGTGCGATTACTTTGCCTTTCTCTTTCGTTACCTCTCTATTTACTATATAGTTCAACGTGTACACATTGTCTATTGTTCCTACCCCTTTTCGAAATCCCGTCTGATTTTCCGGTATCATCCGTTTTTCCTCTACTTCCTTTTCTAATCTCTTCGCCAAAATCATCGTATATATCTTATATATCGATGGCATTAGCGTTATTCCTCTATAATCTTCAACCTTCCTACCTTCTCCTTTTTAGGCACTCACTATAACAATAGGCAAAGAGTGCCTATTAAAATGACCATCGAGGCTTCTTCACACAGCTTTCGATGGGGATTCCCCGCAGCGTATGCTCAAAAAAAATTAGTTTTTCAGAATTTACTTCGGTGTACCTCCAACTTCATGCGCAGTTAATTTGAAGTGACTCCGATGACTGGAAATATTTTTTTTAGCCTGCGGTTGAATAAAAATAGCTTTTTCACTGAATTTATCTTCTCGGACGTCCGTATCACAGTGTAACTTTGGATCGTGCGAACCAATTTTGTTCTCCTTCGCAGGAGTGTTTTATCACATCATGACTATTGTGCACAAACATTTTGAAACTACTGCGAAGCCTTTAATGAGTTGTTCCAAAATAAAAATTCAATTTTGTTCCGGTAAATATCCGTACGGTGCTCCAATTATGAAGTCTACGAACCAAGTTTTTTCTTTTTCGCAGCATTATTTTATTTTATCGAAAGCACTATGCACAGAAAATTTGAAGACATTCCGACGTCTCTGAACATTTTTTCCAGGCATTTTCCATTTAAAAATCCATTTTCTCCTGTCAAAGGTCCGTACGGCGCTGCAATTTTGAAACCTACGAACGAATTTTTTTCTAATTTTCAGCAATATTTCATTGCATCGAAAACACTATGCACAGCAAATTTGAAGACATTCTAACATTTCTTAATATTTTTATTCTACAATTATTTCTAGTGAGGAATTATTTTAAAGGTTATGTTACTTTAATTTTCCAAAAAACAATTTTTCATCATGTCAGAAAAGAAAATTTGGTTGCGAAAAATAAAACACGAAATATCACACATTGATTTACAAATATTAGCCCTTTTTATTTCGAAAATAATATATTTTGAACGAAACTATTCACAATATTTTACAATACATCATTCACATTCGTAATAAAAATCATAAATTTCACGGGTGCACTGAAAAACTTGGTTATAATTTCACAAAGAAGAATCATCGAATATCCAAAATTATTGCAATTTGCCAAATAAAATTGAAAACAATCGCGACTATTTATTTTTTTTCCGTTCATTCTATCTGTCAAACTTTGGAAGCCGACGACAATTCCATAGCAGACGTGATAAAGTTCGCACACGCCGCGACGTTGATATTCTGTGGCGGGATGATTTGAAATGAAAAAAAAAAATCTCAGCTTTTTTTTAATTTTTAATGTAAATTACTTTAAATATTGGGAAACTGCAATTTAATTTTTTCAAATCTCTTTAAAATTTTTTCGAAACAAAAAAAAATTCAAATTTTATCTCGAATTTTTCCAACCACCCTTCTACTTTCTTTTCAATTGTTTCAATATTTCTATCTTAAAACACACAGGAGGTTCAGGTGAAACGCGCAGCGCGACGTATAAACATATTCGATACGTAGCGCATAACGCGAAGTGTACCCCCGTGAGTGCCTTAAAAAATGTCCCCTCGGGACATTTTTCGGGGGGTTTGGGGGGCGGAGCCCACCAACAAGGGCGCAGGGCGCTGAGGCGCTTGTTTAACTATCGGCACTATTATTCCCTCCTTCCATTCTTCCGGCCACCCGTCCCCTCTCCACACTCTCCTGCAAATTTCCCATGCTATCTCCTCTGTTCCCTGTCCTCCACACTTCCATGCCTCATTTGGGATCTCGTCTCCTCCCACTGCCTTTTCTTCCTTTAGCTTTCTCACCGTTCTCTTTACCTCATCCTTGCTTAATTCCTCTTCGTCCCCCTCTCTTACCCCTCCGCCCCTACCGCTCCTCACTCTTTCTTCTACCCCTCCCAAAAGCCTCATAAAGTATTCCTTCCATTCTTGCTTCTCTATTCTTTCATTTACTCTCTTCCTTCCTTTTCGTCCTCTATTCACTATTTCCCATACCTCGTTTTCCGATCTCGCATCCGCTACTTCTCTTGCCAACCTTTCCTGCTCCTCATTCTTCTTTCTCTCACATAATTCTTTATACTCTTTCTTCTTCTCTATGTACACTTCTCTTGTCCCCCTTCTTCCTCTCCATTCCCTTAGTGTTACGTCCAAACTAGCGTTCTTTTAATTATCCTAGTTTGCGTTGTAACAGTTGCCTCTTGTTACTATCGCACGCGCTGGTCAGGAGGGTGTTGAACCGACCTTTACCACTCCCGGTGTCGATAAAGAGAACAACGTTGCTCCTTTTTAAAGCCTAACCTTGCGGAAAATTGCTTGGGATGGAGCCCTTAAGAATGCTTGTCGTATCTGTGTCTTAGGGTGTCAACTAATTAGTAGTGGTTTCGGCGTCTTTGTGACAAAGAAAGAGATAGAGCGGAAATCTTCAGTGGGACGGCGGCTACCTGCCGGCTTCTGGCCAGGTGTCGGAACGCGGGGTACAGTAAAAGGAAAATCTCGAAGAAACTTTATAAATTACTGAGTCACGAGAACGGAAATAAAATCATGCGTGATTAATAATTTGGTAGAAAGGTACTTACGGTTGTAAACGATGAGTTGCAGGTGCTTGTTGACTTTGTTCTCGTGGTTTGAGTACGTAAATGAGTAGAAAAGGTGAATAAAATGTTTCACGAAAATACGAGGAAAATTAATACTGGTTTTTAATGCCAAAAAAAAATTATTTAGGTGATACAATTGATAAAAGGTTCAATGGAAATTGTACTGTACGAAGTTCCTGATTTTTATCGAAACTTCAAAATTAACTTCGGTGGTTTCTTTTCCGTCGTTTTATATAGTCTAAATCGGTTTCTTTAAAACGATACTTTGAAATGAATATTTCTAACGTTGGTAATTTTAAATGGTATTACGGAGAGAATCTAAGTAACTGGTATCTGGTTATAGGGTATATGGTCCCGAGCGCACAATTTCCGGGGTTTTTATACCATTTTCTTGGTGACAAAATAGAGGGGATTTTGTTATAGGAGTGTCTTTTTATATCTATTCCGTATAGAATTTTGGTACAGTAACGAGAAGATGAGGTGATGCTTCGGATCTCTTCCGTGATTGGCCCCGTGGTCTTAAGTCCTTCTTTCAGGCATAATTTCGTTTATCAGGCCCGCGCCGTAGGTGACGGGGTGGGGTATCGAAAAGAAAAAGGGCGCGGACGAGATCACGTAGGCATCGGTCCCCTCTCTTCTTAGGTAAATACTTTATATGCAAGAAATCACAAGAGTGGTGTTCCAATCCGACTATTAAACGAATCTCATCGGTGTCTAGACAAAGAAAACCGGTATCGTCGAATTGAAATACGCTCTCCTATGTCTACTGAGTTTTAGGTGTTATGTAAGGAAAAAAATGGTGTCTTTCTTAAAGTGATTTCCTACCCGAGTCTCATTTAACCTTTTGAAAAAAATGAATTTTGCCATGAGTCGTGTTTTAACGTGAACTCATTATTCGACTTTTGACTAGCTGCACTCGTTTGCTCTGGTTTATGCGAGTATAAATGTGAAAATAAAAACATTTAATTTTACTCTTAATTTAATTTCTTTTCCGCGTTTAAATTCACCTAGTGGTGTGTCGCGGGAAAGAACTTCCTCGGCAAATTCCTTACAGTTTATGCTTTTAGTTATTTTGTTTACACAAAATGGCATCTAAATTGGTTACTGTCAAGAATTTCTCGAGGCCTAAACTATATTGATCTAATATCGAATGCCTTGATCTTTTCGAATATCGAAAAAATTAAAAACGAAGAAATATGCGCAAAATTAATTTTTATTGACGAATATGAGTTCCCTGAGCAAAGTTCGGTGCTGTAGTACATAATCGGCGGTTAAATTTCGTTTAAGGTCCCAAAAATATTGTGATCTACTGGAAAGAGCTTGGATAGACAAATTAAAAGATCCATGTGAGATTCATTCAATACTTTACAATATTTTTGGGACCTACATCGAATTTTAAGCGCCGATTACTTACAGCAGCATTCAACTTTGCTCAGGGAATACATATCCGTCGAAAAAAATTGGTTTTAGGCATATTTCTTCGTTTTTCATTTTTTCCTTCCATTTCACAAAATCTATTTTTAGGCACTCACTATAATAATAGGCAAAGAGTGCCTATTAAAATGACCAGCGAGGCCTCTTCACACAGCTTTCGATGGGGATTCTGCAGAGCGTATGCTCCAAAAAATGTAATTTTTCAGCATTTACTTCGGTGTACCTCCAACATCATGCGTAGTGAATTTAAAGTGACTCCAATGACTGGAAATACTTTTTTCGCCTGCGGTTGAATAAAAATACCTTTATTACTGAATTTATCTTCTTAGACGTCCGTATCACAGTGTAACTTTGGACTGTGCGAAGCAATTTTTTTCTTCTTCGCAGGAATGATGTATCATATCATCACCATTGTGCACATACATTTTGAAGCCCCTGCGAAGCATTTGGATATTTGCTTAACAAAAAAAAATTATTTTTGCTTCGACAAGTTTCGGTACGGTGCTATAACTTTGGACTGTGCGAAGCAATTTTTCTCTTCTTCGCCGGGATGATGTATCATATCATCACCATTGTGCACATACATTTTGAAGCCCCTGCGTAGCATTTGAATATTTACTTAAAAAAAAAAAATCCATTTTTGCTTCGACAAGTATTTGTACGCTGCTGTAACTTTTCACTGTGCGAAGCAATTTTTCTCTTCTTCGCAGAGATGATGTATCATATCATCACCATTGTGCACATACATTTTGAAGCCCCTGCGAAACATTTGAATATTTACTTAATAAAAAAAAATTATTTTTGCTTCGACAAGTTTCCGTACGGTGCTGTAACTTTGGACTGTGCGAAGCAATTTTTCTCTTCTTCGCAGGGATGATGTATCATATCATCACCATTGTGCACATACATTTTGAAGCCCCTGCGTAGCATTTGAATATTTACTTTAAAAAAAAAATCCATTTTTGCTTCGACAAGTATTTGTACGCTGCTGTAACTTTTCACTGTGCGAAGCAATTTTTCTCTTCTTCGCAGGGATGATGTATCATATCATCACCCTTGTGCACAATCATTTTGAAACTACTGCGAAGCCTTTAATAAGTTGTTCCAAAATAAAAATTCAATTTTGTTCCGCTAAATGTCCATACGGTGCTCCAATTATGAAGTCTACGAACCAAATTTTTTCTTTTTCGCAGCATTATTTTATTTTATCAAAAGCACTATGCACAGCAAATTTGAAGACATTCCGACGTCTCTGAACATTTTTTCCAGGCATTTTCCATTTAAAAATCGATTTTCTCCCGTCAAATGTCCGTACGGCGCTGCAATTCTTAAACCTACGAAAGAATTTTTTTCTAATTTTCAGCAATATTTTATTGCATCGAAAACACTATGCACAGCAAATTTGAAGACATTCTGACATTTCTTAATATTTTTATTCCACAATTATTTTTAGTGAGGAATTATTTTAAAGGTTATGTTATTTTAATTGTCCAAAAAACAATTTTTTATCGTGTCAAACAATAAAATTTAGTTGCGAAAAATAAAATACGAAATATCACACATTGATTGACAAATATTAGTCCTTTTTATTTCGAAAATAATATATTTTGAACGAATATCATTCACAATATTTTACTATACGTTGTTCACATTCATAATAAAAATAAAAAATTTCGCCGGTGCACTGAAAACTTGGTTATATGTATGTATGTAGGTTTTATTGCTTCCCCTACGGGGTTACAAGTCCTTCCATTTCCTTCTCCCTCTTCTTTTACAATATTTTACATTCTTTTTTTTTTTTTTTTTTTTTTTTTTTTTTTTTTTTTTTACCGTAATCTCTTTTCCGTTCCATTCCTTCTCTCTTTCACACTCATCCCTCCATACTCGCATTCTCTCTCTCCCTCTCACTCCATTACACTTTCCGTTCCTTATTCTACTCACTCTTTTTTCCTCTCTCATCCCTCCGTACTCGCTCTCCTCCCCTCTCTCTCTCTCTCTCACCTTCATCCCTCCATAACCCATACCTTTACAATTCTTATCCTAATCTTATCCTAATTTACCCTATCGTCTCGCTCGCTTCTTTTGCCTCGCTCGCCTGTCCGCCTCTCTTTTCTCTTTCGCCGCGCTCGCCATTTTTCTGTTGTGCTCCGTTCGCCTCTCTCGCCTCGCTCTCTCTTTTCTCATTCTTTTCCTTCTCCTCTTTCCCCACTCGACCTCCCCCCCTCCCTCTCCTTCCCCCTTCTCCTTTCCTCTCCCCCCCCTCTCCACCTCTTTCTCCTCTACCTTCTTCAGCCCTTTCTCCTTTCCATGTCGGCTGGATCTGTGGCATCCTTTCGGAGTCCACAGATCCATCCTCGACTTCCGTTTCCTTTGCGTCATTCACTCTTCTCACTTTCACTCCTCTTCCTCCCTCCCTCCTTCCCTTTCCCTTCTCACTCTGTCCATGTTCTTCATCCATGTTTCCCCCCCTCCACCCTCCTCTAGAATCTTCCTCACTCTCTCCCCTATCCCTCCCTGTCCCTGCTCCCCTCCCCCGCATCTGTCCAGAACATGTTCCCACGACTCCACCTCTTCCCCGCACACCCTGCACGCCCTTTCCTCTTCTCCCTCCCAATATCTCCCTTCCCTCATCTCGTTCCCTAATCTGTACCTCGCTATCCTAACATACCTCTCCTCCGGCCACCCCTCCCCTAAATATTTCGGTATCCCTTCCACCCTCACCTCTCTATACCACCTGTTGTACCTCGACTCTATTATTTTTTCCGCCCTTTCTCTCTCCTGCTCTTTTATATCTTCTTCTTCCTTTCTTTCGTAGCCCCCCTCCTCTTCTCTCCCCTCTCCTGCGCCTCTAATCGCCTTTCTTCCCTCCTCCCATTTCGATAACCTCACGCCCCCCCTCCTCTCCCTCCTTTTGATCTCAATCAAGCATTCTCTCGCTATCCCACTTCCTTCGCCCCTCTCTAGTTTTTCCTCATACGCCCATGCTCTCCTCCTCGCCCTTGTTCTCATCTTCTCCCTTTTTGCTTCCTCCCTTACCATATACCCCGGCGTCCTCCAGTCTAGCCCTAACACCCACCTTATGTACCTTTCCTGTGTCGCCTCCACCTTACTTCTCTCCTCCCAACCCCATATTTCCACCCCATATCCCATCACCGTCCACACTAGCGTATCAAACAACCACATTCTCCTTTTCCAGATTTTTCCGAATTTCCTCTTTCCTATCCCCCACACCTGCTTCATCACCATTCCCGCTTTCCTTATTCTGTCCCTTATCTGCCCTTCTTGCCCCCCATTCTTCCCGAACACATACCCCAAATACTTAAATTCCCTTACCTCTTCTATTTCTTTCCCTTTCCATCTCCATTTCACTCTCTTGCTCCTTCCCCCTCCTTTCCTAAACCTCATCACCTTCGTCTTCCCTACGTTCACCTCTAGCCTTCTCTTTTCAAAATACCCTTCCAACACTCTGATCGCCCCCTTCATTTCTTCCTCCGTCTCCGCCATCACCACTACATCGTCTGCATACGCCAAGCTGTAGACCTTTCTTCCCGCCAGTTTAACCCCCCCGCACCCTGCTCTACTCAGTTCCTCCTCCATGTCCGCCGTCACCAAATTGAAAATAATCGGGCTCAGCGGACACCCTTGCCTAACCCCCCTTGCTGTCCAAAAAGCCTCTCCCACCTCTCCCCCCACTTTTACCCTGCTCATTGTTTCCCTATATATCTCCTCTACCCTCTCTCTCAACCCCTTCCTCATCCCTCTCTTCTCCATTGCCCTCGCCAGTACCCCCCTGTCCACTGAATCAAAGGCTGCCTTTAGATCCACGAACAGGGCCACCAACTTTCCTCTCTCCCTACTCACCTGTCGCCCCACCAGGTAGTTTAACGCAAAAACGTTGTCTACCGTTCCCATTCCCTTCCTGAAGCCCGTCTGATTCTCCGGTATCATCCCCTTTTCCTCCACTTCGCTCTCTATTCTTTTCGCCAGCACCGACGCGTACACTTTGTACAGCGTCGGCATCAGCGTCACTCCTCTATAGTCCTGCACTTTCTCTCCTTCCCCCTTCTTTACTATTGGGGATATTATCCCCTCCTTCCAGCTCTGCGGCCACCCTTCTCCCCTCCATACTCTCCCACATACCTCCCATGCCATCGCCTCTGTTTCCTCTCCCCCGAACTTCCACGCTTCGTTTGGTATCCCATCCCCCCCACACGCTTTTCCTTCCTTCAGCCTTCTTACCGCTCTCTTTATCTCCTCTCTACTTAACTCCTCTTCTTCTCCCTCCCTTCCCCCCATTTCACTCCCTCTCACCACTCTTCTTTCCTCTCCCCCTAACAACCCCATAAAATATTCTTTCCACTCCCCCTTTTCTATGTTCTCATTCACCTTCTTCCTCTTTTTCCTCCCTCTATTTACAATTTCCCATACCTCATTCTCTGATCTCGCTTCTGCCACCTCTCTTATTAGCCTTTCCTGTTCCTCCTTTTTCTTCCTCTCACACATCTCCTTATACTCCTTCTTTCTGTCTCTGTATCCCTGCTTCGAGCCTCCTTCCTTCCTCCACCTCCTTAATTCTCCTCTAACCTCCCCCTTCTTTTCCTTGCATTCGTCATCCCACCATCCCTCCCTTCTCTTTCTCCTTTCTTCCCCCCCCTCCTGAGTGCATTTCCTTATCGCCCCCATGAATCTTTTCGTCACCCCTTCCACCATCTCTTGTAGCTCTCCCCCCCTCCCCGTTGCTCCTGCCATCTCCCTCTCATACCTCGCTTTCATCTCCTCTGTCCATTTACCTCCCCGTCCCTTTCTTTCCCTCTTTTCTCTCTCCTTTCTCTTTCCCTTTCCCTCCTTCATCGTAACCACCAGCGGGTGATGGTCCGAGTCCACCTTTTCCCCCACTACCAACCTCTCGATTCCTTCCCTTACCCTGTGATCCCCCAGTACGTAGTCTATCACTGTCTCTCCCCTGCCCCCTGTGTATGTGAACTCTCCTTCCTCGTCCCCTTTTATGCTCCCGTTCATTATTTCCCAGCCCACCTCTTCCAGCATCCCTATCAGCTTTCTTCCCTCCCTGTTTATTTTCTTGTCCTTCGATTTTCTCCCTCCCTCCTCCTCCTCGCTTCCGCCCACTCCTCCCCCTTCCTCTCCTGTCCTTGCGTTAAAGTCCCCTCCTATTATTATTCTCTCCCCCTCTCCTTGTCTCTCTACCCACCCCCTTAGTCTCTCCACTTTTCTTTCTATGTCCCCGTTCACGTACACCCCTATCACTGTCCAGCTACTTCTTTCCAGTGGGCAAAAGGTAGCATGGGCGACAATTTCCTTAGAAGTCGCTCCACCACAGCACCAGAGGCGCTGCACTCGCAAGAGAGAAAGCAACAGATCGGCTGTCTCACTCGCTCCGTTGATGACTCGAGAGCCGCGTCGTATAGCGCTGAGGGTTGAACACCGCCGATTTCATAAATTGTAAGATCTGGAGTTCAAACCCAGGCCGATGCTTTTTTTTTTTTTCTATTTTTCACGTATTTCTACAAATGAATCTAAGCACAGTACATCATAGTACACAAGCATAATAATAGATCGACGTACAAAAAGATAAGAGGCTATCCCCCATCGTTTCCCATGTCAAATGATGTGGGAGGCGCGCTTCTGTTTCTCAGCAGCCGATCTATCGAACAGTCTTTTCAGAAATATAGTAAAGTTACGACTTCAAGATAATAAAAAAAAATTGATCAGATTGCCTAATTATAGTTATACATGAGTAAAAGGTAGTATTTTTGTAGCCCATTGGAAATTATGAAACGATATTATATCCATCCTTCATTATTACAAAACTCAATTGACATTTTACGTTATAACATCGATATGAGCTTAACAATAATAAAAAATCATTTTGGTAGATATAATATTCGTGTAGTTAATATACAGCAGAGTAGAGTTTCAATATTTGCGAGTTTTATTTGTCATATTCATTTTCAGCACGACAGCAAACTATTTCAGCACGAAATAATTTCAGCACGATACATTGAACATGACTTTTTTTACTGTAATACTTAATTATCGATCACCGAAAATGAATATGACAAATAAAACTCGCAAGTATTGCAATTCTACTCTGCTGTATATTAACTACACGAATATTATATCTACCAAAATTATTTTTTATTCTTTTCAAGCTCATATCGATGTTATAATGTAAAATGTTAATTAAGTTCTGTAAAAATGAATGAATAATATTATATCTGCCAAAGTAATATTTTATTATTTTTAATTTCATATCCATGTTATATATATTTTATCTATGGTGTTGAAATTATTTCAGCACGATAGATTAAACACCACTTTTATTACTGTATCATCAAAACGAATATAATGAAAGATAACGGGTCATCATGGACAATAAACTTTATTGCGACCCGTTACAAGGTCGTCATGGGTCATGCAACCGTGACCCGGTCGCCAACGTGCGCCAACCAACGGTACTTGTCACCTATTAGTATTATTGTTAAGAAATCGATGGAGCATTATTAACAACGATCGATACCATCTGATTGGTCGCAAGTGCGCCAGGTATCTACGTGATTGCTATAATTACAGCGCGTAACGACAGAGCGTTTCATTCAATATCGCAACGTGATCGAGTTCACAGTGAAATTTATCTGTTTTGCGTTATTTGAATTCTTGTCAGATATAGTGTTGTGGTGAAAGTTTCGACAATTCGTTCGAGTTCTTCACAACCATGTTTGTACCGAGAAAAACTTTAAGCACGAGTAGGTGTGTGGTTCCTAACTGCAATTCAGACGTTAAAAAATCACAACTCATCGATTCCCGGTGAACGAAGTTTGGGCATTAGAGTGGAAACGCGTTGTTAATAATCCTGAATTAGAAAAATTCACACTAAAAGAGCTCAATAAAAAGTATTCAGTTTGCAGACTGCATTTTACGGACGATTGTTATTTAAAACAAACGCAAAAGCCAATGAGGAAGCCAGAAACTATACCGTCGTTGCTGCTTCCTCCGGAAAGTATTGGCGATAACAACATTGTAGTGTCGAACACCAAATCTTCGTTGTCGAACGAAGGGACATCTATTTTGCAAACGGCTTCGTGTCCAGAGATTTTGGGAGCAGATATCGTCGGTGCAAATGCGTCGGAATGTTTAATGGAGATAATTTCACAAGAAGCGGAATCTCTGGGGCCATCAACACCGTGCCAAACTGTAGAAACTCTTCAAGCTTCATCAGCAGTACTACAAACGCCAGCACGTACATTGAAACGATCAAGGTTAGTGAGAAGTGCGGCTCAGTTATCGCCGAAAGCTCGGCAATTGTATCGTGGGATGCAAGAAGCTCGGAAGAAGTGTCAGCAATACGAGAGAAAGCTATCCCACGTTGAACAGAAACTTACCGAGTCTGCGAATCCAGAGACTCAAGAAATAACGAGAAGCATGCTCACATCTCAGCAACAACAATTTTTCGACATCGCGACTCGCGATTTCGGAAAAAGTTCTTCGGGTCGAAGATATACTGCGGAGGAAAAGGCTCTTGCCCTCGGATTGTGGAAGATATCACCGAGTGCATACCGCCATCTTCGCACTATATTTCCGCTTCCGATTGCTACAACATTAAGAAAGACGCTATCGAACGTAGATATATACACAGGGCTCAATCGTTTAATTCTCCAGTCTTGGAAAGAAACGGTTGATGAAATCAAAGATCCTCGCGATAAAATCGTATATCTGTGTTGGGACGAGATGAGTTTGTCACCTCATCTTCAATACGATAAAAAAACTGACAAAATCGTTGGTTTCGAGGACTGGGGAACCCGACGAACGCCGATTTTTTCTAATCACGTTTTAGTATTCATGGTATCCGGCGTTAAAAATAAGTGGCTTTTGCCTTTGAGCTTCAATTTCTGTAGTGCTGCAACAAAGTCGAATCAATTGATCCCTCTGATCACAGCTCACGTAGAAGCTTTAGAAAAAGTTGGCTTGACAGTAATCGCGACTGTCTGTGACCAAGGAGCACCAAATGTTGCCGCGATAAAAAGTTTGATGCAACGAGCCAGAGAGCAGTCACTAAAGAGAAGTGAAGAATGCGAACGCAATATCATGCTTATTGCCAACACGAGAGTAGTCCCACTGTACGATCCTCCGCACTTACTTAAATGTTTGCGGAATAATCTCATCACCAAGCATTTGGAGTTCAGATTAAACGGTGTAGGACAAACGTTTTTGGCTAAGTGGAGCCACATTATGTTATTGTTTCATTTAGATTCCAGGCAGGAGGAGGCGTATCGCGGAGCCAGCAAACTCACCGCCGACCACGTGGAACCAAAAGGATCTGCCAAGATGAAGGTGAAATACGCGGCTCAGGTGTTCAGCAAAAGCGTAAGCAGTGCGATGCATCTACTGGCGAGTTGTGGTTAGTATAAAAATTTTAAGTTTCTGACAATATTCTTCATATACATATTACGTCTCAGAGCGATACGTAACAATATATATACATTTCTTCGTATTCATCTACGAGATTTTTAAAATAATTATGTCGTTTGAATTTTCAGGACCAGAAACAACAACGGAGACCACAAATTCCATGCCACGAGAAGCGAAGGATACGAGCCGACTTCTGAACTTCGGCAATAGCTTGTTCGATTCGATAAACGGAGCGCACGGCAGAAAAAATAGTACAGTGCTACGAAGTGCAGTGAGCTCGTATTCCACGCACATGAATTTTTGGACGAGCGCGATCGAAACCATTCGCAGCATGAAGTACATCGATGCGAAATCAATGAAGCCGGCTCGATTGAATACACCCTGTCTCCGTAACTGGATTATTACAATCGAAGGATTAAAAAAAATCTGGGAACGTCTTGAGACAGAGAACTTCGATTCTTTTTCACCGAGACACGTGAGTCAAGATTGTTTGGAAAACTTCTTCGGATGTTTGCGTGATCAGGGCCATCAGGATAAGAATCCATCGTCTTGGCAAGTTATTGGAGCATACAAAGCTCTCTTGATTCAAAATTTGCATTCACGCCATTCGCTGAAAGCAAATTGCGAAAATGATAACGGCAGTATGCTCTTGAATTTGACGAGAGCGCTGGACAACCGCGATGCGCTCAGGAAGGATGCTGCTGATCAGCCAAATATTCAAGACGATATCCCGCTTCCATCCGAAGAAGGATCATTCGTAGGCAAAAAAAAACCGGAGGTAGCAATCCTAACAGCAGTCAGAGAACGCGCAGCTTTTCGAGTAGCAACAGCAATTTTGAAAAGCGTTGACCACTGCCAACAATGTCAATCATCGATATTTCATTCCGAGCCACAACAGGATTGCAATAGTAATATCTCGGAATAGGAGAAAAAGAATGTTCTTTGCTCGAGCTATGCTAACAGTTTCAAGCGCTGCTCTGAAATTCTGAAAGCAACTCTCCCACGCATCTCGTATCAACGAAAGCTCGTTTCAAACTTGACAAAATATCTGGCTGAGGACGAACCGATGGCATGGATGCGGTGCCCTCAACACAAGTCGGCAGTGAAAGCCCTATTTTACAAACGTGTAATAACTTGGTACGTAGATTGTTTTTGCACTTCCATTAACCGAATCCTAAAAGGAAAAGAAGTCAGTTTTTCCAATCACTCAAACTGTATGGTGAAGCAAGCTCGCGCCTACAGAGCCAAGCACAGCAAATAGTATATTTTTGTTAATACTAATAAGATAAATTGTTTGTTCAGACTGACATGTGGATTATATACTACTGATAAATGTAAATATGTAATATGTAAATATGTAATATTTAAAAATTATAATTTAGTATCATATACCTTGTATCGTGTATTTAATAAATGAAATTATATATGTATATATGTAATATTTCAAAAATCGTAATTTACTATTATACGTCTTGTACCATGTATTTTTAACTTTTCATCTTCTCTTACTATCGTCAATGAATTTTAAATAAATTAATTTACATTTTATCTAAAATGATGTATTTTTTTGTTACATGCGATATCCCTAAATCCCAGGTCCTTCTCACACAGCAAAAATATTGCAAGTATGAAATTGAATATATGCTTTCAATATCTTAATATTTATTATATCGTCATTTTTTACTTGAGCGTTCTCAGAATCAATTTGCAATTGAATCTTAAAACTCCATGAAGTGTTCATTCATTAAGACAACTTTTCCAACAATATTCACTAGGTCTGCGTAGCGCAATGGTCAACGCGTCCGCTCCTCACTCCGACAACACCAGCGAACCGAGTTCGATCCCCGCTTGAGGCGCATACATTTTTCGACTATTTTTATGTGTGTTTTTCTTTGTAATGCGTTTGAAATATCGATGACTGTCTATATATGCATTAAAGTGTGCCCCCAATATGTCTTAAACGTGTAATAATAAGAATAATTAAATCGGTAAATTTTTTTTTTTTTTTTTCAATTTCTTTAAAATTAGACTCGCGAATGTAATTTCGACTATTGACAAGTTTAATTGCATCTAGACAAATGATTAAACTATTAATCAACAGTATCAATGTACGGTACTGGCATTTATTTATGCGTATCACATCAAGTATCTGGTATAATTTTAATCGAGCTTCAATATACGATCCAATCGATAATATTGTTTCGATATATTCGAAGAAAGCCGTGGCGGGCGTTCAAACCGACCTGTGGGAAATGGGGCGAGGTAAGGTTGGGTTAGCGGTTAGTGCTACACTTTACCGCAAGAGAGCGTCTGTCTAAGGATCGCGCTGTAGCACGGGACCTTTCTCCCACTGCTTCTTTCTGTCTTTACTCTCCTCACCATCATCCCTTGCTCCATCTCCTCCTCTCCCTGTTCCTCGCATGCCATTTCCTCCCTCACTCCCACAATCATCCCCCCCATCGCTCTTCCCTTCTTGCTCTTTCTCTCCGCTCCTTGTACTGTCCACCTATATCCTTTTGGCAATCTCTCCTTCATCCTTTCCCATCCTCTTTTTTCTACCCATGTCTCCATCATCACTATTACCTCCCATTCCTCCAGTTCCTTCCAGAATTCCCTATCCTTGTTTTCCAGCCCCGCCACATTCCAAAAAGCTATCCTCCACTCTCGATCTCTTTCCTCCTGTCCTTTCCCTTGCCCCCCTATTCGTTTTTTGCCTCCCCCCCTACCGCACCTTCCATGCTGCTGTTTCGTTCCTCGTTCCCCCCTCCCTTCCTCCTATCTATCCTTCTCTGCTGCCCTTCCCCCTCCTCTTCCCATTCCTCTCCTCTCCAATTTCTCAGCTTCTCCCTTCCCTCATCCCACCATCACATTTTCCCTTCTATTTCTATCTTTCCGTAGCTTATCCTTGTTCTTCTTCCCTTCCTCCCTTCCCTATATCCTATTTCCTTTAATCGCCACTGCATTTTCCTTTCCTTCCATGTCATGTCATCTTCTATCCTCACTTCCCTCTCCTTCACATTCCATCTTCTCTTCATCACCTCTTTTTTTCCCTCTACGTCTCCCATCCTCACCTCCAGTATCGCTTGCGCTCCCTGCTGACCCCTGTCTCTCATTCTCCCTACTTCTCTCACCGCTTCCACCCTCGCCTGCACCCCTATGCTCTCCATTAATCTCTGCGTCGTTTGCCACGCCGTGCCCTCCCTTTTCACTCCCTTCACTATCACATTTCTTCTCCTTCTCTCTCTTTCCCCTTTCTCTATCTTTGCTTCTATCTCTTTCACCCTATCTCCTACCCCCTTCCCCTCTGTTCCCCCTCCTCTTCCCCTTCTTTGCTCCTCCATCTCCTCTATTCTCCTACTTAACTCTCCTATTTTCCTCTCTGCTTCCTCCGCCCCTTGCACCCTTCCCTCCAGTTCCCTCATTTTCCTCTCCATTTCCTCTTTTTCCTTTCTCGCCTTCGCTTCTCCCTTCCTCATCTCCTCTCTTAGCTTTGCCACCTCTTCCCTCACATTCCTCCCCTGGCTCACCACATCCGCTCTTACCTCTCTTATCTCTTGTCTCATCTCTTCTCTCATTTCCCTTATCATCTCCTTTATCTCTCTCATCAGCTCCCCTTCCCCCTTTCCTTTCTCCGGCGATCTCACCGTTATCCTACTTCTCCTAAAAATTTGCTCCACCTCTTCTTCCCCCCTTTTCCCTTCCCTCTCCTCCTCCTCCAGCTGTCCCCTTTTTCTTTTCCACATGTCCTTTAGATCCCTCATATCTCCTGTGCTCGCGCTCCTTTCCCTCTCCAGTCTCTCTAAATTAGATTTCCTTCCCCTTTTCCTCGCCTCTTCCGCATTTCCTCCCCCCTTCTCATCTTCTAATCCTCCTCCTATCATCTCTACTTCTTTCCCCTTGCTTTTACCTTCTTCTCTATATCCTTCTTTATCCTCTCTTCTCGTTTCCTATCTCACCGACTCCGTAGCTTTTCCTTCCTTATCCCCGCCCGCTCTGCTCGCCTCTTACTCCCTACCTTACCTCGCTCCGCTCTCTCTCTTCCTTATCCTCGGCTGCCTCGCTTCGTGCTGCCACCTACCTCTCTTACTCCGAACCCACGTCTTTCTCTCTACCTCTTTCCTCTCCCCTCTGCTGTCACTACCCTTCTTCCTCTCCTCGTCCTTAACCTCCAAATCCCTTCTCTTTCCCTTCTCCCTTTTTTCCTCCGCCCTTTCCCACTCGCTCTGTATCTCTCCCTCTCTTCTCTCGTCTCTCCTCTCTCTATCCCTTTCTTCCCCTTCTCTCTACTCACGTTTTTTCTCCCTTTCTTACCTTTTCTCCTTCTCACCACTCTGTCACACTTTCACTCTCTCACTCGCCGGAAACGGAAGTCCGAAAACTTGGTTATAATTTCACAAAGAAGAATCATCGAATATCCAAAATTATTGAAATTTATCAAATAAAATTGAAACCAATCGCGACAATTTTTTTTTCCATTCATTCTATTTGTCAAACTTGAAGGCGACGATAATTTCATAGCAGACGTGATAAAGTTCGCATACGCCGCGACGTTGGTATTCTGTGGCGGGATGATTTGAATCGAAAAGAAAAATCTCATTTTTTTTTCATTTTTTAATGTATATTACTTTAAATATTGGGAAACTGCAAGTCAATCTTTTTAAATCTCTAACAATTTTTCGAAACAAAAAAAAATTCAAATTTTACCTCGTATTTTTCGAACCATCCTTCTCTTTTTTTAAATTGTTTCAATATACCTATCTCAAAACAAAATAAAACGATAAAAAATAAAATTTCTCGAATTTCTCTCGGACAGTGACAATAAAGAATTAATTCTGTCTATTATGGGGAAGAGAAAAAATGCATAAAGTGTTATAACCGAATTCTCTTCTACATCGACAAACAAAGAGCCCTCGCAGTCGAATTCATCAAAAAATTGAATTTTTATTTTTTTAATTTTGGACGCATCCAAGACACTACAACTTTTTATTTTAGCAACGTACTACTTCCTCTTCAATACACGATAAGAACCAAGACGACATCTATGTTCGTTCTCGAGATATCATTTTTTTGCTACAACGATTCATATCGAGTTAATTTCATTGAAAATCGTAACTAAAAGCAAATTTTTTGAATATTCGGCTCCAATACTTCGGCTCCTGTCCAGAGGTAATAATAAAGTGATTCCATGTATTTTAGGGAAGAAAAAACATTTAAAGAGATGCATTTAAAGGGGTCATTAGATCGAAAGGGTAAATGGTAATGGTGTTCGTGTTGGTAAATATTTTCTGTGTTTGTTTTATACTTATTTAATGTGGTCATAAGTGTTAAGATAATAAAACGACCTTTACTAGATATGATTTGATTCGTTACATTAATTTGATCAAGTTCTACGCGTTGCAATTCGTTATATTTGTCTCGTGTCTGAATTTTTGATAATTGATCGTAATACAAAAAGGAAATATCAGTTGTGAATAATAATAATGAGTTTGTATAAAAACGAAATGTTTATATTCGATGAAGGTTAAACTATGAATCAATTTACATAATTGATAAATGATTTTTCCCTATACGGTCTTCCGAGATGAAACGCGTAGCATGACGTATAAGCATATTCGATACGTAGCGCATACCGCAAAGTTTAATCATACTCGATACGGAGCGCGTAGCGCGACGTGCGTATAAGTTTAAAATGGAGCGCGTAACGCAACGTGTATCCCTGTGAGTGCCTTAAAAAATGTCCCGAAGGGACATTTTTCGGGGGGTCTGGGGCGGAGCCCACCAACAAGAGCCTCTGCGCCCGCAGGGCGCTGAGGCGCTTGTTTCTTCTTCTTTCATTTATACATAATATGGGATTCTATGTATGGGATTGATTGCGCGAGGATTCCCCCGGTCGTACGCGACGGCAGGGAGAGGGTCTGGAAAAGTGTATGGGATTGATCGCGCGAGGATTCCTCCTGTCGCACTCTCCGGAAATATTTCATTTAGCTTGCGGTTCACTAGAAATAGGTATTTTGCAGTATTTATCACCTCGGACGTCCATACGGCGCTGCAATTTTAGACTGTGCGAACCAATTTTGTTCTCCTTCGCAGGGTTTTTTTTTATGACATTATTGCAAGTATGCATATCACTTTTAAAAGTAATCTGAGACCTTTATGTATTTTTTCTAAAAAATTATTTGTCACAATTTGCATTTGCCTTCCGTCAAATGTCCGTACGGTGCCATTATAATGAACTCTACGAACCAATTATTTTCTCCTTCGCAGCATCATTTTGTTTTATCAAAAGCACTATGCACAGCAAATTTGGAGACAATCCTATATCTCTAACTATTTTTTCATCACAATTTTCCAAAAAAAAACATTTTCTCACATCTGATGTCCGTACGGTGCTCCAATTAAGAATCCTGGAAACGAATTCTTTACACTTTCGCAACAATATTTCATTGCATCGAAAGCACTATGCACAACAAATTTTGAGTCATTCCGACAAATCTACTTTTAATTATAATTTTTTTTCAAAAAAGTTGTTACGACTAGCTTTGCTTCAAAGGTTATGTTATTTAGATTTGCCAAAAAACCATTTTTCAACATGTTAAAAAAAAAACTTCGGTTGCGAAACATAAAACACAAAATATCACACACAGATTCATCAATGTTTGCGCTTTTTATTTCGAAAATAATATATTTTCACCGACAATCATTCACAATATTTTACCATACTTTATTCACATTCGTAATAAAAATGATAAATTTCACTTGTTCACAAGAAAAATTGGTTATAAACTGACAAAAAAGATTTATCGAATATCCAAAATAATTGCAATTTTCCGAATAGAACTAAAAAAAATCGCCAGTATATAATTTTTTGTTTTGTTCTATCTGTCAAACTTTGGAAGCAGATGACAATTTCATAGCAGACGATACACAGATGCCCATACGTCGCGAAGCGCGTACTCTGTGGCGGGATCATTTTCAAATTAAAAAAAAAATCGACATCCCGTTTCAATCTTTGTTCGTATTTTACCCAAATACAAATTGCTTCTACGCGGTATTGCGCAAATAAACAGTGTGCAATAATAAAAAAAAGAATTTTCGATCCTTCCACCGTCGAAGATTCATATTCACTCGATTTATTCGTTTAGAGTTAATAATAACAAACGCCTCAGCGCCCTGCGGGCGCAGAGGCTCTTTTTGGTGGGCTCCGGCCCCCAAATCCCCGAAGAAAGTCACCAGGGGACATTTTTTAAGGGACTCACGGGGGTACACGTCGCGCTACGCGCTCCGTATCAAGTTTGACTACACTTCGCGTTATGCGCTACGTATCGAATATGTTTATACGTCGCGCTGCACGTTTCACCTGAACGTCCTGTTTGTTTTAAGATAGGAATATTGAAACAATTGAAAAGAAAGTACAGGGGTGGTTGGAAAAATTCGAGATAAAATTTGAATTTTCTTTTTGTTTCGAAAACATTTTAAAGCGATTTGAAAAAATTAAACTGCAGTTTCCCAATATATAAGGTTATATACATTAGAAAATAAAAAAAGCTGATAATTTTGTTGTAATTTCAAATGATCCCGCCACAGAATACCAACGTAGTGGCGTCTGCGAACTTTATTACGACTGCTATGGAATTGTCGTCTGTTTCCAAGGTTCGACAGATAGGATGAATAGAAAAAAATATATAGTCGCGATTGTTTTCAATTTTATTTGGCAAATTTCAATTACTTTGGATATTCGGTAATTCTTCTTTGTGAAATTATAAGTAAGTTTTTCAGTGCCTTCGTGAAATTTACGATTTTTATTACGAATGTGAATAATGTATTGTAAAATATTGTGAATGATTTTCGTTGAAAATATATTATTTTCGAAATAAAAAGAGCTAATACTTGTCAATTAATGTGTGATATTTCGTGTTTTATTTTTCGTAACCAAATTTTGTTTTTTGACATGATGAAAAATTGTTTTTTGGAAAATTAAATCCACATAACCTTAAAAATAATTCCTAACTAAAAATAATTGTGGAATAAAAATATTAAGAAATGTCAGAATGTCTTCAAATTTGCTGTGCATAGTGTTTTTGATGCAATGAAATATTGCTGAAAATTCGAAAAACATCTATTCGTAGATTTCAGAATTGCAGCGCCGTACGGACATTGGACGAGAGAAAATTAATTTTTAAATGGAAAAATGCATAGAAAAAATTTTCAAAGACGTCGGAATGTCTTTAAATTTGCTGTGCATAGTGCTTTCGATAGAATAAAATAATGCTGCAAAGGAGAAAAAAATTGGTTCGTAGACTACATAATTGCAGCACCGTACGGATATTTGGCGGAACAAAAATTGAATTTTTATTTTGGAAAAACTCATTAAAAGCTTCGCAGTAGTTTCAAAATGTTTGTGCACAATAGTCATGATGTGATAAAACACTCGTGCGAAGGAGAACAAAATTGATTCGCACCATCCAAAGTTACACTGTGATACGGACGTCCGAGAAGATAAATTCAGTGAAAAAGCTATTTTCATTCGACCGCAGGCTGAAAAAAATATTTCCAGTAATCGGATCCACTTCAACTTAACTACGCATGATGTTGGAGGTACACCGAAGTAAATGCTGAAAAAAGTAAATTTTTTGGAGCATGCGCTACGGAGAATCCCCATCGAAAACTGTGTGAAGAGGCTTCGCTGATCATTTTAATAGGCACTCTTTCCCTATTTTTATAGTGAGTGCCTGAAAACTGCAATTTTTTCTGGCAACGTATTTTCTCCTTTTTAAAACCAGACAAGAAACGAGTCGATATCTTTTGTCGCTGCCGAGATATGATTTTTTTGAGCAAAGACTAATTTCACGAATTTTCGTCAAAAAAAGAATCGTTTTTTCAAATTTCTCGAATTTGCCGTCTCTAAACCTTTCCTCTCATAGAAATCGTATTTACAAACTGACTCTACGCGTTATTGCGCAGATAAAAAATGTGCCATGTTGAAAAATTGGATTTTCGATCCTTCGACCGACGAAGAATTTTGTTCGCTCGATTTATTCGTTTACAGCTGATAAAAAAAACTGCAAATGTTTATTCTATCGGCGTATTTCCAACGTTTTTTCAAATTTTACAAATTTTCGTCGAAAAACGATTTTTTTTTTTTCATATTCTCACATCTTGAAAAGTTTTTTTCGCGATAAAAACAATTGTACTCTTATCGAACAATTTTAAAGAATTATTTATCGACAAAGTGAGAAAAAACTGAATTTGTCGATTTTACGAGTTTTCTCGGACCGAGCAACTTATACTTGTTTGTAATTAAATAAAATTAAAAAAAATATGATATGATATGACGAATATGATATGATGCTAAACTTGATTTTTTTAAGCGACAATAAATATCAATAAAATTTCATTGAAAAACGAAAAAAAAATCGAATTTCTCGAACTTCTCGTCTCCAATACTTGTCTGTTCTACAAAGACAATAACGAGCTGATTCCATGTATTATGAGAAAGAAAAAAAAATACATCTCAAATGTTAGAAACGAATTTTTTTATAAGAGGACTGTTAAAGAGCCTTCGCAGTCGAATTTTTCGAGAATTTCATCAATTTGTAAAAAATATTTTGGAGCCATCCAAGACGACAAATTTTTTATTTGCGTAACGTACTACTTCCTCTTCAATGCAAGACAGGAACCAAGACGATATATTTTTTCGTTCTCGAAATAGCATTTTTTTTGCAGGATTCATAAATATCCACAAAATTTCATTGAAAATCACAAAAAATAGCAAATTTCTTGAACTTCTATTCTCCAATGCTTCGGTCTTCTACAGAGACAATAACGAACTGATTCCATTTATTATGGGGAAGAAAAAAAAAACATTGAAGGGGAAGAATTTAAAGGGGATATTTGACCTGAATGCTAAATGGTAATCGTGTTGGTGTTGGTACATTTTTGTGTGTTTGTTTTATACTCATTAAATCTGTTCATAAGTTTTAAGCCAATAAAACGACGTTAATAGACATGATTTGATTCGTTAAATTAATTTGATCAAGTTCTACGCGATGCAATTCGTTATATTTGTCTCGTCTCTCAATATTCGATAATTTATCGTCAAATAAAAAGGAAATATCTGGCGTGAATAATAATAATCAATTTGTATAAAAAAGAATGTTTTTATTCGACGAAAGTTCAACACTATAAATAAATTTACTTAACTGATGAATGTTTTTCCCTCATACGTACTTTCGAAATGAAACGCGGAGCGCGACGTATAAATATACTCCATCCGTAGCGCATAGCGCGAAGTGTAAATATACTCGATACGGAGCGCGTAGCGCGACGTTCATTCCTGTGAGTGCCTTAAAAAATGTCCATTCGGGAAATGTCCCTTCGGGGGTTCCCGAAGGAACATTTTTCGGGGGGTTTGGGGGCGATGCCCACCAACAAGAGCCTCTACACCCGCAGGGCGCTGAAGCACTTATTTATTTTATGTCACACACGGAAATAATTGCAATAATTCGTACGAGTTGATCAAATCCACAGTTTGCAGATGAATGATTCTGCACACTTTCAGCAGCCCTATTTGTAGAGCGTGCAATGCTCTGTCTTCATCAGTTGTAGTGTCTCCAGTAGCGTAATATTTGCGCATGAATAATATTATTTTTATTGCATAATACTGCATAATACGATGCAGATCTTCGTTAATCCCAAGTGAAAAGAAAATAAATACATGATTCTCGAGCGTAATATGCGCCCATCTCACTCGTATGACTCGGTTGGCTTTGACGAAAGAGTATTCGAGTTATTGAAACTCGAGTCATGAAACGAGTGTTATATTTCGATGAAATGCACTCGTAACTCGTTCGAAACGCATTACTGTCTAATGTTTCCATCGAATTTCACCGGCCTACAGATGAGAACGTTGATGCAACGTAGCTTTGAGAATCGTCGAGGGTGAGGAGGCTCGTCAGATCTAGTACCTCGAGTAGCGTAATATTCGCGAACGAAAAATATAATTTTTATTGTATAATGCGACGCACATCTGGGTTATCTTTGAGTCAAAACAGAAAAGATAAATCTCGAGCATAATAAGCGCGCATTTCTCAAGCGCGCGCCGAATCATTTGATCTTGACGAAAAAAGTCTCAAGCTAACGCTGTTCGTCGCCTAATACATGCATCCGTCTCACTCGCATGTCATTGAGTTGGTCTTGACGAAAGAAAAACATTCTCGAGCCAGCGAATAGTCTCACGCATGAATTTCGCGAACGTTCGACTATCGCGTAATATCCCTCTGCATTTCACAGGGACTTGTTTACTCCGATGCACTCTGGCATCGGCAATGGCCTTGAAGAACAAGTCTCAAGCTCACGCTGTTCGTCGCATAATTTCTGTATTCGTCTCACTCGCGCGACTCAGTTGGCCATGATGAAAGAAAAACATCTCTAGTCAGCGACGAGTCTCACGCACGAATTCCGCGAACGTCCGGATATTGCGTAATATCGCGCAAATGACCCGCATTACCCCCTGCATTCCACAGGCACTTGTTTACTATGATGCACTCTCGCATCGATGACATCATCCCTTTCGCGAATGTTCCTGAACCTTCTAGAAGCTTCGAGGTGCGTGTGTGTGCTGCCCGTGTGAGCCGTGTACGTGTGACACGCACACTCGTTGATTCAGCATCCCCATAGTGTATCTACTATAGTTTGTTCGGTCTTGGCAACGCTGTCCCTATCGAGAAACTATCGGGAACGCCAAAAATTTCTTTAATTCATGCAACGTAAATAGTTTTGCCGACATATCAGAGGCTTTTTCACAATTTACAAGACTCGCATGTTGAGATCGCTCGATCGAAGAGAGAATAATAACTACAGCTTTCGTATTTTCCTTCTTTCATTTTTCCAGTCTTCTAGTTCTTCTATCTTGCTTGGTTCAGCAGTTGAATCATCGACTAGCCCGATCAAATCATTCAAGTCAAGCAGAAAAGTGATCCCGGATTTCGACAACTGACAATTCATTCCGTCGAACTTAGTCAAATGTACGGTCGAATTGTCAGACATTTCGTAGAGATGACTCAGTTCCTCAAATTCAATCACTTTTCGAATCAATAAAGCGTGCTGGGCCTATAACCTGATGAATTTTAGAAAATAGTAAATGTATTTATTCTAAGAACGACGTACAGCAAAGAGCCTTTTATAAGAGTGACATGAACAAAAAAACAAAACATCGATAAACAAATGAGTCAATACGATTCGCCTCGATCGAAGAACGGCCTGAATATACGGTGGCACGTTCAACAAATTTAGACGAAGATTTTACGTGGTGGAAATCCGATATACATTTCGCTAGCGCTCCGATAACCGAGCCGGTGTTTGAGCGCGAAATTTTCTAAGACGCTTCACGTACAGTGTCGGACGTTTTTTTGCGAGGGTCATGAAAGTCACGGACATTGGAACGAGCAAGATTTAAACTTGCACACTAATACTCTAGAGCTGAGAGCAACTTTTTTCAGCTTGATGTGATTCGCGAGCGGTAGAAGGAACATTAATATCCTATTACCCATTGACAGTAAAATGGCAATCGCTTATATTAACCGTATGCCGGATAGTCAATACGAGGGTCTCAGCTCCCTTACCAAAGATATCTGGCAATGGTGTGAGCAACGATACGTTTGGATTTTGGCATCATATATACAGTCCAGTGAAAACGGCAAGGCGGATCAGGGGTCTCGAAGATTGCAGCCGGAGACTGAGTTCGAGCTCTTCGATAGAGCGTTTCAAAAGATCGGCAACAGATTCGGGCACCCGCAAATCGATCTTTTCGCGGTTAAGGCTAACGCGAAATGCCATAGACATGTGTCTTGGCGAAGAGGTCCTGACTCTATCGCTGTCGACGCACTCACATTCGATTGGAGACCGTGGTTTTCTACGCTTTCTCCTATTTTTCAGTAATTTTGAGAATGTTAAGAAAAATTGAAAGGGAAGGGTCGCGAGGCATTGTGATCGTGCCGTACTGGGTAGCTCAACCGTGGATTCCATTGGTCCTGATGTTGCTCGACGACGAACCGATCGGTTTTCTGTGGAAAATTATCTTGATTCGATCTTCCTGAAGGGAGATGCACCCTTTCTGGTGTCGACTTTTAATGGTTGCCGCCAAGTTATCCGGTAAGCGTTTACGTGGAAAGAGGTTCCAGTGGAATTGATGAATATCGTGCAAGCTTCTCTAGCAGAATCGTCGCTACGTCAGTGCAAGTCCGGAATGGTGGGCGTTCTGCGCTATCAAGAAAGTAGACTTTAATAAAGACGTCCGGTCCGAATAAAATGCAGTCGGCGCTCAGACTTCCGTTCTTTATCTAAGATAAGTCTGTCTGTGTAGCTTCAACATTATTAGCGCATTTAGAAAAATCAAAGGACCTGCGTGGGGACGTTGTAAAATTAATAATTTCGTTCAAAAAACCATATAAGGCGGTAAGACTCAAACGCTTAGTCGATATACTAAAGTTGTATTGTCTAAGAGCAGTTTAGATGTGAACGTTTTTTGGAGTACAGCACGCGCCATGGAGCGACTTCGGCGGCAAAACGTCTGAGAGTTATTATTGACGTAATACGAAAAATCGCGGGTTGGTCGAAAGGTTCAGAAACCTTCGCGAGATTTTGTGATCATTGCGTTGCCTCGGAAAGTACTCCATTCATAAAAGCAGTATTGGAGGCTTTTAATGTAAGGAAGGTCTAGGGCTTCCTTCTAATCATATATAATATCATATTATAACTATTCTAACTTTGTAATAATAGTAAAAAGGTTGTAATAAGATATTTCTGCCGTATCTAACTACTTTGAACAACTACAATTGTGATCTCGAGGATGAGGCGCGAAATACAATTAATGATTAAACGAACTTACCTGAGTAAAGTTTAATCATGATTGTATGAAGTGCTTCTTCCGAAGAGATCAGTTCCTCCCTCCCTTTATTTCTAGAGGGAGGTACCCATGGATTAGGTTACGGCAGAGCTTTGAAGAATGAAGATGGCCACGAACGCCCGCGGCGCATAGGCATCAGCATAGCGTAGGGAAACATGTTATTCCCTAGCTTTGAATATGTGTGGCGACACTGAAGGAAGTGGGAGTGGGACTACAACTGTGATCTCTTCGGAAGAGGCGCTTCATACAATCGTGATTGAACTTCACTTAGGTAAGTTCGTTTAATCGTTAATTATATCACAGATCTCTTCCGCGAATAACCGATGCATTAAGTATAGAAAATGCCACAGCAGGAGGTAATGACCTTAAAGATCGTGTTATGATAATGTTCGGTGCTAACGCGAGCAGTAATCATCAATTATCGTTGTAGATAATTGGAAAATCAGCAGAACCCGTCCGATTTGATAAGCAGCAGCAATGTTACCGTAAAGATCTCGTGTCGTTAATGAGAATTCGTAACCTTGCATCTGAAATTGCGAGTATGCTTGAGTGATCATTTTCTATCACGTACGTAAGTACTATTTAGCTCGACTGAAGTGAAAAAAAATCGCGCATTGCATTTTCTATTTTATGTTTTCACATTTCTTTAATAGCATTAAAGGTTTATTAAACATTGCCCGACTATTTTCATTAAAAAAAAATCTGCGTGCGTTTGCGAAATGCTGGGGCAACACGTGACGTTGGGTACGGTACTGCGGTTTTTTCGCGCGAACGTCTTGGTTGAGCTCCTGTCTTCTCGGTTTTGTCAGCAATCCGCTGAAGGCACCGACCAAATCGAGACTCGATTGTACATCTTAAGGAAATGTTCATTTTCAGGGAATTCTTTTTAACAGACATATGAGATATTTATTCACTTTAAGCAAACGTCATTTACGCGACGAATTTTAACACTAATATACTGAGCCATTCTCGAGAAAAACGTATACAGATTTGATTCGTGGTAGGATGAGATGATTAGGGTAAACTTAGTCAAAATGAACAACTGTTTTTGCTGAACTAGACCACCATATTCGGTTATACTTATATATGATATTATAAAAATGATTGAACGAATTACCTTAATATTTCAAACATTGCGACAGCATGTTGTGCAATAATCATGTAGAATGCATCAATGGATAAGAGAATAGATAAGATAATGACAATAACCACACCGAGATGAACGAAAATCGGCCAGAAGTACTCGTCCGGATCAACCATGTAGTCTGTCGGAAGCATCTCTAATCTTTTATGTGACTCATTCGTTGGTGCTACTATATCCAAGACTTTTGGCAACAATGGCGTCAGTATCCAACCCGTTATGATTGCGTAGGACGCTACTATAACGAGATAAGTCCTTTATTAATTTGCCTAACTATTCAAATCAAACACAATAAGTATATATATTTATACAACTAACGAATATACATTAATGTAAACAATCTCCCTGTCTCTCCGTGTTCCTGAAGAATGTTTAATTGAGGCAAGCTGCCTCTGCTGTGTTCCCAGTTCTGTTTCGTTTGATCGAGAATTTTTTTCCACTTCAAGAGATAAAATGAAATTTTAATAATTTCTGTTTTATTTGGATACCGCAATTTTCGATTCTCTCACTTGGTGGATATTAAGGTGAAAATTGGTTAGCATAGTGAGGCAGCCAGCATTTGCCATCAGAGGTGCAAAAGAGGCGACAAACCGATCCAGTTTCCCCCATTCTATTATCAAGGCCCGCATCTAAATCCAATAAATGGGCATATTCAAACACCATCATATTTTAAATTATTAATTATTTTAACAAATTAATCTCGTTACATTAAACTCCTATTAAACCTACCTGAGGGCCGATACCACTGAACCCTAGAATCACTAAAATCCAAAACTTTACGGTCCTTTCAGTCGATAATTGATACGGCCAACAGCCGAGAAAACTGAGAAGTCGTTTATTGACACTGTAGTATCGCGCGTCAAAAATATCACCAGACCATGAATAATGATCGATTTGATGGTTCGCTGTTTCCATTTCGTTTTTCATCTTGGAACTTCCAGCCAGTAGATAGAGTGCATACCTTAAAGCATATACGGGCTGGTTTGGTTCCAGGTGCCGTTTGTATGCTGAAAAAAAAATCTTATCATGCGATGGCGTTCCAGATATGTCATACGACTTTATCCGCAGATCCAATATGCACATTTAAAAATTTTTTTTTGTCGGCGCATAAAAAACAACGACAGAATAAAAAAGTACGGTAAATGCTCCTATTAGTGGCAGGTTAAGGATTACGCCACAGAAAGATCGAAATATCCACACAATTATGCGTCTTTAGTAATTGTAATTCGATCTATCAGAAAGAGGACACTCTCAGCTATTCAAAAACCTCCGAATCTAACTAATTATCAATTTTATGTTGAAAAATATGACCAAAAGAATAAATATTGTAACGATTGAGCAAATGAACAACACGAGTATTTGGTTTTGGGGCGGATATTATTACTAATGGTAAATGTTAATTATCTCGATCACGAAATGTCACACGTCTGCTTGCTTTTAAAGTCCCGTCCAGACTTTTTTGTCGTGACGATCGCCTGTACGTTCGTCTATTGTCAATCTAACTAATATCGTGTGTCTTAATAAATGGTCAGCTACATTCGTTAGCTAGTCAGCTATATATTCGTTACAATATATACCGTTGCTCCGATTAGTGGCACCGTCAATACTGACTTGTACCTATTAGTGGCCGCTCGATGTACTTATTAGTAGCCACCGTGCGTCGAGTCAGCTGATTGTCTATAACCTAAAATTCTCGCGGTTTTATTGCTATAATACAAATAAAGGAGGGGATAAATAAATGTTTTTACTATTTATCTTTAAATATTTTTTTTTCTTTTTTTGACTTAAGCAAAAATAATCGAAAAAAACGTGCTACTATCTTCTCTGTGTTTTTATTATATCTATGTCCAAATAAAATTATTCATAAATTACATTTTTATAATAAAATTAAAACAAAACCTCATTGATTTTAATAAAATATTTCAAGTAGAAAAATAACAATCGAGTTTTATAATCAATCTTCGAACGGCCCCCTTACATTTCCAACGTCATAGGCAAATTTCTCTTTTGCTTTTTGCTTCTTCTCCTTCGCCTGCAGTTTTTTCTTCATTTTTTCCTCGGCTGCTTTTGTTTTTTCCTTTTTTTTTCTCAGCGGCTTTTGTCTTTTTTTTTCCTGTTGGTCCCGTAGTCTTTTCTCCTTCTTCTCGGCTACTTGCATACGTTTTTGAGCCGCAGCTTCCAGTTTTTTTTTGCGCTCCTCCAACTCGTCGTTCTCTTTTTGATTTTTTATAATTTTCGCATTGCCAGTTACGCCATGCTTCCGAGGATACCACGCTAGGCACTTTTTCGGGAGTAGATTCTTTATCAGCGTTGTTCTTCGCAGAATTTCTTTCTTTTTTTTGCTGGTCTTCACTGGTTCAGGCCAAAACAATGCTGAATCGTATGGTGTTTTAGTAGATAAGCTAGGCTGGTCCTCCCACTGTAGACATCTACCTTACCGACGGTCGGTAAAAAGCGTTCGAGTCCGGCCTAAAATTTCTACTTAGCGACATTTCAAGAGGAGGAACAGGGAAAAAATTATCGATTAACCGACCCCGATGGCTATTTGGTCCTTTTTGCAGGTAATAGTTAACCTGGCTGGCCGATAAACGATCAGGATAGCATCGACTATGATATTTCGACCACAGCATCCGGTTTGACAGGAAATTCGAATATGCTATCGGAATTACCGACTCATGATGTTATTACAGCGGTTATATTTTTATTTGTGCTGGAGAAATTTAGTCTAGTTAATACATTACGTAGAATAAGCTTTTTGAAAAAAGAGTTCATAAAAAGATAAATGAAGAAAATAAAAAAAATTCAGTGAATAATAACAGTGAAAAAAAATTTAAAAAAAGTTTTAAAAGATTTTACGAAATATTGAACTTTGTTTTCCACGTGGACCCTCTTTACTCGAGCGCAAGTTCGATCAGGTCCTGCAACAATGTATGTTGTTTATTCGAACATTGTTTCGGCTTTTTAATCCCCACTTGCTCTCCTATTCCGTATAAATACGAGCGAGCCATGCCTAAGGACTTCAGCCACAGCCCTTGCGAAAAGCGTCATGGATGGTTCAAGGAAAGTAAGTAAAAGCTCTTTGCATCTAATTTTAACTAATTATTATTATTATCATATTAATTATGATTTTCTCGATAGATTTCGATATGGTGCAACTTCTACTGCTGCTGCTGCGATGCGGGGCACCACGCCATGATGCCCCGCTTCGGGAGGATAGGCGTAATGGATCTGCCTCTCCCTCCCTTCGAGGTTCGTCGGCGAGCAAGTGAGGTAAGAATTTTCATATTCACGCTATATTTTGAGACGGTATAAAACGTTCGACTCCTCTTACCTGCGAAATAAACAAGGAATTACAATAAAAAATCGACTATAGAATTTCATGAGGTAAATGACAGATCGATTATTGGTCATTTACCATACTTAGCATAGAATTATTGACCGAGTAGACGATCAATAACTACGGTCGATCGCGTAAGCTGCCCGGCAGCATTGCATCATTTTACACACGGACTCCATACGCCGTGTCGACACATCCCGGGCAGCAACAGTAAAGGACAGAAAAATTTGACGCACTTCGTGCGTCAATCGTCTAAAAGTAGGACCGCGCATTCGGGTATATAAGAGCCGATCGCGAGCACCGAAGACACGTCTTTCCGAAACTTCGAACGGAGAAGAACTCATGCGCGACTCCGGCTCGTTTGAACGTGAGACTCTCCATTTTGCATGTCAATAATTCTCGATAGCAAAATATCCGACATCTTTTCATTTTTCGAGTACAGCGCTGCTTTACTCGCCAGATTCCCGACGCTAAGAAGAAGTAAGGGACAAATTTCACACCGACTATCCACTTGAAGAACTTTTTACAATTAATTGCTTTTTACTTTTCAGCAAACAGAACACAACCTTTCCATTCATAACTTCCTATCCAATCGCTGCGCCGACTATACCTTTCGCAAGCTCGGTACTGTTTTCGCAAGCGTTACCTAATCTTCAAGATTCTGGCGCCGACAATACCTTTCGCAAGCTCGGTACTGTTTTCGCCGCGAATCACTCCATCAAATCATTAATTAAGTAGAATCATAATTGGTACCGACCCGTCTTAGGTTCGCTGCGCCGACTATACCTTTCGCAAGCTTCGTACTGTTTTCGCAAGCGTTCATTTGACGAGGAGCGGGTAAAGTAGAATCTCAGTTTGTACTGACGTGTCTCACTCTCGTGGTGCCGACTATACCTTTCGCAAGCTCAGTACTGTTTTCGCCTGCGTTTGAGAGACAACGTTCAGATAGAGTAGAGTTAGGAAATCCTATCTTGCTTGAATAAAATAACCCTTCATTCTGTTTGCCAACCAACATAACGAAGAAACTTTAAATAATTTCTCAAATCGATTAAACGATGGCAAATTTTTTATCACTATAATCAGAATACAATAAAATTCACCTGATTATTGACATTTCGAAACAACCTGACAGATTTATTACTTACGGCCTCTGCCCTCACACTTACGTGAGCCAAAAACTCACAATAGCGAACTTTTTGGAACAAGTCAGTCTCCAAAAAGATACCGTTACAATATATTTGCGCGTAATTAATAATTTAATCGAGTAATGTTTCTTTTTACAGATCCCCCCAAACGTCGAATCGTCTCTACGAAACCGGGGCTGATGGAGAGGGGTCTACCTCTGCCGCCGACAGATCCAAAAGGTGAGTTGGAGCTGCTGAACCCACCACCACCACCGGATATGATGCTGCTGCTGGAGAATGATCTTTATCTCTCCAGCAGTAGCAGCTCCAGCAGCAGCTCCGGTAGCAGCTCCAGCTCTACCAGCAGCAGCAGCAGCAGCGAGGAGCCCCCAAAAAAAAACAGAGGGCCGCCGAGGGTACGGGGGAGCCCTCCCTCAAAAAGCCGAAGGCGGGTCTGACTTCGGATAAGGAGAATCGCCGTCCGGAAATCCTTATAACTCCTCCGCGGTCAGACCCGTGCATACGGAGGAAGACGCCTGCGCCAGCGCCTACTATCGCGGGACCCCCAACAGCTGAGAGGCCTCCAACAATCGCCGAGTTTCCATCGGCGACACCGCCGCCGCCGCCGCCGCCGAGCCGCCAAAGAGTGGCTAGAGCTTCTTTAGCAAAAAAGAAATTTGATATTAAAAAAATGTAAAAATAATAACAACAAGCGCCGCAGCGCCCTGCGGGTGCAGAGGCTCTTGTTGGTGAGCTCCGCCCCCCAAACCCACCGAAAAATGTCCCTTCTGTACATTTTTTAAGGCACTCACAGTGATACACGTCGCGCTACGTGCTCCGTATCGAGTATGATTACACTTTGCGTTATGCGCTACGTATCGAATATGTTTATACGTCGTGCTGCGCGTTTCATCTCGGAAGAACGTATGGGGAAAAATCATTTATCAATTATGTAAATGGATTCATAGTTTAACCTTCATCGAATATAAACATTTCGTTTTTATACAAATTCATTATTATTATTCACAACTGATATTTCCTTTTTGTTTTACGATCAATTGTCAAAAATTCAGACACGAGACAAATATAACGAATTGCAACGCATAGAACTTGATCAAATTAATGTAACGAATCAAATCATATCTAGTAAAGGTCGTTTTATTGGCTTAACACTTATGACCAGATTAAATGAGTATAAAACAAACACACAAAATATTTGCCAACACGAACACCATTACCATTTACCATTCGGGTCTAATGTCCCCTTTAAATGCATCTCTTTAAATGTTTTTTTCTTCCCTAAAATACATGGAATCACTTTATTATTACCTCTGGACAGGAGCCGAAGTATTGGAGCCGTATATTCAAAAAATGTGCTTTTTGTTACGATTTTCAATGAAATTAACTCGATATTAATCGTTGTAGCAAAAAAATTATATCTCGACAACGAACATAGATGTCGTCTTGGTTCTTATCGTGTATTGAAGAGGAAGTAGTACGTCGCTCAAATAAAAAGTTGTAGTGTCTTGGATGCGTCCAAAATTAAAAAAATAAAAATTCAATTTCTCGATGAATTCGATTGCGAGGGCTCTTCGTCTGTCGATGTATAAGAGAATTCGGTTATAACACTTTAAGCATTTTTTCTCTTGCCCATAATAGACAGAATTAATTCGTCATTGTCACTGTCCGAGAGAAATTCGAGAAATTTTATTTCTTATCGTTTTATTTTGTTTTGAGATAGGTATAATGAAACAATTGAAAAAAAATAGAAGGGTGGTTCGAAAAATACGAGGTACAATTTGAATTTTTTTTTGTTTCGAAAAATTGTTAGAGATTTGAAAAAATTGAATTGCCGTTTCCCAATATTTAAAGTAATATACATTAAAAAATGAAAAAAAAAATGAGATTTTTCTTTTCGATTTAAATCACCCCGCCACAGAATACCAACGTCGTGGCGTATGCAAACTTTATCACGGCTGCTATGGAATTATCGTCGGCTTCCAAGGTTTGACAGATAGAATGAATGGAAAAAAAATGGTCGCGATTGTTTTCAATTTTATTTGACAAATTGTAATAATTTTGGATATTCGCTGATTCTTCTTTGTGAAATTATAACCAAGTTTTCAGTGCACCCGCGAAATTTTTTATTTTTATTATGAATTTGAATAACGTATAGTAAAATATTGTGAATGATATTCGTTCAAAATATATTATTTTCGAAATAAAAAGGACTAATATTTGTCAATCAATGTGTGATATTTCGTATTTTATTTTTCGCGACCAAATTTGCTTTTTTGCCATGATAAAAAATTGTTTTTTGGAAAATTAAAACAACAGAACCTTTAAAATAGTTCCTCACTAAAAATAATTGTAGAATAAAAATATTAAGAAATGTCAGAATGTCTTCAAATTTGCTGTGCATAGTGTTTTCGATGCAATGAAATATTGCTGAAAATTAGAAAAAAATTCGTTCGTAGGTTTCAGAATTGCAGCGCTGTACGGACATTTGACGGAACAAAATTGAATTTTTATTTTGGAACAACTTATTAAAGGCTTCGCAGTAGTTTCAAAATGATTGTGCACAATGGTGATGATATGATACATCACCACTGCGAAAAAGAGAACAATTGCTTCGCACAGTCCAAAGTTACAGCAGCGTACAAACACTTGTCGAAGCAAAAATGGATTTTTTTTATTAAGTAAATATTCAAATGCTTTGCAGGGGCTTCAACATGTATGTGCACAATGGTGATGATATGATACATCATCGCTGCGAACAAGAGAAATATTGCTTCGCACAGTCCAAAGTTACAGCACTGTACGGACACTTGTCGAAGCAAAAATGAATTTTTTTTATTAATCAAATATTCAAATGCTTCGCAGGGGCTTCAAAATGTATGTGCACAATCGTGATGATGTTACGTCCCGGAGCGGTCTCGGGAGTCAAGTTAAACCTCCTCGCGTGAAGCGCGAAGAGTTTATATTTATTTTTATTGGGGTTCGGGCTGATTCGCCCTGTACAGGACGTTCTTGAGAGTGGTTGGGTGATTCAATGATAATGACTGTAATTGACCCTTTGATTTATTTTAGATAAAATAATTAAGATTGTTTTTTTTTATGGAAAACAACAGGAACAAAAAAATATAAGGCACTCGATACTCACCCACGCATACCGACTAATACTACTTACGATTATTAGATTCGATTGATTATGACTACACGACAGATTTGTATTGTTCGTGGCGTAATATTGAAACACTAAATTAGCACGAGCAGGCTGACCGCTGCGACGCAAAACACTAACTTGGCTCCCTTCGGCCTTATCGACTCTCGAACGATATCTGTAGACCGCGGATTTCCAAGGAAGATTTCAAGATTACTATGCAGGAGCTACTTGAGGAGTTTTTCCGAGCCTAGCTTTTCGCTCTCGTTGTCTAAACGGGACTATCCTCTCCGGCGTGCACATCCGCCGATCTCGCGACCGGCGGGTGGCAGGCCGGTGAGGATTCTTGCTGCCTTCGCATTTTATGGTCAGCGGAAACGGTAACGAAGACGCCCTCGCGGTATCCGTAACCATTCGCGAAACGTGCGCAGCGGTCAGCTTGTCTCTCGTTACTTATTAGTCTAACTTATCAGTTAACTTATTCTATTTTATACCCTCGTGTGGTCGCGGCTTCGGCGGCGAAATTCGTCACCGCGTCCACGGTCGACACGAGAGTATCCTAGGCGGCGCGATGAGGGGTTCTCGTATTGCGTCGGGGAATATTCCGTTAAGAACAGATCCCTCCCCCCTTAGGAGTCGACGCCCCCGTCGACTCGACCATCGCAATGATCGGATGGACGGGCGCGCGAACTCCGCTGGTTCGCCGCGGGAACCATGGCGTGTTAATTTCTAGCGTAATGCTAACTAAAGTAGTAGAGGAAATAAAGCAATAAAAATCATGTAGTAAAAATAAAGTAATAGAGGTTGTGAATATTCAAATAGGAAATAAGTAATAAGAAAAAATCAAATAAGAAGAAAAATGAAATGAAATGGAAAGTACAAAAGAAAAATATGAGTTAACGATACGATGGCAATGGTGCTCGGTGAGGTGGATTGACGGCCGTGTTTCCCTCGCCGTCTATGTATTCTTGACGACCGTGTTCCCACGCCGTCTACTCGTTCGGGCGGTCCTCGTCGTCCTCGATATTCGCGAAGAACTCGGCCGAAGTTTGTGCGAATACCTGTGGCTGCAGGTGTAGTTGCAGCCACAGTAGTCGGTCGAGTTCCTCTTCGTTGTCTGTGATGCTGTCTTCATCTTCTGCTACGGTCTCGATCTCGGCTGCGCCTCCCGTAACTGCGGTTGGCTCAGCCGAATCGTCGTCGTTTCCCGGCTCACCGACGTCTTTCAGCCTCGTCGAGGAGGCTACGGGTTCGGGAGCGTTACCCACCTCGGACGGGGCGTCTTCTTCGTACGCCCGTGATGCCGTTTCTGAACTTGCGCGGTCGCCGGTGTCACTCCCGCCGGTGTGTTCGGCCGGAGACTCTTCGTCGAGCTGTGCCCGAAGTTCCTTTTGGCCTTCGATTCCCAAATAATCGGTGGCATTTCGTAGGAACAGTTGTTCCTGCTCGAGCCATTGTTGCAGGCGATCTTCCACTGCTGATCGCGTTGCCGGGGATGGAGGGGCCACGGCGGTTGCGCACGTGTCGTCGATGTCTGCTTTGGGCCCCGACTCCTCCCTGGATCGGCTTATCGATTTCGGACGTACGGGCTCGGTCTCCTTGGCAGCGTGACAGAGCGGTGCCTCCTCTTCCCTGTCGCGGAGCGCCGCGGGTCCTTGGTCATCGGCCTCCGTTGTTCCTGCGTCCCTTGCTTCGTCCGCGGTGTCGAGTAGGGAATATACTTCCCCCCAGAGCGTGTCGAACGCCCGTTCCAAGCGCCGCTTATCCGCAGGTAGGAGCGGACGTCCGAAGTGAACGGGCCCGACCCATTCGATGGACGAGTACTCGTCTCCGCGCCTCAAATGTATCGGCGTGGTCCCCACGCTCTTGTCCTTGACCGTGGTTTCCGCCTGTATCCCCTTATCCTTTACGGTGACAGTCGCCGGCCGTTAGACCGGGGCACCCGGTCTCGCGGTCGGCCAAATTGTCCGCGTCTTTATTCCCGCGCTGGCTGGTGCGGCTAGCGTCGGCTTATTGGTGGCCACGTGGCGACTCGCTGCCCCGGGTTTCGCTTGAGGCGCCTGCGGATCGCCGGTGGCCTCGTGGGCGCGCATGCCGGCCGGCAACACACGTGGCCCCTTCTGCAGGCCATCGATGCATCGCGCGTAACGCGTAACGCACATGCCGGCGTGCCGTGCCAGGTCCTTATTTGCCAGGAAAGAACAGCAGAGCACGCAAAGGCGATTCTCGCCGCTCTTTCCCGACCGCATCGCATACCGTTCGTAACACTTAGCCCAAACGGGGCATTGCGCGGCCGGTTTGCCGCAGCATACGCACAGCCCTTTCAGGGTTGTTGCAATTGCGCGTTGCTCCATTGCTCCCGATGTTCACTCGCGCACTTCGAGATCACTCGCGAACTATGTGTTTTATCACGCGAGCCTCACTCGATCGTGATCGTAGTCGGGTCAGCTACTGCCGGCTCTACCGCTGGTTCTCGAACTACGGTTCGTCGTCTCGAAGATAACGGACCCGGACGATGTCTCCTGGGTGGTTCGTCGGCCGGCTCCGCTGGTGCGTCGATCGTCGGTTCGCGAGCGACGGCTCGTCGTCGTCTCGGTGGTTCGTCGGCCGTCGGTTCGCGAGCGATGGCTCGTCGTCTCCTCGACGGTCCGGCTATCGGCTCGTCTGCGGCAGGTGCCGCTCCCTCAGTTGCTGCGGTTGCCCGTGCGGCGAGTGGTCTGCGGGGTGGCCGATCCGGCGTGATATACGCAAAGGTCACCCTCCAAGGCAGTACTACTTCCACCGGTTTTTCAGCCCTCGCGGTTGTCGATGCGTCGGATGAACTGGAGGATTGAGCCGGTTGATCCGCAACGACGGACGATTCGCTCGCTGCTGTCGAGCCTGTAGACGCAACGGTTTCGCGGGCTCGCACGCCTTTGCTGTCGGTGCTTTGCCCCGGCACGCCGACCCATACAAGCACCGCGAACTATCCCAGCCACCCGCCGTGTGGGAGATAAGGTTTCGGGGTGTTCGTGCGGATGTACGCTCAGAGAAGCTCCGGCAGACAGTGCTAAGCGATGTTATCGCTCAGTAGACTCCGCCAGGAAAGTCTCGAGCGGATTTCGCACAGAACGAGGAAGTTGAGCGGAGGATCGCTCAGAGGAAGGAAAGACACAACTCAATCTCGCACTCAGGGGGAGTCAGCGGTTACGCTAATTCAGCGGGTTAACGCTAAATCAGCGGATTTCGCTAAATTGTCACGAGGTGACCTCCACAGTAGGTGCGGTTCGATTGAGCGCTGCCAGAATCGACAGGTACTCAGGGGGTGAGCCGAACTTAGTCACGGTAACCTGAACAGGCGGCGCGGCGAAACTCGGCTGCGTCAACCGTCACGATTCTTCACTGAGTCCGCGTCTCACTAATTCACGCGTAATGTTCGTTCACTTGTAACGCTAATGTCTATTTGTTTGAAATCCCGTGTTCACGGAGTCTATGAGTCTATATGCACTTATGCACAGAGTCCACTCGTCACGATTCGACACTTTGTTGGCGGTAGTATCCTCAGAACTATGTGTCGCTCGGGTGACGGCAGTTTAATGAGTGGTGATGAAGCTCCAGCGGTCGTCGAGCGTTCCTCCGGCGTCTTGCGGCCCCATCCCTTATTGGGTCCGATGTCTTGGTGGGGGGCACAAAGGTTCGACTCGACTATGCAGCTCTAATCTACCTCGGCGTCTTGCCTGGGTAGAGGGAATGGCGGTGTTTTGTTACGGCGCTTGGCTCCACTTGAGATTACGATGTTTTCGTTCGCGACGTCGAATGTTGCCGATGCCGTAAGTTCACGTGTGGTACTCGGAAAACGATAGCCTTTCTTTGAACGTTGTTTCGTTCGCGAGATTCGTTTCTCTATGTCTCTCCCTGTCCCCGCCTCGAGCTCGCTACTTCGGCGACGTCTCGAGCGGCATAGGTACGACAATACTCCCAGTATTCTCAAACGGCAAAACCAAAACATCAATGCTGTAATTAATAACCCTTGACACGAAAATCCGATGAGGAATAAATATTGCCGTCGTTGCTTTTCACGTCGATGAGTTCCTATTTCAATGATTCGTTGTTCCATCTCGAACAACGACTCGCCGTCCTCTTGCAGCTTCCATGATTCCGGATTTTTTCCCGGAATTATTTCATCAGGTAATTCGGTGGGCAGTGCGAAACTCGCGGCGTTCGGAAGCTCGAGAAGTCCTGGTACCACGACAGTTACATTTAAGGATATATCCGGCGTATAAAAATATTGCTCTCGGCTGTCATAAGTGCGGATGCCGGTGAGCGCCGTTGTTCGTGTCCGTCCCACGCAGTTGGGGCTAAAATGGAACACTCCGGCCCCCTGCAGCGTAGCCGTTATTTCCCCGAGCCCTGCGCAGAGAATATGTATTTTCTCTTGTTCGTTGAGAGAAAACAGCCACCCTCCTTGAGATGGCAAATGTATCCATGAGGCCCCGTGTTGTGTCCGGATTCTCACGTTACAGTTGCGATAAGCTTCTACCGACGGTCTCGTGAGCATCGTAATTTTACATTGCTCTGAAGTCGATACCTCGTGCAAAGGCATCTCCATCGTGCAAATGTATTTTTGTTCGAGTCGACTGCACGAGTCAGGTCGATAAAAACAGCCACCCTCCAATCGACATGTTGCAATCGAAGGGTAACCACTCGCTCGTAGTACAGTCCGGGGCTATCCGTCACCGAGGTCACGTGATATACGTCGTGTTGATTCAACTCGCCGAAGACGTAACTTAGGCACATGAATAACGTCAGCAGTTTCATCTTCCAGGTAGATTTCATCGCCCGGGAGAATTTGGCAGAGATTATCGCGCACCGGCAGCTAACGTCTGCAAAACACAACACATGACTAATCTCGTCTCACTCACACCTCGTTACACTTGTTCTCTCACATACGGCATTCGTTTACATTCGTTTATTGCCTATGAGGGCTCGACCGCACGTAGCATAGGCAGAGTGACAGAGACGACGCGCGTTCGGAAGGAGCGCGCACTATGTTCCGTCTTTCCACTCGCCCAGCTTTACTGCACGCGGCATACGTATCCCGTTGCCGTGCGTCGCTCGAGACCTCTCGGCTTACACAGGGTAATTAAACTATTTTATTCGTACGCCAACTTGACTTTGTCAACGTGTTTACGAATTCTTTGACCATTTACCGTCTCTAGAATTACGTTACTTCGATCAGAAATTTCTACGATTTTATATGGCCCGTGATATTGACAATCAAACTTCCCTTTCTTCGGTTCTTTGAGGACATAGACGTTATCGCCGATCTTACCTTCGAAAGGGCGGACCTTCCGATCGTAATAACTCTTGGACTTTCGCTACGTTTAAATTATCCCCCGCCATCGCTCTAATTTCCGATAATCGCTTGATTAATTCGATGGTATAAGAATTATATGTTTCTAATTTATTGTCTACGGGGGATTCGCTCGGCAGCCGAGCCAGCTTCCCGTAAACAATTTCACAAGGTGTAAAGTTTTTTGCCTCATGAACACACGTGTTATACGAGAGTTCGGCATAAGGCAATAACCTGTCCCAATCGTCGTATTGAGTGGCGTATTGTTTTATATATTCGACCAATACTATGTGACTCCTCTCGAGAGCCCCATTAGTTTGCGGGCGGTACCCGGAGGTCGTTAATTGTTTTATTTGAAATATCTTGGATATTTCTTGCAGCAAACTGCTGGTGAAAGCGGCCCCTCGATCGGTTAGAATAACCCGGGGGGCGCCGAACTGTGTAAACAACCGGCGCGCTACGGCTTCTTCGATAGTAGTGGCCCTTAAATCCGGTATAGGCTCGATAAGGCAATACTTCGACAAATGATCCTGCATGGTAAGGATGTGTTTATTACCATGAGGCGTCGTGGGTAAAGGGCTCACGGATCTTAGCCCGTACGAGCTTTCGCTCCTGGCAGCCTTTACAGCGTCTAATAAAATTTTGGACATCGTTGCGTAGCGAGGTCCAATAAAAACGTTCTCGGATTTTCCGATAAGTTTTCGTTATTCCTTTGTGTCCTCCAAAAAGGCTACAATGAAACTCATTTATTATCTTAGCTCTCGACTCTGCTGGCGGCAATAGCAGCTTGCCATAGCAGACCGTCACTGCTACGCCAGACTTATCGAAGAGCTCGTGTAGTTTTTCAACGAGTCGTCTACTCGATAGGGGGTCGGAGTAATCCCCTGCACGTGAAATTCGAAACGACGCGACGCCTGAATTTATGAGCATTTTTTTTAAATTTCCGAAACCCTGCAGCGCGTTATTGTCCAGCATCTGGTCAAAGTAACGGTTCTTCACGACCACGCTGTAGACATTGCGCTCGCCGTGCGGCGTTATTGCTATTTGGCCGACCCGTAACCCTTGTTTTTTTATGGCTTGTGAGTTGATTTTTCCCAGGTCGGCTAACAATCGCCCGATCGGGGTGGATAGTTCGCCGCCCGCTGAAATAAAGTGCACATAATTGTCTATTCGGTACGTCAGGCACTTGCGAGTACCGACTACCGGCTTATCGTGCCTTTCTGCGACGTTATCGCTCAAGGTCTCGGGTCCGCGCCCAGCGTTAACGAACTCGCGGTCTAATGGCAATACCTCAAACAAATCATCGAAGCTATTCATTTTGATTTTTGGTGTTTGTTTCGGAAGGACGATTGTATTATCAATCGTTTCACCGTCGGGGATCGGATCAATGCTTGGTTCGTCCTCGGGGATTGGACTGACAATAGTATCGTCCTCAGGTGTCACGCGTGCCGCTCGCTTCGGGTGTGGCGTCGAACGTGCCTTGGGGTCGTGGCCCGCGGGAACCAGCGACCATCTCACCGATCGGCGCGGGGCCTCTGTCGCGGCGGATGCGTGTTCGGTTGCCTCGTGTACTGTGACCTCCGACGGCGTCGGGTCAATTTCTTTCGACTCCTCGCTCTCGTCATCGGCATGGGTGTCATCCTCCTTACCTGGCAGCGTGACTCCCTTGAGGCTTACGCGCCGAAGTAATTCAGCTTCGCTTACTCCTCTCTCTCGCTCGGCGATTTTCTCTAGCCGTCGCAATAGCTCGAGATCGAGTCCGGCTTCGTCAATCGGATCGAGAGCGTTAAGAATTTCTCGTGTTTCTGGTGGGACTTCGTTTCCCTCGGAAAGGAAATCCGGCCAGTCGAAATTTTCCTCGCTATAGGAGTCCTGCACTGTCCTGTGCACTGATTTTGTTTTCAAATCGGTCCTCCAACAGTCGAAGCGATTCATCGAACCATTGGAGGGAATCCTGCATTGTTTTCGATGCGCAGTCTCCTCCGGTTCGCTCACATGGTTGAATCTCGTCAGCTTGGAATACATCGTCATCGTCGGATTCATCCATTGGTGGCCTAACGACCACGGCAATGCCGGGGGAATTCATCGGGGGGTCCTCAGCTGCCGCCGTATCCGAATCATTTTTCGCTTCCTCCGGGACAGGCGCGACAAGCGGAGTACTTATCGGCCGTTTCGGGGGAAGCAGCACTGCGGGCAGCATGCTTCGATGCAACCGTTGTATCGGCGGATCGGATGCCTCCGAGCTCGTGCTAACCTCCTTGTAAACCGGTGCGGTGGCCGGCGTCGTGCGTAACCTCGCATGCGTTCGTCCGGCCACCGCCTCTGTGCTCGGCGGTAAAACAACCCGCGGAGGGTTCTTCTTCCGTGCCCCTGACGGAGCTTTGAGAATCGGTTTGAGCTTCGGTACGTTCCTCTTATCGGTGGAAGCAGCGCCAGATGAAATTGGCAATACCTGTAAACCCTTCTCATTTGTCTTTTCTGGGGCTTCTACCTCCGAATCGCTTGAACTCGACAGCGCTCGGGCGACCGGATTGCGCGAAAGGGCATCGGCATTTATGTTTAGCTGTCCCGGCTTATACACGAAGTCGAAGTCATACTTTCGCAGACGCATTTTCCACCGGTTAAGCCTTTTCCCCGGATCCAGAGTGGTTTGCATCCATTTCAGCGGCTCGTGATCGCTCACAAGCGTGAATTTCTTCCCGTAAAGATATGTCGCGAAATGTTCAATAGATTCGATTATCGCGAGACACTCCTTTTTGGTAGTCGAGTAGTTGACTTGAGGAGGTGACAAGACGCGCGAGAAATACGCGACAGGCAAGTCACATCCCTCGTGTTCCTGGGACAACACTGCGCCGAGAGCTATATCCGACGCGTCGGTCGTCAAAGTAAACGACTTCGCAAGATCCGGATATCGCAAAATCGGTTCGCTGCAAAGTGCTTTTCGTAGTTTGCGAAAACTTGTTTTTTGCTTCGGTCCCCAGACGAAGGGTTGTCCCTTTTTTAAGAGCTCCGACAATGGTTTGGAGATCTCCGCGAAATCGAGAATGAAACGGCGGTAATAACCGCAAAGGCCGAGAAATTGCCGTACGTTTTTCTGTGTCTTTGGTACTGGAAAATGTCGGACGGACTCAAGCTTCTTCGGATCCATCCGGAGCCCGTCGCAGCTGACGATATGTCCGAGGTAAGCGACCTCCCTTCGCAAGAAGGAACACTTATCAGGCTCCAGGCTCAAGTTCGCATCCTCTAGACGCATCATGAGTCTGCGAACCTTTTTCTCGTGTTCTTCGAGGGATGCAGCGAACACCACTATGTCGTCCAGATAGACGAACATTTCGGTGCCCTGTAATCCTAATAACACGCGGTCCATGAGACGCTGGAAGATCGCGGGCGCGTTTTTCAACCCTTCCGGCATTCTGGCATACTCATAATGACCGTTTATCGTAGAAAACGCGGTCTTCGGGCCGTCCCTCGGATCCATTGGTATTTGCTGAAATCCGCTCGCCAGATCGAACGTTGAAAAATTGTTGTACGCCGCCTTTTGCGGCATACTCTTTTCCGCTCGTCGGCTCTTGCGCGATCTCTCATATCCATCATAATTAGTCGTAATTATTTATACTTAAATATTAGCTGCTACTCTTTCACAATATCCGTACTTAACGTTACGCGACATTCAAATCTCGCGCGTAACTGTCCCCGTCGTCGCGAGCGCCGCCGCTCGCCGCGCGGGATTCAAAGTCCCCGACGAGGCTTAGTTCCGACTCCGCCGCTAGGTGGCGATTTTGACAAAGTTTCTCGCGAACGAAAGCGTTCAGCGATGCCTTTAACTGTAACGCATATTCCTCTGTAAAAAATTCCGGCTCGTGCGCCCAGCACACATTTTTGGGGCTTTCCGCCCATTCACTGCGAAGTGAACTCGAACTCGAGAGAAAATAAAGTCCGCACGGATTTATATATAAATATATAAATTTAGTCTCACTATTTCTTTCTCCCGTTCACACCCAATCGTCGTTTTCACGACGATCTACGTAACTCTGCCGTTCTCACGGCATTATTCGCAATAAAACTCGTCGTTTTCACGACGAGCCTCAGGATCCCACCGAACAGGTGGTCATCGGTCGAGAATATCTCGACACATCGAGGATTCCTCGCGAGATCAGTCATCGACGGGACTTCGCCGCGAGAACCCGCAACTCTTCGCCGTTTTCACGGCCCATTCGCAATTCGTCGTTCTCACGACGAGCATCGAGGAGGACCCACCGCACAGGTGGTCAGCGATCTTCGTGGAACTCGTCGTTTTCCACGACGAGCAACGAGACTCCACCGAATAGGTGGCCAGCAGTCGAGAAGCTCTCAACACCCCGAGGATTCTTTGCCGGAGTCAGTCTTCGACGGGATTTCGCCGCGAGAACTCGCAATTCTTCGCCGTTTTCACGGCGTATCTCGCAACTCGTCGTTTTCACGACAGGCCCCCGAGACTCCACCGAATAGGTGGCCAGCCGTTGAGAATATCTCGACGCATCGAAAATTCCTCGTGGGATCGGTTTCCGGCGGGACTTAGCCGCGAGAAGCCGCAACTCTTCGTCGTTTTCACGACGCCTCTCGCAACTCATCGTTTTCCGATGAGCAACGGAATTCCACCGAATAGGTGGCTTGCCAACGCTTCCAGGCATCGAGCAAATATCTCGTCAGAGATATTTGCCATCAAAAATTCCAACTCCGGCCGAGACTCGGAAGTCCGAAACGGGTTTCGCGCCAAAAAACTCCCGATGCCTCGAGCAGCCAATCCCAGGATCGGGATCCGCCACTGCCACAGGATTGGCCCGCTGGTGGGACTCCAACCGGCATATAAGGCCGGTTCCCGACTCAACTAGAGTTATTCGGCTTCGCACTGCCCATCGTGCCACATCGCTCCCTGCGATCCTCACTGTCTAAAGTGAATCCTTCTACACTGTCTATAGTGAACCACTCCACACTGTCTAAAGTGACCCACCACTACACCGATAAGGTGATCCACCGCTACACTGTCTAAAGTGATCCGTACTCCTCACCGATAAGGTGAACTCCGTCTCCACTGGTTCAAGTGGCCAGCCGCGACGCGACCAAAAAATTGATATCCTTCCGCGATTCAATTTACGCGACAAACCCCCCCCCCCCCCCTTTGTTGCTCACGCCAACGCGCGGGTAACAAAATATCTGGCTTCGCCGAGTTGCTCTAGGATTTCAATCATATTTGGCAATGGGTATCCATCGGAGATAGTTTTTTCATTAAGTTTTCGGAAGTCTATAACCATTCGCATGCGAGGACGTCCCTGTGAATCGGCTTTTTTCGGCACAATCCACATGGGAGAGTTATACGGAGAGCAGGAATGAATTATGACTCCGTCGTCGAGTTTCTTTAATACCTGACGGTCCATCTCCTCTTTATAAACCACGGGGAAACGATACTGCTTTGTATTCACGGGTAAATCGTCAATCGTCGGGATCCTATGGTATACCAGATCCGTACGTTGCAACTTATCCCCCGGTAATTTATACCGATAAGGGAACTCCTCCACGAGTCGCCGAACGTGTCGACGCTCTTCCTCGTCGAAGTCGTTTAATCGTAACGCGTTGATTATTGCCGATACTCGATCGGCTGGCGGAGACGCCTCTTCGTCCGTAGTACTATCATCTTCAAATCCGGAGTCTAAATCGTCCGGGTTTTTTATTTCAAAGGGCTCGATCTCCTGTGGGCCTATCTCTATCTCCACGTCTTCGAACCGCGTATTAATCGCTAATATTTGACAAACGCCCGCGTTTCGCGTTACGATCGCGTTCCCAACGTACACGCCCTTAAAGGTCTCTACCCGCGGCAAGTATCCTTCGTTCAAGTTCGTTTCCGCGATTGGTAACGCAATCTGCTCACGCATTCGCGCGCGTAACTTGTATTTTCTTTTCGCGGACTTCGCCTTCGTGAATAGTACCTCTGCCGTCGGTTCGGCTTCCACGGGAGAATTCTCGATAAATGGTTTCGGACGAATCGGGTCGCTTCGCGTTACTAGGGCCTTATGGTGGAAAGAGATTTCGGTTCCTTCGTCGTAGAAGAACGGTCTTCCAATTAACGCGTCACTGAATAATGGCAATCGGTGAACTACGTAAAATTTACTCGGTTTTTCGTTAAAGAGAAGATTAACGGAACCTAGCGTAGGAATTTTTGTTTCCTCCAGGCCCGTTATCCAAATAACATCGTGTATGTTTACGCGCAAGTCTTCATCTAGCGCGTCTAGTTTGATTAGGCTAGTCGCGGAGCCTGTGTCGAGAAAGAATCGTCCTTTTTTACGGCGCAGCTCCGGGGCAGTTAATTCAACTACTGGATTCTCGACGGGGGTTGGGTTCCAGAGGACGAGGCATTGTTTCCCAGGAACCTCACTGAAGGTAGCCCGCCGGGTGATCGCGCCCGGTTCGCCGGGGAAGTTGATCGCGCTTGGTTCGTCACCGATTCCCCGGGACGAGCCGATTGCGAGTTTAAAGGGGCTTCGCTTTGTGGGTTCCGAGCTTCGGCCGGGCATCGTCGGTTCCAAGGGCAACAAGGACAACCTCTACCCTGAGACCAACAGTACTCGTGGCCGCAACCCTCGGGAAAACGTCCCGCGGCACCCACATCTCGTTTCGCAGCATCTGCTTGCCCCGCATTACCTCGCCCATCTCTAGGTTGCCAATTAGGGCTAGGTGAACGATGCGCGGCCTGCTGATTCTGCCAATTCGATCGCGGGTCCGGCGAACGGCCACGCGAGTCGCCGTAGTTAGTATATCGCGCGTCCGGCGATCGACCACGCGGATCTCCGTTATTTCGGTAACGTGCGTCAGGCGATCGACCACGCGAGTCGCCGTAATTCCCGTAGAGGACTTGCGCGGTGAACCCATCGCGGCGCGTACGACGTTCTTCATTGTCGATATATTCGGCCGCGATTTCGTACGCGTCTTCTAGTGTTTTTGGCGCTCGGGGCCACACGACTTGAGCAATATTCGGCGGCAAACCGTCCATAAACCCAGCCAACGCGAGGTCGTAAATGGGATCTGTCGCCCGATTCGGCGGCTCCGCACCGTGCTGTGCCCGATATGCCGATCGGCTTCGCTGATTAAAATTCGTATTCTATCATAGAAGTCGTCGACAGTTTCGCCCTTCTTCATCCGAATGGATGAGACTTGCTGACTATAATACGCGTATGTTTTACCGCGCGCAAGCCGTTTCTTTAAAAGTCGTATTAATTCATCGACCGTATTAACAGTTTCTCCGTACACGCAATTCTGCACGCTCCCGCGCAATTTTGATATTACTGCCGCGACGAATTCCGGTTCGTTTTCCGGTGGCACGAACGTCGCCACATTCTGGAGATCCTGAAGGAAATCCCTTAAAGACATATTTTTCCCATCGAAAGCCGGCAGATTCGCATATCGATTATAAAGGGTCATATTCTGCATCGTGGTGCTTACATCTTGCAGAGCCCGCGTCGAGAGGTCGAGCGCCGACAATTGGTTGTCTCCGCCCGTCGCCATTTTTATTTTTATTTATTACCCCCCTTTTTTTTTTAAATCGTACGAATAATGGAAAAATAAAAGAAAATGGTTATCTTTCAATTATTCGCCCGGCGCGATTAAAATCGGTTGATATTGATAGGTCGTCGGGTCCCAAGTGGCCACGGTGCCAATCACTCCCGCGTACGGACCGGGAAAATTCTCCGCGATGTAAAAAAGATAGGTGGAGTTCTCAATACCCCCAGGTCCCTCTGTCGTAGTGATAAGGATCGTTCCGAGGAACTCGATTATATCGTTGCCCTTTAAGAGCAGGTCAGGGTTCGCAGAGTGAATTTCAGCACCTAGCGCTAGCTCGCTAAGGCGGACGACATTTACTCCGTAATTAAAGTTGGGTTCGAATATTGCCGAACCTTCCGCCAATTGCTCGGAAAATACCTCGTGCTCGGGACAACCCGGAACTACGGGTGCGCGCTCTTGCTGCACCATTAGTCTAAACACGTAAGAGTTTGTTTGATTGTCAATATTTCGGTTTTATAATAGGCTTGAGATAGGCAAATGTTGGCGTTTTCACGTCAACCAATCTCAAGAAATAATCAGCGTATCCCACTTCTGACACCAGTTTACTTGTTACGTCCCGGAGCGGTCTCGGGAGTCAAGTTAAACCTCCTCGCGTGAAGCGCGAAGAGTTTATATTTATTTTTATTGGAGATCGGGCTGATTCGCCCTGTACAGGACGTTCTTGAGAGTGGTTGGGTGATTCAATGATGATGACTGTAATTGACCCTTTGATTTATTTTAGATAAAATAATTAAAATTGTTTTTTTTTAATGGAAAATAACACGAACAAAAATATATAAGGCACTCGATACTCACACACGCATACCGACTAATACTACTTACGATTATTAGATTCGATTGATTATGACTACAGGACAGATTTATATTGTTCGTGGCGTAATATTGAAACACTAAATTAGCACGAGCAGACTGACCGCTGCGACGCAAAACACTAACTTGGCTCCCTTCGGCCTTATCGACTCTCCAACGATATCTGTAGACCGCGGATTTCCAAGGAAGATTTCAAGTTTACTATGCAGGTGCTACTTGAGGAGTTTTTCCGAGACTAGCTTTTCGCTCTCGTTGTCTAAACGGGACTATCCTCTCCGGCGTGCACATCTGCCGATCTCGCGACCGGCGGGTGGCAGGCCGAGGAGGATTCTTGCTGCCTTCGCATTTTATGGTCAGCGGAAACGGTAACGAAGACGCCCTCGCGGTATCCGTAACCATCCGCGAAACGTGCGCAGCGGTCAGCTCGTCTCTCATTACCTATTAGTCTAACGTATCAGTTAACTTATTCTATTTCATACCCTCGTGTGGTCGCGGCTGCGGCGGCGAAATTCGTCACCGCGTCCACGATCGAAACGAGAGTATCCTAAACGGCGCGATGAGGGGTTCTCGTATTGCGCCGGGGAATTTTCCGTTAAGAACGGATCCTTTCCCGGCGCGATCGTAACAATGATATGATACATCATCCCTGCGCAGAAAAGGAAAATTGCTTCGCACAGTCCAAAGTTACAGCAGCGTACAAACACTTGTTGAAGCAAAAATTAATTTCTTTTGTTAAGCAAATATTCAAATGCTTCGCAGAGGCTTCAAAATGTATGTGCACAATGGTGATGATATGATACATCATTCCTGCGAAGAAGAAAAAAATTGCTTTGCACAGTCCAAAGTTACACTGTGATACGGACGTCTAAGAAGATAAATTCAGTAATAAAGGTATTTTTATTCAACCGCAGGCGAAAAGAAATATTTCCAGTCATTGGAGTCACTTTAAATTCACTACGCATGATGTTGGAGGTACACCGAAGTAAATGCTGAAAAACTACATTTTTTGGAGCATACGCTGTGCAGAATCCCCATCGAAAGCTCTGTGAAGAGGCCTCGCTGGTCATTTTAATAGGCATTCTTTGCCTATTATTATAGTGAGTGCGTAAAAACGGGAATACATACTGGAAATGTGTTCACGAATACAAAACAAAAGATGTTTGCTTAGCTCAAATTATAACTTCTCATGATAATAAAATTATAAAAGAAAGTAATCACAGTCACGGCACAAATGCTGCAAATGTTGAAGCGATCAAAATTCGAAACGAGCAAAAAGAAAATGAATTGAGCACGTCAGAGAGTCCACATTTTTTGATCGCTGCTGTATCCGGTGGCATACATGACAGCGTAGTTGCTCACCTTCCCTCGCCTAGCTTCTTGAAGCGGACTATCCGGAACGTTCGAAATGTAGCAGCGGAAGATGTAGCTCACCCACTTACCAGAAAAGACATAGAACTACCAGTCCAATTCCGCGTCACAGAAAAAAATCACGACTTCATTCTCTACGACAACGGTCCCGTTGACAATCGAATGCTTATTTTCGGAACGGTTGACAATCTACGATTGTTGACCGAATCGGAACATTGGTTTATCGACGGAACTATTGGTGCTTGCTCTTTGCTGTTCGCGCATCTTTACTCGATCCATGCGATTCTTAACGAGAAGATCGTGCCTTTGGTTTTCGCGTTACTGCCAGGAAAGAGTTCTGCAGTTTACGAAGAGATGTTTACAAAACTAATGGAAGCCAATTCGAGTTTGCATCCGAAATCTGTAAGGCTCGATATGGAGCAAGCTGTTGTAAAAGCTCTGAGCATAGTATTTCCGAATGTCACAATTCGTTTCTGTCATATCAACGTCAACCAAACGCTTTATCGCAAGGTCGTGACGTACAATATGAAGACGCGATACGATACCGAGGTAGAGCTCTCGCAAAAAGTAAAACTCTTGGGAGCCCTCGCTTTTCGAAAGCCGGACGATGTCGTAAATATGTTTAATCGTATCATTGACGAAGAGTTCGTTGCGGCGGATCAGAAAACAGAAGACTTTCTCGATTCGTTCGAAGCAGAATTCGTAGCTCGATACGATCGAAGGAGAAATATAAATGACGCACAATTCCCCATAAAATACTGGAACCAGTACAATGCATGTCTATCGAATCTGCCACGCACAAATAATAGCGTTGAGGGTTGGTATCGGGGCTTCAATGAAATCGTCAGGCAGAAACACGCTACGTTATGGAATTTGATAAGATGTTTCAAGATTGAACAGTCGAAAAATGAACTCATTATCGCTAAGCGTCGAAATACTGTTCCTCAACCGCCACCATCGAAAAAATATCGAGACCTCAATGAAACGATTCGTACAATCGTGGTGAAATACGATGATTCATTGTACAAAGACAAGATGGAGTGTTTAAAAGTGATCGCGAACAATATTGCTTTCTAAACTAATGCGAAAAGAACCAAAATAAGAAAACAGAAAAATAAATATAAAAAATCCAATAACACAAAAAAGTACAAAATTCAAAACTCAAAAAAAAAAAAAAAACAAAAAATACAAAAAGTAAAGAAATACAAAAACCAAAAAAAAAAACAAAAAAAAATGACGTCAGACTCCACGTCGTTGACTCCGGGTATGGCGACAAGCGGATATTAGTTATCTCAAGCTACAAATATAAATGTTCAAAAGGCTGTTCGAAAAGGTCGTTGATTTGCTGAGATTGCGTCCAAAACATTTTGTTTAAGAACATTTCTTCTAAAAGAAGCCCCGGAAATTAACCCGCGGAAATAGTGAAGTTGAAAAAAAAAAGCAAAAAAAAACATTTTTAAAAAACAAAAAAACTACAAACGCGTGCCCGTCGCTCGGATGTTTCGCTTCGATTTGTCGAATTATAATCCGGTAAATTGTTATTCGAAGAATTATTTTCGAATAATTGTTTTCAAAGAATTGTTATTGGAATAATTGCTCTTCGAAGAATTATCTTTTCGAAGAATCGTTCTTGAAGAATTGTTTTCGAAGAATGGTTTTCGAAGAATTTTCCGCAGACCGACGGCGAAGACTGGAATGAGAAATTGGTTCAATATGCATCATGCCAATGTCTAAAAATGTATTGACTGTTGGATCAGATAATAGAAATTCCGAGGACAATTTTAGTTCTTACAAGGAACTGCTAGAGTGCGTGGATAAATTACTATAAGGCATAATGTCGCAAACTTGCCACGAATAGGAGCATTTACCTTAACTATACAATCGCACAGGAGCATTAAATTGACCATAGAACCAACCAGATCAGTCCACACAGTACTGAAATATGATACCCTCGCCTTACAAACTCAAACTTTCACAGAATTCTTCAAATTCGTCTATCTTCTCTGATATCCTGTGACCTACTGTTATGTTCCGTCGCTCAGTACGCATTACGCAGAATCGTGGTGTTTTTGGTTGACAATAAGCGATGCACAAAAAAATAGCTTTCTGTGAATTGTTACGTCCAAGGTAACGACACTTTTATTTTTCGTTTTATCTTTTGTTTTCTTCCTTTTCACGAAACTTGAATTGATTTAAAGTCATAGGAATGACAAAAAAACTCGTAAAGGAGCGCTCTTTTACCATTCGACCGTGATCAGTACCTACAAAATCAATATGTGCGACGCAAGATAATAAATCAGGCAGGCAGATCGACAAATCGATCAAATAGACTCTTGGTAGAAGCAGAGCTAGGCACAAACCGGCGGTGGCAAGGTTAATTCCTGCCCCGTCTTCCGCTCCATTGTAACGGTACGAGCCCCTTAAACTCAGATTAAGGGAGTCTCCCGATACGTGTTTTATTTTTTAATTTTTTTTTATTATGTGAAAAGTCGGCAATTATTATTATTTTCTTTATTACGTTAAGATTCAATGGCCTGAACCATTGCCACTTAGCGTAATTATAATATTATTAATTAAGCAACGATTTCGTTTAATTATATATATATTTTTTTTTTTATCAATATAATCACCTTTTGCATATCAGAGGTGAATGCATTCAGACACGGGGTGTATGTAAAAATTATCGATATTATTTGTTTAAACTGTTATTTACTCGCCGACGAAGTGATTAACAAAACCCGAGAATATTTTAAGAATTCGATTATTAGATTTATTTTGTTTTACGGTTGTTTAAACAATGAGCTACTCGAAAGAGTATAGCTACGATCTTGAGATTTGGTGTATAAAGTTATTCCGTAATTAGTAATCGATGGGTACCATCAAATTGTTCATGCAATTATTTAAACAAAGAGTTATTCAAAAGAGTATAGCTACGATTTTCAGATTCGGTCATTAAAGTTATTTCGAAAATAGTAAACGATGGGTATCATCTAATTTTTCATAAAATTGTTTAAACAATGAGCTACTTTAAAGAATGATGCTCCGAGAACGAAAGTTGGTCACAAGGGTTAAATTATCGTTTTAAAAAAATAAGAAATAATATTTTTCTTCGTATCAATTGTTTAAACAATCACTTTTTATTATCTTTATCGATTAGCACGAAAATCAAGTAGCATGTGCTATTTAGACTAAAAAGAAGAGATATAAAATTTCAGCCAGATCGGGGCATAAATAAACAATTTAACAATATTGATGGGGATTTTCCGATCTGCCTACTTAAGTCGCGCCGTCCCAAGGCTCGAGGTCATTCGTTTCCCAATCATAGTCGGCGCATAACGCTGCACGACTCAGGGGTTCTCCGTTCGAATATATCGCGTCGCAGCTACGAAATCCGCGTTCGAGATACGGTGTAATTTGTCGTACCGACCCGTGTTAACTACGTGAGTGCATATTATAAAGAGTTCACGATCTCTGCAAACGTGTAATTGTCGTTCATTGTCGTGAGTCGACAGTATTGTTTATCGAAACGTAAATCGATTAATTAATCATTCATTGTTGTGTATCAACGTGTTTACCTCTTGAATAGAGGATCAATAATAAATCTTATTTGAATAAAGTGACTTTATTTCAAAAACATCTTGGTGTTTGTATTGATCAAAACACCTGGCGACCGGAAGTTTATGCCTTTGGCACACGGGAATTTTACCTAGAATTAGAAGAATCTGCAAAGTAGCCGGAGCATCGAGATATCTCATCGATCGAGCGTTACCACCCACATCGACATTATCAACTAACCCTCGCGTCCGAGGGTAGTTTGACGCAGCCGAACGGGTGGACGGTTACACCATTGTTTTACCAAAGAAACCAAAAAGAGAGCCAGCCTATGGTAACCTAGGATCTACTCGCTTCTTTACCACTAGTAGGAGAGTCGTCGGCAAGAGGACTTCCGTTCACCTGCCGCGGGGCCCGAGCCCCCCGAAATAATGTTTCGGGCAGTTGCCACCACTCTAACGGTAACATGCCAAAGCCGCCTGGTGCTCAAATAAGACCCCGCAGATAAAAAGAGAGGGGCAATAGAAGTAGATACGGATCTCTGCAGGAGGGAGATATGCACTTTTAATCGCTTTCAATTACTCTAGTTATCTTTGAATATACGATCCAAAAGAAGTTTTCTGAGACTACTCGAATGACGAGAGGAAGAAGGCAAATGAAAGGAAATGAAAAGAAAATAACTATTCCAGGGAATAAATTTGTAACAGAAAGGATACACAAAATAATAAGCGCGAAATCGACAAATAGGTCAAACGAAATGATTCACGCGATCTGTTTCTATCCTCATTTATATTCGAGATCCGAGTGACACATTCCGCGTGACCGGCGAAATCAAAGACTAGAGAAAAGTACGTTTGAATAAAAATCAAATTACGAAGGCGAGAGCACATTACCAATTCATAAAATCACGCCACGGCACAAGCCTATATCACCGAGGAGCCCTATGCCCATCCATTTCGAATAAACGCACGTACGATCGAAGATCCATGCCTAGCTGTAGTCTATAACCAATACCCCCCCCCCCCCCCACCCACCCCTTTGGGTAATAACGATAAAATACCTCAACGGGTCACCGAGAGACTTCTGATGTCAAAAAAGAACAGAGACGAATAAAGGTGCGAAGTTTCTCCCTAGCAACAATCACGCGTTAAAGAAATAGTAATAAAACTATCAGAATTCTGCCGGAAACCACGTACCCCCGCACCATGACTGAAGAATATGCAACTATGAAATCCTCACTTTTAATAAGTTTCAGAAGACCAAGAGGAAATTATTAATATTCTCACTCGAGGTATCGATTCTTTCTTCGGAAAGGAATAAACATGCACGTAGCTATTTTATTGCCGAAACGTTTAATGTAAGTAGTAAAAATGTAAACCTTTCAAAACAGTAAGGAACATGGGGGAGTCGTGTACAGTGTTATACTGCCGATTCCCGGGTAGCTAAGCCGAGTCCCGACGCGAGGAATTGAACCCCCTTTATTAATTTAGGAAATACCGGTTAAGGGTTGGAACCCAAGCGAATGTCGGAAACACAGGAGAGATGTAGCAAGTAATAATGTCCCTTTATTTATTGTGCGAAGATGCACTTATCAAATCTTACAGAGTTCAGTAAAAGTAGCTCGGACTATTGTCCGACTATAGCTAAGATATACTACTAGGCTGACCCTTTGCACGAGTCCCGTATAAAGTATTCTTGTCACAAGCAGCCGCACAGTATCGGATAACCCTCTGAACTGTCGCTGCGCGCTCGTACTCGCACTTTATAGAAGATAAAGTGGAACGAGCGATTCAGCTGTTTTCGCATGTTTTACGAAAGATGCCTTAAGTATTATAATTGCGGCAATACTGTGCCGAATTTCCAAAGTATCGATACTGTGCGTTGTGCGACGGCTGTCGCAACGCTCGCATACCTTGGTTGTTGCTCAACGCGTAACCTCGGTGATGCTCGCGAAACTCGGGGGTATAACATCCCTCCCCCCTTAAGGGAAAAGAAATCGATGGATTTCTTTTCACTGTATTCCCGAAAGAGAAAATTACAACTATCCCGCGTTAAAATATTCCCAATTTTATTATCCCGCTTATATTGTAATTATTCGCGTGGTGGCTGTCGTATCCGGGTGTCGTTCAACCCGGACGGCCAGCCATTGATGCTGCGTCGGCTATTTCTTCGGCCTATAAGCCGGTGCGCCCGTTGCGGAGCGCTATTCACTCCTCGTTTTTTCTGCTCGACGTCTCGTTCCACGTTCGTTGTTCCTGCGATGGCTCCCCCACCAGCGAAGGTAATTTTTGTGTTTTTTTTTTTTTGTTTAAATATATATACATATATCGCCCGTCTTCCTCACGCACGGTGGTTTCTCTAGAAGATGCGCCTTTCTCCAGTCGAGGAGGATACCAAGGCTCGCCGAACGCCGACTTCTGAAGAGCTGACGCCCCATGGGAATTCGTCGACACCTGTGGTGCCACCTCCGTCGATCCCGGTGTTCGACGATCGCCCCTACGCCGATGGTACCGTTCGCCTTCGGTACGTGACACCCCGGCGAGCTGACGGTCGTCCGTGCAGAGTCCCTTGGAGGTTCCGTACCTCCATCCCGAATGGTTCCTCCGGCATACGACCGACCGGCGAGAGCGACGATGATGAGGAAGAATGGGATTTTGTACGTTAGGGGCGTTGTACCGCCATTTCCGCCTGAATTCGGGCTTTATTGGAAATAAAAGAATTTCTCCTTGACTCCCTCTGTGTTTTTGTTTCTGCTTCGCGTTCGCTGATGGCATCCCGGGGTTCCCCCGGTCCGCTCGTTGTTGCCGTTGCTCGCGTCCCCCTTTTCTCATCCGATGGGGATGCCCTTCGTTGGTCTCGCCGCTCCATCGGCGTCTCTTCGCTGCCTCGTTTCGCCACCTTCGTACAGGGGGCCTCCACCGTGGGTTGCCGAGTCCTGCATCGCCTTCTGATAAGCCAGAAGATGGCGAAGATTATCATCGTTGCTAAGGAGATCGCGCCTATCGCATGTTGGCCGATCAAGCTTATTATTCGTTGCTTGCGCGTTACTGGAGTCGCGAGTCCGTCTCGAAATTGCTGTATTCGCACCCCGAGGTCGTTCAACTCCTGTGGCGTGCTCACCACGTGCTCGAGGGTAATATTCTCGTATTGGTCGGCCACCTGCGGCACGCACTCCGCCTCCTGTGGTGTGAGTGTGAGATTGTACGTTGGCACCAAGTCGTTGTCGATTACCGCCTGCGTTATTCGCCTCACGGTTTCTACGCGAAAATTTTTCGCTGTCGCTGTGCATCGCCCGGTGAGTGTCAACGATCCCGTTCCACTCAAGACAGACTGCTGAGTCGGCATACCGTCGCAGGTGACGGTCAACGGCTCAGGTCGTGGTGCGGCGTACAGCCATCGTCCCGGCTGTCGTAGACTTACGATGAGCGTGTTTGCCAACTTCACTACACGCTTCGGACAGTTCTGCTCCCGACCTACCGCACCCCCCACGTACGTTCGCACGTTGCAAGGCGCGGCTTCATTTACCGCTAACGCTGGATGCCGCGGGTTGCAGTAGAATCTCGTTCCATCCCTCCTGCATTCCTCTAATTCCCGTTCCGTCATCCGTATGTAGTTCCGATTTTCCCGATCCACGATGACCAATTCCGGCGACGTCTCCTGATAATAGTACGTGTCGTTTTCCCCCCGCCTCGGTAGGGGGTACGTGCGACTGACACTGTACTCTGCCGCCCCAACGAGTGGTATCTCGAGGAGCAGCGTTACGTTTTCTCCCACTCGATAGGCCCTCGCGGTTGCCAGTCGCAGTAATTCCGCTGCGTTTTCCCTTGCCACTGGCCGAGGGAAGCTGTATCCCTTCGGCACGTGCGGCAATGCCTCAGTAAGGTATGTGGTGAGCTTCTCCGGCGAGATGATAGCCGGATTCACCGTTCCTGATGCGATTCCCATAAATAAGTCGGCGATACCCCTCACTTCGCCGAGGAATGCCTCCAAATGAGAGTCCAATAATCCCAGACTCTCGTCGAACTGCTGTCGCGTAGCCAGACGGCTGGTACTGTTGTGGAAGTAGCCGTTGACCTCCCGCAGCATGGCGTATAATTTATTAAGGTTCCTCTCGGATGCGTACGACGAACGATTGAACATATCGATCGAGGATTCGACCACTTGCAGCTGCTTCTGCATGCCGTCCCTCATAGTCTCCTGTGTCTCTCGAACCGCCGATAACTCGTTCTCAATTCTCTCGCCATCCGCCGCATCGAGGTTCCCCGTGATGGTTTTGAGGACCGATCCTAGTCCATCTACCAGTCCCCGCTTGTCTCGTGGGTGCTCTCCCCCCACGAGATCGTGTACCACGCCAATTTCCTCCGCTACCCTTGCGGAGAGGCGCTCCAGGTGTATCAGCATCTCGGCACAGTGTCCTCCGGACCCCACTGACTCCCTGCACCGGTCCCGATACCCTTCAAGATGCCACTGAATAGACTGCTCCAACGCCATGAGATTCGAGAGATCCATGTGCACAGCTAATGTCCACACGTCCGTTTATAAACACAGCGTGCCTACGTGCTCGAAATAAATTCCTGGCACGTTGCGAAATTCCTCTATAACAGCCCCGCCGTTGACGATAATCGGCAGGCAACAAAACAACACCCTGCAACAATGTCACTCTACGTAATTTATTTTTCCCAACAATAACCTCTCAAATATATTTTTTCCCTTTTTCCATGACAAAAGTTCACACAGATTTTTTTTTTTTTTTTTTTTCCACAGAAATATTCACACAGAAATTTTTTTTTCAATTCCCAAAAACCAACAGCTACTCCTAGCTCTCCCCCCCCCCCCTTAAAATCGGCTCCTAATTCTCGATGTACTCCCGGAGACGATCCACGTGAACCTTTAAACGCCGCCGCCCCTTCCGAATAGTGTAATTGAGGGGCGGATGCACCTCCTCGATGACAAACGGCCCAATCCAATTGGCGGTGAGTTTCGCCGATCTGCCTTGTCGCACCGTTTCATCGTGCAACAAAACTTTTTCCCCGATATCGAATTTCTTTTCCTTGGCCTTTTTATCGTGAAACTCCTTCGCACGATTTTTTGCCGTCTCCAGATTTGCTCGTGCCATCGCCCATGATGCTCGCATCCGTTCCTTCGACTCCTGGGAATAATCGTCGTACGCATACAACGTACTTGAGGGTTTTTTTAGCGAGGTAGGGAGTTCCGCTTCTCTCCCGAACATCAGGCTATAGGGGGTGAAGCCTGTAGCCGTATGGGGTGTCGTGTTGTACTGGAACATGGCGTACGGTAGCCATTTATCCCAGTCCCTCTGATCCTCGGTTGTATAGCTCTTCAGGTACTCCGCTAACGTTCGATGAGAACGCTCCAATGCCCCATTCGACTGCGGATGATATGCTGTTGTTTGCACTTTTTCCACTCGCAACAGCTTGCATACATCCTTAAATATCGCGCTCAGGAAATTCGTCCCTTGATCCGTGAGCACGACTTCCGGTATCCCGTACCGGCATACGATCTCCTCCGTAAAAGCCCGTGCGACATCGTTCGCGGACTGCGAAGGGAGTGGAATCGCGATACTGAATTTCGTCAATAAATCCTGAAACGTGAGAATGTATTTATTCCCCGTTTCCGTCACTGTTAAAGGCCCTACGATGTCCATAGCGCCCTTTTCGAATGCCCGTGACGGCGTATCGGTGATCGCCATCGGTGCTTTTGGTGTTGTGTGTACTTTATTTCGTTGACACTTGTCGCATGCCGCGACATACTCCTCTACTTCCTTTCGCATACCCGGCCAGCTGTACGCGAGTTGTATTCGTTTTAGCATACGCGTAACACCCTGATGTCCACCCAAGGGTGCGTCGTGGTACTCGTAAAGTATCTTCCTTCTCTCTTCTTTGCTAAGACTCTCGCCATCGCTACGGCTCTTATCTCCGTAGCTCGCATGGCCGCCGTTATCTCTGTCGTCCGAGTGGCTATCGCTGTCGCGTCGTCTGTCTCTCTCTATCGCACTGGCCGCTGTCGCTTCGCCTGGCACGATGGTTGACGCATCGTCTGTCGCGCTCGAGTCACCGTTGCTGGCTCGCGCTGTCTCTCTCTCTGCCTCGCTGCGTAGCGATGGAGTTCCCTCGTGCTCGCTGCTGTCGCGCTCTCCCTCGCGCGCACTGCTTTTGTCGACTGTCTCTCTCTCCGTCTGCCGTGCATGCGAGCGCGTCGTTACATACACTCGACTCAGCGCATCGGCGTTCGTATTCCTTTTCCCTGCTTTATACACTATATCAAACTCATGTTCCGATAATTTTATTTTCCATCGCATGAGTCTCGATCCCGGATCTTTCACGTTAAATAACCACGTTAAAGGCTTGTGATCCGTAACCACTGTGAATTTAGTTCCGTAAATATAGGGGCGAAATTGTGCCACCCCCCATACGATTGCGATTAACTCTTTCTCCGTCGTTGTATAATTTTGTTCAGCCTTATTGAGCGTGCGACTTGCGTAACAGATCGGCAAATCGTCGCCCACTTCCCCCTGCGATAGTATAGCGCCAATGGCTTTATCGGAGGCATCTCTTGTCACGACGAATGGCCTCTCGAAATCCGGATACTGTAATACCGGTGCCGTCGTCAGCGCTTTTTTCAACTCTTCGAACGCGTGCTTCTGCTTCGCCGACCAAACGAAGGGATTTTCCTTCTTCGTTAATTCCGTGAGTGGCTTCGCGATCCTCGAAAAATCCCGTATAAATTTCCGGTAATATCCCGCGAGCCCTAAGAAGGACTGGACTCCCTTCATATTACGTGGTACCGGAAAATCCTTCACTGCGGCGATCTTCGAGGGATCCGGTCGCACCCCCTCCTCTGAGATGACGTGTCCCAGATACTGTGTTTCTTTCCTTAAGAAACGACATTTTCCCGGCTGTAACGATAGCTTCGCTTCTCGTAAGCGTGTAAATACTTCGCGCAACCGATCGTTGTGCTCCGTCAGCGTTGACCCGAATATCACGATATCATCAAGGTATACGTAACACTTTATTCCATCCAGTCCCGCTAATACGGTGTTCATCAACCTTTGAAAGGTTGGCGGCGCATTTTTTAATCCGAAGGGCATTCGCGTATATTCGAAGTGCCCCTGGGGTGTGGAAAACGCGGTTTTTTCTTTATCCTTGTCGGCCATGGGAATCTGATGAAATCCCGATGCCAAGTCGAGGGTTGTGAAGTAGTGAGCCTTCCCCAGCTGGTCCAGAATATCGGTGATGTTCGGTAACGGATATGAGTCACCGATAGTCGCTTCGTTTAATTTTCGAAAATCCACGACGACTCGTAGTTTCACCTTTCCTGCTGCGTCAGGTTTTTTCGTCACCACGAGCAGCGGCGCATTCCACTGACTTCGACTCGGCTGTATTATTTCGTCTTCTAACATTTGTTTCGTTTGTATCGCTACCTCCCGTTTATGCGCCTCAGGTAAACGATAGGGCTGCACCTTGATTGGTCTCACGCCCTCACGAAGGGGAATCTCGTGTTCGATCTCCGTCGTGCACGGCAGCCAGTCCCCCTCGAGGTGGAAAATTTCCGCGAAATCTTCACATACCTCGAGCAATGTCTTCTTCTCCTCGGCATTTAAATGTCCCACGTCGATCGCCTCCCGCAACCGCGTGAGTCGCGTGCCGCCGTTCCCCCCTTCGTCAATGCTCAACTCGCGTGCCGTGTTTACCTCGCACGCGCCTTCGCTGTCGCTCGAATTTTCTGCTGACTCGAGCGGCTCGAGTGTCACCGTCGGTCGCTCGATCTCCACTTCTTCGGAAGTCATATTTATTACACACACTGCACAGCTGTTGCCTCGCGGTGTGGTTACACAGGCGCCGAGTGCAACACCCTCGGCGACCTCCTTTTTGTCGACGATACCTACTACCCCACTGTTCGTTGCAACATACGCAAAACTTTCACTACGCGGTGGTAAACGCATTTTTAATCGTCCATCCACCAAAGGCATTCTATGCCCGAAGATCCGTATCTCTCTGCCCCGGAGTATATCCACCTTGTGTTCCCTTATAAAATCCATCCCGAGGAATCCGTGCACCCCTAGCGCCACCCCGGGGGGTACAACTTGGAACCAGTGTGCAGCGGTACCCCTCGGCGTCTCGAGATGCACCTTGACTGCACATCTCGCTTGTACGGGTGAGCCTCCCAGCCCGACGATTGTCACTCCCGTTTTCTCAGCCTCGGTTACTTCGCTGAGGGCCTCCGCACTTATGATGCTCACCTGAGCTCCTGTATCCGCTTTCAACGTTAATACTCCCCCCTTACACACAGGTGATTTGATGTGGAAGTCACTCGCAACGCCTCCGGATGTGGCGTTCACGACGTACACCTCCCGTTGTTGTCCCTTTCCCTCGGATTTCTGTTGTTCACTACCCAGAAAATCCTTCAAAGGTTTTTGGCCCCCTTGAGCCTTCGGAGGGGAATTATTACTGTTCCCCTTGCCTGACTGTTGCGTCTTCTGTCCCTCCTGCTGCAAACGCTTTCGGCATTCTCTCCAAAGATGCCCGACTTTACCACAGAAATTGCACGTCACTTTCACTTGATTCACTTCCCGCCCCGGTCCTGGCGCGGGGAGGCTGTGTCGACCCGATTTTTTCGTACAATCACGTGCGACGTGCCCCGCGATACCACAATCAGATCCGCGTCGTGAACATGCATTACGACCTCATCACACCGCGTACTGATAAGGGGCTTGCATCAAATGAGAACCTTTATCGTTCAAATTGTTGTACTTAATTCGGAACAAACAATTGCGATTGAAAAAATTAATTAAAAAAAAGTTTTGAATATGTCAATTTTCATTTACTTCAATCCCCTTATCATTATTATCTGTGACAAGGTGGGAATGCATTTCCAGCACACGTACTTGACAAAGTTTTGCTTTTACAAGAAAATGGAATAGAATCTGTTCAATTCGGATCAATTAACAGAATTGAGTAAAAATAGTGGAAATACGAAATTGTTATTTTTTAATTGGTTAAATAGTTTTATAAATTTGTAATCGCAATAATTATTTTTATTATTCGCAACTAGTTTTCCCGAATTCGTTGCAACATTTTAGATGATAAAGTATTTGTGGATCTCTTCATTAGATAGAATCGTCTTATCAGCACGCGCCGTGACAAGGTGGCAATGCAATTTTCAACACGTGTGTTTGACAAAGTTTTGGCAAGTTGCATTTATTCCGAAACGTTTACGCGGCCTATCAAGCTACACGCTTCGTCGTAGCATCCCTTGCCCCTGCCACGGTGGACCCCCCTTACCCCCTCCGATGCCAAGAAAGGACGCGGTCACCGTCGGGTTGAGCCGCACTGCCAGCGGGCGGCGGCAGCCAATCAGATTCGAAGGCTGTAGCTCGCGCGCTTGAGGACTCTCTAGTTTCAAGAAAACCTCTCCGTATGTGAAGGCCACGGAGAAAAAAGAATGGCTAGCATATTTTCTCGGAGAGTCAACACGCATTGTAAACCTGGAAGTTCTCATTTGTCCGTCGCTGCTAAAGTTACGTCAAGGGTCATCGTGTATAACTTATCCTCACCATTGCCATTCGAATGTAAATTGTGCTTGTGAAAATGTAAAATTATTAAGAAATTGGATACTCCAACCTAGTGATCGTGTAATGTAATATAAATGTTGAAACATTTTTTTGTAAGAGTTATTACTTGAAATAAAGCCGAAAAGAAATGTATCCACAGCAGCTGATTGTATTGCTTTCATTGACCTATATTCTTCCATATGAATGAGCGTCCTTAGCACCCGTGAATTCTTTATGGCCTCGGTCACACTATCTTTCTCCAGCGTAAACACACGTTCGACGAGCGGACATCGTGAGTCATGTGTTACTGCTTAATACTACTGACCTAGCACAATATCGCTCACGCGCAACCCGTCGCTTTTTCTTATCGCTCACTCGCAACCCGTCGCGTTCTCTTATCACTGAAGGCGCAAAGGCAGACGATTGAAGTCGATGCACTGTAACGGTTTTCTACGCCGGGTACGCTTCGGCCCTTTTGCCACCCTTCTCGCCGTCGTGAGAGCCGTTGAGCGTCAGTCAATTTTTATTTCACTGGCGGAATTGACAAACCGCGAAACGTAACGAAGACGATAAGGAGACCGTTGATGAACCGAACTTTCAGCGAATCCGAAAGTAGCGACGGTGAGGCGGGCGGGGATAGGTGACGGTATACCCGAGTCGCTCAGTGTGTTAGGTTGTGGTAGAAGGGCGTGGACGACGAACCTAAACGAACCCTCGAAATGTAGTTGAAATAAATACTCAAATTAGAAGCGCATGTTTCAGGTAACCGAACGTTTATTTATAGCGGAGATCCTCGAAAAATACAGCCACGATACGAAAACGCGCGGAAATGGGAGCGAAGTCGATAACACGAAATATCGATAACGCCGGTATCCGAGAACTTAGCAACAATAACGATAGCACGATAATCCTAACTGAAACAAAGAACGATGACAGACTCGAGAACACCATAACGAGAACTCTAACGATAACTTATTCTCGGGAACGCCGTAAAGGAACGAGTAAGAATCGAGAACATTGCATGAGGACGGAAAATGAACGAGAACTTCGTCCGGAACTTACCCCCGTCGTCCCCTGAATGAATTGTAAATTCCAGAAAATTAACAGACGTAGAAACGGGAGCGTACGGAGCTCGGTAGCTGTGAAAATAAATATTTTATTCGATAGCATACGTAATGCCAAGCGGTAACGGGAGGACGTATTTCGTAACAACGATAACATAGTGAGAGCGCGAGAGGCTTCTCTCAACACAGAGGCCCGAAGCCACTCTGGAGGGAGATCCTCTCGGTACGGTAGCTGACCGGTAACTCCTCGAGAGAGAGCCCCGACGAGCTCCTTTCGGCTCGAGAACCGAACCGAGAGTCTGAACCGATGGGGGGCCAGAATACGAAGCTTATTCCGACCAATCACGGGAATGACTTGACCAATAGTATCGCGGGAAAGCTAACTATCTTCCTCTATCCTATCTATCTATGTCTGTCACTGAGGGGCACTTTTCGGGGATAGTGGGATTTCAAATTACGACTGAACGATAGCTAGCGATCCGGCGATCCGTGGCGGCTGGATGACCGCGGGTCCCGACGCCAACGGCCTTCCAAACGTAAACGTAAACGTAAATACCCTTAACTCACCTTGAGGGTGGCGTGAATCGTACGATAGCGAGATCTGCCCCAAAATCCCGTGCGTGATCCGTCGAGAATTACACTCGAACCTTTGCGCTCCCTCTAGCAACGACTCATAGGTCGAGATATAACGGGTGGCACGTTATTTTGGCCCTGATCCACGCTACTCTCCACACCTAACCATGTTCGACTCAAATCGGAAACGTAACCGGAATAAGACGGAGCGTACATAACTGTTATTAACTAACGATAACGCGAGGATAGGCGGTCGGAACGACCTGTGACGTGCTTCTTAGGGAAAACGCGTCACAGCACTTATAATTTTATTAAATGTAAACAAAATCTCTTTTCATATGACATAGTTCATTATAATAGTACCAGTCGTCTTTTACCATGCATAGGCATTTCTTAAGCGCAAATAGGCGTTCGACCAGTCCACATCATGAGTTGTATGCCACGCTGTTTTCATGCGACATATATATGTTGTGACGGGCCGTTTTATCCCTTCGGGTGAGATAAAACCACCGCCGCCCAACAATAATGACGCCCTTGGGTTTCTTAATTTTCTCTCTCTTACCGTTGAGCGCCAGGTAATTGTTCCTACTCCCAACTACCAAGGAGTTACCTTTATCCTTCGTTTTTCCTTCCACTGTTCCACGTGACAGGGGTGCAGTTCGAAGAGCTATTAAATATTGTCGAATGGACGAGCGAAAAATAACGTACACACACAATTTATAAAATGTCCAAAATCACACAATATATTTCTCAGTAAATCATACAATTAAATAAAAGGAAATAAATTAAATATAAGGTCTAACGGATCTAACGCGCCATTAATTGTGCCGAATAAAAGAAAATCAATGCAGTACAAGATATAATGATTTTCCTCTCTAGGAAAATACTAACCGTAATCTTTTCGCGGTACTCGAATTATACGCTGGAGAAGCCGGCACGGCCGAGGAAACGATAGCACGACTTTTACTACCCCGGGAGAGACACTTCTCGTCCACGGAAATATTATACAACAGAAACAATTTGGCTCTGCCTACCTTTTACAATATCTCGACGCTGGACCTCGCGTCAATCCTAATCCCGAGTGAGCTCGGCTCTCGCTATCCTCGACAGACCTTCAATATATTAAAATGATGTATATATTATTATTATTATGTCTCTGCGACTTCGCCACGCTCGGCGATTATTCCTTTCCGCGTGAATACGGCACGGCTACCAATATTCACTACGCGATTTGTTTCTACTATCGATTCAGAACTCCAATGCAAAGCCTATCGAATATTCCCGACGTTCACGCGGTCTATACTCTCTCTTTCTCTTACAAAACGCTTTGCCTACGCTCGGACTCTAACTCTACTCTACGATTGCCGAAGATCGTCTCTGCTGTTCTCTTCGCTAATTCGCTCATCGACCCTCGATGTGTCGCGTGCCGGTTAGGAGAGGGGGCAACGCTCTCGGATATCGAGCGTCGCTTCGCGTCGATCCTTCGTCTAATGCTTCTCACGCTGTCTCTCCTTGCATGGTTGCCGAATTTACCTGTAATCAATTCGAGTAAACGGCAGCGACACGGTCTTTGCTTTACGGGGTCTATCGGCGCTCGACGGGAGAGACGATCCAGCGGCATATACTATCGTCACATACAGGCGTAACGCCTCGTCACAATGTATATACTCATTCTTTTATCACTGTAAAAGGAAAGGTAGAGGAAAGTAACATACAAATATTATAGCAGTTTTCATTTTATTGAATTATCATTTACATCTACGAGACGTTTACGCAACGGGTCAAACTTAAAAAATCTCGCTTCATATCTATATGGCTTATTACATGAATATCGACCGTTTTTTACTTTACATGGGCATCTTACAAATTTTTCGATTGTATATGTTGAGACAGTATCTCATAAGTACCCGTGGTAAGTTTGCAGAGTAGCCACGAGATTTCGCATTTTTCTCATATTTTCCCGTAAACGGAGTATCCGCGGTTAATTGACGAGGTGGCCGCGAGATTCCGCATTTTGAATATTTTCTCGGTCATGAATATGCACCTGAATGCATGTAAAAAGGCCAGCGCGAACAGAATCACCACCAGTTCCGCCGGCGACGGCGAACAGGTAATTTTTCCTTTTTGAACCTCCGGGTCCGAAGAGCCTTCGGTGACGTCGGCTCTACGTGTACTGTCTTTCCCGAACCAGAGTGCCGACATCTTCGGCGACGAAGTAGTTAGCATTCCTGTTCCCAGTCACAGCTAGTAGGGACGCGATAGGTAGGTAACCCGGACGAGAGTAAGCCGGAAGGGAGTCGCAGATCGACCAAGTGGCGACACGGTTGATTCACGATCTCGTGGAAGCCGAGCTCTCCGATGAGGGCCCTGTTGTACGGGTATCGGAAGATCGTGCCGACAGGTTCGCGCGTTATTCCCGTTGAATACTCCGTACGCACGGCAGAGTAGTTTCGCATATAAAATTCATACATTAAAGTAGAATCACCCGCGACAAATAAAATAAAATTTAAATAAACGCGTTTTGGAGTAATTGATACCGAGAATACGGCTCGGAAGATAAAACAGCAAAATTAATCGTTCTTCATCGGTTTTTTGATGAAAATTTGTTAAATCATTCCTGCATCAAACGAATGAGGAATTAAAGGGAAAAGAAATTTGTAAAATCTTTCTTTTTCACAATTTACCGACATTTCATCGGTAAATTCACGTCTTTCAATCTTTCTCCAAGAGAGTCGAGATTTAAAAGTTAGAATTCTGTTTGATCAATAAATTACAGGGGAAATTCCTATTTTGCGATATATTCATAGTTCTTTCAGCGCCATCTGCGAAAAACTAATTAATTGATATCATATTTGCATTTCGATAGAATTACAGTTTTGACAGAAACTCGAGTGTGTTTCACTGTACGTTTAAGACGACGAATGTAAGCGTCGGTAATAAGGAAATCTAAATATTGTATTGGAGATTTTCTATGTGTTTTTGAATAAAATTTATTGTTTTCACCGAATCGATGACGTCTAACGATTTTTCGCTCGCCCCGAACTCCTAACAAGATCCTTGAAACCGAGTGCGAGGCATCGGTAGAAAAGGAAAACGTTACAATGTAGACACCGCTATGTCTGTGGCTATAGGCCCGTACCATGGATATTTGTAGATTCTTTTTCGTGCTATTTTCTGCGAAGCATCGCGCGGAGCGACTAGCCCAAGTTCTCGTTTGTAGATCCATTTTTCTAATTCACCCACTTTAATACCCAAGTGCGAGTTGCAGCCCAATCCTCGCATGAACCATGGAAATTTACGGCAGAGAGATAATTGACGTTCTCGAACCACTCGTCGTCGGAATTGTCAAATACCACGAATTTTTTGCGATTATCTAAGTCGCAAATTTGCGACCATTGGAATCATGTATTTCTCCAACAAGCCCGGCCATAATTTAGTGCCCCTAATAAAAATATCATTTTTTTTCAATAAAGCCCCACGGAAGAGTATTAATCATGTTAGAACAAAGAATTCTTTTATCATCATTCCAACTTAAGGCTATTTTTTTCTGTCTGATAGATTCCACTTTGTGTTTTTTACTTCGTATCAAATTTTGATTTGTAATGATTTCTATGCAATCTAACAAACACTGTTTATAATCGTTAAACGTTATTGTTTTTAATGTCGATGATTTTCGGAGATTACTTGAGGGACAGATGGTTAATTTACGATACAGAGGATGGCCCGAAACAGAAAGAGCTCAAGGCTCCATACTGGGACCCGACATATGGAACATCTCATATGACGGGATTCTTCGTATGGCGATGCCAGAGGACCGCGTCCTGATTGGGTACGCAAACGATATAGCGGCGGTCATCGTCGCTCGGGACACGGACGCTGCTCAGATGCGTCTCTATCAGGTGATGCGTCGAGTCAGCTCCTGGATGAAAGACCACGGGCTTGAACTGGCGGAAGCCAAGACCGAGATCGTGCTGCTTACAAAGAAGCGCATTGACACCTTGCGCCTTATGCAAGTAGGAGACGCGGCGATCCAGACTAAACTGACGGCAAAGTACCTGGAGGTGACGCTCGATAATAAGTTCACCTTCAGGGCCCACATTATTAGAGCGGCGGACACGGCAGCAGCGGTGACAACGGAGCTCAGCAGGATTATGGCCAATGTCAGCGGCCCACGGCCCTGCAAAAGACGCCTACTGATGCGCACTGCCAAGTCCATAATGCTATACGGAGCCGAAATCTGGGTCGGTGCACTGCGGTATGAGATCTACCGAACGCACATGGCCGCAGTGCAACGGAGAGGGGCCCTCCGAATCGCGTGCTCCTACCGCACGGTCTCGGAGCCCGCAGCGCTGGTGGTCGCTGGGGTTATACCCATCGACCTACTAGCCCAGGAGCGACAGTTTATCCACCTGCAGACGCCTGCTCTGGGGAAAAAAGAAGCCCACAAAACAGCCAGAGCTAACAGCGTGGAGGCCTGGCAAGAAAGGTGGCGAAACGAGACGATGGGCAGGTGGACAGTTAGGCTGATAACCCTAGATACCTGGACCAATCGACACGACAGGGAGGTAGATTACTACCTCACCCAATTTCTGACGGGGCACGGCCTGTTCCGTTCCTACCTGTGCAAAATGGGTAAGGTGCCGGATCCAGGCTGTGCCTACTGCGACTCTCCCTCGGACAATGCTCTCCATACCTTCTTCGAATGCGGAAGGTGGATGCTTGAACGGGGGACTCTAGAAGAGGATCTCGGACATGTGACTCCCGACAACATTGTCGGTATCATGCTCCGAGACCAGGACGCGTGGTCGAAGGTACAAGTCTATATCGAGACTGTCCTTCGCCACAAAAAAAGCGACGAGGGCAATGCCATAAATGGTCAAATGACGAGAAAAGCGAAGAGGAGCCCATCAGGGCTCGGATGGAGGCGTCCTCATGACGAAGGAAATCCACCCCGAAGTAATGCGAAAGCAGTGCCGGGGTGGACCCAGATACTGGAGGATGACATGAGAGGTGGGATTTTAGCTGGAAGGCCGTAACGGAAATTCCAGCACACGGAGCACAAGTGCCCCTCCATGGTGTATAAAACATTTCCCCCCTCTCTAAAAAAGAAAAAAAAATGTCCATGATTTTACTCCTTTAGCTCGCTTATTTTCAGTACCATCAATGTTGTAACAGTACATCTTTGCTCTCAAGCCTACAAATTCTTGTATAATTCGACCGTTGGTCTCATCTTTCGTCAAGCCCAAAACTTTCTTATTAGCTAACGGCATACCATAAATATTATCAGGTGAATAGTCCGAGGTATCGAACTTATCTATATCATGTTTCATCACCTCATATTGTGACGTGGTTTTTCTTGCCGCGTCACAAAGGTTATATAATTCACGGCTGGTGGACGGATTGTCGCGGGAAGCGACGGCCTTGCTCTCGGGGAGGGTCCCTTCAAGGCATTCGGACAGAGTTAGATTAGGAATAGTAGAGCGCATAATTAATTTTCCCCGATTTATTTTATTTTATGAATGTTGCTCCCGAACGCACGACGATCGTTACGACCACCACCATCGCATCGCACGAGCAATTACACGCAGCGATAACAGCGTCAACACGTCACCCGGGATCTCGAGTACCAACGCCAGGGGAGGCTGCATCAGCGCAGCAGACTCCCTTCTGCTATCATCGAGATCTCGTCGGCAGCGAAGATTATCGCTGGGAAGAAAAACACCTCCCGAGGCCTCACCCTTTTCCGAAGCACAGGATGAAATCTCTGCGTTCTCGTCCATCGCTGGATCGTCGATACATCGTCCCCGCGAGAGCTTGAGGAGCTCTCGACCCGCCGTTCGCGTATTTGAACTGTCGCGCGGCGCTTCCGAGAATTGTAACGTTATTCGGGGAAATCGCGACCAATACTCGTAAGGGGCGAGAGATTTGTGTAGGCCGGGGTGGGGAGAAAAGGGTTCGCGAGCTCCCGAGAGTCAATCGACTCGTGGACTCGATCGTAGGATCCCGACAAGGAAGGACGTGGCTCTCGGATAGATCCGTGCACATCGTCACCTCGAGACTAGCGACTTCTCCCCGATTCGCGATTTGGGATCCCAGTACGGAGAAATTCGCGGGATTTCCATTACTGCAACAGTACAAGAGGTAAGAACGTCGTGCGTATTCAGTTTGAGACAAGAGATTTTGAAAAGAGGCAAATTAAACTCGCTATCGTGGGACGGCGCGTTTTGCGTGCGGGGCTCGCGTTCCGATTTGTTCGGGGAAAATTAGTTGACGCCACTAGTTAGTTTTCAGGGGACGCCTTGAAGGGTTTTGCTTATTTTATTCCGATTTATTGACTTTACGTTAGCATCCGCGAGAGAGTCCGTTAGGTTATTTCGGCGTGCGATTGGACGCAATTGCGAACTTTGTAACTTGTTTCGGGTAACTGCATTTTGGTTTTATTGTAAGGAGAAGGGAAAGGACGAGGTAACCCCGCTCTCGAGACAGTACCGAGCGCGAGAGGATCATTGTAAATTTATTCGCGGGAGGCGGAACGTTTGTCGCTTCGCGACTCCGCTCCCGAGTTCCTTCTGGTTAATAAAAGAAAATTATTGATTGCTCCCGAGATCTGTTCTGTTCTTCCGGTCGCGAGAGCGACTCGAACCACTCCCCTCTACCATCTTCCCAGACTGTTGCTAGCCGAGCGTCGATTTGGGAAATTTGTCGTGTCGCCGAAATAAATTTGTCGCGGGAATTCCGGGTTCTCGCGGCTGGCGCCCCGACGTCACGACTCCCGTTGCATCTTTTGTAATCGCACCGGGTTCTCGGGGAAAGCGGTTACAATATATATCTGGAACATTGATTTGATATAACAAACTGTTCGTGTCCGTATACATCAATTAAACTCGATGATTAAAAGTATTTTTCATATAATTATAATGAAAATCGTAAATATATGTTTTCGATATATCGAGAACGCAAAAGCCTACGTATATCGGTTTATTAAATATAACTTTTATACGATTCATCTCGATTATAGCCATGTTTTCGCCAAATATGGTACAGCTATGAAAATTTGGTTTAGCCATAAGTGCTCGCGCTCCGTATCGCCCATTCCATTTTGTAATAAGTTTAACATCGCGATATTTTCTTACATTTTCCATCGTTTTACCAAAAACTGTTCATAAGTTTATAAACATTTTTCTCGAAATCATTAGTAAATCTTTTTCGCAGTTCGGTATTCAAAGCGATGTATTTCTTGAGCCATGCGGATTGTTCGAATTTCAATACTCGGTGAATTTCTCGTAACACCAAACCCAAATTCAACCATTGTTTCAGGTTTCTATAATGAATTATGTATCTCTCTTTTGCGAATAGTGTTGCCATTAATTTTCGGTTATTGTAAACTGATGACGGAGGTACGCGTGACTCTGGACACAGAGGCAAATCTTTATGAAAATTATGAATTTCCTGTGGATATTCTAAATCAACTTTAAGGATATACCCTGTAGAAGCATCATCAGGAATATGACGAATATCTAAATAATCAACATTCGTCACCCATTCGAATGACCCACTTGGCAAACACTGACTCATAGCTGCACCATACAAATTATTTACGTTGTAATACATAAGATAGGATTCTTCGTTGTTTGGATCGTAGTCTTTTGCCATATAGCGATTATTCGCTTTTGCATATCTATGTGAACATTGAGCTAGTCCACCTCGAATACCCCTTTCTACAAACATCAACATATCCACATTTGTAAGGAGCTCGAGATCAATTGCCGTAAGCATCGCATCAAAAGCAAGTCCCGGAGCAGTGTAATAATGCAGAGGATCCAAATTATACGCAACTGGCCCGTTTCGTCGAAAATTCTCAAAAATATCAGCCAAAAGACGAACATCAGTTTTTAAGTACAGATCTGAATATTGGCCTAGCGTTTGTATACGAAAAACTCGCCAAACGTTACGCGCATGCGAATATTCAAACTCTGTGATATTTTCATTATGCAGTTCCGAATAAAAATTTTCGCTCGCACGTATCTCAGTCTCTTCGAGTTTTTCCCAACTGTCTATGTAATTGTATGGAAAAATACTTTTTCTCGTTAACTGTGAAAATTCCTCCGCATTTTTACAATATTTTTGCACAATTTTTTTTTCATCATTAGTAGTATTGTACAGCTATAGGGAGACAGGATTTACCCCCACCACCGCCGTCTACCCCCACCCTCTCTCCCCACCCCACTGTCTGGCCCCCACTCCTTCCCCCACCACCTGCGGTCGCTTCCCCACCCCCTATGACTCCTTAAGCCACGCCCCTTGAGTTATAGGGAGCCAATGAGAGAGAGGCTGGGAAAATCTCTGGACCGTGATTGGTCGTCTTATTTTCCCCGAGACGTGATTCGCCGACTGTAAATTCCCCGAGCTCTTATTGGTCGACTGATTTTCCATGGTGCCCTCTATAAATTTTCATCGTGTTTTCTGTACTAATATTCTTCTAGTAAACTGCGTTCTGATTGGTCGTCCAATTTCTCCTGGTGCCGTCTAGGAATTACCGAGAGTTTTTTAATACTAATAATATTCTGCAGTCGGTAAATTAGTTTTCGTCTTTTACTATTCTAATGCTACTCTAATACCGTACCGCCAAATAAAAAAAACATTTACAAAATTATTTTTGTTTAATAAATTTTCTTGCATTGACATTTTACAATATTTCGTCGTTACAATTTTTTAAAAAATCAGTGGTCTTGGGTGATGGGTCAAGGGTCATGGCAGAGTCGGTTGACGGCAACGGTGTGTCTTGCTTGCGGCCAGACTCAGCCGTTGTTGGAAGCGGCAATACCTTCTCGGGTTGGTACGGCGGCGCCGTTGACTCTTGTTCCGCGGCCTCCTGTAGACAGTCCGTGCATTCTCTCTGGAGTGGTGGATACCCTTCGAGCTGCATCTTTAGATCCTTGGGTGCCCAATGTTTTTTACAGGCTCTGTATGATGCAACCTCGGGGTCCTGTCGAATATGTTGAGGTAGTTTTGCCCACAGGATGTCGATGTATTCACTCCAGTGCCTCAGTAGCAAGGGTTTGGGAATGTATTCGAGCTCCTCCGGGAGTAGTTCCCAGGGATCCTTGCCACAGTCAATGACGAGTATGCCACTGATGATGTCCATTTTAGTGGTGGGTTGTTGACGTTGCCACGAATCGTTGACAAGTGTGCTTTCTCGTGTGGAGAGGCCGTCCTTTATATCAGCTGATGATGGTGGTGGCGGTGGTGGGGGACCGTGTGTTGACGATGAAGATGAGATGAAAACTTTTTTTCTTTTCTTTTGTTACATTCGTTTATTTACAGGTGACAACCGAAACGGGCTGTACATGTTTGTATACACCGTGATGTACAGCCATTACCGCTGCCCTTTAAAGTTTTGTTCGTCGGGTGTTTGAGACGTTTCGTCGTCTTGTATGTTTCACATATCGTAGATTCTGGTAGTAACGTCGCACAATATTATCGTTTTTCACCTTATTAGCCAAGAATAGTTTGCAAAAAGCAGCAGGGTTGTAGCCCCGACACATATAGTCAAGAAACATAACACAATATTCTCCACACACTCGAGACTTGATACACTGTAGGGGCTTGGTGCTCCACTCGTAACTCGTTGTATTTCTTCGCAGTCGATTGCGATGTTGGTTGACAAGTGGAGGCAGTCCGTAACTGTCGAAGAAGATCCCTTGACCATTGTTGTCGACGTATATGGCTACCCAATGAGTTCCTGGCTTCGTATGATCGTCCGTGTTTGCGACGATGGCTGTGGGTCTAGACCAGCGACTCGGGATGCGATCGGCGGGGAAGACTCCTTTCGTCTGTGCCGAGACATGTCTAGAGCCTCCAGCACTTCTAGGCTGTTCATTACATATGCTTCCTGTACCGGAGTGGGGGCGACGTCTTCGTGAATGCTGATGCTGATGATGATACTGATGAGCGCTACGGGGGATGGTGGGCCTAGGCTGGCGCTTCGGTGGTGGTGGCAGTGAGAGTTGTTTATTACGGTAAAGGGCAACTATTTCACCCTCCGCAGGTACCGTGGCGTCGCAGGTGTTCGTCGTAGCACTGCTGTCACTGCTCGAAGGTGCCGGGACTATATAGTCTCCCATTGTCGAACCGTGATCTGTATCGCTCGGAATTTCGATATGTATCGCTTTTCTCGGCGTATCGTTTGGCCGATCTCTCCGTTGCACGGCGCCCACTGGTTCTGAGTAAACGGGATTCTCCTTATCCAAAATCTGAGTCCGAAGCCAACGTTTTATTTTTCCCACGTTGTTTAATGCGCACTTCGCTGCATCCTCCTTTGACACACCGTGATAGATGCACCAAGTGTCGTAGGTCGGCATGTTCTTGAAGCTGGGGCCCTCGTAATCTTCCAGGTTGACTATGTCGCGGCCCAGCACATCACGTAGAATTTCCGCTTTTTGTACGCCTCTCGTATATATACGAAGTGCGTATCGACACATGGCCTTTAGCGCAGTGTATACTTTTGGCAATGGAGTATCACCGTCAACCCACTCGATACCGTGATGAAAGCACGTTAGACGATTATTACTCGCGCGGACTTCTTTAGGTAGTTCACCAAAATCGTATGGTGAATCGATAACCCAGTGGCCGATATGATCGCCCTGTAGTGTAGTAACGGCGATCTCCTTAGGAAGAAACTCGCAATGCTTGCCGTATAGAGCTTGAATATCAACTATTGCGTCCATGCTGAAGGCGTGACACGAAATGATGTCGAATGCTCGCTCGTAGTCGGTCTTAAATACGTTTTGGCTGTACGTATAGCGCCCTCACCGGGGAATGTGTGATCGTATGTTATGCATCGGAAGAGGGGATTGGACGCTCAAGCACTAAAATCCGTGATTACTTGACGTGCCGAGTCAATTTCAATAACATTATCATACTCGGCGTAGACAATACAATTTATTGTAGATGCGAGAGGTTTTGCGAAACGTACTTCGATTCTCACGGTACCGTGTTTCACGAGATTCCAGTGGGTGAAACAGTTGGCGGATAGATCAGGCGTCAAGTCAAAAGCGAATAGACAATAACCTGTTGCGTAAGCGCTGCGTGAAATGTCTATACCGTCGTTTTGGAAGTGTATACCTGTGCCCGAAAAAAGGGTGTGGTAACATTCGATCCAAGTTCTGTTGGTGTCGAACTCTGGTTGCAGTGGTTTTCCAGGTATCTGTTGACTGTCAACGTAGAGTGATAGAAAATGTATCGAATAATTTTGAAAATTAAAGTGGTTTGACGTTCTATCGCCGTTGAAAGCTTTGTTGCTAACAAAACCGAGTATTATACGCTTTGGTAATTGACCGAGTATTACATTGTCCAGTGTATCGCCCGCGACGCCGCTATGCATGGTAAACGACTTAACCTCCACACGAGTTATAGGGTATTTCGCTGTTGTTTTAGACAGCGTCTTTGCATGGGCTATAAGTACTCCTGGGTTAATTTTCGCCCGTCTTATCAGCAGTGTCGTATCGTGAATTAATATCTTGTGTGTGCAATCTTTTGATGGTGTTTCCATAAGACAAAAATCGTCTTTTGAGCGTACGAGACGTAGTCGTACTTCCACGCCGTTCAGCAAAAATTTGTCTTGATTGAATACATCACAGTGAAGATGGCCAATCATATCCAAGGTCCGACCTCCTTTGACATAACGGGCTCTCGCGTCTTGGCCATCGTTGCTCGGACTCGCGCCCGGTAGCAACTCGAAAACACCTGCAGTATCGGCATACCACAAAGCCGTAGTGAGATGCGATGTTTTTGCCGCAGGACCATAGTTCAACAACGTTTCAATGTACGCCCGGTAGGCGTAGGCATTATTAGGAGGCGCGACAAGTTTTTGATTAAAAAACACGTCTACCTGATTAAAGCGGCTGTGCAAAAAATTATTTACGGGCGCAACTTTGTACTCTGCGCCACCGCTGGATACAGCGATCATAGTATGGCTTACAGCGATCATAGTATGCGCGAGATCCAGGTATCACAAATTCGATGGGCCCGTCGTCCGACAACGAAGAGACCGGCTTGTAGTGAACCCATTGCGATGATTCTATAGATGTCTGCGTTGGCGGTATTGTGAATAAGTCGAGTTCTGAGTTCATATATTCGCACGAGTGTGAGTGTAGAAAGGACATATTTAAGCACTTCCGTAAATATCAACGCGTCGTCAATTTATTTTTTCGAGTCTTCGTCACTCTCCCCGTCGTCGTCCTTCTTTTCTTTCTTCGTGATGTTGCACTAGTAGCGCTTCTCTTGTTTCCCTTCTTCGTCTTCTTGTTCCTCGTGGTGGAAGATCTCTTTCTCGTGGAGGTGCGCCGAGTTGCGCGTCCAATCAGCGACGGATCGTTCTCGCGGCGATCGCACTATTATAGCCAGATCCCTTCATAAGTAGTGCAATTTTCTCGTCGGCTTTTCGTTTCAAATTTTCGCCGGATTCTCTGGCCCGACGCTTTAGCGACTCCTTGAATGGTACATTATTACCGCTTACATCTTCAATAACGTGCAAGCAGGTGCGCAAAGCCTCGCGTCCTATAGCTTTAGCACCTCTCGTGAGGAGCGGTAGTACACTTCTGAAGAGTCCGCCGAGAAATCGGCCAATCCCATGGCCCATTTGATAAGGTGCACCCACGAAAACATTGCTCATACGTCCACCGCCGCCGATTTGATTCTCGTAATATGACGCGTAGTGGCTCGCCATTTCGTCTAAGAGACTCGCTTAAAGTGAAGCGTCAGCATTAACATTCCGTACTCAAATGTGATTGGCCGTCCCAACTTGTCTCTTATATCTATTTCGATCGTACGAAAACAATTATTAAGCAACGGTAAGTAAGTAAATTTGCCGGCGAAAAATATTTCACCTGTGTCGAGCCATACTTGTACTTTGCTGTATTCAGATTTACTATACGCAACAGAGCGGCCTGTGTGTCACCAACTGTGTAGGGTACGCACAAATCCGTATAGACAATGATTTCTTCGGGTAGAGCGCGGGCAATGCAGGCGGGCATCTGACTTTCGCGTTGTATACCGCGGGTAAAGCTGACGTACGAATTCCCGGCGCTTTCCAAATCTTTACCCGGCGTTAACTCGAAGCCAAACACGTGACGAAGCTTGTCGCTCATTTGCAAGAAATTCAACGATTCCTCAATTTCTTTGCCGCACTTTTTACCCTCAATCGCCACGTAACCGCTTGCATTTTTTGCATTAACTAGTCGTATACATGTCTCGTTTATACCGGGCAGACTATTTATACTTTTCATTAAAGCCTCATGATTGTCGTATACACAGTACGGTATATGGGTGATTTTTAGGTCTTTTCGGCCGCATGGTGTCCACTGAATTTCAGTCTCATCACGCTGGATATGTATCATCGTGCAAGGTATGTGAACTTCCGTTAAACCCACGACCCAATGACCGTTGAGGGTTATTTCACGTGAAAGGTGTGTGGTGAAATTTGTCGTAGTGTTGTTCGGAAAATACTTCATGCTGCTGTTGCTCGGCAGGACGAGAAAAAAAATTTCGTCATTGTACATGTTGGCTGAGCGTATTCACTACGCTAGCCTCCAAGGTCGCGAGCGTTAGACGCCGATATCCACGAGTTGAATTTCGACGGGTTACCGACCCAGCTGACAAAAAGCTGTTTCTTCGCGCCGCGACCTTTTGTTCGTATTACACGGTCGATTTTGAATTCTTTATTTTCCGCAACACGTTTCTCGTGTACAGGCGTGATTTCTTCCGTATAAAAAAATCCGTCGATTAACTCTCCCTCAAGATCATTTAATTCGTAAACCCGGATACCCTGACGGACCGTAACTTTTGTGATTCGGAAAATTTCTTCACTCCAATTCCGCTCGTAACCCTTCTCGAAAGTGCCTTTTGTTCGACTAATCCTAACGTAATCGCCGCACTTGTATTTAACGTCGGTGAAACGCCTTTTTCTGCGTTGCCTCAACGATGGTCTCGTCATATTCTCGTATGCTACATCAGCATTGTGTAAAGTCACAGCGACCGGTTGCATCTTAATTGACGAGTGTTTGGCATGGTTGTACGCGTCGACGAGTTGTTGTAGAACGTAAATGTATCGATGAGTATTTCGGTGCGTGAAGTAACGCCACATTCGCTCTTTCAGCGTACGATTGAAGTGCTCGACAACTGCTGCTTTTATATCAGGGTTACGCGTAACTCTAAACACAATATTGTTCTCCTTAAGAAAGACTTGCAACTCTTTTCCGACAAACTCCTTGCCTTTATCGGTCTGTAGACAGGCGCGTGACCGTCCGGTGCTTCGTTCAAAAATCCGTTTAAAGGCTTGCGTCACAGAGTGCACTGTTTTATCTTGTAGCGGTTCGACCCATGTATACTTGCTCAATACATCAATGACTGTGAGCAGGTAGCAGGTATTATCGTTGTAACTCTTTAACGAGCGTAAATCGACGAGATCAGCCTCCCAAACGTCGTCTATGTTGTCAACACTGTAGCGAAGTCTTGGGAAAAGCCGCTTGACGGGCTTGTGAATGGTGTACGCGTCCTGTTGGGTCAACCAGTCATAAACAGCGGCTACTTCACTTTTTTTATCTGTAAGTCGTCTTGCACCGGCGTAACCAGCGGGGTGCGAAGGGTCGTAATACACTTTTCCGTACGGCATCTCTCTCTCTCTCTCTCTCTCTCTCTCTCTGACGTTTATGCTCCAGCAGACATTGGACTATTCATAGTTTTAGCCAGTGTACAAACCCTCGAGGTATTTGAACGGCCCCGTCTGAACGTGGTGTCGTTGTAATGTTCGACCGCTCGGCAGCCTCCGTATCCGCGGCCATACTATCCTTCTTGTTCTTCTTCTTTGACTCGTCCTTTTCACTCTGTTTCGCGAATAGTCGGAATTTAGCCCACGACGATTGTTGAACGTGTTGTACCCCGAATAATAGAAGTATGCAGGCGACACGTGAGGCGCGATCGCCGAAACCGAGCGCCTCGCTAACGATTGAGCAATCGACGCATCGAGCGCGCGACTCTCAATCGCGGTCAAGTAATGCAGCGCGTCAGCAGTTAGCGTAACGCGGAGCCTCCAAATTCTCGAACAGAATCTGGAGCGTCAAATAATAAACAACGGGCATCGAAAAGCGGAGATTGTCGCAATATATCCGGTGGTCGCACTATTACCGATTATCGCAATAATGCTTCGTCTTTAAAATTATGTTGACACGCTCGCTCCGTATATATCGATACGAGCGCGAGCATTGGACAGTCTGGAATGACTCGTGAAACAAGGGGTCCGATTGACTCCTGAAACTGTGCGTCTGGTCCAAGGGATTCGAGCAAGGAATCCAAGTTGAAAGTATAAAACGTGATAGCGGGTCGAACCTGGGTACTATCAAAGAGTGAGTTATGTCGTAAAAGTGAAACAGTTAATTGTTCTGTAAACGACGCTGATTTATGAAATGTACGAGATTGTTGCGAATTAATCCAAGTGTGATACCGAATTACGAAGTGTAATCGATTGTATTTGATACTAAATATCGAATTGTATTCGATAGTTAAACTGTTTTGATGTTTTCGTTCATCAATAAATTATCATCTTGGTCTACGTTCAGTGGTTCTCACTGGAGTTCTAACTCCTAAACTGGTTCAATCCCTTTTATTATTTCGGGTTAAAATCCCAACCTTCGAGCACGGAGTGATCAACCGGGTTTCGGCGGTACAACAAACGTCTCTTCACGACTAGTTCTAGTTCTAATACCAGCCGCACTTTTACCATCAGACCGTTTTACTTTCGCAGCTATAGCATTGTCAACGGTTCCTTCTTCTTTTTCTTCCTCGCTGCTGTAATCGGGGCTTTCGTCGTTATCCACGCCCGGATTATTTTGTGTACGCTCAACACCGAATCGCTCCTCTCCCAGTGTCCATAATGCGGTGTTTCCGATAAATTCACGTGGTATAGAGATATCTCGTAGACTCTGAATAAAGTCACGCCGACCCACGGCTTTAAACTCCTTTCTCGATCGTAGCGCGTCGTTAATAAGATCGACAATATTTGAATTTGGTACAAGCTTGCCGTCTATAGTCACGCGCCCCTCTTGGTCCCATCTGATGCGTTGTACTGCGCCCGGTGAATTGCGAAGATAAGACACGAGAGCTTTAGCTTTATGTCGAAACTTTTGCGGCACGCTGTCTATGATTATCGTATCATCGAACGTCCCATTTGCCTGTGGTGGCGCCTGCTGTTCACGAGACATTGCGGCGGTCGCTCCAGGTAGTGCCGGATCTATTGGGCCTTTTCGTACTTCGAGCAAAAATAAATACCTCTGCAACACATGTAGATATTGTTTCCACTTTTCCGAGTCATCGCGATACTTTTTTGAGCGTAAAATTCCCGAAAGCTCCTCGTCGAGTCGCGATATAGGATTACCCGGCGTCTGTACACTTGGTGGACCGACAGGCGGTGCACGAGTTCCTCCGCCGCCACCGCCGCCGCCGCCGCCTCCGATCATCGGGTCTTTCCATATCCCCGCCTCGTCAGCCGGTACTAAAATCATTTTCTTCGCGTGTTCCATTAGATCTCGCATGTTTAAATTAAGAGTCAGTACTTCCGCCACCGCTGCCGGTAAACAGTCTACTGACCAAACTCCTGATAATCGGTGCCAATAAAAGCAGCAAAAATGCTCCACAGCCTTTCTGCATGATGAGACGTTTTTTCGCTCTCCAGTTGAATTTTCGTCGTTTACGAGCGGTGCCGTTGGCTCTACTCCGGCCGCCACCGCCGCTCTGTGTTATTGCGGACCACGGCGCTAGTTGTCGGCATGCATTTGTGGATCGTCGGGAAATATATTGGTGCGGCATCGACACATATCAGGCGTCGATTGCTTTAGATCCAACAGTAGATATCCCTGCGGCTGCGCAGTCGCATCGTGATACGCTTCCGTTAAAAAACACGGATCCTCGGGATAAACTTGTCTCGCAAGATGCTGAATTTGCGCTCGGTCTCGGGGATTTTTAAAAATAACAATATAATTCGCATTCAGCGAAATATCGCGTTGTCCGTGTCCCTGATGAAAAATATTTTGTGTTATGAAAATAACGCTGATATTTTTATGATGACTGCCTTTCGTGAAGAGATCTACTATCGTATTGTTTGACGATTCCCTCATCAAATCGTCGATAATAACCAATTTCTTACAGTCGTTATCTTGTGAATAATCCTCCGGCTGCGGTAGTCCTTCGTGAAATTCGATTTTAATATTAGCGCTCGTTGAATCCTCATGCGACGAATTCTTGAACAGAGCGGCAGTATCGGCATCGAGATTATCACTGTAGTAAAATATAATACGGCCAAACGTAGCATCGCTCATAGCCGCTAGATGGCATAAGAATCTTCGCACGAAAACTGTCTTACCACAGCCTGTTGGCCCTCAAATTAGTGAAGTCCACGGATGTTTCCATCGTACGTCCATTTTACGTGTTTTTTTCTTTTGCGAGCGTTTCGTTGACGTAGCCAAAACTCGCGCTGAAAACACTTATAAATATACTCGTTTTTACGCGACTATAAGCTTAACTCGGCGGCGGCGGCGGCGGCGGCGCGGAGGACACACGTCGCGACAGGCTAACTCGACGTGTGCGCGGCGGTGGTCCAGCTAGTACAGACCCGTTCGCTCACAACATCAGCTTATGAGCGGGCGAGCGCACGCGCGTGTCGATCAGCTCTTATACCGCGGCCACATGTTCTCTATAGAGCTTTTATATCGCGCAAGTGGCGCCGCCTAGCTTAAAATGAAGAAAATTCTCAACACTGACTAGGAATATCTTTCAATTTTTTATTTTTTTTATTCATTTTTAACGAAGAGTCATGGTGAAACGTTTATTGCATATCTCTCTATATATATAAAGTTACCGCCGCTGTCGCCGCCGCCGCCGCCGTGTCAGGAATCGAGGGGGTCAGCTTCACCATAAGGTGGGGGAGGTCCATTTCGGTGAAGCTGATCCTTTTCCCTTTATTAAAATGGGAAAAAGGACAGCTTCACCAAATGGAGAGCCTCCCCCCGTACGGTGAAGCTGACCCCCCCAAGGCCGAAATATTCTAAGTCCCCAAGAGGGCCTTGACTCGAAATATTCTAAGTCCTCCTTAAAGGGACTTAGAATATTTTTCGGGGGGGGGGGGGGGGGGGGGGGGGGTGCGAAGGAGCGTGGAAGAGGAAGGCCAAAATATTCTAAGTTCCTCTAAGGGGATTTCGAAGGAGGCAGCAGAAAGGCAGTGGAGAAAGAAGCCAAAATATTCCCCAAATGGGTCTTAACTCAAAATAGTTTACAATTGACGCGCGAGCCCGGGGAAACGCTAGTATATATTGTAACGCGGTTTTTTTGGCGCGTTACAAGAATTGCGTCATCAGCGGATTTTGGTCCCGTCGAGCACGCGTTTTCCCCACTGGCAGAGTCCCCAAGCGATCTCAAGGGTTCCAAATTACGAAAGCGTATAAAATGATTAATTTCTTTGTTTTTATTTATTTCTTTTACACGATTATAACGAGGCGATCTTTATCGGCGAGCGATCTACGTTTACCGTCATTACGAATTGAGCAAAAGTATCGTTTTGGCTAACGGTACCGCTACGAGGTCATGGCATCTTCTCTCATCCTTCAACAACACCGAAAATCATCGCTCTGGGCGCACCGACAACGGAGAAGTCGCAGCTTAACGATGTCAGCATCGGATCATCGATGACTGCACCCCGGGACCAACGTCTACGAAGATTCTTCAAGCGAAACGTCGTGCGATAGTTCGAGCGAGGCGTCAGCGCCGTCTTCGTTCGAATATTAATTTCGCGCGAGCGATAGTTCGCGATAATCGTAGGGCGTCGCCAGGTACCGGGGTACCGAAAATATTAGTAAAGGGAGGGGAGAGCGAGACCGCGAGATGAATTAGCGTAGATTACTCGGGGACTCTCGTCGTATCTTTTGTGGTGTGAAGACGTGTGCTCGAGTGATCGAGATGGCCAAAGGGATAGCTCCGCGCGAAAGGGTGTATCACCTCGGTACCGGACCGATCGCGGCTCTGGAATTATCGACGGGCCGGTGGGTTGGGCACAATTCCGATAATTCCACATCGAACATCAGACTCTCGCCGGTAAGGCTGCCGTCTTTTTCCTCGGACGCGTCATTTTTGTATTTTGTCGTCGTTTTATTATTTTTGAGTGTCCGCGCGCACTCTTCGCGATGACGGTTCTCGTCCTAGGCGAGTGGAATAGCTTCCCTCTGGGACGCGTGGGACTCGTTAAGGGGGAAGTTGGCCTGCAATAGCTGGACGGCCTGTCTCGTAATTTTCTTGTATTGTTCGTGTTTATTTTATTGTTTTGTTGTAATCTATTTTCGAGTCTTGAGATCGTTTGGTAGAATAACGTAGCTTGTAGAAATTTGATTTACGCGAGAGATCCGTACAGATAAGTGTGGCGAGCGGTTCGCAGGAACTCGGACGTGCGGGAGTTAATCGCGGGCGGGCTTCGACGGCTTTGGCTGTTCGATCTCGCGCTGCGAACTCGAAAAATTAAACGAGTCACCTGCCTGCTTCGCGCCGAGTGATCACGCGGCATAGTGGGGTTTAGCTTTTTTTTCCGACACGTCTTTCGGTACCATCGCATGCGCGATGTACGTCGAGCCGTGAATTAGTAGGGACTATTATTTCTGTAATTGTGATTAATTTTTCATCGAGAAAATTCGAACCGGTGAACTGAGTAGCCGGAGAGAATTTTAGTAGGGAAATTCTTATTCTTGTGTCGAGTCACCCCGGGTACCGTCCCGGATAAAAGTAACGTGTGATTTTATAATTTCTTGGAATAAATTTATTTGTTGGATTTTCCCTAAATTCTGTCGATTGTTAATTGCTTTATTTATTGGAAATGTACCCCATTGTTAAATCGCCAAGTCAACGAACCGCCCCTCTACCCTTGTGAGCTGCAGCTAGTCGGCTGTCATCATTTTCGTTGTTTCGTGAACTCTGAAAATCCGATCGCGTCGAGCTCGAGGCTCGGCTGGCGCCCTCAAAAATAAAGAAGCGATCGAAACGAATTTTTGTGGCCAACGGGGTACCGGTTTTATTTCATTAATATTTTTCTTAAAATTTTATTTTCGGAGTGTGAGGGCACTCGCTGGAAATTTCGGTCACAATATATATAAATAGAATTTTCATTCCGTTTTTTTTTTTTTCATGAAAATCGTGTTGACTATCTGTGTATTGAAATAACTTTTTTATTCTTTATATATTTGTATTCGTATAACTATATCGAATATTTACAAAACATTTTTTTGTAAGTTGTCGTTGCAGTTGTCGTTGCAGTTATCACTAATTAAAATATAAACATTACATAACATTACACGCATGAGAGTTTTTAAGTTTATCATATGTATTGTGATTTTCTCGAAATAGCCGTCCTGTTAGATCCGCGATTTCGATTACCAAATCTTTTTTTTTTTAAATTTATTTTCCGACCGGGGTTCGGCTACAGGGCCCTGCTCTTTTTCTGTACGATATAGACAGAGGAGGCTTCAGAGTATTGGTTCTCACCTGGTCTATCGACCGAGAAGCACATTCATCATAAGCCTCCCTATGAAATGATGAAAATTTATGTCGTTAGTTTTGTTTGTTTTGATATTCTGCTTTCTGCTCTCGAGTCGTATTTCGGCTAGATGTCAAACGACAACTTAATTATCTCCGTAATAACGGCGAGTGTGCGGTCGGCAGTAGCTTGCGCTGGCATTCCGACTGCTCGTCCGATATCCGGGCTCCGCGCGGGGTCGCCTTCTATGTCGGCTGCTGCGATAGCACGGGATAGAGGCGACGGTAAACGAATTTCGGCGAAATTTAAATGTCTACGAGTCTCGAGCGTAGGAGATACTAAAGGGATCCGGCTCTTTAATTTCGGTGTTTATGTTTATCGAGCGATTCAGTCCCGCGTTACGCAACGGTGCGAATCTCGAAGGAAAGCGTTTGTTGATATCGCGCTCCGCGGAATGAAACACCCGAGTCGTTGATATTCGCGCTTCTCAAACGCGGATTGACAATTAATTAATGTGAATAAGGGGAAGTGTACGATTATAAGGAAGTTATCTAAAAACTATTCAACGACTCCGCACGTCGTAACTGTCGGGAGTTGGGATGCTCGCGAGCAGGATCGACGAGTTTTATCGAGGAGGCCGGGGGTTGCCTAGCAGATCGTATGATGACCACGCCGATCGGGTTAAATTAAATTACGGGTGCTAAGCACGATTAAGCGGTGAAGTGTGCAGAGCACGTAAGTGGCTTACTGAGCGATATAATATTATAGGAATGAGTCTCGAGTTCTTGAGGGTCGGATTTTTATACCCTCAGATCTCGAGTCACGTGATGTGCGTTAGGAGAGGGACGTTTACGTCACTTAACCGAATTTTTGTCGCATTTTTCAAATTTCGATTAGAATTGGTAACGTCGTCGTCGTCTTATCTCTCTACTGTATTTGTCAGTGTAAGAGATCTAGGAGCGCGCGGGGCGTTTCTGTTTCTTATAACAGTCGCGACGGCTTATCTCTGCGTGCGATTGCTTGGCCCCGTTGACGCTAAGGCGTGCCCAATTCAACTTTAATTCGAGCGTCGCCCGAGCTCGATATTCTATATCGGTGGCTGTTTACTTCGTCGCGCTCGAATGAGTCAACGGACATTCACTCTTAACTCGGAGGTGAAAATGTCCCGTCACAGTATATACAATTAAACGCTAATCTTCAGTCTTATTCATACTTTTACACAAATTTGACAATTATTTTACATAAACTCTATTGAACGGGCGACGTCGACAAAGACAACAATTACGACGGCAACGGTTACGCGCTTACCGAGGGCTAATCTTTGAAGCCAAATGGTAGCGACAATGTATGTGCCACATGACGTCGTTTATGGCAAACTACTCGGCAGGTTTTCGTAATTTCACGAGTTACGTCCTCATGGAGAGCCGTCCGCTGAATTGACGCATAATTCAGTTTAATCGTCTGTACATTTGGCCTCGGTAAATCGGCTTTAATCATGTCTCTTATCGAATCAAAGTTAATTTTTTGGGAATTTTGGTGATTTAAGCTCAAACCCTTGACCTTACACTCGGTTTTCGTAACCACTTCGGGGTTCTCGCTATTGACTACCTGATACCCATAGAATTTGGGGCCTCCGGAGACAAACGACTTTATGTAGTCGGTTGGTTTCTTTAACTCACTGGTCAAATCGCCGAGAAAATTAGCGAGCGGCGGCACCCATTCACCCGATCGACCTGTGCTGACATAAATCACTGAGTCCGTGTCGTAGTACAATACGCGTCGATCTAGTTGCTCGAGATAGCTATATAGCTTTAAACGCGCCTGAACTGTTGTGTACGCCGCAATGACGACACTCGTTTGCGAGGAAGGTATTACCGCCTTGTCTATCGACACCCAGTTAGCGTATAAGACGTCGTCGTTTACCGGAAGTAGCCGATGTACCTCTTTGTCGTTATCCTCCAGAAGCAGTAACAGCTGCTCGCGAGTATTAACGATCGTCGTTTGTGATAAATTATCCCGCTGCCCAAACTTACCCCAAAACGAGTTGAGACAAAGCTTCGCAACGGAACGCAAGCCCGGATTCTTGTTAATCTTATCCGCCGTTAATTTAATTCCTTCAGCGCGTTCATAGTCCCTGATATACCTTGCCTGCGAGTCGGTATCGTTACATTCTGCGGGCCAACCGCTCGCTTCCTGCTTGATTTTCAGAAACGTATTTATATAATCGACAAAGAGGCCGCCATCATGCGTTTCGGGATTGTATTGAGTCATTTCATAGGCCCAAATAACCGCTATCTGCTGGACTTTATAGCCGACCTCGATTGCTTTTCGACCCTCGTCTATTACCCAAGTACCGGTAAATACACGATCGTTCACATCCTCGTGAGGACACGACGTCTGTGTCTTTTCCTCGGCACATGTGCGGCACAACGCAAAGAGTAGTTTATGGTGCCTACGCACAGGTAATACCGGATGGAAAAGATTTCGAGGTGGCAAAATCGTACAACGGATCAAACCATTAATCGACGTTCCCAGAGCATCGTACGAACCATTGAGCAACGTGTCGCATTCTGTGTCAACGTAAATCGTAGGATGTCCCTTCGGAAAACGACCTGTTTTGGAAATATACGGGTAGAGCGAATAGATGTCGATATATTGGATTTTTTCGCGTTCCGCAACGTCGTATACGGTAACGGTGTTGCCTGTTCTACCACCGAAAAACGCGTCGCGAGGATTCAAGCTCTCCGTCTTTAGTCGTGGATGATTACGCAAAAACGCATCGATTGCTGGGTTAGCGTTTCGCTCGTCTTGAAATTCGCACTCCCACATAATGCGCAACTCGTAACCGCGATCTCGAATCTGCACGTCGATGGCCCTGGTACGCTCGTAACGCTGATCGTACGACTCGTCGTTGGGACGCGACCGAACCGTACGATTCTCGGGAAAACAGCGGGGGCAACCGTGCCAATAACACCCGTGAAACTGATACACGAAACGGTCCTCACCGATTTGTGCATAGCCGTCAACGAGCAGCCCCTCAGGTAGCCTTAACTCTCGACCTCGCGTAGCGTGGGTTATTTCGTGACCCACGCAATGCTCTACCCATAAAAGCCATTCGTTGGCTTGCTTCGAATGTCTGTCGGCGAGTCTGTAGCCACCGCTGGGTATAAGCCCTATTGTCTGTGGCTTTAGATAATTACGCCTAAACACTTTCGAACAAGCCGCCGCGATTGTTACGGCCTCTGTGAATGGGCAAACATTGCCGACCTCGAGAAAAATCCGCCGGAATTCTTTGCATGCTCGTCTCAATATGTCTACGTCCATCGCGCAGTACTCTTCGATCTCGATTTGAAAGTCAAACACCTCATTCGCGGCTGCAGCCTCCGCGTACCAGCCGTGGAAGGCCCTATAGCCATCGGGCGTCATACCCTCGGGCGAGTAGTACTCAACAGCCGGTAGCTCTCCGCGATATGTTTGGTTTTCTATTGTGTTGAAAAGATGAGGAAAGTAGCCCTTTCCCATTCTATGTTTGAAGCCGAAGGCCTCTGGAAGAGCACTGAGTCGCATGTGAAAATAGTTCATACTATCAATAAAAATGGTACGGCCTATGCGCATCGATATGATGGAATTTCCCGTCAGGATAAGTTTTGGTAGACCGAGATCTTTACAATTCTCGGTAATATGGCGTAATATGAACTGTGCGTCGAAAGCCTTCGCGTTGTGAGCGATGCAGACAATTTTGCGGAATGATGTTGCGCGACGCACTGCGAGATCGACTAGTTCCGAGACAGGCGCTCTACGGAAAACATGTTTTCGCACGCCGCACCACATACACGTATTGTCGGTGGTCAGGTCATCGACGGTCGACAAGCATCTATCGCACAGCTGCTGCGCGACGCAAAGAGTTACCACGTGCTCGCGAGTATTGTCACCCGGTGCTTTACTATAGAGTGTGTCTTGACGGGTCTCGAAATCATAAAAAATAAAAAGTGTTCGCGGGTGTTTGTCTTCGTCAGCTAGAACCCGCGGTGCCACTGGCTGCATGTAGCAATGCTCATTGTACCCGTGTACACTACGGCACAGCTGACAAAAAGTTTTACCGCAGTTATGAGCCTTTTGCGAAGCATCAAACAGTTTCAAGCATGTTTTACAAAATCGTACTGTCTTACAAATCGATTTCCGTTCAGAGCCGCGAGTGTTTACACGATTTTCACGGCTTTTCAAATGATTGTCAAAACACTCTCTGCTATGAAAAAACCGTTGACAATCCTCGCATGACCACTCGTCGTTTGCACGACGACGACGACGACGACGACGACGACGACGACGACGACGACGACGATGACGATGATGACCGTGCTGAGCTCGACGGTGATACTCCTGAACGGTCTGCGGAAGGAAGCGGGACGTGTGATCTACTATTACAGTCTACTACGGTTCTGGGAAGCGGGGGAATGATTCGATAATTCGATTGATGATTAGATCATCATCCTCGTCGTACGAGTCGGATCCTGGGCACCGCTGCCCGCGCGAATCGCACCACGGCGCTTGTAGCAAGTGGTTTGGTATCGCGCGAACGGAGTCGTTGTCGGAGTGATCCGCATCGTACGACGACGGCGATTCAGATTCCGAATCATCGGTTGGTAATGGTGATTCTGAACCCAGATCATCAATATACAATGATGATTCTGAATTCGAATCATCTTTCGTCACAGGATCGTAATGACGCGAGGAGACAGGACTATTTACATAGGCAGGATCGAGTCTTTGGGTCACAGGCGGATATTCTAAGACGGTATGACCGCCCAGGCACCAGTCGGCGTGCTCGTCGCACGGTTGAGCAGCGTACAATAACCACCGGTACACACCTGTGGGTTAACTTTATTTGTAAACGGGTGCTAGAGGATATGACTATACAGACATATAAACAATGCATGTATATCCGCGCATATATATTATCTCTCTATATATATAAAGTTACCGCCGCTGTCGCCGCCGCCGCCGTGTCAGGAATCGAGGGGAGGGCAAAAATATTCTAAGTCCCTCTAAGAGGGACTTAGAATATTTTTTTCGGTCGAAGGGGGGGGGGGGGAGAGAAAAATATTCTAAGTCTCCCTTAGAGGGACTTAGAATATTTTTCGGAGGGACGGGGGGGGGGGGGGGTGCGGAGGAGCGTGGGAGAGGAAGGCCAAAATATTCTAAGTTCCTCTAAGGGGATTTCGAAGGAGGCAACAGCGGTGGTCGGCGGCGGAGAAAGAAGCAAAAATATTCTCCAAATGGGTCTTAACTCAAAATAGTTTACAATTGACGAGCGAGCGCGCGTAGCGCGCGAGCCCGGGGAAACGCTAGTATATATTGAGACGTATCTCATAGGCGCATGCTATAGGTAGGTTCACGGAGTATAGCGCGAGAGCCCGCGTGGGCCCCGATTCCCTCAATAGGTATAGTACGCGCCGGTAGTCGGCAAGGCGGCCGCTAGATACCGCATTTTTCTCGCGAACGGATAAGCGACGGCGCGCGCGTAAAAGGGCGAGCGCGAGTCGAATCGTCACCCAGTTTTACCAAGAACACAGGTACTATTCCTTTTTTGTTACCTCCGGGTCCCCAGAGCCTTCGGCGACGTTGGCTCCAGGTGTACTCAAATTCCCGAACCAGGGTGCACACATCTTTGGTGACGAAGTAGTGGGCATTCCTGTAACCAGTCACCGCTAGTAGGGTCGCGAGTAGGTAGGTAACCCGAAAGGGAGGGAGCCGGAAGCGAGTCGCGGATCGACCAAGTGGTGACACGGTTGGTTCACGATCTCGTGGAAGCCGAACTCTCCGACGAGGGCCCTGCGCTACGGGTATCGGAAAATCGTTGTCGACAGGTTCGCACGATATTCCTGTGGGATACTCCGTAGGCACGGCAGAATAGAAACGCAATTAAAATTCATTTTGTAATAATAGTTTACTCCCTAATTTAAAATGAAAAATTAAATAATGCAACTTGTAAAAAGCCATGTCAACGAAGAAAGCTCCGTAGATACGACAGTATCAACTACAAAATTTATCGTCTCTCGTATCGAGCCTTTGACTCGTTACGTGTAAAGTATTTCAACGAAAAAGAATGGTAGAATAAACGGGGAAAACTGAGTAGAATTAATTTTCACGATTTACCGACATCCGGTCGATAAATCGCTTTTCTGTCTTTCTTTCCGAGTAAAATCACGACACAAAGAACAAAATCAATAAAATTAGTATGGTTCGATTCGTAAAAGGAGAATTGCGCACGACTCGTAACATTTTTCGTTTTTTCAGCGCCATCCGCATGTAAGGCAACGAACAAATGTTATATTATACTAAAATTGATAATTACAGCTCGCCGAGAACTCGAGTGTGTTTCGTAGAATAAGTAAAGACCGATGAAAAAGGTAAGCGTTGATACTACAGATTCCGATGTATCACATTTTCTATTGGAATATGTTTTAATAAAAAGAACAATATCACCGAATCGACAACGTCTAACGATTATTTGCTCGCCCCGAACCCCTAACGTGACCCTTCGAACCGTGTGCGTGGCACCGGCCAAAAAGGTGAACGTTACAATATATATATATGTTCGCGTATATACACATATGTATATATATGTGTGTATGCACGGACGATGGTATGCACGATGGTATTAATGGTATGCACGGACGAACGTTTCAGACGTCTGCAGCGAAACGTCACACATGTTCAGAAGTGTTTCGACGTACTTTGTGCCGAATTACTGATATATATCCCGCCGATGGAGACGCCGGAAAAGATAGACAGTTCACGTGTCAAAGATTTGATAAAGAATAATTTCAAGTTATTGAAAGAAGCTGTTAAACGCCGATTGGACCCGTCGTTTATCGAGCTCACGTTTGGCATCGTATTCCTTGAACTGACGGTACTGGGTATCCCTTTCATCGTGAACGTGATGAAAAAATACCTCATGAAGAAGAAGAAAAGTGCGAATCAATAGTCGCGTAATCGTATACATATCCTTTTGCTCATATGGATATGCTATCAACAGACATCAGACCATGCGTATTTAGCAGTAACTCTACCGATTGGTAATCAATTACGTCGATCCAGTATTATTAATTATATTGTTCATTATATTGTCATTGTATTCATTATTATAAGTAGATTTAAGATTATTTCTCGTCGGTCTTCACTTTGCGTCACTTGCCCTTACTTATATGATAATCATGTATGAATAAGTATTTTATGTTTCGTTAACCGTACATTGTAAACTTTCGTTAGTCTGGGAGGATGAGACATGGGAGGGGATGGATTATACAGAACGTCTAAGCTACTGAATAATAATTCGATATACTTAAAATGTCGATTTATTTTTACCTGCTTCGAATTACCATCATAAGGATCCGGCTGAACCCCATTTTACCGACTGCAGAATATTTTAGTATTGAAAAGAAGTCGGCAACTCTTAGAGGGCGCCTTGGAAAAATTCTTCGACCAACCAGAACATCGGAAATATCGGACGTCCACTCATTATAAAGCGAATGATTGGATTAATACTAGTACATAAAAGACGATGGAAATTTATAGAGGGCGCCATGGAAAATCAGTCGACCAATAAGAGCTCGGGAATTTCCAAGTCGGCCAATCACGGCTCGGGGAAAATGAGACGACCAATCACGGTCCAGAGATTTTCCCAGCCTCTCTCTCATTGGCTCCCTATAACTCAAGGGGCGTGGCTTAAGGGGCCCTAGGGGGTGGGGAGGGGACCACAGGTGGTGGGGGAAGGAGTGGGGGCCAGACAGCGGCGGTGGGGGGGGAGAGGGTGGGGGTAGACGGCGGTGGTGGGGGTTGGCGCCAGTGGCCGCATGGTGGGAGTAAATCCTGTCTCCCTATAGCTGTACAATACTACTATCATTAATAAGGTAAGAAGCTTATTTTTCATTGCTACTCGGCCTAAAGCGGTACGAGTCGATAAATCTAAAATCTATTGATGTATCTCTGATACGGTTTGTAAAAGATATATACTTTTCCTTGTTTATCGGCAGAAGACTTATACGGCCACTAAAACTGGCCAATTCTGCGATTAAAAAATGCGAGTCATATCCCGATAAGTTATGAAAAACCACAGGAATTGTATGTAAATCTCGGTAATTCAAATTACACTTCTCGTGGGCAGCACCGCGATACTTACCAGTCAGATAACAGTGATCGCGCTGCTTGATATCTTCGAGGCAAAATAGTCTCTCACAAATATGACAAACTTCAGCGGAATTAAATTCGCGAATTTGTTGCTTATTTAACGGATACATTGGCATGATTGTAGTTAAAATGCTATGAAATGATGGAGCCAGTGTCTTCAATTAATTTACAAACCATTTTACGCACTCAACGCCACGAAAAATCTTAAAAGGTGAAATCGAATCATCGTAAGAACAATGCAAATATATGCAACACTATACGTGATATGCTTTTGATAGCTTATCGTGTTTCCATGCTCCTCTCTAACTACTTTGTAATTATTCATAACCTTATAATCACGTATAAAAATGACACAAGCACCTGTCACAAATCCAGATAACATGTGTATGTCTGGAAATTTGAGAACTCACCAATCGAGACAAATTTTTTATCCAAACAAAATGATAAACTGAACGTTCTTCTTCTAAATTAATTGTTGTCTCTAGCAAAAGCAAATGGAAAGTAGGCTTAACAGATTTCTGACGACTTATATAAACTGGTACGATCTCACTATTCTTCTCAATACAATAAACGTTGATCAATAATCCGTTCAATTTTTCGGACAGGGGAATATTTTCCAAACCCATGGGAAAATCTATTCCTTCATACTTGAGCTCTGAACTGAAGTGTCGATAAGAATGTATGCGATTAGCATGATTTCTAACTGGATGAAGAGCTGCCATGACAGACCACAAAAAACAGTACGTATCGTTATTCTCGATGTTAACAACGGCTTTCTTACGTTGTATCTCCTTCGGTAGCTCGACGTACGTTGACATACCTCCTTTGACATACATACTTTGGCTCAAGGAGGCCAAAAAACTTTGAAGGATTTTCTGGGTAATGAACAACAGAAATCCGAGGGAAAGGGACAACAACGGGAAGTGTACGTGTCAACGCCACATCTGGAGGCGTCGCGAATGACTTCCACATCAAATCACCTGTAAGGGAGGAGTATTGATGTTGAAAGCGGATACAGGAGCTGAGGTGAGCATCGTAAGCGCAGAGGCACTCAGCGAAGGAACCGTGGCGGAAGATACAGGAGTGTCTATCATCTGGCTGGGAGGCTCCCCCGTACAAGCGAGATGTGCAATCGAGGTGCATCTCGAGACGCCGAGGGGTACTGTTGCACACTGGTTCCACGTTGTACACCCCGGGGTGGCACTGGGGGTGCACGAATTCCTCGGGATGAACTTTATAAGGAGGGATATACTCCGAGGCAGGGAAATACGGATTTTCGGGCACAGAATGCCTTTCGTGGACGGACGATTAAAAATGCGTTTACCACCGCAAAGTAAAAGTATTGCGTATGTTGCAACGTGCAGTGGGGCAGTAGGAATCGTCGACAAAAATGAGGTGGCCGAGTGTGTTGCACTCGGCGCCTGTGTAACCACACCGCAAGGCAACAGATGTGCGGTGTGCGTAATAAACATGACTTCCGAAGAAGTGGAGATCGAGCGACCGACGGTGACACTCAAGCCGCTCGAGTCAGCAGAAAATTCGAGCGACATCGGGAGCGCGTGCGAGGTGAACACGGCGCGCGAGATGAGCACCGCCGAGGGGGGGAACGGCGGCACGCGACTCACGCGGTTACGAGAGGCGATGTCGTTTCTTGAGGAAAGAAATACAGTATCTGGGACACGTCATCTCAGAGGAGGGGGTGCGACCGGATCCCTCAAAGATCGCCGCAGTAAAGGATTTCCCTGTACCTCGTAATATGAAGGGAGTCCAGTCCTTTTTAGGGCTCGCGGGATATTACCAAAAATTTATACGAGATTTTTCGAGGACCGCGAAGCCACTCACGGAATTAACAAAGAAAGAAATTCCCTTCGTTTGGACGGCGAAGCAGGAGCACGCCTTCGAGGAGTTGAAAAAAGCGCTGACGACGGCACCTAGTGTTACAATATCCGGATTTCGAGAGGCCGTTCGTCGTGACATCAGATGCCTCCGATAAGACCATCGGCGCTATACTATCGGAGGGGGAAGTGGGCGACGACTTGCCTATTTGTTACGCAAGTCGCACGCTAAATAAGGCAGAGCAAAATTACTCGACGACGAAGAAAGAATTGATCGCGATCGTATGGGGGGTGGCACAATTTCGCGCCTATATCTACGAAAATAAATTCACTATGGTTACGGATTACAAGCCTTTAACGTGGTTATTTAATGTAAAGGATCTCGGATCGAGACTCATGCGATGGAAAATGAAATTATCGGAACATGAGTTTGACATAGTGTATTGTTACGTCTCGTGATTTAAAATTGTTAACGCGACAATTATTTTAAACGTTGCTCCTTTTTAGGTTTGTAATTACAAACCGGGGATAGGAGCGCAAGTCAAGGTATTTTAGCGCGTTCGATGCGTTTCTCGCGAATCGACGCGTTTTATTTTGCGTTCCAAATGAATCGTTCTAAAATAAAGTTTCACCTGTGTAGTATGCGAGAATCTACGAGAAACGAACGATTGAGGCGAGCGCCGTGAGTGACGCGCGCGACGCTCGTCGAGGTTTGCGACAAATAGAAGTGGGGAGTAGAGCGCAAGCAGTATGGCCGACGACGCCGAGCGAGCATGACGTGTTGTTTTTTGATACCTTCCAAATAAAGTTTTTCTTAATTTTCTGAATAATTATTCGCACTTCCCACGATCCCTTTCCATGACGATTTCATAAAAATAATCGATTCTACAATTGGGGGCTCGTCCGGGATCGTGCGAGGAAAGTCGCGGATATCGTTTGGACGGAGGTTTTACGAGTGAGAAAAACAAAAAACGTGGTCGCGTCGCGGTATAGAGCATCGCGTACGCGTGTGTGACGACGAGACAGCGTTTTGTTCGAGGTTCACGGGGGAATACGGGCAAAACGTGAAGGCGAGAGAAGGCGAAGTTTTGTTGAATCGAGGACGGTGCTCAGACGGGGCATTTTCGACAAAATTTCGCGACGTAAGACGAAGGCTAATCGGCATTCCGACGGGACGTCGGTTAGTGGGGGGCGAATTTCGCGAAAGAGAACGGCCGTAGACGTTTCGAGAAAAGACGAGACGCGCGACGGTGGCGCCATGGTGCAAGCGGCGGACTTTACAGTTGCCGAGTTGAGAGACAAGGCGAAAGCGCGTGGATTGCCGATCGGCGGGACAAAAGCGGAAATCATCGCCCGGCTGATGGAACACGATCCAGCGGGAACGTGGGCGGAAAATCGTGACGATGAAGATACAGAGGGTGCTGTTGGTGATATCATCGGTGAACAACAAATAGCCGGTACGATGACGCAACGAGACTTTGTGAGACATGAACGTGAACTCGAACTTGTGCGACGCGAAAAAGAATTAATGCAACGCGAACTCGAATTGGCGCGACGTGAAATCGAGTTGTTGCGACGAGGCGACGGTGGGCCCGGAGTGGGGGGCAGACCGCGCGAGCCGCAAGGACCGCGCGAACAGCGAGACGCGCCTAACGTACAGAATATAGCGGGGGAAGCGCCGAATCTTTCTTCACACATGAATCTGAAAATGATTTCCGAACTAGTGAGCGAGTTTGACGGTACGCCGGACAGTTTTGAAGTGTGGGAAAGACAGATTCGATTTATGAAAGCGGCGTATAGACTCGCGGACGACGCCGCGAAAACGCTTATCGGTATGAAAGTGCGTAAAAAAGCATTCGAGTGGCTGCATTCGAAGGCAGAACATCTCGCGATGACGTTTGACGAACTGATGGACGAAATAGGGCGAATGTATCGTCCGAAACAAAACAAAGTCGATCTGCGTAGAAAGTTCGAGGCGCGCGCGTGGAAAAAAGGCGAAACATTTCGAGAGTACGCGCACGATAAAATCATTATCGGTAACCGAGTACCGATCGACGACGAAGATATGCTAGACTATCTTATTGACGGGATTTCCGACAGAATACTGTGTAACCAGGCGCGTATACAGTGTTTCGCGACGAAAGAAGCTTTAATCGAGGCGTTCGATAAGATCACGCTGCAGGGACAGTCTTCGGTGAGTTCGGGTCAGCAGGAGAAAAAAAATAGTGCACCGACGAAGATACCGCAAAACGAGAAAAGTGCGGGCACCAAGAAGAGCGAGACGAACGAAGAAAAACGAAAGGCGAAACGTAAAGGTTGTTACAGCTGTGGGGAACCCGACCATCTGAGCTCGTCTTGCCCCACGAAAGAACTCGGTCCGAAATGTTTCGAATGCAGCAAACACGGACACATCGCGTCGAAGTGCCCAGAGAAAAAAAACGAAACAACGAGAGAGGTGAGTGCGGTCGCGTGTACCTCTCGGAAAAAGTTTCTGAAAACGGTGAGAATTATGGGCAAGGAGATTGAGGCTTTGATGGACACAGGAAGTGATCTGACATTGATGCGTAATGACGAATACGTGCGAATCGGATCGCCTCCTTGTCAGCCGACAAATGTACGTTTCACGGGAGTAGGCTCACCATCTCATGATGCGCAAGGTGAGTTCCAGACGGAAATCACGATAGACGGATATCGTTTTCCGATTCTCGTGCGCGTCGCTCCGGATCATCTCTCGCAACACAGATTGCTCATCGGAGCAGACTTCTTGACTCCAAGAGTTTTTACTTCGAGAGAAGGACAGATCTATTTCGACAAGGATGACACTGACGAAAGTCTACCGGAGGTTTTGCGGATCGATTTACTCGACGAAGCCGTAGCCAAAGTCGATCTCTCTCAAATCGATGATGTCGAAATAAAGAAGAAGATCGTAACGTTGGTCGAAGATTACAAGCCGAACAAGACCGTAGAGACGACGATTAGTATGAAGCTGGTGTTGAAAGATAACGGACCGGTTTACCAGAAGGCGAGACGTCTAGCAACGAACGAGAGAGAGATCGTCAACGCTCAAATCGAAGAGTGGATGAATGAGGGCATCGTCAGACCTTCGTCGTCGGAGTACGCGAGTCCGATCGTGCTGGTGAACAAGAAGGACGGATCGCATCGGTTGTGCGTCGACTATCGCCTCCTCAACAGGAAGATCGTCCGAGACCGATATCCACTGCCGCTGATTGAGGATCAGCTGGATCATCTACAGGGGACGAAGATCTTCAGCACCCTTGATCTGAAGAATGGATTTTTTCATGTCCCGATGGATCCGTCGAGTGTCAAATATACCGCGTTTATCGTGCCGGATGGACAGTTCGAATTTTTGCGCGTACCGTTCGGATTGTGTAATTCGCCGTCGGTTTTCCAGCGCTACGTTAACGCGATATTTCGAGACGCGATTCGAGACGGGAAAGTGCTTACATACATGGACGACTTGATAATCCTTTCGGATAATTACGAAGAAGGACTGGCGAGACTCAGGGACGTGCTTGAGATTGCGAGTAAGGCCGGTCTGGAGATAAGCTGGAAAAAGTGCTGTTTTTTGGCGAAACGCGTGGAATTTCTGGGTCACGTGATCGAAGACGGAACCGTCAAACCATCGGAGCGGAAAACTGAGGCGGTTCAACGATTCGTCGAGCCTACGACCGTTCGACAAATTCAAGCCTTCTTGGGTTTGACGGGGTACTTCAGGAAATTCGTTGCTGATTACTCGAGGATCGCACGACCATTGTCAAACCTTTTGAGAGCAGGTGTGAAGTTCGATTTTGGTAAAGCCGAACGGGAAGCTTTCGATTCGCTAAAAGCGTGCCTGAGTGGGCAACCGATTTTGAATCTTTATCGAACTGGCGCTGAGACGGAGCTTCACACAGATGCCTCGAAGATGGGCTACGGAGCTATCTTGATGCAATGAAACGCAGATGACGGACAACTACATCCGGTGTATTTCGCCAGCGGAAAGACGTCGCCGGTCGAAGAGAAGTACTCCAGCTACGAGCTCGAGGTACTTGCGATAATAAGAGCGCTTCGACGATTCCGCATTTATTTGCTGGGTATTCGATTCAAGATCGTGACAGATTGCAAAGCATTCACGATCACCATGAACAAAAAGGACTTATGCGTTCAGGTAGCACGATGGGTTTTACTTTTGGAGGAATTCGAATATACGATCGAGCATCGGGCCGGACGTAGCATGAGGCATGTCGACGCCGTGAGTCGAAATTCTCTCCCAACGTGCCTGACGATCGACGAGGGCAACGAGAGCCTGACAGCGAGGTTCAGGAAAGCTCAGCGAGAAGACCCCGACCTTGCAGAGAAGATCGAACGAGCGAAGAAACGTGATCTCAGTGGCTACAGTTTGCAAGGAGACTTGCTCTACAAAGATGTCGGCGACGAAATGTTGTTGGTTGTTCCGAAGCCAATGCAACTACAAATAATTCGTCGAGCACACGAACGAGGCCACTTCGGGATTAACAAGACGGAGACACTCGTTCGAAACGAGTACTGGATACCGGATCTGAGGACGAAGACAGAGAAGGTCATTCGCAATTGCATCCCGTGCATTTTGGCCGAACGACAGAGAGGAAAACGTGAGGGATTCCTCAATCCGATCGAAAAAGGAAGCGTGCCGTTCGACACGTTTCACGTGGACCATCTGGGTCCGCTACCGTCAACGAAAAAGTCGTACGCGCATATTTTCGTTGTCGTTGACGCGTTTACGAAGTTCGTATGGCTGTACACAACAAGATCAACGACGTCGGCGGAAGTGATTGACCGATTGCGAAAACAGTCGTTCGTTTTCGCCAACCCGAAGAGGATAATTTCGGACAGAGGAACAGCGTTCACCTCAAGAGAATTCGCGAGTTACTGCCAAGAGGAAGACATCGAACATACGCTGATTACGACGGGAACTCCACGATCGAACGGTCAGGTGGAAAGAATCAATCGTACGCTGATTCCACTAATGACGAAATTATCGGCTCCAAAACCAGGCGAGTGGTACAAGTATCTGACGGTTGTACAACGACGTTTGAACGCAACTCCACATCGTAGTACAGGAACGACGCCGTTCCGACTCATGTTCGGAGTCGACGCGCGATTGCCGGATGAACCGAAGCTTAAGGAACTACTAGACGAAGAACTCGTTAGTTCATTTGACAGGGAACGGGAAGAGCTGCGACGAAACGCGAAAGAAAACATACTTCGCGTCCAATCCGAGAACAAGCGAAAGTTTGACGAATCGAGAAAGGAACCTCATCGATATCGCGAGGGAGATCTCGTTGCAATACGTCGAACACAACAGGGTCCCGGCTCGAAGTTCATGCACAAGTTTCTCGGGCCTTATGAAGTCACCAAAGTGTTGCGTAATGATCGCTATGTGGTGCGACGCATCGGGGAAAATGAAGGGCCAAGACAGACTTCGACGGCTGTCGATTTTATGAAACTCTGGACAAGCGAAGACATCGACGATCAGTTCGTGAGCGACGACGAAGAAGAAGATCGAGAAGATAACGATGCCAAAGACGAGAATAATTGAACCAGAGAAGACGTTCATTCTCAAAGAGACATTTAAAAATTGCTTTTTCTTAAAATGTATCAAGTTTTTGCTGAAAGTATTCTGTATTGGCGGACACTCGGGACGAATGTCCGGACAGGACGGCCGAGTGTAGTATGCGAGAATCTACGAGAAACGAACGATTGAGGCGAGCGCCGTGAGTGACGCGCGCGACGCTCGTCGAGGTTTGCGACAAATAGAAGTGGGGAGTAGAGCGCAAGCAGTATGGCCGACGACGCCGAGCGAGCATGACGTGTTGTTTTTTGATACCTTCCAAATAAAGTTTTTCTTAATTTTCTGAATAATTATTCGCACTTCCCACGATCCCTTTCCATGACGATTTCATAAAAATAATCGATTCTACACCTGTTACCTTCGTTCGGCGATTCGTTTCAATCTAACGTAACGATCTCCACTGTCGACGCGTCCGAATCTTCGTCGTCCGGATTCCTCGTCTGAGCTATCGGTTGTGGATGATACGGTTGTGGGAGTACCCCACGGGATGCACCGGCGCTGCGACGTACGGCTCGGGTACGTCGAACGTAAACGTTGCCCGTTGGACCGGGGTCAGGAGCACTCGTGCGATAGGCACGTATTTCTTTTCGCCTCGCGCACCGAGTTCGAAATTGTCTCGCAATACGATTTCCACAAAACTTGTGTTGGTGGCTGAAGCAACGGCTGGTCCACCAGCGAGATGATCGCTGAGTGGGAGGTTGCTGCTGACAACACCGGAACCACCAGCGTGATTACCGTTGGGTGAGCCGGTGGTGTCCGGAGGAACAACGGCGGAACTGCCAACAGAATTCCCAGCAACGTTACCGCTGGGGGCTCCGAGGGCAATCGCGATTGCTCGTCGCAACTGATATTTGACCCCGCTTCGACGTTTCTTCCCCATCAACGAATAAGGAGAAATAAAGTGGGATTGTCCTTAAATGATTTAAGCGGAAAATGTCTCCTCCGGCGTGCAAATTAAATACTGCACCACCGGTTGCGACTTAAGGGTGCTGATACTGCGTGCAATGCAATCTAGCACAGCAGTATCGAAAAGGTAGACTGTAGGGTGTTGGTTTTGCGTGCAGAGAGATTTAGCACAGCGAACAACAGATAGATTTCGCGAATTACGTGCAGAGCGAACTAGCACAGTAATTCACTGGAAAAATATAGGGTTTAAATATTTCGTTACTTGGAGAGCTCAGGGGAGGTAGGGTGAAGGATTGTACAGTTCATTACCACCACTGAAGCACGATTTCGAAATATTCCACAATTTATTGTCGTAGGAAAATTAAAACACTTTAACACTATAGCTTTACACTTTAAAATTAAAAGGTATGCTTCTCGATGAATTCGAGATCTAAAACGCGGTACCCGAATTATTCGTGGATTACGCGATACAAATAAAAATAGATTTCTCGATGTATTCGAGTGAGCACATGTGATCGAGACGAGCAACGCGTATCCCGACTTCACCTCGCGTTCTTCGTCGGCGGATATCAATATGATTGCCTACTGTACGACACTCGCGTATATCCCGGCTTCACCTGCGTACTTCGCTCTAAGGGTTAGATGATTTAATTCTCGTGGTTCGGAGTTCTCGACGATACTAACTGCTCTTGGTCTTCGAGCTTGACCATTACGACTTTGTTCCCCACCTTTTGTTTATCAAAAGTAATGACAATAGCAAGATGCTCCATTGCACGCTGCATACCCTGATTCCTCAGAATCAAGGATGCTGACGCTCGAGAGAACATCTTCGGTCGCTTGGTCGCACGGTTCTAGGTTATCCTATACCTTAGTGATAATGCCTATCGGTCGCGAGACTCGCCGCTCTCGTTTCTAAGAGAGGCGAGTTTTGCGAGTCGCTTTTATAAACGTGTTACAAAAATGGTTAATTATCAAAATTAATTATATCGAATAATTTTATAGATTTACAAAAAAAAGAATAAGTGAATATAAAGTTAAAATTGAGCGTAGGTGTAACCCCGGAGGTAACAGTATAAAGCGGGGAAAAGGAATACGAACGCCGATGCGCTGAGTCGAGTGTATATTACGACGCGCTCGCATGCAGGTGCGAACGGAGAAAGAGACAGTCGACAATAGCAGTGCGCGCGAGGGAGAGCGCGATAGCAGCGAGCTCGAGGGAACTCCATCGCGACGCAGCGGGGCAGCGAGAGAGACAGCGCGAGCCTGCGACGGTGACTCGAGTGCGACGGACGATGCGTCAGCCATCGTGCCAGGCGAGGCGGCAGCGGCTAGCGAGTTAGAAAGAGACGGATGACGCGACAGCGATAGCCACTCGGACGACGGTGATAACAGCGGCCATGCGAGCTACGGAGATAAGAGCCGTAGCGATGGCGAGAGTCTAAGCAAAGAAAAGAGAAAGAAGAAACTCTACGAGTACCACGACGCTCCCTTGGGGGGACATCAGGGCGCTACGCGTATGTTAAAGCGTATAAAACTCGCATACAACTGGCCGGGTATACGAAAGGAGATCGAGAAGTATGTCGCAACGTGTGAAAAGTTCCAGCGAAATAAAGTACGTATGACGCCGAAAACACCGATGGCGATCACCGACACGCCGTCACGGGCATTCAAAAAGGGCGCTATGGATATCGTAGGGCCTTTAACGGTGACAGAAACGGGGAATAAATATATTCTCACGTTTCAGGATTTATTAACGAAATTTAGCGTCGCGGTTCCACTCCCTTCGCAAACCGCGAACGATGTCGCACGGGCTTTTACGAAAGAGATCGTATGTCGGTACGGGATACCGGAAGTCGTGCTCACGGATCAAGGGACGAATTTCCTGAGCGCGATATTCAAGGATGTATGCAAGCTGTTGCGCGTGGAAAAAGTGCAAACAACAGCGTATCATCCGCAGTCGAATGGGGCTTTGGAGCGATCAATCCAGTGGCATCTCGAAGGGTATCGGGACCGGTGCAAGGAGTCAGTGGGCTCCGGAGGTCACTGTGTCGAGATGTTGGTACACTTGGAGCGCCTCTCCGCGAAGGTGGTGGAGGAGATTGGCGTAATACATGATCTCGTGGGGGGAGAGCATCCACGAGAGAAACGGGGATTGATAGATGGGTTGGGATCTGTTCTCAAGACCATCACAGGGAATCTCGATGCGGCGGATGGCGAACGAATCGAGAACGAAATATCGGCAGTACGTGAGACACAGGAGACAATGAGGGACGGTATGCTGAAGCAGCTGCAGGTGGTTGAATCATCGATCGATATATTCAATCGTTCATCGTACGCATCCGAGAAGAATCTCAACAAATTGTACGCGATGCTGCGGGAGATCAACGACTACTTCCACAACAGTACCAGCTGTCTGGCCACGCGACAGCAGTTCGATGAGAGTCTGGATTTATTGGACTCTCACATGGAGGCATTCCTCCGCTAGGTGAGGGATATCGCCGACTTATTCACCGGTATCGCATCGGGAACGGTGAATCTGACTATCATCTCGCCGGAGAAACTCACCAAGTACGTTACCGAGGCTTTGCCGCACGTGCCGAAGGGATACAGCTTCCCTCGGCCAGTGGCGAGGAAGAATGCAGCAGAATTGTTGCGACTGGCAACCACGAGGGCATATCATGTGGGGGAAAACGTAACGATGCTCATCGAGATACCTCTCGTTGGGGCGGCAGAGTACAGCGTCAGTCGCACGTACCCCCTACCGAGACAGGGGGGAAACGACACGTACTACTACCAGGAGACGTTACCGGAATTGGTCACGGTGAATCGGAATTATATACGGATGACGGAACGGGAGCTAGAGGAATGCAGGGAGGATGGAACGAGATTCTACTGCAACCCGCGGCATCCGGCGTTAGCAGTGAGCGAAGCCGTGCCTTGCAACGTGCGAACGTACGTGGGGGGTGCGGTAGGTCGGGAACAGAACTGCCCGAAGCGTGTAGTGAGACTGGCAAACACGCTTGTCGTGAGTCTACGGCAACCGGGACGATGGCTGTACGCCGCGCCGCGACCTGAACTGTTGATCGTCACCTGCGACGGTATGCCGACTCCCCGCGTAGAAAAAAGTAGTATGGGAAAGCGTCTTTACCTGAGTATGGGATTTCGATGGGATATAATATGGCGAGTAGTATGGAAAAGGGTTTGGGAAAGGTATGGGGTTTGGGACTGAGCCATATTCCCCCCATACCCTTTTCCAGGGTCTCACCCAGCTGTCGCGTACGACCGGGAGAATCCTCGAGCGATCAATCCCATACGCTATTCTGGAGTCTCTTCCAGCCGTCCCGTACGACCGGGAGAATCCTCGCGTGATCAATCCCATACATAGATCCCATATTATGTGCAAATGAAATAAGAAGAAACAAGCGCCTCAGCGCCCTGCGGGCGCAGAGGCCCTTGTTGGTGGGCTCCGCCCCCCAAACCCCCCGAAAAATGTCCCGAGGGGACATTTCCCGAGGGGACATTTTTTAATGCACTCACGGGGGTACACGTCGCGCTACGCGCTCCGTACCAAATGTGATTACACTTCGCGTTATGCGCTACGTATCGAATATGTTTATACGTCGCGCTGCGCGTTTCACCTGAACCTCCTGTGTGTTTTAAGATCGGAATATTGAAACAATTGAAAAGAAAGTAGAAGGGTGGTTGGAAAAATTCGAGATAAAATTTTAATTTTTTTTTTGTTTCGAAAAAATTTTAAAGAGATTTGAAAAAATTAAATTGCAGTTTCCCAATATTTAAAGTAATTTACATTAAAAATGAAAAAAAAGCTGAGATTTTTTTTTTTTCATTTCAAATCATCCTGCCACAGAATATCAACGTCGCGGCGTGTGTGAACTTTATCACGTCTGCTATGGAATTGTCGTCGGCTTCCAAAGTTTGACAGATAGAATGAACGGAAAAAAAATAAATAGTCGCGATTGTTTTCAATTTTATTTGGCAAATTGCAATAATTTTGGATATTCGATGATTCTTCTTTGTGAAATTATAACCAAGTTTTTCAGTGCACCCGTGAAATTTATGATTTTTATTACGAATGTGAATGATGTATTGTAAAATATTGTGAATGGTTTCGTTCAAAATATATTATTTTCGAAATAAAAAGGGCTAATATTTGTAAATCAATGTGTGATATTTCGTGTTTTATTTTTCGCAACCAAATTTTCATTTCTGACATGATGAAAAATTGTTTTTTGGAAAATTAAAGTAACATAACCTTTAAAATAATTCCTCACTAGAAATAATTGTAGAATAAAAATATGAAGAAATGTTAGAATGTCTTCAAATTTGCTGTGCATAGTGTTTTCGATGCAATGAAATATTGCTGAAAATTAGAAAAAAATTTGGTTCGTAGACTTCATAATTGGAGCACCGTACGGACATTTAGCGGAACAAAATTGAATTTTTATTTTGGAACAACTCATTAAAGGCTTCGCAGTAGTTTCAAAATGTTTGTGCACAATAGTCATGATGTGATAAAACACTCCTGCGAAGGAGAACAAAATTGGTTCGCACCGTCCAAAGTTACACTGTGATACGGACGTCCGAGAAGATAAATTCAGTGAAAAAGCTATTTTTATTCAACCGCAGGCTAAAAAAAATATTTCCAGTCATCGGAGTCACTTCAAATTAACTGCGCATGAAGTTGGAGGTACACCGAAGTAAATTCTGAAAAACTAATTTTTTTGGAGCATACGCTGCGGGGAATCCCCATCGAAAGCTGTGTGAAGAAGCCTCGATGGTCATTTTAATAGGCACTCTTTGCCTATTGTTATAGTGAGTGCCTAAAAATAGATTTTGTCAAATGGAAGGAAAAAATGAAAAACGAAGAAATATGCCCAAAACTAATTTTTTTCGACAAATATGATTTCGCTTAGTTAGGCACTGTAGTATATAATGGACGGTTAAATTTCGTTTAAGGTTCCAAAAATATTGTGATGGACTGGAAAAAGCTTGGATGGACAAATTAAACGATCTATGTGAGATTCATCCAATACTTTACAATATTTTTGGGACCTACATCGAATTTCAAGCGCCGATTACTTATAGCAGCATTTAACTTTGCTCGGGGAATACATATCCGTCGAAAAAAATTGGTTTTAGGCATATTTCTTCGTTTCTCATTTTTTCCTTCCATTTGACAAAATCTATTTTTGCTTCTTCTTTCATTTACACATAATATGTGATTCTATGTATGGGATTGATCGCGCGAGGATTCCCCTGGTCGTCCGCGACGGCTGGGAGAGGGTCTGGAATAGCGTATGGGATTGATCGCGCGAGGATTCCCTCGGTCGTACGCGATGGCTGGGAGAGGGTCTGGAAAAGCGTATGGGGCGAATATGGCTCAGTCCCAAACCCCATACCTTTCCCAAACCCTCTTCCATACTACTCCACGTACTGTATCCCATCGAAATCCCATACTCAGATAAAGACGCTACTACTTTTTTCTACGCGGGTCAGCAGTCTGTCTTGAGTGGAACGGGATCGTTGACACTCACCGGGCGATCCACAGTGACAGCAAAGAATTTTCGCGTGGAAACCGCGAGGCGGATAACGCAGGAGGTTATCGACGACGATTTGGTGCCGACGTATAAGCTAATAACCACACTAACACCGCAGAAGTATAACCACACTAACACCACAGGAGGCGGAATGCGTGCCTCAGGTGGCCGATCAGCACGAGGACATCACCCTCGAACACGTGGTGAGCACGCCACAAGAGTTAAACGACCTCGGGGTGCGGATACAGTGCTTACGGGACGGAGTCGCGACCCGAGTAACGCGCAAGCAACAAATTGTTTATGTGATCGGCCAACATGCCATAGGCGCGATCTCCTTAACAATGATAATAATCTTCACCATCTACTGGCTCATCAGGAGGTGACGCAGGACTCGGCAACCCACGGTGGAGGCCTCCTGCACGAAGGTCGCGATACGAGGTAGCGAAGAGACGCCGATGGAACAGCGGGACCAACGAAGAGCGTCCCCATCGAGCGAGAAAAGGGGGATGCGAGCAACAGCGACCACGAGTGGACCGGGGGAACCCCGGGATGCCATAAGCGAACGAGAAGGGGAGTCAGAAACGCAGAGGGTATCGAGGAGAAATTCATTTATTAATAACAAAGCTCGAATCCAGGCCGAAATGGCTACACAGCGTCCTTAGCGGACGAACTTCCACTCCTCCGCATCGTCGTCACTCTCGCCGGCCGGTCGTATGCCGGAGGAACCCGTTGGGATGGAGGTTCGGTACCTCCAAGGGACTTGGCAAGGACGACCATCGGCTCGTCGGGGTACCACGTAGCGAAGGCGAACAGCACCACGAGCGTAGGGACGATCGTCGAACATCGGGATCGTCGGAGTTGGCACGACGGGCGTCGACGGATTCCCTTGGGGCGACGGCACCTCGGATACCGACGCCCGGCTTTCCTTGGTATCCTCCTCGACTGGAGAAGGTCGCATTTTCTAAAGGGTAAATCACCGCTTGTGAGGAACGCGGGAAAGAAGTTTTAAAAAAGTGGAAAAAAAAACAAATTACCTTTGCCGGAGGGGGTGCCATCGCTGAGACAACGAACGAGAGGAGTGAAACGTCGAGCAGAAAAAACGAGGAGTGAATAGCGCTCCGCAGCGTGCGCATCGGCTTATAGGCCAGAGAAACAGCCGACGCAGCGTCAATGGCTGACTGCCCGGGTTGAACGACACCCGGATACGACAGCCACCACGCGAACAACTACCATTTAAGCGGAATAATATAATAGGAAATTTTTGTAACATGGGACATGGGAAAAAAATTGTTGTAATTTTTCTTCTTGTGTACTGGGCATAGCGCGAAAAGAAATCCGTTGATTTCTTTTCCCTTAAGGGGGAGGGATGTTATACCCCCGAGTTTCGCGAGCATAACCGAAGTTACAAGTTGAGAAATAACCGAGGTATGCGAGCGTTGCGACACCCATCGCACGACGCACAGTATCGATGCATCGGAAAATCGGCACGGCGTTGCCGCAATTGAAAGACTTGGAGCATCTTTCGCAAAACATGCGGAAACAGCTGAATCGCTCGCTCCACTTTATCTTCTATATTGTGCGAGTACGAGCGCGCAGCGACAGTTCACAGGGTAATCCGATACTGTGCGGCTGCTTGTGACAAGAATACTATTGACGGGACTCGTGCAAAGGGTCTGCCTAAGTAGTATATCTTAGCTATAGTCGGACGATAGTCCGAGCTACGTTTATAGAACTCTTGTAAAGGTACAATAGTGCATCTTTGCACTTTAAATAAAGGAACAATATTATTTGCTACATATCTCGTGAGATTCCTACACTCGCTTGGGTTCCAACCCTTAACCGGTACTTCCTAAATAAATTAAGGGGTTCAATTCCTCTCGTCGGGGCTCGGCTTAGCTACCCGACATTCGGCGGCATAACACCGTCAAGCTCTCGTTAAGATATCGATCGAGATTTTTTGCAGTTTACCTTTTATACTTTTTACTTTCTCATCCATACGAAGTATGAAAAAGAGAAAGTATTTTTTTTGTAATTATTACGATTTGTTTCGATACCGTCCAGTATTCCAATTACATTCAAGTTTAGATTTTGTTTCGTTCAGGTTGCTTCAAGATTTGAGATTCATTTTAGTTCAGTTTTAGTCGGGATTCTCGAACTCACTTGGTGGGATAACGTTTGGAAAATTATAGTCCAAGTGAAGGAAAGACTCGAGCGTGCTAAAGTCCGGTGCAAACCCGGCACCCCAAGGGATAGTGCAATGCGTTGAAATCAGGCGGAGGTATCGTTTGGTCCAGGCAAGGGTGGTGGAACACCTTGCGCTGCGTTATAGTAGAGTAAGAGCCTTGTATCTAGCACAACCCGCATCCTGAGCAACCGTGCAATTCCGCAACCGTTCGCTCTCGCGAATGCATCGACGTTAGTTCTCGTTTCCGTTTTAGTTTCCGTTTTGTTGTGTCATTCGTTTCGTCCTTGCGGAGTTCGGTGTTCCACCAACCTCCAGATTAGCCCGGTTTGGTAATTCCGGCGAAACAAAAATTAACCCTGCGGAGGTCGCCGTTCCACCGGCCTCCAGTTTAGTCCGGTTGTTAATACCAGCGATACAAAATTAACTGGCGTCCACCGAGACGCCGATGCATCCGCGAGGGTGGACGGCCGAAGGTGACGTAAGTTTTCGAGTTCACGTTTTTTTTGAGTTTCGATTTCGTTTTTTTGAGTGTTGCATTTATTTGAGTAAAGTTTAGCGTTGCGCTCGAGATTCAGAAGATGAAAACTAAGATGCACCGCAATCAAGCTAAATTATAAGTGGTGTGTTATGAGGTTTTATTACTTGGATACGATTTGTCACGATTTGCGAACAGAAACGCGAAAAAATTAAAATTTTAAATTAGAGATTCAAAATATTAGATTTTATTCAGAGGAGAGACAAAAAAAAACAAAATTTCTCAAAGAAACAAAAAAGTTTTATATTCGCAGATGGTCATTACGGAACGAGAAACAAGCCGCCGGCGTTGAAGTTCATCGTGAAGGTCGGCATTCTCGCCGCTGAATCGCTACAGAACGTCGAATCATTCGATATATTGTATGAAATTTACCGTTTTTTTATGATTTTAATTCAATGATACACTGGCAATATAGTGTAAATTTTTTTTTACTTCTTCCTCAGAATTCTGGATTATAATATAACAAACGTACAAAAATGATAAACAAAAAAGTCAAATTCAAATTCAAAAAATTACAGAGTTAAGGCTGTCGGTAATGGATTTACATCACGATGAGATAATAAATAATTCAGAAATAGTAGCTTGCGAAGAATTTACTTTACCGGCTCCTTTCACCTGAATAATAGATGCATTAATGATTCAAAGTTATTGTTTTTCGGTATGGAAACTTGATACCGGTACTTCAGCGATTTAGAGGTCGAGGAATTTTTTCTCAGAACCACCGAGCCGAAAGCGTTTGAATGGTACCTTAAGAGCAAGTGGCACAATTCGGAAATACTTGGATGCTCGAAAGCTGCAAGTTAGCAGACTGAAATTCACAGTCGAACCGCTGTCGCAGTAATAACTATGAGATAAACAAAATCGTTGTATTTGCATGATATTTCTTATTTCCACTGCAAAATTCCTTTTTGTAATACATGCATGAAAAGTGGCACTTTATGTGCCTGCTGAGATCAACTGAAATGGCGCTTTATAGCGAGGTGTGCTATAATTACGGAAAATAGCCCGGATTCTACTTCACGCACTCGGGTTTTACTTCTCGCACTCGGATTTCACTTCTCGTACTCGGGTTTCCCCCATTCCTTGGCGTCACACAAGCGTTAGTTGCGTTTGTAGCTACGGCAGCGCCCCGTTTGGCGAACTATAGAAAAATTCTCATCTCACGTTTCGGTCAAGCGCTTTGAAATCGACATAATATTTAGAAGTTCGTCTCGCGACTAACAGTAAACATAAACGTAAAGAGTTATATTATTGTTACTAAGTCCAAATAAATTCGTTCAAAAGTTTTTAGGTAAGCGTCATTTTTTCATTTGTTTGTTTGTATTTAAATTTATAAACTTTTTCTATTTTTTAGTTTTCTGCACATTAAGATGCTATTATTTGTGCAGTAGGGGGGTTACTGCACAAAGGGGGGGGGGTACTACTTTTCTATTTCCATACGAAATATAGTATACTCAATGCAGTACTCTGTTGTAACGGTACTGGAAGTTACAACAAAAATATCGCTAAAAGCATAGGGTGACTAATAATAAATTTAAAAAATTGGATCCGAAGCAGTTGCTACTGGCGTTTAGCAACTCGTGACTTTCTCATCCGAGTTGTTCATGGCGTGAAGTTAGTATTATGTTGATATTTATGTTTTTAGTGGAGGAGTTTAGTTTTCGAACCCATCTATTATTGTCCTCATAATTGTAACTCAAATTTTGTTAAAATTTTGTTGATCGCTTTAGATCAGCGTTTGCCGCTGACATGTTTAAACATTTGGTACAAACCATAGGTGGCGAGTCGAACTTTTGGCGTCGATCACGCCTCTCGCGGTTGAAGATCGACCTATAGACGTTACCTCTAGAAATAGCAAAAGTTTCTTTATTAATGTTATTGAGAAGTGTAGTGTGCACATTTTTAGTTCACAATTCAATTTTTTATTGCAAGGATGATTTTTATTGCAATGAAACATGGTGTATGTGATAAAAACTGTGTATGTGTGGTATAGCGTCAAAAACTTTTTATTTCACGTTTCAAAAAAATCTGATTTTCAATACCAAACTCAGATTGTATATGTTGAACATATGTATTAAGTTTCATAGTTTTTATTAATGGCTGTACAAAGTTATTGTGTTTACACCGGAAAATTTGATATATATGTACAGACAGATAAACAATTTTCTGGCGTAGACACTAACTTTACGTAAACATTATCTATTGCTGCGAAACTTTCAACATATCTTCTACATGTGCAGTATGAGCTTGGTATTGAAATTCACAGTTTTTCCTCCACATTGACTAGTTATGTTTTGATAAGTTATGGCATTTTAAAATTTTTTTAATTTTTAATTTTGAACATTGTTGGCAAATAACTAGTAAATGCGAAGGAAAAACTCTGAATTTCTATACCAAGCTCATACTCCGCATATAGAATTTATGACCTTGTCATATCAATGATCTTGAATCAATGACCTTGGATAATTATCACACATACGATAGCTTTAAGATGAAATATTTACGAGTAGGTGGGATAACATGTGTTGTACCCCGAATATCACAGGCAATACCGAAAGTGTATTGTGCAATAATAGAAGTATGCAGGCGACACGTGAGGCGCGATCGCCGAAACCGAGCGCCTCGCGAACGATTGAGCAATCGACGCATCGAGCGCGCGACTCTCAATCGCGGTTAAGTAATGCAGCGCGTCAGCAGTTAGTGTAACGCGGAGCCTCCAAATTCTCGAACAGAATCTGGAGCGTCAAATAATAAACAACGGGCATCGAAAAGCGGAGATTGTCGCAATATATCCGGTGGTCGCAATATTACCGATTATCGCAATAATGCTTCGTCTTTAAAATTATGTTGACACGCTCGCTCCGTATATATCGATACGAGCGCGAGCATCAGACAGTCTGGAATGACTCGTGAAACAAGGGGTCCGATTGACTCCTGAAACTGTGCGTCTGATCCAAGGGATTCGAGGAAGGAATCGAAGTTGAAAGTATAAAACGTGATAGCGGGTCGAACCTGGGTACTATCAAACAGTGAGTTATGTCGTAAAAGTGAAACAGTCAATTGTTCTGAAAACGACGTTGATTTATGAAATGTACGAGATTGTTGCGAATTAATCCAAGAGTGATACCGGATGTGTACGAAGTGTAATCGATTGTATTTAATACTATATTTCGAATTGTAATCGACTGTTAAACTGTTTTGTTATTATCCTTCATCAATAAATTATCATCTTGGTCTACGTTCAGTGGTTCTCACTGGAGTTCTAAATCCTAAACTGGTTCAATCCCTTTTATTATTTCGGGTTAAAATCCCAACCTTCGAGCACGGAGTCATCAACCGGGTTTTGGCGGTACAACACATGGCACCGCTAGTTAACTGAAAACCTCAATACCATGAAAAGTTTACAAATAGAATCACTACTAACAATACATAAACAATGAGCAATCTGAAGGGAGAAAGTGAGGATAATGAAATTCGAGTCATAATGAATCAATAAATATCGGTCAAAGGCACGTCCATTTATTTAAACAACAAGCAGATCGAACGAGTGAAACGATAGATTGCAAACTTGGCGCAGATTTTTAATTCAGGCATACGAACCACAAATTACCGTTAAAATGATCATCAAATTATTTAAACAATGAGCCATCCGAACGACTGTAACTACATATTTCAATGTCTGTACAATTTGTCAATACGGCTAAACCAACAAAGCAATAGAATCAAAATTTGGATCAAATTGTTTAAACAATGAGCTATCGTAAAGAAGAAAATCAAGAGGTCAAAATTCAGTGAAAATAGTTAATTCGGTATTTTGAAAAAGTCATTCATAACAATTTTTCTATATAATTTCTTCAAACAATCACTCTTTGGTGCGTGGGTCCATCAAACGGAAACTTACGCATCAGGCAAGTTTTAATGAAAACAAGCACCTCAGCGCTCTGCGGGCGCAAAGGCTCTTGTTGGTGGGCTCTGCCCCCAAAACCCCCGAAAAATGTCCCTTCGGGACATTTTTTAAGTCACTCACGGGGATACACGTCGCGCTACGCGCTCCGTATCAAGTATGATTATAAATTGATTATCATTTATTCACAACTAATATTTCCTTTTTGTTTGACGATAAATTGTCAAATATTCAGACACGAGACAAATATAACGAATTGCATCGCGTAGAACTTGATCAAATGAATATAACGAATCAAATCATATCTAGCAAAGGTCGTTTTATTGGCTTAACCCTTATGACCAGATTTAGTAAATATAAAACAAAGACACAAAATATTTACCAACACCATTACCATTTACCATTTGGGTGTAATGTCCCCGTTAAGTTAATCCCTTTAAATGTTTTTTTCTTCCCTAAAATACACTGTGTTACTCCGCGCGTGAGGTGTACCTCCGCGCTGATAAGCAGCCGTCGCGCGTACTTCGGGCGCGCGGCGGCTTGCCCGTTGCCGTGAAACGACGGTTAATTGTCGCTCTCACGCGAACGATGCTGAGTAGCATAATGATAATTGCATCACTTCTCAGAAGGAGACGTAGATGCGATTAAAGATGAAAATGAATATCTCGAACGATATAATAAAATAGTATGAAAATATGGGACCCTTACACCTACAACTGAAATTATTTTCTCCCGTTTCATCGACCATTTTCTCAGTACTACGTTCGGCCTCCTTTACTCCAGTCTTCAAAATTTCGTCTGGATAGTGCCGTCTTTTTCATCGAAAAATCGGGTACAAATTGCTAGGGTTTTCAAGCTTGCTACATATGTACCCTTGTTAATTATAACGCTGATTTTTTCATGTTTCAAAATTTTTATCAAGTCTTCTCGATGACATTTGCCAATAACATTTCGGATGATACTCATAGGTTTTGTTCTGCCAAGTTTAACACCCTTGACGATATCCGAATCATTAAACGTGGATTTATACACCGCGGTTATGTGAGCGACTTGCCTCAAAGCCAAATTTTGCGATGATATATAACCGCATAACTTGATTTCTGCGGACTTGACTTTCAGATCTAAATCGGTAGCGGCTTTATCTTTTTCACTGCACTTCATGAAAATGTCTTTGACCGATGAATGCCCAATGTCCTTGACGTACGCGAGGTGTTATTTTCCTGCGGCATGGGATTTAATCACCGATATATCTGCTACAAATTCTGATTTACACAGAATACATTGGGCTTTGGTAGGCACATTCAACACCGCTCTCAGCCAATTTTTATTTTTTTTCGTCATTTTGCCATTCCGGCCGATACTTTCGAACACGCTTTTCATGTTTTTCTTGGGATTTCCCACGCAGCCTTTTTTTTTTCGGGCATTTCCAAACGATCATGAGTTCGTTTACGAGAACTCGTTCGACACCGCGACGACATGACTTGTTTTTACGTTATTCATACGATATTTACATTTATTTACTGCAGTAAGTATTATTTAAAACACTAACAGACGCCTCGGCGGCGCTTTTTTTTACGACGAGCGGCGTAGAGGCTCTTGTTGGTGGGCTCCGCCCCCCAAACCCTCCGAAAAATGTCCTTACGGGACATTTTTTAAGGCATTCACAGGGGTACACGTCGCGCTACGCAAAAAATAAAAGACCGCTATTTCGCAACCGGATGGCCGTTTTGGTTAATTGACGGTCATGTCAGACCGTCAAAAGATGCAAATTAAAATGGATGTCAACTTTGTTTAGAGAAATAAGTGAAAATAAAGTGACGTCAGAAGACCATCAAACAACTATACATTTTTGAGGCACTCACTATAAGACTAGGCAGAGAGTGCCTATTACAATGATTTTCGAGGCCTGTTTGAACAGCTTTCGATGGGGTTACTTCGCAGCGCATACTCCAAAAATGTTAATTTTTTAGCATTAACTTCAGTGTATCTTCAACTTCATGCGTAGTCACTTTTAAGTGACTGCGATAGCTAAAAATATTTTTATTAGCTTGCGGTTTACTAGAAATAGGTTTTTCACAAGATTTTTCTTCTTAGACGTCCGTACGGCGCTGTAACTTTGAATCCTACGAACCAATTTTGCTCATCTTCGCAGAATTGTTTCACCACATTGTCACAAGTATGAAGATGATTTCTGAAATCAATTAGAGACCTTTAAATAAGTTTTCAAAAAAATTATTGCTCAAAATTTAAATTTTCCCTCCATCAAATGTCCGTACGGTGCCATCATAATGAACTCTACGAACCAATTTTTTTCTCCTTTGCAACATCAATTTGTTCCATCACAAGCACTATGCACAGCAAATTGGGAAACGATCCTACATCTGTAACTATTTTTTCATCACAATTTTCCATAAAAAAAGAATTTTCTCATATCTCATGTCCGTACAGTGCTCCAATTAAGGTGATGTGAAACAAATGGTGGCGGCAAGCACGCCCCCTTTCTTTGGCGGGAGGAAGTAGAAAACGTGACGTTACCGACACGATTTCCACATCCTGCCGTTAGAGGGCACCAGCTCAAAATCCTTATTTTAGTATAGCCGTCAACTCAGAAGCTCGCCAACTGAGTTAACCGCTAAGTGTTCGTAATTGAACTCCGAAAATTGTTTTTCGGAAATATAATGAAATCCTATGGAAATAAATATTTTTCATCGTGATTTACAAACAGAAAGAAATCACATGCAGTCAGACTGTGTACACGTTTTGTTTTATTCCAGACAAAAATCTTTTTGAGATAAATCGCTGACAAAAGGCGTTTGTCGGAAATAAAAAATATCGTTTATTTGTCGCACTTTGTCGAGTGTGAAAATAAATTTTACAATGTCCCATAAGACGAAGTGAGGGGTATAATCTGTATATCCTACTGTGTAGTAGACGCGATACAACTCGTCCCTATGCATGAGTTATACCTGTATAGATATTATACCTCAATATCTTATATACATATAATTGTTGTATGAATATCATATACAACAATTATCATGAAATGTTAAAAATGATAACACATTTACTCTACTGAGAAAAATGAATCTTAATTCAAATTTCAAATTTCTAGTAATTATTCGCTGACTAATAGACAGCTGAATAAAAGGATTAAAACATTGATCATAGAAAAAATGGGAAAGACACTTAGACTTTTCGAATTAATGATAAATAAATCAGTCATCACTGCGATACCATATGATTTAGATTCAAACTTCTATCGCAGTAGTGACCGGTCTGGATTATTGGTTATCCATTCCCTCCGATATAACTTCAAGATCATATCGAAGCAGTTAGTTTCAAAAAGTATAATCGAAGGCACATCGCTTACGTTCTTCTTAGTTTTATGTATTATTATACACTATCTACTACTTTTATTATCGATTATACTTTTTTATTATGCTTCGATCGAAGCAGTTAGTTTCAAAAAGTATAATCGAAGGCACATCGCTTACGTTCTTCTTAGTTTTATGTATAATAATACATAATACATCGCTTACGTTCTTCTTAGTTTTATGTATAATAATACATAAAACTAAGAAGAACGTAAGCGATGTGCCTTCGATTATACTTTTTGAAACTAACTGCTTCGATCGAAGCATAATAAAAAAGTATAATCGATAATAAAAGTAGTAGATAGTGTATAATAATACATAAAACTAAGAAGAACGTAAGCGATGTGCCTTCGATTATACTTTTTGAAACTAACTGCTTCGATCGAAGCATAATAAAAAAGTATAATCGATAATAAAAGTAGTAGATAGTAGTAGTAGTCGATAGTAGTATTCGATAATAAAAAAGTATAATCGAAGGCACATCGCTTTATGTATAATAATACATAAAACTAAGAAGAACGTAAGCGATGTGCCTTCGATTATACTTTTTTATTATTATACATAAAACTAAGAAGAACGTAAGCAGTTGACTTAATAAAGAAAGCATCTATTGTATAAGCAAAAGATAAACAATTACATTTTTCGAATGGATGATTGATAAATCAGTCATCGCTGCGACAATATATGAATTGGATTCGAACTTCTATCGCAGCAATGATCGGTCTGAATTATTATTCATCCATTCTCTCCGATATAAGTTCAAAGTTATATCGGAGCAATCAGTTTCAAGAAACTTCAATCGAAGTAGCATCGCTTACCTTCTTCTCAATTTTATATATAACCATATATTCAAAAAGTAGCCACGCGATATTTCTGCGCAATGAAAACCCGAAGATTTCATTATTATGGATGGGAGCACACCGATTAATTTTTTAGTCGAGTCAAACAATTTTTCAGTCGCAGTGACCAATTGAAATGTTAGCACAATGCAACTGGTGCAAGTGAGAAAGAAGTTTTCTTATTTGTTACTATATATTTCTCACCTCTCAATATAAAAAATAAAAGTCTACTGGAAGCCTAGAAAATTCTTGTCGACAAACCACAGATTGCGAAACTAACTAAGTGATTGATTGACTTTTCACTCAGCTTATCGAAAGCCAATGCAAAGATATTTAACCCGAAAGCAATTGTTACCTCGGTCAAAAACACAAAATAGCATTGCCATCCGAAGAGTATATTACCTGTAAATCCTGCAAAGGACTGTGGATAAAAAGAGGGGTTCGAAAAAGAACAGTACATAACCTTCGCTTCTTTCCCTACCTCGAGTTTTCGAGGATTCCAAACTACGTGCAGGTATTCATGATTATCCACCGCAATTCTCGTACTCAGCATCTCGAACGTGTATTTTACGTTACGATAATCCAAAACGTATTTTACAAAACGATAATCCAAACAAAAAATAATAACTGATACTGCACACAGCTCTCGTGCCTACGCTTCGTACGTACTACGTTTGTAACGAACTTTTACGACGCGGAACTCCATGTCAGTGAACCTATCGGAGTTTTGCAAGATATCGAAATTAGGCGATAATTACCCACTTGATCGGAGATCCTGAAATTCTTTTTATTGTTATCACGGACAATGATAAAACGCATATCAAAATACGTGATTTTACAATGCCGAGAACTACGTTCTCTTCGTTTTTCCTAAACGAGCAAAAGCGAGAAAATAGCATAACCTCAGTAATTACAGGGTACCCGCGATAACGAAACTACTTTTTTTTTCGAATTGAGGAAAAAATCGAGAACGTAGTCCTGTGTCTAGTGTTTCTACGTGTGTATTGTTACGTCCAAACTAGCGCTCTTTTTAATTACTCTAGTTTGCACGGTAACTGTTGCCGCCGTTATTATCGCACGCGCTGGTCAGGAGAGCGTTGCGCCTACCTTTACCACACCTGGTGTCGATACCGGATACAACGTTTGCTCCTTTTTAAAGCCTTAACCTTTCGGAAAATTGCTTGGGATGGAGCCCTTAAGAATGCTTGCCGTGTTTATGTGTTTGGAAGTTAGCTAAGTAGTTGCGGTTTTGAGTTTTCTTGAAAAGAGAAACGGAGAGGAATTCTTTGACGCGCCTACGGGTACCTGCCGTCCTTTTCGAACAAGGTGGCAGCGCGAGGCACAGGTGTACGGAGAACCCTAGGAGACCTTTACGGATCGCTGGGGCTTTGACAAGAACGTAGAATTAGGTGCAATAAACACTTGTAAAGATGTACTTACGGTGGTTGATGATGTTTTGCCGCCTGTGTTTAAAGATGGTGTCCTTTCTCGTCTCGAACTTCGTCTCAATTTGTTATTTCGAAGGTGATAAAGAAATGGTTCGCGGATGCAAAGGAGATTGAACACTTTTTAATGATGAACTCAATGAAAGTATACAATATGGATTCTAGATGTGATCCCTTTACAAATTGTCGAAGAGTAATTGGTGTAACTTCGTAAATTGTTAAAAGTAAAGAAATATTTGCGGATGGTGTAAGATTGCGCTATATCTGAACCACAAATTGGTCAGTATAACGTTCGAAACGGATAAAATTCGCGTAAAAAGTGAAGACTACTTATTACTCGAAATTTTTGGGTCTGAATGCCAGTGTAACTGTGTGTCCCGAGCCCTCAATTTCGAGGGGTTTTATACCTTTTTTTCTTAGCGATATATGGTGGGGATTGAACATATTTATGGGAGTGTCCTTTCGTATATCTATTTTCCTTATGATTTTGGATACTGTCACCGAGAAGATGAGGGAGGTGCATTGAATCTGACCTTTTGATTGGACCTCGGATTTTTTTAGGCCCTTCTTCTAGTCGAACTTGCGTGAATCAGGCCCACGCCGTGGATGACGGAGTGGGGTATCGATTGTAAAGGGCGCGAAACAAATCACGTACGCACCATTTCCCCTCTTCTCGCATTCTGTATTCTGAGAATTCGTTTATAGGTTTCGGCGGAATGCAATGACTTTGAGGCAGGGTATTTCTTGGTAGAGAGCGCTATACGGAGTCTATTTATAGAATGGATCTCATCAATGCTCTCACCAAAGAAAACTGTCCTTATGATTCGGAGATGCGCTGAGTCATAAACTCCATGTGAAAGTATCAATCTCTTAAACTAAATTAACGTTCGGTAAGTATACGCAAAAAAAAAAAGGTTTCTTTTAACTGTAACAATTTCTATGTAAGTGTAGAGTACTTTAAATGGTTCTCGCTTATTTTATTAAAGAGTAATTATCTTTTCCTCATCGTATCTGGACTTTATTTTGAGTATTGGTTTCGAAAACCTTGGCAAATCTCCAACAAATTGCGGTTTCAACCTTTCGTGGGAGTTTTCTCGGGGTTTAATAATTTTATATGGTATATGCGAGAAAAATTTGTATACTGTTCCGGGTTTTACTGTTATCGCTAGGAGTGTATAGATTGCCTTTGAATTGTGTTCGGAGGGCTTTTTACTTTTCGAGACTCAATGCGGCTGGTTTCGTCGTATGACTTATCCTTTGGCTGTTATTGGTGAGTCGGGCCCTCTTCTAGCATCTATAGTTGTTTCACTCTTTATACTATACTACATTTATTATCTAGGAATACTTATTTCTTATGAAGGATAGACACAGGCGTTTAAAGGAACAAATCCAATTTTTAAGAATACTTTTCAATAATTGATATAGAGATATCAGTTATATCGTTAACGTTTAATCTATCAATGGTGTGGTGATTTTGTTTTCGTTATTTATTTTGTGATGCTCTCGAACGCCGGTTATTATTCTGTAATTATTTATTTTCCTGCTGGCTTTTGTTATTTATATAAATGAAAAGGAAGAAAAGTTATTTCCATTTCCACCGAGATCATCGATCGAAGCCCCCTTTTTCTTCCCTCTAAGCAGTGGAGCTTTGGTTCAACTATGACACTGTTAAACGTGTGATCTTTTTCGAGGATAATTTGTCGACCGTTTTTGACTGACCCCTGGGCATGAACTTAACTCAGCTGACCGCAAACTCCTCTCTTTCCAACTGGTCTTTGGCCGTGGTAAAGAAGATTTGTCGGTCTATGGATCTATAGGGCCTGGGTCGATACAGGATAATAGTAGAGCTCCATGTTGACAGCTAGTGGGGCCTCGCGTCTTTAGTTTCCTGCTGGTACTCCAGGGGGGAGAGTTCGGAGGAGGGGTCAGAGACCGCCTTTTCCGACCTCTGCCCGAGGTCCTTTGGGCCTGTTTTATCTAGGCTCGTTGGCGTTAACTCGCTAAAGTCGGCTTCGGAGGAATTTAACCTAATCGAGATCTCATGTGGATAAAGAAACTACCAGTAAACCAATTTCCTTCTTCTTTGTTTTTTCTAGAGAATTAATTTTTAATGGTGGTCAAAGAGAAATACATAGAGCGTTACGCCGGACGTAACAGTATCTAAAGTTTTATTGAATTTTACTCAGTCGTCGCGAAGAAATTCAGGATCTCGTTTTGACGGAATCAACGTATTAAATATGACACTGTTTTATCAACAGAAATGTTTCACATCACCTTAAGAATCCTGGAAACCAATTCTTTTCTCTTTCGCAACAATATTTCATTGCACCTAAAGCACTATGCACAACAAATTTTGAGTCATTCCGACAAATCTACTTTTAATTATAACATTTTTAAAAAAAAGTGGTTACAACTAGCTTTGCTTCAAAGGTTATGTCATGTAGATTTGCCAACAAACCATTTTTCATCATGTTAAAAAAAAACTTCGGTTGCGAAAAATAAAATACGAAATATCACATACAGATTCACAAATGTTTGCGTTTTTTATTTCGAAAATAATATATTTTCACCGAAAATCATTCACAATATTTTACCATACTTTATTCACTTTCGTAATAAAAATGATAAATTTCACGTGTTCACTGAAAAAATTGGTTATAAACTCACAAAAAAGATTCATCAAATATCCATAATAATTGCAATTTCCTAAATAGAACTAAAAAAAATCGCGAGTATATAATTTTTCGTTTTGTTCTATCTGTCAAACTTTGGAAGCAGATGACAATTTCATAGCAGACGATACACATATGCTCATACGTCGCGGCATGCGTACTCTGTGGCGGAATCATTTTCAAATTTAAAAAAAAAATCGACATCTGGTTTCAATCTTTGTTCGCATTTTACCCAAATACAAATTGATTCTACGCGGTATTGCGCAGATAAAAAGTGTGCAATCATAAAAAAAAGAATTTTCTATAATTCGACTGACGAAGAATTTTGTTCGCTCGATTTATTCGTTTACAGCTGATAAAAAAAAGCTGCAAATGTTTATTCTATCGACGTATTTCCAACGTTTTTTCAAATTTTCCAAATTTTCGTCGAAAAACGATTTTTTTTCTTCATATTCTCACATCTTCAAAAGTTTTTTTTCCCCGAAAAATCAATTGTAACTCTTAAAGAACCATTTTAAACAATTATTTATCGACAAAGTGAAAAAAACTGTATTTGTCGATTTTACGAGTTTTTCCGGACCGAGCAACTTATCTTTGTTTGTATTTAAATAGAATCTTAAAAAATATGATATGATATGATGCTAAATTTAATTCTTTTAAGCTACGATAAATATCAATAAAATTTCATTGAAAAACGAATAAAAATAAAATTTCTCGAACTTTTCGTCTCCAATACTTGTCTGTTCTACAGAGATAATAACGAGCTGATTCCATGTATTATGAGAACGAAAAAAAATACATCTCAAATATTAGAAACGAATTTTTTTTATAAGAGGACTGTCAAAGAGCCTTCGCAGTCGAATTTTTCGAGAATGTCATCAATTTGTAAAAAATAATTCGGAGCCATCCAAGACAACAAATTTTTTATTTGAGTAACGTACTACTGCCTCTTCAATACAAGATAGGAACCAAGATGCTTTATTTTTTCGTTCTCGAGATAGCATTTTTTTTGCAGCATCCATAAATGTCGACAAAATTTCATTCAAAATCACAAAGAATAGCAAATTTCTTGAACTTCTCTTCTCAAATGCTTCGGTCTTCTACAGAGACAATAACGAACTGATTCTATCTATTATGGGATATGGGGAAGAAAAAAAATACATGCAAGGGGAAGGATTTAAAGGGGATATTTGACCTCAATGCTAAATGGTAATCGTGTTGGTGCTGATACATTTTTTGTGAGTTTGTTTTATACTCATTAAATCTGGTCATAAGTTTCAAGCCAATAAAACGACTTTATTACACATGATTTGATTCGTTAAATTAATTTGATCAAGTTCTACGCGATGCAATTCGTTATATTTGTCTCGTGTCTCAATATTTGACAATTTATCGTCAACCAAAAAGGAAATATCCGTCGTAAATAATAACAATCAATTTGTATAAAAAAGAAATATTTTTATTCGACAAAGGTTCAACACTATGAATCAATTTACATAACTGATAAATGTTTTTCCCTCATACGTACTTTCGAAATGAAACGCGGAGCGCGACGTATAAACATACTCCATCCGTAGCGCATAGTGCCAAGTGTAAATACACTCGATACGGAGCGCGTACTGCGACGTGTACCCCTGTGAATGCTTTAAAAAATGTCCCGAAGGGACATTTTTCAGGGAGTTTGGGGGCGGAGCCCACCAACAAGAGGCGCCCGCAGGGTGCTGAGGCGCTTGTTCATAAATAGGTAATAGTTAAATAAATTCTAATTACACCAACTTATTAAGGGGGTTGAGTGACCAAATTTCAGATCGAAATTCCAAAAATTATCAAAGTTCGAAGCATTTTAGTGAGATGACAAATGATTATTACGTGTATTATTGCAAAATTATGTTTTACATCTCTATAAAAAATTATCCGCAATAAATCCTACTCTCAGTCAATGACACCAAACTAATTCAAGACAGAAAGAACAAAAACGATGTTAGTCGAATAAATAAAAACGAAACACAAAATGAAACAAAAGATAGGAAAGTAATAAAACAATGCAATTAGTATTAGTATTAGTATTAGTATTAGTATTAGTATTAGTATTAGTATTAGTATTAGTATTAGTATTAGTATTAGTATTAGTATTAGTATTAGTATTAGTATTAGTATTAGTATTAGTATTAGTATTAGTATTAGTATTAGTATTAGTATTAGTATTAGTATTAGTATTAGTATTAGTATTAGTATTAGTATTAGTATTAGTATTAGTATTAGTATTAGTATTAGTATTAGTATTAGTATTAGTATTAGTATTAGTATTAGTATTAGTATTAGTATTAGTATTAGTATTAGTATTAGTATTAGTATTAGTATTAGTATTAGTATTAGTATTAGTATTAGTATTAGTATTAGTATTAGTATTAGTATTAGTATTAGTATTAGTATTAGTATTAGTATTAGTATTAGTATTAGTATTAGTATTAGTATTAGTATTAGTATTAGTATTAGTATTAGTATTAGTATTAGTATTAGTATTAGTATTAGTATTAGTATTAGTATTAGTATTAGTATTAGTATTAGTATTAGTACACCCCTTCGGCTGTGTCGCACAACCCTCGGACGCGAGGGCTAGTTTCGATGTCTCGATGCTCCAGTTACGTTGCAGGTTCTTCTATTTTTTGTTAATTACCCGTGTACCAAAGGTATGAACTTCCGATCGCCAGGTGTTTTAATCAACACAAACATCAAGATTGTAAGCCTTTCAACGTTCGCGGCGCCCAACGAAACAGCGCCCACCTCAATTCGATCGAGATTCACGCGTTTGCGTAAATCGAAAGGTGCGTGCGCGAAAAATGTGACGTCACCAAACGAGTGTATATTATCGACGCGTGATCTATCTCGACCTCTTTACCTCTGGGGACATCGCATCGACAGGAAGATCGGGAACGACCACGCGCGACTCCATCCTATCGACGGACTACTGGAGTGGATACACTATGCCGATTCTGGATCCATTTGTGTGCGTGTCACACGTACACGGCTCACACGTACAGCACACACACGCACCTCGAAGCTTCTAGAAAGCTCCGGAAGATTCGCGAAGAGGATGACGTCATCGATGCGAGAGTGCATTAGAGTAATGAAGTGCCTGTGGAATGCAGGGGGTAATGCGGCTCATTTGTGCGATATTTCGCAATAGCCGGCCGTTCGCGTAATTCGTGCGTGAGACTCGTCGCTGACTAGAGATGTTTTTCTCTCATCAAGGCCAACTGAGTCGTGCGAGTGAGACAGATGCATAAATTATGCGACGGACAGCGTGAGCTTGAGACTTTATCGTCAAGGCCAACCGATTTATCGTGCGAGCGAAATACTCACATATTATGCTCGAGAATCATCTTTTCTTATTATGCAATGAAAATACTATTTTCCGTTCGCGAATACACGCGTACGTACACGGTCAGAGCCGGCGGGCAGCGTGGGCCGCACACGCGCACACGCACACGCACACGCGCACGCGCACGCGCACGCGCACGCACACACACACGCGTCCCCAGGCGGCGGATAGGGGAACGCCCTCCAGATATAGAGGGCAGGAGGGTAGGACTTAAAAACACCTCCCGCGGACCAAACAGCAGGGGAGTAAACCCCGTCAACAAATCAGGATGGCAGGACGAAAAGAAAATACGTTTACGGTGCAGGGGTACGGATCCCCAGTACCGGCGCCTGTCGGGGGCGAGCAAGCGGGCCCCGGGACGTCGTCATCAAACGACCGCAGTACTACAGAGGTTGGTCACTCGGCCTCTGTAGTGTCTAATGCAACAAGTGACACAGGTGGCGAGAGCGTGACGCTGAAGGCTCAAGAGGCTTTTCAGCGCCTAACAAAGGAACTTGAGTCCCTGGTGGGGTTCATCTTGGAGAAGAAGAACCTCCACACAGAGCTCAAAGTCAAGGCACGCGGCACCCTAAGGGCGCTGAAAGAGTTTGCGGCGGCGCGGCCCGCGGCAACACCAGCCCGGGCAGCACGATCGAGCAAGGAGGGGTCGAGCCAAACCTCGCCTCTCTTCCGCACCGACCGGGCGCCCCACGGAGACCTGGACCGCGAGCGCCCCTCGCCGCCTAGGTCTCCATCGGCGAGGAAGAAGAGGAAGAAGAAGAAGAGAGAGGCGACGCCCGAGAGGGATCCGCCCCGGCCAGCTGAAGCCAGGCAGCAACCAGTTGCCCAGCCGAAAGACCCCGACTGGGCAACAGTCGTCAAACGGGGCAAGAAAAAACGGCAGCAGCAGCCGTTGTCATTGGAAGATGCCGACAGGCACAACCAAAGGCAGGCAAAGCCCAAGGTCTCGCTTAGACCCCCCGTCCCGATGCGATCCACATCAAGGCAACGGGTGAGGTGTCGTATGCCGACATACTTAGAAAAGTACGAGCCGCACCGGATCTCAAAGCTCTGGGGGATAGGGTGACCCGCATCAGGCGGACCCGAGCTGGAGAACTACTCCTGGATTGGGTAAACCTGGGGTAGAGACCCCAGTGCTATAGGCAGTGGTCTCGGCCACCTTAGTGGAGTCGGCGGCTGTTCAGACGCTGACTCATAGGGAAGTCCTGGTCGTCAAGGACATGGACGAGGCCACAATCGTAGAAGAGGTGGCACAGGCCATCACTGCGGCGATTGGGCCAGGAGCGGTAACCCCTGAGGATATTAAACTCAGGGACTCCTATAGTGGTACCCAGGCGGCTAGCGTCCTGCTTCCCGCTGCAGCAGCAAAAGAGTTGTTGCAAAGCGGAAGGCTCAGGATTGGATGGGTGAATTGCCGGGTTCGGCTGCGTCAAACATCCTCCCGGTGCTTCAGGTGTCATAACACTGGGCACCTGGCGAAGGACTGCGAGAGCGAGGTCGACCGGTCGACGCAGTGCTACCGGTGTGGCAAGGAGGGTCACAGGGCTGTGGACTGCGCAGTCAGGCGACAGGCAGTGCAGGAGGTTGGGGCATCGACCAGAAATGGCTAAGGTGCTCCAAATAAACCTGAACCACTGTGCTGTGGCCCAGGACCTGTTGTTTCAGCTGGTCAGGGAAGAGAAGGCCGACGTAGTCATCATCAACGAGGAGTACAGGGATCTCAGTGAACCGAACTGGGTAGGGGACTCGACCGGCAAGGCGGCCATCTGGGTATGCGGAAACCTTCATACATCCAACAAGATGGCCGCCCCTCGGCCCGGATTCACCTGGGTGGAGGTGGCTGGTATAAGATTATACAATTGCTACCTTCCGCCCAGTGATGCCACCGACGAATTCCTGAGATCCCTGGATGCCATCGTCGACAGTGCTAGGACCTCCCGATTGCCGGTCGTCATCGGAGGGGACTTTAACGCATGGGCGACGGAGTGGGGCAGCGCGAGTACCAACCACCGCGGTCGCGCCCTCCTCGAGGCCTTCGCGATACTGGAGCTGGAGATCGCTAACACGGGGTCCAAGCCAACCTTCCCAAAGGGCGGCAGGACCTCCATTATCGACCTGACCTTTATCGATCCTAGACTGATGAGGGAAGGGCTCGACTGGAAAGTTAGCGATCGGTACACGGGCAGCGACCACCATGCCCTGGTATACCAGCTCCAGCTGACCAGCAGGACAGTAGAGGCGTCGGGCAGACGCAAAAAAGAGAGCTGGGCACCCGCCACTTTCGACCGGGAGACGTTCCTCTGCTCATTAGAGGGAGCGACAGTGCAGGGAACGCCCGAGGAACGAGCTCGAAACCTCTCGCAAACCATCATAGCGGCCTGCGATGCCTCCATGGCCGCCAAGTCCAACCCTCGCGGCCGTCCACCAGTATACTGGTGGAACGAGGACATCGCAGAGATACGCCGAGAGTGCTTCCGAGCACGTAGGCGGCACCAAAGAGCTGTTCATAGGCCGCAATACCAGGAACTGGCTGCGGCCTATGAAATAATGCGGAAACGCCTCAAGGCTGCCATCAAGGCCGCCAAGCGAAAGTGCTGGCTTTACTTCTGCGAGGAAGTGGACAGTGACCCTTGGGGCCGACCGTACAAAACGGTTATGAACAAGATCTCAAGCCCAGGGGTGCCACCGCCCCAACTTGTCCGATCTTCCTCGACAGTGTTACGTCCGGCGTAACGCTCTATGTATTTCTCTTTGACCACCATTAAAAGTTAATACTCTAAAAAAACAAAGAAGAAGGAAATTGGTTTACTGGTAGTTCCTATATCCACATGAGATCTCGATTAGGTTAAATTCCTCCGAAGCCGACTTTACCGAGTTAACGAGCCTAGATAAAACAGGCCCAAAGGACCTCGGGCAGAGGTCGGACAAGGCGGTCTCTGACCCCTCCTCCGAACTCTCCCCCCCTGGAATACCAGCAGGAAACTAAAGACGCGAGGCCCCACTAGTTGTCAACATGGAGCTCTACTATTACCCTGTATCGACCCAGGCCCTATAGATCCATAGACCGACAAATCTTCTTTACCACGGCCAAAGACCAGTTGGAAAGAGAGGAGTTTGCGGTCAGCTGAGTTAAGTTCATGCCCAAGGGTCAGTCAAAAACGGTCGACAAATTATCCTCGAAAAAGATCACACGTTTAAACGGTGTCATAGTTGAACCAAAGCTCCACTGCTTAGAGGGAGGAAAAAGGGGGCTTCGATCGATGATCTCGGTGAAAATGGAAATAACTTTTCTTCCTTTTCATTTATATAAATAACGAAATCCAGCAGGAAAATAAATAATTACAGAATAATAATCGGCGTTCGAGAGCATCACAAAACAAATAATGAAAACAAAACCACCACACCATTGATAGATTAAACGTTAACGATATAACTGATATCTCTATATCAATTATTGAAAAGTATTCTTAAAAATTGGATTTGTTCCTTTAAACGCCTGTGTCTATCCTTAATAAGAAATATGTATTCCTAGATAGTAAACGTAGTATAGTATAAAGAGTGAAACAACTATAGATGCTAGAAGAGGGCCCGACTCCCCAATAACAGCCGTAGGATAAGTCATACGACGAAACCAGCCGCATTGAGTCGCGAAAAGTAAAAAAGCCCTCCGAACACAATTCAAAGGCAATCTATACACTCCTAGCGATAACCGTAAAATCCGGGACAGTATACAAATGTTTCTCGCATATACCATATAAAAGTATTAAACCCCGAGAAAACTCCCACGAAAGGTTGAAACCGAAATTTGTTGGAGATTTGCCAGGGTTTTCGAAACCGATACTCAAAATAAAGTCCTGATACGATGAGGAAAAGATAATTACTCTTTAATAAAATAAGCGAGAATCATTTAAAGTACTTTACACTTACATAGGAATTGTTACAGTTAAAAGAAACCTTTTTTTTGCGTATACTTACCGAACGTTAATTTAGTTTAAGAGATTGATACTTTCACATGGAGTTTATGACTCAGCGCATCTCAGAATCATAAGGACAGTTTCTTTGTTGAGAGCATTGATGAGATCCATTCTATAAATAGACTCCGTATAGCGCTCTCTACCAAGAAATACCCTGCCTCAAAGTCATTGCATTCCGCCGAAACCTATAAACGAATTCTCAGAATACAGAATGCGAGAAGAGGGGAAATGGTGCGTACGTGATTTGTTTCGCGCCCTTTACAATCGATACCCCACTCCGTCATCCACGGCGTGGGCCTGATTCACGCGAGTTCGACTAGAAGAAGGGCCTAAAAAAATCCGAGGTCCAATCAAAAGGTCAGATTCAATGCACCTCCCTCATCTTCTCGGTGACAGTATCCAAAATCATAAGGAAAATAGATATACGAAAGGACACTCCCATAAAAATGTTCAATCCCCACCATATATCGCTAAGAAAAAAAAGGTATAAAACCCCTCGAAATTGAGGGCTCGGGACACACAGTTACACTGACATTCAGACCCAAAAATTTCGAGTAATAAGTAGTCTTCACTTTTTACGCGAATTTTATCCGTTTCGAACGTTATACTGACCAATTTATGGTTCAGATATAGCGCAATTTTACACCATCCGCAAGTATTTCTTTATTTTCAACAATTTACGAAGTTACACCAATTATTTTTCGACAATTTGTAAAAGGATCACATCTAGAATCCATATTGTATACTTTCATTGAGTTCATCATTAAAAAGTGTTCAATCTCCTTTGCATCCGCGAATCATTTCTTTATCACCTTCGAAATAACAAATTGAGACGAAGTTCGAGACGAGAAAGGACACCATCTTTAAACACAGGCGGCAAAACATCATCAACCACCGTAAGTACATCTTTACAAGTGTTTATTGCACCTAATTCTACGTTCTTGTCAAAGCCCAGAGATCCGTAAAGGTCTCCTAGGGTTCTCCGTACACCTGTGCCTCGCGCTGCCACCTTGTTCGAAAAGGACGGCAGGTACCCGTAGGCGCGTCAAAGAATTCCTCTCCGTTTCTCTTTTCAAGAAAACTCAAAACCGCAACTACTTAGCTAATTTCCAAACACATAAACACGGCAAGCATTCTTAAGGGCTCCATCCCAAGCAATTTTCCGAAAGGTTAAGGCTTTAAAAAGGAGCAAACGTTGTACCCGGTATCGACACCAGGTGTGGTAAAGGTAGGCGCAACGCTCTCCTGACCAGCGCGTGCGATAATAACGGCGGCAACAGTTACCGTGCAAACTAGAGTAATTAAAAGAGCGCTAGTTTGGACGTAACAGAATTTGGGGGCTCGTCCGGGATCATTAGAGTGCTTGTCTGAAAGGAAAAAAAGAAGAGAAGATAATTTTACAAAAAAAAAAGGGGGAAAATAACAATACACGTTCCACTCACTTCCTCCTTCCTACCTGAACCATCATTTGTTTAAACGCTTCCATAGGCGAACTATTTGATGATGAACACATAATAATTATAAGCCATCATTTGTTTAAACGCTTCCATAGGCGAACTATTTGATGAAGTAACACACAATAGCTATAAGCCATCATTTGTTTAAACGCTTCCATAGGCGAACTATTTGATGAAGTAACACAGTAGTTATACACCATCATTTGTTTAAACGCTTCCATAGGCGAACTATTTGATGGAGTAACACAAACAAAAACGCAAACAAAAACGCAAACAAAACGCAAACAAAACACAAACAATTTTTCTAAAATACCACTCGAGAATCTAACCATACCTGAATTCCCTACCCTGTATACGAAGAATTTTTTTTTTTTCTCTTCCCTCGCATCAACACAAAATATACGTATTATATGCCAAAGCAAGGAGGCTGGCGACGAAAATTACGAGCATTAATCGCGAAGAGAACAGAAAAACTAAGTTATGATAACGAAAAAGAACCTTTAATTGAATCAAATCCTATCGCGACACCGCTAGAGGAAAAATTGACGGAAAAATCAGTAGAAATAGATTTCTTGCACCTAACTCCCAACGAAACAGTAGTCTGTGAAATTTGGAGGGATCCCCTAACGATAAAAACTTTTGCGAAGACACTTGAAAATAAACCACAAATTGTTAGAACCGAAACAGTGCAACTAATAATCACACCCATAAAACCGTTAGGAACGTTTGCTGTCCCTAGAAATTGGTTTCAATAATTTTGGGTTCTTATAGACTATTGATTACTCTACCTGCGAAAGAGAAAAAATATAATATTTTCGAAAAGAATATACAACGGATATTAGACGAAATAAAAGAGGAAAAAGACAATATTAATCTCCACATGCTAGCCGAATCCGCCCTGAGGATCTTGAAGAGATTGATTCGAAATTATTGCTATCTATTCATATCCCACCGACACCAAAAGGTAAAAATTATTAAGAAACACAAGATATCGTTCATTCGATCGCGTTCCCGCAAACATAGAAGACAAACCACAAAGGTATAAAATACGAGAAACCAAGAGAGACGCACAATAATAACATAATAATTGCCACCCATCTCCCCTCGAACAATCTAAATGAGTTCTAATAACCCCGATAAGACCAGTGAACCTCCGTCCCGCACCACTCGCTCAACTCGATCTAACACCACTCTCCCTGACGACATAATACACGATTACGTTAGCGAACGAAGAAGCAGCAAAGTTCACAAGCCATTAATTACTGGAACCACTATCACCGAAAGAGACACCCTTCTAACTATTCACGAAACACTGAAAGAATTGGAAGAGGCAAATCAAGAGGCAGAGATTCGAATAGGAATAGTAAAAGAAAAATTCGAGAATAAGGATAGAGAGACAGACAAAGGAAGAACCGACCAGGAACAACTAAGGGAACAATACGAGCTCTTGAGTACCGAGACACAAGGGTTGACGTTGGCGGACGAAGGTGCGAAGGCCGGTGCATCTGGGCCAATAAAGCAAACAACTCCTCGAGCGGACACCAACCCGTTGAAAAGACCCGATACACCTGTACCATTTTTTGCCGACGCCACCCTCGAATCTGACAACGAGAGCACGCATACAGTAATTGATAATTTTTCCGAGAAAGATATAGACGCAGGTGCAACCTACCAATCTCTCTTGGACCAGACTATCTACAAAAGCTTCGCGGATTCTACAGCGAACGAAGAAAAGTTTTACACCCCAACCGACGACTACGTTGTCTTTAAACCCTCCCCCTCTCAACTCGATACTGTTAAACGTAATCTTTTTATTGTAACGGGAGACGGATCTAAGTACACCGGCACGAAGCCGAAGGTATTTCCAGCGAAATTACACAAATCGGATCCACCCCTAAGCGACCTTAATAAAACTTTGACGGCAGGAGACAAGACAAGTGAGCGCCAGAGTATAAGAATTGACCCCAGAAACACCCAGCGAGATTCACACGCACCAACGGAAAGAAGACACGAAATGGCAAACTCCGGGTTAAAGGTTTCTCTCAAAGATGCGTTGGGCGTCATCCCTACGTACGACGGGACAAATACCTCATTAAATCTCTTCATACAATGCTGCGAAGAGGCACTCGAGATGCTGGATGCCTCCAGCGAAGAACAACTAGTTAAAGCAGTTAGAATAAAAATTGTCGGAGAACCGCGACGCTCAATAGCTCAACAAACATTCCGAAGCATGAAAGAATTACACAAATTTTTGAAATGTATCTACGCGCCCGCAAGGAACATCTACCAACTACAGGGGGAATTAGGCTCCATATACCAACGACCCGAAGAAACGGTAGTAGCATACGCAAATAGAATCCGTGATTTGGGTTTTCAAATCTTGGAAGCTTATGAGTCTGAAAATAACGAGCCAGCGGACGAAGCTTTCGAGAGGAATACCACCGAGAGCCTCCCGCCGTGCTTTATACAGGGATTAAAACCCGAGATAGAAGCACGCATGACGACCGAAGGTACGATCGACGACATAGTAAAGAGAGCGGTAAAGATCGAAAAACAACTAATAGCTCGAGCGGCATTACGAGAAGGAATCAGGGACACAGGCAATGTGAAGGACGCAAGGGTTGAGGGAAAGCGATCGGTCAGGGCAATAATCGGCGAGACACCGGAATGCCAACTTTGCAGCAAGACCGGCCATATAGCCGTGAATTGCCCCGATAAACCTGGAGGCAAAGCGACGGAGCCAAGGGACGCGGGTGACCAGGAGAAAGCCGTACCGACCTGCCAGAATTGCGACAAGAAAGGGCACGTGGCAAATAAATGCTTCCAGCTATTTCCCCCAAAAAGAATGAATAATAATCCATCGCCCAATACTCCTTCAATTACCGTGTGTCAACATTGCGACAAACGAGGTCACACTGCTGACCGCTGTTACAAACTCTTTCCACCATCGAATCAAGAAAATACACTTATCACCTGCCAATTATGCAAAAATCAGGGGCACGCAGTGAAGGATTGTAATTTGTTGCCGAATCACGCGAAAAAGGCACCGAATAACCAAAACGCTCGTAACAACCCAGTACCGCAAGGGTTGCAGTTCGCTCAAACGGCTAATATTACGTGTCAAATATGCAAAAAGAACGGTCACGGCGCATATCTATGCCCGTATCGTCATAACCAAGCGCAATGCCCCGCTTCTCTGCAACAAACCTTCGCAGACGCTGTCAAGAGCGACTCGAAAGCAAACGGCGCTTGTCATTATTGCAAGCAACCTGGCCATTTTATTCGAGAATGTCCGGCGAAGCAATCGAACGAAGCACGATACAACACGTCACAGGGAAACTCCAACGGTCTCCCGACGACGGGTGCAGCGGGGACCACCCAGAATGCGCACCCAATACATGTAATTTCGGTGGTATCAAATCAACAAGAACAGTAAAAGTACATACGATAAAATTGCACAGGGAAAGTAGCGTTCCAACAATAGAAGTAACAAGTGGAAATTTAACAACACCAATAATTTTGATGGTCGACACTGGAGCTGGACCAAATATTATAAAAAAGGAATTCGTAAATGCAACGACAGCAATCGATAATACGGAAATTCTACAGCTGAATGGAATAACCACCATCTCCATATATACTCTCGGAAGCGTGACGCTCGAAGTCTTCGGACGATTCGCCACGTTCCATGTAGTAGACAACAATTTTCCTATCAACGAAGGGGGAATATTAGGATCGGAATACTTGGATGGAAACAGAGTGGTGGTTGATTACGAGAAACGACGATTCAAAATGCAAGAATTGAAAATACCTTTCGCTACTCCAGAGACTATTGTAATCCCGGGACAAACGCGAAAACTCTGTTTTGTTCGAGTAAAAAACCTGGGAACCCGCGAGGGATATCTCCCTGTACTGGAGGCCGGGGGAGGAATCGAAATAGAAACTGGTTTAGTTACCAACGAGAATGGAAAAGCATATATTTACGTAACAAATACTAATCGACATACGATTAATTTACAAGTACCAGTATTAGAGCTATTACTAGAAACAGGAAGTAACAAAGGAAAAAAGGAAAAACGGAATAAGGAAAAGGATGGAAGTTTTACTTTAACAAAATTTGCGCCTTCGGTGACGTCGGAGCCCGAGGGATCTTTGCATGATGAATCCAGGGAAAACAGGAAAGAAGTTTATACGATAAATAATGATACAATGATAAAAAACGAGGAAAATGGAACAACGGCCGAACACCAAGCAACGACTACTTGCCCCGGACGGGTGTTCATGTTCTCCACAGCCAAGGAATCAAGTTATGAGAACGACAATTTATCTAAAGAAGAATTAATTGAATCTGCAAATATAGCCTCGCACGAGTCGATGGGCGAATTAGATGAAACCAAGGGATCTCGCGATTATTTTATTCGAAGGAAAATACAAGACGAAACTCGAAAAGGAAACAATTTTATTGTCACTACAGACTACGATAGCCCAGGTACTTCAAAGGGTCTAGGTATGACTAAAGGAGGTTACAGTGGTATCGGAGAGTCGAGGGTTGACGAATTATATTGCCACTCGAGTGAGGTGGAGGAACGATAGGAAAAGAATAAATCAAGTACGAATAGTCGCGAGACGATGAAGCAAAAGGTACCCATCGTTGTGACAAACAAAAATCTAGTAGAAAAAAATGACCCTTTAGAAACCGAAGAGGACAATATGGCAATGCAGTACATAAAAGGCGTAACATTAAAAGAAATCTATAGCTACGCAAAAACGCCGAACCCTGGAAAGATTTCCAATTCTCATAAGAGTTACAGCATCGTAAATCTCGAACTAGCAGAAAAACTACGCACAGTCCGTATTTCCCGCTGCATCCAACCCTTCTTAAGGGAAAGTTTTTGCTTTACACTCTCAGCATCTCGTACCGAAGAACGTTTTGGAAAAATAAAAGCTCTCCTTCGGCTAGACGGATTGAATAGCGAGGAAAAAAATAGCATTGAAAAATTACTACAAAATAGCGCCCATCTCTACCACTTGCCGGGCGAAGCATTAACTTATACCACGATATTACAACATCGGATTCCCACGACGGACGATTTCCCCATCAATACCAGAGGATATCGTTGGCCCGAATGTACAAAGGACGAAATAGAAAAACAAGTTGATGATATGCTGAAAAATGGAGTGATAATACCTTCAACTTCTCCTTACAATTGCCCCGTATGGGTAGTACCGAAGAAGAATGACTCCAAAGGGAACAAAAAGTGGAGAGTAGTGTTTGACTATCGGGCTCTTAATGAAAAAACAGTCGCAGATGCTTATCCCATCCCTAATATCACAGAAATATTAGACCAATTAGGCGGTGCTAGGTATTTCTCCGTGTTCGATCTAGCGTCGGGATTTCATCAGATAGAAGTCAGTCCCCTGGACCGGCATAAGACCGCATTCACGACACCAAGAGGCCATTTTGAGTTCATGCGAATGCCGTTCGGACTTCGAAACGCTCCGCCCACGTTCCAAAGAACTATGGATCTCGCTCTAAGCGGATTGCTAGGAAAAGGAATATTTGTATATTTGGACGACATCGTTATTTATTCACGGGGATTAGACGAACATGAAATGATCTACGGGGAATTAATGAAACGACTAGAAGCAGCAACTCTGAAACTACAACCGGATAAATGTGAATTTTTAAAAAAGGAAGTCGCTTATTTAGGACATATCATCGGCAACGACGGTGTTATGCCGGATCCCAAAAAACTCGAAGCAGTTCGTGAATTTCCACTGCCAAAGAACGTCAAAAACATTCGACAATTCTTAGGACTAACAGGCTATTACCGTCGATTTATCGAAAGCTACGCAAAAATATCAAAGCCTCTCACTTTTCTTTTACGGAAAGAGGTGCCATTTGCATGGGGCGTCGAAGAACAGGAGGCTTTCGAAATTTTGAAAGAAAAATTATGCACGACACCTGTTTTACGCTATCCGGACTTTTCGAAGCCTTTTATTTTAACTACGGATGCCTCTGGGATAGCCATCGGTGGCATACTCTCTCAAGGAGAAATAAATCACGACCATCCGTGCGCTTACGCTTCTCGCGCTTTAAACCAGGCTGAAGAACGATACGATACTTACGAGAAAGAGGCTCTAGCGATCGTATACTGTATCCTTCATTTCCGTCCCTACCTATACGGACGAAAATTTACTGTCGTGACCGATCATAAGCCTCTAATGTGGTTTCGCCGAGCCACGGACGGAAACTCGAAAATTTTAAAATGGCGCTTGAAACTGGCCGAGTATGAATATACGGTGGTATATAAAGCAGGGAAAACGAATGTTAACGCCGATGCTTTGTCTCGGAATCCTGTCAGTGAACCCATCAACCCCGACGGCATATTCATAATCCGCACTAACCCAGCGACTAAAACACGCCATAAACCGGCACGAGGACTGACCGACGAAGAAATTGCCGAATATTTGTCTCTAGATAGCGACGAGGACACTGACGAAACAATAGACCCCGATGAAGCATTGTTAGCCGCCGACGAGGAATCGTGGGAACCGCTAACATACGACGATATCTGCACCACTTCAACGAACGACGTCCCTGGACCAAGCGACGGAACGCAGGAAAATTACAACCCCGAGAATCGCAATGGTAACCTCGGCGACATAAGTTACGAGGGAGGACACTCGGCCGAACCACTGGAAAGACATAAAAAATCCATTCACGAGGAGAGCCTTCCATTGGAAAGAAAAGACCAAGAATCTTTTGGAGGAACCTGCCGCCGTCGAGTCAAACAGAAATCTGTTATTGAAACAAACTATGGTAGTACAAATGAAGGCAATGCATCCCCACAGGTGGTTGAGGAATTCGAGTACACAGAGGCCGAACCGCCAGCTAGAAACACCGAACCCTCGGACAAAGGCAGCGATATAGGGGACGAGCCTATGCAAAAAAAACGCGTACACCAGCCTCTGGTCTACAGCGACTCTGAGAATTCCGACGACGAAACCACCCCCCCTTGTGTACACCGCAATAAACACAGGAGGCCCGGAGTCAACCTACCTGACAACAGACGGGGGCGTGAGAATTCCAAAACTCTCAAACAGTCTCGAGATCTATTTTACAGTCGTAAAGACAGCATGATGTTTTTTGTAGACACTAGAGGACTGCCAATGGACAAGGGGGCGCAATCGCTAGTAGACCGTGAAGAGATGCCGAATTTAAAGAAATTGAAACTACGCGAAGCAAAGGCATTGTCCAGAAGAAACAATAAATATTTTATTGCGCTACCCATCCGTGAGGAAATACGAGACGGACCAACGCTAATCCTCGAAAATATTGTCGAAAGTTTAAAAAGCTGTAGAAACCTCGCCGAAGAATTAGAACTGCAGTCAATCAGCGTGGCAAAGTCTTACGCTATTTGCAATGTGCATTGGGAGAATATCGTAACCCAACTGCGTTTGATATTTCAAGAAACCGAAATAAAGATAATAATTTGTCTGGGAATTATTAAAGAACCAAAGGAAGAAGAATGCGAAGAAATAATAAAAGAAAAACACTGTTCCACTGTCGGCGGGCACCGAGGTGTGAGTAAAACTTATAATCGAATTCGACATGAGTACTATTGGAAAAATCTAAAGCAAGACGTACAAGACTATATAAGGAGATGTTTAAACTGCCAATTAAAAAAATTAGTGAGAGTCAAAACAAAGCAACCAATGGTAATCACTGATACGCCTCCTACTGCCTTTGAAAAAATAGCAATGGATATTGTGGGACCGTTACCAAAGACTCGCAAACAAAACGAATATATATTAACCATTCAGGACCAATTAACAAAATTCTCGATCGCTGTAGCCTTACCCAACGCCAAAGCAGTAACAATAGCCGAGTCTTTCGTTAAAAGGTTTATTTGCAATTTCGGTTCCCCACGAGCCGTACTGACCGACCAAGGCACGAATTTCTTGAGTAATTTTATGAAACAAATTTCAAAATTGTTCAAAATCAAGAAAATTAAAACCACTGCTTTTCACCCACAATCGAACGGCTCCCTAGAAAGATCGCATCACGCCCTGGGCGAATATCTCAAACAATACACAAACCAGGAAAATAATTGGGACGATTGGGTCGAACTAGCTATTTTTAACTATAACACGAACGTTCACGAAAGTACGAGACACACACCCTACGAAATGGTATTCGGAAGAATCGCGAGAACTCCCTCGAGTTTCCCTCTCGACGATCTCGACAAACTCGCAACGTACGATGACTACTTAACAAGACTAGTGACGCAGATACACGAAATTCAGAACATAGGGAGAATAAATCTCATAGCTTCCAAGGAAAAAGCCAAGATATATAAAGATCGGCACATTAATCCAGTTACGTTCAAAGTTGGCGAACCCGTATTTTTGCTTAAAGGGCCAAAGCCAGGGAAATTAGGAGATCAATATACGGGACCGTTCGAGATATTGGAGATTTTGGGAAAAGGAAATTTGCGTATCCAGCTCCCAGGAAGAACGTGCATCGTTCACCCCGAACGGGTGAAAAAGTCACACATACCTGTACAGAAATGATGGGAGCCAGTAACTCCAGAGGACCAGGAGGGCCCTCGAGAGGCCCGACACTGGATCAGAAAAGGAAACAACCACAGTACCACCGGTACCGGCGCGAGGAAGAGAGACTGAAAAGTTTTTCTGGGTGGGCAAGGCCGTACATGAAACCCGAGGCACTCGCTGCTGCCGGATTTTATTACGAAGGATTAGGAGACGATGTTATTTGTTTCGAATGGGGAATAATTATGCACGATTGGAGAATAGGCGAGGATCCTCTCAGAGAGCATAAATTCGAATCATTAGAATGCCAGTTCGCCAACGGGATTCCATGCGGTAATATACCGATAGGAGAAGAAAAACGGAAAGGGAAAAATTTCGCATGGCTGCGAAACAAAAATACGAGCGCTCCTCAGGAAGATCCGCCGGTGGAAAATTACGTGCATCTAACAGGAAAGGGGGCAATAGTCCTCCCAAGTCCACCCGATCTCCCTACACCCCCGGAACTTCCTCCGTCAACGGATGTTTTTGTTCCCCTTCGCTCTCCACAATTACCCCTAAATAATGAACAACGAGGTGACACTCCCGTGAGACACTACGAGAACCGCGAGGAAGAAAATGCTTACGTCCTACCTGACTCCAGACCCGCGGAAGCGAGTTTACGATCAGGCAACCGGAAAGCAACGGGCGGAAAAAGGATAGCGACGGAAGTCTGCAATGCGACTGTATCACCAAATGGGAAAAGGAAAACGATGAACAATGCCGAGGAAGCGGACTTAACCCAAAGCATAGAGACGCCTATATCACCTATCATACGCCAATCCTGGTTTACGGAAATTCCGGCACCCCCGCACCCTACTCCAGCAACCACAGGTTCCGGAGGTAATATAACTCCACCCGTAGCAACCAACGAAGGCGCAATCGCGCACGAAACACCAACCATCGTTCAAGCGGTGTTGAAAAAACCCGCGTATAGCGAAACAATGACGATTGAGCCTCCAATTCATTCGGAATATGCCACATATGAAGAACGACTAAAAACATACATGGAATGGCCCGTAGCAATAGATCAGACGGCCGAAAAAATGGCTGATGCAGGGTTTTTCTACCTGCTACGCGGAGACCGAGTAAAATGTTTCATGTGCGGAGGCGAGCTATACCGATGGGGCCCTGGCGATGATCCTTGGAAAGAGCATGCCCGCTGGCACAAGACTTGCCAGTACCTGCTACAAAGAAAAGGAACGGGATACATTGAGGAAGTCAACAAACAAGGGGATGCCGAACCAACCATAGCGGAAGTAATGAACCACTACCGAACATTTTGCCAGAAGAAAATTAAGCCAACCCCTACGGAACGAGCGCCATTGCGTGAGTACGAAAAGAGCGCTCTAATGGACTGCATCCCCGCCGGATTTATTGCACCCGGAATCAGATTGGACGATGTCGTTTTCGACAACCTCTGCCGTTACTGTGGACGGAACCGTGTCTCAGGAATCTACATCCCGTGCGCACACGCAATAGCATGCTACGAGTGCGCCATGATCACGGATCGATGTGACCTATGCCAAGAGGAAATAAACTGTGTGCGGCACATGGTAATCCTTCCCGATCGCGTTTACAGCGAATACGACAAAGAAATCAGCCCATCGATGATACAAGAGGCCCACGACTTGGCCAGAAGCGCCATACGAACGCTCCAAGCCCTCACCCGAGGATAAAACAAAAAAAAAGGGGGAGAGAGGAAAAGAAAGAAAGAAAAAAAAAAGAGAGAAAATATAAAGTTAATATTAGAAAACGTTGGATATAGTAATAATTATAAAAAAAAAAAAAAACCCATATAACAACAACAAACCTAGAAGGATTATAAACAAAAAAAAAAGGATATATATATATAATAACTAAGCAGTAATTTAGTTAAACAATAGCAACCTAAATGATAGAAAAAGACGGAAAACCGAACAACAGTATTAGCAGGTTAGTCCATCAAGAAAGGGGTAACCCACCGAAAAAAAAAAAATATAATACCCCCTATACCTCAGTGAAACGTACTCAGGAAAAAAAGAAGCATTGTCTGTGCTAACGAGAAACCAAGTTTAATACTCGGAAAAGAAAGGTCCGCAGTCCGGAAAAACATACGACACAGCCCTTAGGAAAAAGAAGGAAGAGAAGAAACAAGCAAGAAAATGTGTCCGAAAATCGGAAACGGGAACAATCCTCGCGGCTAAATAAATTAAACATAATAAAAAAATGAGAACTAACTTAAAGAAAAAAAAAGAAAAAAAAACATGTAGATAAAGGAAAAAAGAGGAAAGAAAAAATGTAGATAAAAAAAAAGAGAAAAAAAAACTAATAAGAAGAAAACACATAAGAATCAGAAAACATAAATCCATATTTAATAATAATAAACAAAAAAAGAGGAAGAAGGAAAAACGCATAGAAAAAGTATATATATATACATAATAATAATAATAATAATAATATTAATAATAAATAACACCTAGATAAATTGATTAAAACAATAACAAAACATAAAAAAAAAAGAGAAGAAAATAGTTTAATAAAAAAAAAAGAGGGAGGAAAATATTTGATAAACAAATAATCATAAACGGAAAAAAAAAAAGAAACGACAAGACAAACCACGAAGGCGATAAAGAAAAACAACGGCGAAACGACGAAAACTAAACAAAAAAAAGGGGGGAAGGAAGAGGCGACCAAATCGGACTACACCGATACGCAAGAAAAAAGATAACACATAACGAATTCCAGATAAAATACCCCTTTCGGGATTTGTTTATTAAAAATTCGCAGACAAGGTACAAAATACATACATATAAAAAAAAAAGAAAAAGGGAAAACACAATAACGAATAAATAATAATAAACTACGAAATAATAACAGGAAAGTATATATATGATAAATAAATAATAACAAACTGAAAAAAAAGAGAGAGAAAATTTTCTTACATAATAAGAATAAAAAAAAGAGAGAAGGAAAATAAATAAATAAGAAAAAAAAAGAGGATAATCATAATAATAATAATGAAATAACAATAATAATAATAATAATAATAATAATCACAATAACAATTAAGGTACATATATATACAATATATATATGTACACGTGTAAATAAAAAAAAAAAAAAAAAAACCCGAAACGATGAAAACAAAGAAATCAATGAAGACGAAGACAACGATGAAGACGGAACCAACGATGAAAACAAAGGAAAATTAAGACCAACGAGAACGACGAAGACAACGATGAAAACGAGGAAACGATGAAGACAAACGACAACGATGAAGACAACGATGAAGACAACGATGAAGACAACGATGAAGACAACGATGAAGACAACGATGAAGACAACGATGAAGACGAACAAGAACGATGAAGACGAAGACAACAATGAAAACGAAGCCAACGATGAAAACGAAGACAACGATGAAGGCAAACGAGAACGATGAAGACGAAACCAACGATGAAAACGAAGAAAACGATGAAAGACAAACGAGAACGATGAAGACAAACGAGAACGATGAAGATGAAACCAACGATGAAGACGAACGAGAACGATGAAGGGAAACGAAACAACGAAGACAAAGACGACGATGAGGACGGAGGAAAATAAGGAAATGACAAAACAAGAAAAAAAAATAATAAGTTAAACAACACAGAATAAAATTCGGTTAATTTGCCCTCTCGGGATTTTGTTTATTTAAAAGAAAGATAAAACACGGATGAAAACACAATGAAAATAAAACCTTATGCTACGAAATATAAACATAAAATATACCTAATTACAAAAATACTAAAACTAAAAATTAAAACTATTTTGGCCATGGGACCTTTTTCCCAACAGCTACTCCTGCAACAAAAAGAAACAGAACACGGATTAAAATAAAAGAAAAACAAAATATATATATGAATATATACAAGGAAAACAAACAATAAAACTTACCAGGCGACGCCGAAGATGACCCCGTGACGCAGGGGAGGGAGCCCGTCTCCGCAAAAGGCCCCTACCTAGGCCAGGGAACAGGCCCGCCAGTTCATCTAGCAAGGTTGGCCTCGGCCGCCTCGGCTCCACTAGCCCCCCCCCCCCCCCTAACACCCTGCTCGGCGGGAGGAGGACTGGCCGGACTAGGGGGAGGTCCAACCGGCAATAGTCTTTCGTAGACTATGGAGATTTCCGGAATCTCCGGTTCCCACTCCATAGCCGGAAGGGGAGTCGGGTGCCATATAGGGCGACCCTCCATCTCCGCGAGGAACCGGGCAAAGCGCGCCCCCTCATCCTCGTCCAGCGCAGGCTCCTGCTCCAGCCGCATTGGGGACTCGTCGTCCCAATCCGCGCAGACAACCTCATAAGGGTCTATCCCGAAGATTATCCGCAGGGCATACCGGTCTTCTGAGCGGTATCCCCATCTGGAAAAAGAAGGAGGGCAACAAATGTTAAATCGGAAAAAAAAAAAAATAAAAAACACACACAAAAGAAAAAGAGGAAATAGGGCTACTTACGGGTTACTGCTTCTGCGTTCAGCCCGGGTCTTGGCCACCATCTCTTCAAAAGCCTTGCCTCGGAGATCCCGAGTCCCACCGAAAGGATACGATGCCCACAGGACATCATACGCGTCGCAAAAATCAACCTCCTCGTTGGTGAAGTACGCTCCGTAGAAAGGCATGTTGACAGGTGGTGGAGGTTCTACAACGTTGAAGTCGAAAGGGAAGAAGTAACTGATGTGGAAATGGCAAAGACCTGGGCTTTATATACCCAAGTCAAGGGAGTTTCTCTCCACTGGTGAGGAAAATAGAGAAGCGGGGATGAACGGCCAATGGTCAGCGGCTAGACGAAGAAAACGCAATTGAAAAGCCCAGCCGGAAGGGCAGGGAAACGCGAAAACTACGGGACGAATAGGAGGACGCGGTTACCTCACCCAAGACGAATAGGAGTACGAAAAAAAAAAGAGAGAGAAGGAGAAACGACATTTTTCTACGCGAACCTATGTAAAAGGAACGAATATAACAACAATCGTAGGAAAAACGCTAATAAAAATAAGGAGATAGAAGGAATAAATACAAAGAAAGGAGAACGAAACGAATAAACACAAAATTCAAGAAAATAATCTCTCACAAAATTTATTAAAAAAAAGGGAGAGAAAAAAAAGAGAGATATGTTACAATCAAAACAATAAATGTATAATTCCTCATGACATTATAATTAGGAATGGCCCCAACAAACGACAAATTATGCTGAAATAAGAAGATTCATCACGGTAAATAAAAAGGAAAACGCACTGAAAAAAAAAAAAGAGGAAAAAAGGAGGGAGAAAATCACGAACCGACAAAAACGCCGGTAGGGATGCCGAGGTACGACCTGGCGTTCGGCGACAACTCCGGCCAACCGATCGAAAGGCATCCCGACGTTTTCCATAGAGAAAAGCCGGCGAAGGTCAAAGATATCTTCGTACTGTAAGTCCCAGCTGAAAAAAAAAAAAGAGAAACTATGAAAATATATATACCAACGACACTACAAAGTAAGAATAAACTGCACGTAGTACACTTACCTTGCTTCATTCAACATTCTTCTAAGAAAACGCACTCGACGAACCCCTTTCTGCACAGCAATAGAAATTGTACCCGGTACACGTGGATTGCTATCAAGCAACCTCTGCAGGGAAGGAGTCATAGGCTCACACACACGCGGCATATTTAGATTGGTCAAGACAAAAACAAATTCAACGGGATCAACTCTTGACAAGACGAAGGAGATTATAGAAATAAAAAATTTAGGAACATACACGCTCTTTTAAAACGATACGATGAGGCCCTAAGAAAAGGTTCCCACCCTCTTCCTAATACATGCGTTAACTCCCGACGCTCAGAGGACCAACGGGAATCCTGTACATCTTACCAATAGACGGCACGCACCCCTCTCCTTCCCGACTTTAGGAGCGTTGCCGCTCCCCGATTTTTACCTATAAAATCGATGACGTTGCAGATGGAAAAGGCGTTACTCGCACGAGGATTAGCACTCTTACTACTGCTGTATTCCCCACTCCCTGCGGAAGGAATAATCGGATACGATTGCACCGGCGCCACCTTGAATATCACGACCGTATCACTCTTAGAGATCGGCGAATGCGACATTCCCACACAGGAAGTGAATGAAACTGCCGTCCATATACAACTATTACAATTGAACCAATACTCTTCCATACAAGTTTGGCAATGTAAAGTCGAAATATACCGCGTGATCCACCGATGTGGTATGTGGTCACACGGTATGGATGTACCCAATGGAGAATACGCATACATCGACACAGTCTCACGCGATATTTGTACCGACCTCCATAAAACTGGAAAAATTAAAATCGGACAAACCGAAATATATGGAGCGGATGCAAACGGCACGATAATGCGCCCCATTTCAATAGCTGGAACTGTGAATCAAGATGCATCCTGTGAGGGGGTATCTTACTCCGATCCCTACGGAAACTGGGACAAAGTATTCGTAAAAGGAACGGTTAAAATTTCGCTCCGTGATTACTCTGCGGACGTCGACGTAGATACCAATAAAGTTCATTTAAAGTCAGGTATGCGGTGTGAGCTCAGCGAAGGCCGTTGCGTTGACATCGATGGAGGCGATACCTTTTGGCAACCGTTCCCCGAGGATAGCTGCCACACCAAGCAATACGGGGTGCTTTATGAGGGCCCGGCTAAACGCACCACTGACATCGACACAAAAAATAAACAAACAATGTATTCACTAACAGAGGGAGATGTCATTTTCGCTTTAACTGCGAAGGGGCATGCGAGCGTATGCGGATACACGTTAATTCGCACCGAGCACCCAAAACTACTGATTGTAGAAATACAGAAGGGAGATCACTTCATAAAAAAGGAAGCAATATCTGTAAACAACCTCGATCTTTTCGCATATGTAAATTCTAAATTCGTATACGTAGAAAAATATATACGCACACAAATGAAACAAATGTACATAGACGTCCTCATGCAAAGATGCAATCTCGAGAGACGAGTTTTGGAAAACACCATCGGCCTCGCCAAACAATCACCCGACGAATTCGCTTATAATATAATGAAAGGGCCAGGATATATGGCCGCATTGTCGGGAGAAGTAGCCCATATTGTAAAATGTATTGCAATAGAGGTAAAGATCCGAGAGACGAAGGAGTGTTACACTCAGCTACCTGTGGAGGTAGGAAACCATTCTTACCATCTTACGCCGCGCACGCACATACTAAAGAGAACAGGTACCCAGGTCACCTGCAATACACTTGTGCCGTCTATGTACCGTGTCGAAGGAGAATGGTATTCATTGGAACCCCGACCTATCCACGCGACGCCGCCAACTATACTTAAGCCTCTTTCCGAGCACACATGGACATATAGAAATCCGCAGGCGCTAGCCACCAGCGGAATATATACGCAAAAAGATTTGGATGATTTGCGAGAACATATTATGTTTGCCGCCGAACGTCCCGCCATCCTAAATTCCGTAGCAAGGGGTATAGCAGGCCAACCCACTATTACGCAAGGAGGATCTATTGCGAATTTGATTGACGAACAAGCAATAAACAAAATAATCGAGAGTTCCTGGGAAAAATCATGGGGATATTTCTCAACTTTTGGCACCTTTAGCGCAGGATTAATTGGCATCGTTATGTTGTGCAGAGGAATAAAACTAATAATCGATACAGTGATACATGGATACGCTCTACACACGGTATACGGTTGGTCATTATACCTCATTGGAGCCATTTGGGATTCCGTGACGAACCTACTGCTGCATTTAGGAAGAAAATTTCCCAAAGATAACGGAGGGGATGATAAGGATGACGAGGAACCTACCCATAAATCCCCACTACAACCCCAGCCGCCGAGCTATTATGCGGAAAATGAAAGAAAACCTACTACATTTAATCTGGAGCCTTTTCATTTCGGGTTCGACCCAAGAATCCACGACCTCCAACGGACTTTAAATCGCGAGGGACCGAGTCATCAATACCAAGTACCTGTGACTATACATCAGGCCCCCACCCTACCGTCATATCTCAGTCCGGAAGCCGCGACTTTACCACGCAGTACCCATGGAAGAACTAATAGAATAAAGGAGGATAAAATACATTACAAAACCCCTCGACCCCTAATGACAAACTACAAAACAAATCTATTAGAACACGGTATGGAAACAAAGGAATTAACACCATTAACGCAAGGATTGACACCGCCCTTTGCGACAACACTCATGGCTGAGCCACGAGAATGTATTCCCCAGGGACCCCCAGAGCCTATGCAACGCAACGAAACGACGCAACAATCACTAATACCGGAACAAGTCGAACCTCTCTCGGAATCAGAAACTAGCGAAGAATCGGCAACAAGCAACAAGGGTGCGGAAAGAATATACCCTACCCTCGAAAAAATTAAGAGAGTCACCGGTCACACCCCGTGCCCCGAAAGAAGACAGATGTTCCTCTCTCTCGAAAGACGATTGAACAAATAAATGAAAATGCAAGGGTGGAGGAAATGAAACCACTTACACTCATTTAATAACAAATTAACAAAAAAAAAAAAAACATCACTCCAATAACCTCCGCCCTTTTAAAATACATTAAAAAACCCTAAATAAATCAAAACGATATTTTTCGTTAAAGGAAGCTCCAAGTCCGGAAGACCCAAACGCCGACGCAATAAACCTTGGCGAAATCTTCAACAGGAAAGGAAAAAGGGAAGGGAAGATCAAGAAACACGAGAACTTTCTGAAGAAAAAATAAACAATGGATAGTCAGCGAGAGGATAGGCACAACTTCCGAAATGCGGCAATGCGGTTGTTCTCTTTCCTACCTTGGAATAACGACGCCGTCGACCCCATTGATTTGGCGAAGGCAGGATTTTATTACACCGGTCAAGGAGACGCAACTACCTGTTTCGAATGCAAACTCACTTTGAGTCAATGGGAATTCGAGGATAACCCTATGAAAGAACACAAAAAATGGCAAGACAAATGTCGGTTTGTACGAGGAATCCCCTGCGGTAATATACCCTTCGGTGTAAACCCTGCCAGAATACCCGTCGCGCATTCACCCGAGGCACCGTATGACACCAGGAACCCCAGCCCCCACCGAAGTGACGGCAACGGAGAACCATCTTTGAACGGCGATAAAGTAAAAGAACCTGTCCACCCTTCATATGCCACTTATGGCACGCGACTCCGAAGTTTCGCGAATTGGTCGGCATCATCACCCGTGTCTAAGGAAAGTTTAGCGCAGGCAGGATTTTTCTACGCCGGAAAGGGCGATATGACGATATGCTATTTCTGCGGGGGAGGACTAAAGGACTGGCAGCCCACCGACACTGCATGGGAACAACATAGGGAATGGTTCTCTAAGTGCAAGTTTCTGCGTACTCGAGGAAAATGTCTCAGACCCGTGGCCTGCGGCTACCCCTCCTCCTCCTCCTCCTCCTCCTCCTCCTCTTCCTCCTCTTCTTCATCCTCCCCTTCATCCTCCTCTTCCTCCTCTTATTCCTCCTCTTCCTCTGTCATTTCGAATATGCGCGGTGTATTGAGTGTGTTTGGAGCAATGAGAAGATTAGCCCCTCGAAATACCCGGAAACAAGAAGCAGCCGCGGGCGAACAAGAAGAAACCGTGGGTGAACGAGAAGGAGCCGCGGGCAAACAAGAAGAAGCCGCGGGCGAACAAGAAGCAGCCGCGGGCGAACAAGAAGAAACCGCGACCGGACAAGAAGAAGTCGTGATCAAACGGAAAGAAGCTGCGTCCGAACAAAAGGAAGTTACGATGAAACAGAAAACAACTAGACGAGGGAAATTCGCTACCGAAAAAGGGGAAGCTACGATCCTCGAGGAGGAAGCACGCAATATTCCACCACTGGAAATTGTTACGCAAAATCTCTCCGAAAACGAATACTTGCCACCCCTTACAACCCCCGGACAAGACAAATCCAGCCAGCAATTTGACATTGAGCAAACCGTTGGTAACCATTTGTGTCAGCTATGCCACCAGCGTGAAGTCGGGATAGTGGTATTACCTTGTCGACATGCCAATCTTTGTACTGATTGCGTGAACCAACTAAAGCAGTGCGCTGCGTGTGGAGCTGATATCGAGTACGGAATTAAAATAACCATCGCCCACAAAAGTAACTGGGATTAGAGAGACACATGTCTGCAAATCGCACTCCAGAGAGGAAGATAGCAAGAGCGTCCAGAATAGTTAAGAAGTTAAGAAAAACAGCGAGTAAATTACCAGAAAAACAAGGGAAAAAGGGAGGGGAGAAGGAAATTTAGTAATAAGGAATAACATTAATAGTAGTAGTCCCGATAGCAATCGACAAAACCTAACGAAATCTTCGGAAATAAAAAAAAAAAAACAAAAAAAAAAAAACGAAAAAAAAAACAAAAAAATGAATACAAAAAAAAAGAGGAAAAAAAAGTACAATAATAATAATACTAATACATTTTTTTTTATATATATATATATAATATTTTACCCAACGAAAGAAAAGGGGAGAAAAATAGAGTAGGAAGCATAATACTACATAAGCACTAACCCACTCATTATCTGTATGTGTTAGTACCACCGACATGTCTCGATGTACATGTACAAGGGGAAACCAATGCACCGAGAATCTGGGGAAACCTGTGAGACCCGCCAATCCCGGCGAAACTCTTCCCATCGAGGTGGGACGGCCGAAACCAGTGTGCCTCGTCCCCGGAGCATCCCGGCTCTATTGTTATTGGAAAATAAAGCTGCGAATCGACGTTGCGAAAAAGGATATCGAACTATACGTCCCGCCGGAATGGAGGGCCTTAACCCCCGAAAGATTGGAAGACTGGGTCGGACGACTACGGGACCGACCATTCGAGGACATTGTATTAGGAAGAACTCAGTATCATTGGACCATCGACGTTCTCCTACCCGCCCGACAAGATTACCGGACGGTCCCTATTCACGGCCGGAACGGTTGGCCAAACTTTTTCGAACCTACGCCTATATGGAATCGGCCGAGGTTGAGCCACGAGACGGAACGACTCGCCATCACTATAAATCGCGGCCCGCTTCCCCCCTGTCTAGGCATGGGAGACGTAGTATGTTACTGGCGAATGCGGTTACCAAGAACATCACAGCCGAGACGATATGTATGGGTGCCACCCGAATGGAGAAGACTCACGGACAAGACTCGATCTCTGTGGGCTCGCAGACTTGGCGCTAACGCTGAACAACCGATCGAACTAGGAGGAACTCATTATTACTGGGATTGCGATACTTTAGTTCCCTATGGTCAGAATCCCCAGTCGATAGAATACGAGGGATGCGGGCGATATAAGCCTTTCAATGATCAAGACGAAACCGATCCGCCGCCCCGCCGGCCAAAAACCTGGAACCTCCCGCCACCCCCCCTTCGTGCAGTACAACTCGGCGAAAGAAGTAGCCAGTCAAAAATTTACACTTCTCTTCTAAGAGAAGAAGCGAAACCAGTCTCAAAATTAACAGTGAGATACACTGACCCTTTTGACCAGCAAGAGGGGGGTATTTACACGAGCCCCTACAAGGTGCTTGAGACCGACGTTTGAAAAAAATGGAGAGAGAGGAAAAAATATATATAAATATGCGCTACTAACAAATCTAAGAACTACCTCATAAAACCTAGATAATATACTAAACTTAAAAGGGAGAAGCTACGAAAATACGAAAAAAAAAAAAAATTATATACAAAAAGCTACACAAAAAAAAATATATATACATATATATAGATATATTCTACAGATAGTTTTATAAACACATACATATCTATATTTAACCTTCGATGATGAAACCATGGGGAGAATTAACAGCGTGCAATCCACAGGAAATGGTTCAATATAAATTGATCATGCCGATCGACAACACCTACATGAAGCATAGTAAATTATACTATTGGAGCATCCTCCCAGGAGTTTACGTGCCCCCGGAATGGAGGGATGTGCCTAGCTGCATTCTCGAGGAGTGGTGTCAGTTGATACCCGAGGAATCTGAATCTGCAGTCATCGGCGGAACTACCTACTTCCTACACTATGACCTATTACTACCCTGGGGTCAAGCGGCACAGTACATTATGACTGAGGACGACGCACGAGCACAGCGAGCTTACGAGGAACGGCCCATCGAACGAGAGATGATACAACAGAGAGCTGGCCTCCCTCGAAACCCTCACGTTCGCAGACGTTTGATCGCCGATCTACTCAACCTATGAGGTTACTCAATCACACGGATCATCGATAAAGTTAAGCAATATACACATAAGAAGATATAACCGATAGAGTAAATAGGAAACCCGAATAAGGAAGCTAATAATAATCATAATAATAATTTTTTTTGAAACTTTTAACACAAGAGAGGAGATTTTTCGCACAGTATATTAAGGAAGAATAGAGAAGGTACAATCAAGGATAAACATAGGTGAAAAAGGAAACTTAGGAAAAAGAAAGAGAAAGAAAAAAAAATTAATAAAAATATAACATTATACACAAAATTTCATTTCCACCCCGCATGGCGGAGGTGATTATTAGGCTTCTCCTAATAATCAACTTAAGGGGGGGAGGTGTTACGTCCGGCGTAACGCTCTATGTATTTCTCTTTGACCACCATTAAAAGTTAATACTCTAAAAAAACAAAGAAGAAGGAAATTGGTTTACTGGTAGTTCCTATATCCACATGAGATCTCGATTAGGTTAAATTCCTCCGAAGCCGACTTTACCGAGTTAACGAGCCTAGATAAAACAGGCCCAAAGGACCTCGGGCAGAGGTCGGACAAGGCGGTCTCTGACCCCTCCTCCGAACTCTCCCCCCCTGGAATACCAGCAGGAAACTAAAGACGCGAGGCCCCACTAGTTGTCAACATGGAGCTCTACTATTACCCTGTATCGACCCAGGCCCTATAGATCCATAGACCGACAAATCTTCTTTACCACGGCCAAAGACCAGTTGGAAAGAGAAGAGTTTGCGGTCAGCTGAGTTAAGTTCATGCCCAAGGGTCAGTCAAAAACGGTCGACAAATTATCCTCGAAAAAGATCACACGTTTAAACGGTGTCATAGTTGAACCAAAGCTCCACTGCTTAGAGGGAGGAAAAAGGGGGCTTCGATCGATGATCTCGGTGAAAATGGAAATAACTTTTCTTCCTTTTCATTTATATAAATAACGAAATCCAGCAGGAAAATAAATAATTACAGAATAATAATCGGCGTTCGAGAGCATCACAAAACAAATAATGAAAACAAAACCACCACACCATTGATAGATTAAACGTTAACGATATAACTGATATCTCTATATCAATTATTGAAAAGTATTCTTAAAAATTGGATTTGTTCCTTTAAACGCCTGTGTCTATCCTTAATAAGAAATATGTATTCCTAGATAGTAAACGTAGTATAGTATAAAGAGTGAAACAACTATAGATGCTAGAAGAGGGCCCGACTCCCCAATAACAGCCGTAGGATAAGTCATACGACGAAACCAGCCGCATTGAGTCGCGAAAAGTAAAAAAGCCCTCCGAACACAATTCAAAGGCAATCTATACACTCCTAGCGATAACCGTAAAATCCGGGACAGTATACAAATGTTTCTCGCATATACCATATAAAAGTATTAAATCCCGAGAAAACTCCCACGAAAGGTTGAAACCGAAATTTGTTGGAGATTTGCCAGGGTTTTCGAAACCGATACTCAAAATAAAGTCCTGATACGATGAGGAAAAGATAATTACTCTTTAATAAAATAAGCGAGAATCATTTAAAGTACTTTACACTTACATAGGAATTGTTACAGTTAAAAGAAACCTTTTTTTTGCGTATACTTACCGAACGTTAATTTAGTTTAAGAGATTGATACTTTCACATGGAGTTTATGACTCAGCGCATCTCAGAATCATAAGGACAGTTTCTTTGTTGAGAGCATTGATGAGATCCATTCTATAAATAGACTCCGTACAGCGCTCTCTACCAAGAAATACCCTGCCTCAAAGTCATTGCATTCCGCCGAAACCTATAAACGAATTCTCAGAATACAGAATGCGAGAAGAGGGGAAATGGTGCGTACGTGATTTGTTTCGCGCCCTTTACAATCGATACCCCACTCCGTCATCCACGGCGTGGGCCTGATTCACGCGAGTTCGACTAGAAGAAGGGCCTAAAAAAATCCGAGGTCCAATCAAAAGGTCAGATTCAATGCACCTCCCTCATCTTCTCGGTGACAGTATCCAAAATCATAAGGAAAATAGATATACGAAAGGACACTCCCATAAAAATGTTCAATCCCCACCATATATCGCTAAGAAAAAAAAGGTATAAAACCCCTCGAAATTGAGGGCTCGGGACACACAGTTACACTGACATTCAGACCCAAAAATTTCGAGTAATAAGTAGTCTTCACTTTTTACGCGAATTTTATCCGTTTCGAACGTTATACTGACCAATTTGTGGTTCAGATATAGCGCAATTTTACACCATCCGCAAATATTTCTTTATTTTCAACAATTTACGAAGTTACACCAATTATTTTTCGACAATTTGTAAAAGGATCACATCTAGAATCCATATTGTATACTTTCATTGAGTTCATCATTAAAAAGTGTTCAATCTCCTTTGCATCCGCGAATCATTTCTTTATCACCTTCGAAATAACAAATTGAGACGAAGTTCGAGACGAGAAAGGACACCATCTTTAAACACAGGCGGCAAAACATCATCAACCACCGTAAGTACATCTTTACAAGTGTTTATTGCACCTAATTCTACGTTCTTGTCAAAGCCCAGAGATCCGTAAAGGTCTCCTAGGTTCTCCGTACACCTGTGCCTCGCGCTGCCACCTTGTTCGAAAAGGACGGCAGGTACCCGTAGGCGCGTCAAAGAATTCCTCTCCGTTTCTCTTTTCAAGAAAACTCAAAACCGCAACTACTTAGCTAATTTCCAAACACATAAACACGGCAAGCATTCTTAAGGGCTCCATCCCAAGCAATTTTCCGAAAGGTTAAGGCTTTAAAAAGGAGCAAACGTTGTACCCGGTATCGACACCAGGTGTGGTAAAGGTAGGCGCAACGCTCTCCTGACCAGCGCGTGCGATAATAACGGCGGCAACAGTTACCGTGCAAACTAGAGTAATTAAAAGACCGCTAGTTTGGACGTAACAACAGGGTCGTCCGACACTTGTTCCCAAAACACCGGAAGCGGCGTGCCGAGACTGGCCTGATGGTAGACGATGGTGCAGCCGAGACGCCAGATGTCACGGAAGACGAACTGATGATGGCTGCCAGCAGGATTACCGTCCGCAAGGCCCCAGGGCTGGACGGGATCCCAGGCCTGGCCGTAAAGACCGCTGCGCTGAATGCCCCCGACATCTTCGGGAATACATTCAGCGTATGTCTTCTCGAAGGATGCTTCCCGGCACAGTGGAAGGTGCAGAGGTTGGTCCTTTTGTCTAAGGGGAACAAACCCCCGGATGAACCCTCCTCGTACCGACCGCTGTGCATGCTAGACATAACCGGGAAGCTATTCGAACGAGTCATATGTGCCAGGCTAGAGGCAGCCATACAGGGAGCTGGGGACCTGTCTGAAAACCAGTACGGCTTTCGTAAGAGTCGCTCAACAGTGGACGCCATCGGCCGGGTAGTGGCGCTAGCCATGGACGCCATCAGTGGCAGCCGGTGCACAAAGCGCATGTGCGCCATCATCGCTTTGGACATACGGAACGCATTCAACTCGGCCAGGTGGGACAAGATCTTGCTGGCCCTGCAGGATCTCAAGGTGCCGCTCTACCTGCGGAGAGTCATTTCGAGTTACCTGACGGACCGGACCCTGCTTTACGGCACCGCAAATGGCACGCATTCCTATAACATCACAGAAGGCGTGCCACAGGGCTCGGTCCTAGGGCCCCTCCTCTGGAACGTCTTGTACGATGGCCTGCTTCGGCAGCCGCTTCCAGACGGGGTGTAGATGGTGGCTTTTGCGGACGACGTCGCCCTCGTCGTCGTCGCGAAAACCATCGATGAGGTGCAACACCTCGGACATGACTCAATCGAGGTAGTAGCTGGCTGGTTGAGCGACCATGGGCTGAGCCTGGCGGCCGAGAAGACTGAGGCGGTGCTCATCTCTCGGACGAAGAAGAGGGCGTACGCCACATTCACGGTCGATCATAGCAAGATCAAGACCGCAGACACGTTGAATTATCTCGGGGTCATCCTGGATGCGCGGCTGTCGTTCAGAGAACATCTTCTGAACGCGGGCGCGAGGGCATCACGGGTCGCGCGAGCGCTGGCAGGCATCATGCCCAACATCGGGGGACCGAAGGAGCCGCGACGTTTCCTTCTTACCTCAGTTGTGAGCTCCGTAATTCTCTACGGGGCTCCGATTTGGGTTGGTGCCATGAACACCAATGCGAGTTACGGAGCCACGTGCCGACGGGCCTGCCGGACTGTCGCGCTAAGGGTGGCCCGAGCGTATCGAACCGTGTCTGACATCGCTCGCTCGGTGATCGCAGGACTGCCCCCTGTTGATCTACTGGCAGCCGAGAGGGCCAGGGTGTATCGTGAGCGTAGGCGTGCTGATGCTGACGGCGACGATCAAGAGCGTGGTGATGATCGATGGTCCAGCAGAACCTTCGAAGAATGGCAGCGGAGATGGGATTCAGCAGGCGAAGGTCGGTAGACCCACCGTGTGATTCCTAATGTGAGAGCGTGGGCGAGCAGGCACGGTGGACTTACAACTTTCCACTTGACCCAGGTACTCACCGGGCACGGCTGCTTCCGCAGCTATTTATACCGTGTTCGCGTGTACGATAGCGCGGAATGCCCGGTGTGCCCTGGGATCGACGAGGACGTGGAACACGTCCTCTTCCATTGCCCGAGATTCGCCGATTACCGGGAGCGATTCCGAGCGTCATGGGGAGGATCCATGACACCTGAAGGCATGGGAAGGTGCCTACTCGGCTCACAGGATGGTTGGGACGCGGTGGGTACCCTTGCCACGTCCATTGTGGAGAAGCTGAATTCCATCAGGAAGATGGAAGAGCGGAGAGGCAGACGCGCCGTCTGAGGCATAGACTGCCCCTCGCGAAGTAAAGCCTTTTGGGCGGTTTCCGCGGGGGGGAATACAGTCGAGAGGAGGAATGTTTTAGTGGGTATTGCCAGGAATGGCCGAGTCCCACATAACCCACATAACCCACATAACCTCTATAAAAATAAAAAATAAAAACACGCACACGCACACGCACACGCACACGCACACGCACACGCACACGCACACGCACACGCACACGCACACGCACACGCACACGCACACGCACACGCACACGCACACGCACACGCACACGCACACGCACACGCACACGCACACGCACACGCACACGCACACGCACACGCACACGCACACGCACACGCACACGCACACGCACACGCACACGCACACGCACACGCACACGCACACGCATAAAAATGTACACTTTTTAGGCACTCACTATAACAATAGGCAAAGAGTGCCTATTAAAATGACCATCGAGGCTTCTTCACATAGCTTTCGATGGGGATTCCCCGCAGCGTATGCTCCAAAAAAATTGGTTTTTCAGAATTTACTTCAGTGTACCTCCAACTTCATGCGCAGTTAATTTGAAGTGACTCCGATGACTGGAAATATTTTTTTTAGCCTGCGGTTGAATAAAAATAGCTTTTTCACTGAATTTATCTTCTCGGACGTCCGTATCACAGTGTAACTTTGGATGGTGCGAACCAATTTTGTTCTCCTTTGCAGGAGTGTTTTATCACATCGACTATTGTGCACAAACATTTTGAAACTACTGCGAAGCCTTTAATGAGTTGTTCCAAAATAAAAATTCAATTTTGTTCCGCTAAATGTCCGTACGGTGCTCCAATTATGAAGTCTACGAACCAAATTTTTTCTTCTTCGCAGCATTATTTTATTTTATCGAAAGCACTATGCACAGCAAATTTGAAGACATTCCGACGTCTCTGAACATTTTTTCCAGGCATTTTCCATTTAAAAATCCATTTTCTCCTGTCAAAGGTCCGTACGGCGCTGCAATTTTGAAACCTACGAACGAATTTTTTTGTAATTTTCAGCAATATTTCATTGCATCGAAAACACTATGCACAGCAAATTTGAAGACATTCTAACATTTCTTAATATTTTTATTCTACAATTATTTCTAGTGAGGAATTATTTTAAAGGTTATGTTACTTTAATTTTCCAAAAAACAATTTTTCATCATGTCAGGAAAGAAAATTTGGTTGCGAAAAATAAAACACGAAATATCACACATTGATTTACAAATATTAGCCCTTTTTATTTCGAAAATAATATATTTTGAACGAAACCATTCACAATATTTTACAATACATCATTCACATTCGTAATAAAAATCATAAATTTCACGGGTGCACTGAAAAACTTGGTTATAATTTCACAAAGAAGAATCATCGAATATCCAAAATTATTGCAATTTGCCAAATAAAATTGAAAACAATCGCGACTATTTATTTTTTTTCCGTTCATTCTATCTGTCAAACTTTGGAAGCCGACGACAATTCCATAGCAGACGTGATAAAGTTCGCACACGCCGCGACGTTGATATTCTGTGGCGGGATGATTTGAAATGAAAAAAAAAAAATCTCAGCTTTTTTTTCATTTTTAATGTAAATTACTTTAAATATTGGGAAACTGCAATTTAATTTTTTCAAATCTCTTTAAAATTTTTTCGAAACAAAAAAAAAATTCAAATTTTATCTCGAATTTTTCCAACCACCCTTCTACTATCTTTTCAATTGTTTCAATATTTCTATCTTAAAACACACAGGAGGTTCGCCCGCAGGGCGCTGAGGCGCTTGTTTTTCTATCACATAAAACTTAGCATTTTTTTTTCTTTTTTTATTTCACAAATCTCGTAAATGCAAAAAAAATGTTTAAAAAATAAAAAAAATACTCTTACGTCAAATGTGACGTTTAAAAAGGAGGTTAATTCTGCGAGACTTTTCGCGTTGCGACACTGTCACTGTGAAAATCATTTTTGCACTATTGCGGGCAAAAATACAGAATATATTCCGTTCATTCGGAAAAACTGTAAACACTGACGATTAACTAATTACACCGAGTTTACAAGCGCAGTTTTTTACCCGATTGACACAATCGAGTAAAAATCATCGCTGCTACATTACGCCGGTGTATCGCAGACTCAAAACAAAGCGCGGTAGCGGCGATAATCTGAGTCGCATCGATTAGACGTAACGACCCTTTGGTCGGTAAATCGTTACCTACCGAACGCAGTTTCGACATCGATTGTTTTTTTTATGTTCCTTTCTCGATGTTCCTTGTTCTTCTTATTAGATGAAAAAGAAACGTGTGGAGATGCGGTATTCCGGCATTGTTTAGGTTGCATTTCGGCATTTTTTTTTTCACGCATTATTTATTTCTAATATTACTAAAATGCTTCTAACTTCGGTAATTTTTTAAATTTCGATCTAAAATTTGGTGTGTATGTAGTACACCGTATATACATTCAGAAAAAAAAAAAATAAATAATAATTTTTTGGTGACTCAGCCCCCTTAAGCACCCGAATACACTCCCGTCGATATATCGTACGGTTGTGCTGCGTGAGGAGGGGTCATAGCAGTGGACAACAATGCATCCCCCGAAATGTATCTGGAAGGGCAAGTGACACATGCATCGTGGAATATTCGGTGAGGATATTGCGCAATAATTAAGATATTATTAGAGAAAAAATGTGACTGCGATAGAGCATTGTCACGTATAAATTTGCGAGCAGACAGTGTATCGCGTCAATTATGAATCGTTCGTTACTCCATATGAGAATTACATTAAGGTGAAATAAAATTTATTGATATTAGGAAAAAAATTGTTGTACCAAGTATTTTTCTTTTACGCAAAAAATCTCAACAAAAATTCACCATGAATCTGTGTAAGTTGAACGAAGGCAGTAGCTTGGAGAATTTCTTACCTGCGAAGAAAATATTTGAAATCACAAACATGAGATTTGTCAACACCAAGTATGGCAGACAAATTGTTGTTGATATTCAGAAAACTTATGAAGTCATGTTACCAATGAGAATGAGCCAATTGTTGAACGAAGACGCTAAATTATTCGTTGAAACGATGGAACGCGTTCGCAACCGGAGACTTGGATTATGCAATCGCGGTGGAAAATATAGACGTATCGAATTTTTTGAACTGGAGTAATAAAAAAGTTTTCTTTCTATTATTGGTGAGTGAGGATTGATCGTAGTAGCGGATGACTCAAGCGTGTGCCCCCGAGATATGTCTCGAAGGGCAAGTGATGAAAATACACAATAATCATAATGTAATTGATGAAAAATTTGACTGCGACAGAGCGCCTTGGTCTATAAATTCGCGTGCAGCAAGTGAATTAAATCATTTCCGAGGAATAATTTCAAGCGTGATTTACAAAGAAAACTGGATCTACGTATCGAGGTTATGTTTTAAAATGTCATGCAAAGCAATACTTAAAACCGAACAATGAATAAAAAATGTAACTTTATAATGATTTCCAGATATTTGGAAATAATTGAAGAAGATGTGCGATGTTGAATCTAACGAGAATATATTCAACCATTTTATACCGAGTTTGCGATGGATACGCAAACTTGATCTTCCAAGCGAGTACAAGGATGCTTTGATTGAAATGTATCGTGAGCGAAAGCGTCAGCTACGGGAACAGCGTAAAGAATATACGCGTCAACAACGGGCTGTGCAAAAGGAACAACATCGTGAAATGAAACGACAATTGCTGGAAGAAAAACGACGAGAACGAGCTGCAGCGAAGGAAGAAAAACGCAAGATGCGCGCTCAAGAGAGAGAGAAAAAACTACAACTTCGAGCGCAAGAAGATTGAGAGGAGTAACAAGAATGCATTTTTTTAATAAAATGAAAAAGTCTTGTCATGAGTTACAAAATAAAAATTTATTTACATATTCTACATATCAGATTTATTTATCCAACTGTTGTGGAAATCGTCGAAGCCTAACCATTTCACGTAAAACTTATTTCCTCTTTTTAGAATTATTTTTTCTACAAGATAAATATCAGCGTTTGTGACACCGGTGAGTTCTTCCTGATAAAAACCACCTTAATCGGTTGATTTTTGTAGTCTGCAAGTTTGAACGTTTGAACGTCATCGGAGCAGTATTTTTCTCTTTGTTTATCGTAAAAATTTCAGTCGTCCAATTCGGTGTATATCCTTTCGCAAACACGTACTTGCTAATTGTACACAAGATGTGTACAAATATGAGTACACAAACTTGTACTTGCTAATACGCACTTTATCACCGATTTTAAATTTTATTTTTCGCGTACAATTTACTTGATATTTTCCATATATATTGAGCAGAATTTCTTTCTCATTTTCCATAGTGACATCTTTCGGTTTCATTTTAATGGTACGATGCTTATTATCGTTATATTCTAATATCAAGTCAGGTAAAATATCAATCCACTTGTAAGTGCCTCGCAAACTAAATTTTTTCCACATATTTGTTTTCAGAGTGCGATTGAAACGTTCGTAAATAGACGCTTGCAAATTGCTAAATGTCGAGTAAAGTTGAATTTTGTAGCGTTGCAAGAGGGCTTTGAATTCATTATTATAAAATTCTTTGCCTTGATTGACATGCAATTTTTTTGGCACACGACCTTTCATGAGTATAGATTTAAATGCATTCGCTGTTGCTGTGCCACTCTTGTTCTTCATCGGTACAGCCCAAGCAAATTTTGAAAAAATATCAATAACTGTGAGCAAAAATTTGTTGTCATTGTTATATTGCGCGTACGCGAACATGTCTACAAGGTCAGCTTGCCACGTCTCATCTAATCCACGAATACTCACACGACGACGGGGATAATTGCGTCTGGCTGGTCTATGAAGTTCCTCCGCCAATGCTGCCTTTTCCACGTTCATTTTCTAGGCTTCTCAATCGTGAATCAAGATTAGCGATTACTTCAGAATTTCGCAATGTCAATGATTGTCCGGTTTCGTTGTATATTTCGAATCGTTTGAATTGTTCGTTCATCGTTGACTCGAGACCAAGAATCATCGTTTTGTTTTCCTCGTTGGCACTGGGTATCTCTAGTGTTCTCAATCTCTCATCCAGATGAGCAATGAGCTGAGAATTGTGAGTTATCAGTTCTTGTACAGTTTCAAAGTCAATAAATTGCTTTTTCAATTTATTCGTGAACTCAGATTGTAGAGAATAGATCATTGTCTCGTGATCATCCACATTGTTACGCAAAGAACTTGTAATTTTATAAACAAGGCGAACTTCTTATTGTACAGCACTTTGCACTACTCGCATATTGACAGCGTCATTTTGCTCTCTCGGATCGGCAGCGTTGCATAATCGCTTATTGTCAATATTGTATTGGACGTCAGCTGTTATTTTAAATCCATTGCCGGATGGACCACAGCTGCCACGGCCACCACCACCGCTAACGCTCTTAACTCCATGTCTACTCGTCAACTGTCGTCCAAACACATCGACACTCATTTTTTCATAGTCAGACGAAGACTGAGCCCTCAACACTCACACACTGTTATTAATAAATGATTTTAGCTTCACGCAATTCCGCAATAATAGAAATAATTTCATTGGAGTGACTGGAGTTTCCGGCTGTTTGAGAGGCAAGAAGCAATCGCAGTCGGGCCACTAGTTCATTCGGATCATCCCAATAAATATAATCTATTTTACTTCTTTTCCAAGCGCTCATGTGACGTGGTAAGCCTTTGCCCGATAGTTGTGATTGATTTTTTGGTGTTCCCCTTTGTAATGCCTTTGTCGGTGAATCAATAATTCTCGCAATAATGTTTTTTAATTTTGCACTTTTATCGTCACGAATGGCATTATCGCTGCTATAATATTTTCTATACGCATTCGTTGAGTTGACGATTTCACGATAATTTTTTATATCATTCGTATTTACGAGGTCTTATTGATTCGGTGCTTTTTTAAAAAGTAGTTCCAGTAAGCCTTCGCTTTGGTGATAATGCTTATCGCCGATATGAATGGAATTGTCGTCGAATGTAATTGATGAATCACCGATCATTAAGCGATTTCCTTGCAGCTTCCGTACCCCGTATGACGAATCAAGATTTTTTTGTTGCGTTGAGTTGAACATTTTCAGATAGTGTTGAGATAAACCAGATATTTCCGGATCATCATGACCATGCATTGTTGTATCTAGTTCCTCGTCTGAGGAATCTCCTTGAGCCGTTGCAGACGTACGATCGAAAGTGTCTTCGAATCGATTAGTATAATCATCATCATCATGTTCTTTCTTTATATTTTTTTCATCCTTTTTTACATTTCCTGCTTCCTGTTTTACAGCTATTTCTTGTTTCATCGATTGATCTACCAGCTTCTCCAATGGAGTAACCACTGGATTAAAGAGTTCACTGAACTCTTTCTCGGCTGTCATTTTCCCCAATTTCAACATTTTGTGCTTGCGTCGAATCGCATCGCTTGCGTTCGTGATTTGACGCAGCGCTTCTTTTTCCTTGTTAAGACGATCACGTTGCATGTTGATATCTCTGAGTTTAGACGTTGACTGCAATTATTTCGTTGGCGATTTCGAATTTATAAAACAATCGAAACCTTTCCTATATCTGCGCTCATTCAATTCACTATCCTTGTCAATCACAACGAAACCATATTTATCATTGTTCCAGCAAGCAAAACACAAATCCTTAAACTGTATATACGTCATATCGCTATTCACATGATCGTTATAAATATGTTTTAAATTTATTTCATCTTGTCGAAAAAGTATTAATAGATTGGCGTTATCGCGCACAAGGTGTTTAGGGATACGAGCGTATGTCTGGCAGAGATAGAACCAATCGACATCGCGATGCCTTCCCATGCAAAAGAAGGCGCGAATATTGTCTTACTTCTCGCATGCTACATCATCGAAAATCATGATCGAATTAGGACGTGCTTCCCCCGGTCGAATAACTTCTTCGTGCTTGTTAAAATGGAAATAACCCACACCGCGTACAGGTTTGACTAATTGGCGGAGAAACTGATATTTTGGCTGATTGAGCGATTTTGAGTAAACGTAAATATTTTCAAATGTCAGACCGTGTGGATGTGTGATAAGAACGAGAACAGCATTCGTTTTTCCGCAATTGGATAGACCACAAATAATTGCTCGCACGCTGTATGGCAATAGCTCCCCATGACGTTTCTCCCTCTTCTCAATATTTCGTTCCGTGAGCTTATCGAAGTTCACGACAGGTAATTTAATTGGATGCTGCTGCGTGGGGTGTGACAAATATAATGAAGGCTAAAACAAAGTTCGGTATGGGAATGAGAAAAAAGAAAAAAAATATTCACGAACCGTAACATTGCAAAGTATTATCGATGCTGCGAAAAAATCCATGAAACCGAATAGTGATACTCGCAAGGTCATTAAATCGGCTTTGAACGGTGTACGTGTGGCTGTGAAGAAGGCAGGTGGAAAAAGCATGGTGAAATCAGCGCGTATTTTGCCTGTACCGAAAAAAATTGGAGGATTTTTGCCGTTTCTCATACCGATACTCGCGGGTCTTAGTGCGACCGGAGCTCTGGCCGGTGGTGCGGCAGGTATAGCGAAAGCGGTAAACGATGCAAGTGCTGCGAAGCAGCAATTAGCTGAAAGTAAGCGGCACAACGGGGCAATGGAAACGATTGCTCTGGGTAAAGGCCTTTATTTGAGGCCGTACAAACGAGGAATGGGTTTGCATCTGAGACCACCAAAAAACTCATAAAGCTACCACACCGAGCACTCACCGATATTGATCTAATTAAATATGCTAAATCCATGAAAATTCCATACTTTCGAGGAGTTTTCATGAGAAATGAAATGCCTAAAAGTGGCCCTCGCGAGAATGAATCAGCGATAGTAAATCTCGATGATAAAGATGGACCTGGCACTCATTGGGTTGCATATAAAAAGCGAAATAATAACGTTATGTATTTCGACAGTTTTGGCAATCTTTAGCCGCCGCGAGATTTAATGAAATATTTCGGTGTTGGTAAAATATAATCATGAAAATTATCAAGACTATGATACAGTCATATGTGGTCATTTATGTCTCAAATTTCTCCAAGGGTATCTATAAATAAGTATTCGATAGCACTTGGAGTGGCAGTTGAACATAAACTATCATGGGTGAATCTTTGGCGTTGACTTTGTCGGGGATGGATTCTATATTAGAGGCTAATTATTTCCCTCCTATCGAACTCTCACCGTTAAAAAACTATACTCTCGGACTCGTTGAATTACTTACCTTCAACTCCATTCCAAATATTGACGTTGGAAATAATAAATTTTACGCGGGCACGAAGTAATCACTATACCCACGGGAAGTTATGAAATTAAGGATATTGAAATTTATTTGCAAAGTGCACTGTCCAGTAAAGACATTTCTTTTAATCTGAAACCCAACAAAAACACTCTGCGTAGTGAAATTAAATGCAATCAATCTATTAATTTTATGCCTAATGACTCGATCGGTCGATTACTCGGTTTCACTCCACGCGTTCTGCGAGCTAATGTCATGCTCAAGTCTGATTTGCCCGTGGCTATTCTCAAGGTTAACTCTCTGCGAGCCGAGTGCAATATTACTACAGGTGCTTATATAAATGAGCAACGAGTGCACACTATTCATGAATTTTTCACTGTGTTCCCACCGGAATATAAGATAATTGAAGTGCCATCACACGTCATTTACCTTCCGATCGCCGTACAGTCAATAGATCATCTTCAATTGAAACTGGTGGATCAGGACGGGGAATTGGTGAATTTTCGAGGTGAAATTATCACGATACGATTGCATGTGAAACCAGCGTAATGGGGATTGTCTTTGACACGAAAGTAGGTCAGAGCTATAATAGTGAATCAACATGCCGCGAACCGATCAGTTGTCGAGCACCTCTGAAGGAGCTAACACGCCCGAATATTCAGTTTCTGAAGAATCTCGGTTGGCAAATCGCACAAAGCCGCGGAAAAAAAGAAGAAAATAAAAATTCGCATCTGTTGTATCGCTTGCTTTGTACCATGGAAAAAAATCTAAACATACAAAAATCGATAGTGTTCGATGAGTCTATCGCGCATTATGAGACTCACGCTCACCAACCATTCGCATCGGCAACATTTAATAATAACGATGAGATCCGCATTGCCGTGCAGCATCAAAACTTGTGTTTGCTGCCGAGTAAAAGTTCACTGCACGTACACGGTAAATTGACCAAAGTCAATGGAATTGCAGTCCAACATACGCAATTAGTGAACAATGCCATTTGTCACCTGTTTGAAGAAATTCGTTATAAGCTGAATGCCATTGAGATTGATCGAAGTAAAAATCTCGGTCTCACAACTCTAATGAAAAATTATATATCTCAGAGTCCAGGGCAAATATCGCTAATGGAAAATGCTGGTTGGTTCATCGGACACGATGACGATAATGTAAATTTGACCAATGAAAATGGTTATTTCGATCTATCGATTCCGCTCAGTTTTATATTGGGCTTCGCTGAGGATTATCAGCGTATTATCGTTAATGCGAAGCACGAGTTAATTCTCACAAGAACGAATACCGATGTGAATGCAATAGTACAAACGCCTCCTGAGGCGGCCGAGGCTGTGGAACAATTTAAAATTACACTGGTAAAAATCGAGTGGATAGTGCCATATATCAAAGTTTCGGATGCGCGAAAAATTCAATTACTCAATTTTATTGCTAAGGATCCATCGATAACAATTAGTTACCGTACGTGGGAATTGTATGAGTATCCTCTGTTGCCAGCAACGCAGAAACACGTATGGATCGTTAAATCATCGATTCAACTAGAAAAACCGCGATACGTCATCGTTAGTTTTCAGACTGGGCGAAAAAATAATGCAACTGCAAATGCGAGTCACTTTGATCGTTGTAATATTCGCGATATCAAACTCTTCTTGAACTCGCAATGTTATCCCTATGGAAATTTGAATCTTGACATTGCTAATAATCAGTTCGCTCTATTGTATGATATGTATGCAAATTTTCAGACTTCATATTATGGAAAAGAGCCTGAACCGTTGCTGAGCAAAGCTAACTTTATCAAGTATGCCCCACTCATGGTTATCGATTGTTCAAAACAAAACGAGTTCTTGAAATCCGGCCCAGTCGATATACGTCTCGAATTTGAATCGACTGTTGCATTTCCACCTCTAACTTCAGCCTATTGCTTAATTTTGCACGATCGTATAATCGAATATAATCCAATAAGTGGTGGGGTAAAGAATTTAGTATAAAATATTATTGAGGAGTGAGAATTAGCCCAGTCGCTTCAGCTGTCTGACCGAGGTTTGTTCGAAAGAAACAAAATTCGTTCAAGCTCGACGTAGGAGTGTACATTTTTTTTTTGTCAAGAAAAACGACAGTAAAAATGGAGTGGGTCGTCGATATTCAAGGATTCAAGAAACCCATCAATGAATTTGTCCTGAAGGAATTCGGTGTTGTTCCTGTGCACGAGAAGACAATGCAACCCCTAGCATTCATATTTAAACCGCCGTGCACCTGGGGTAGTCTACCTGTGAAATATCGCTGTAGCAATGCATGGCTCACGCGTAACTTCCATGGTCTACGCTGGGACTCGGGTGATATACCGTACGAAGCGGCGAAAGAAATTATCAGCAATGTTCTCTTGCACGCACGGATAGTATACGTGAAGGGCACGGAGAAGAAAGAATGGCTGGCTAATTTCTTCGGAGAATCAACACGCCTTATAAATCTGGAAGATCTTAAGTGTCCCTCGTTGCTGAAACTGCGCGAAGGATCATCGTCATCTTTATTAATACATACCCCCACTATCACCACTCAACGGCCAATTGTGCGGGTGAAAATGTAAAATTGTTGAGAAATGGGTACTTCAACCCGCCGATCGTATATTGTAATATAAATGTTTTTATCAAAGAAATGTTTCTTGAATAAAACTGAAAATAAGAAAATATCTACAGTGACTGCTTGTGATTCTTTCGTTTGATCTGTATTCCCCTCTCTCACATCAATGAACGTGAGTTTTCACGCATTGACGACGTGGACCTTTGTAGCTCGAGGTCACTACGATTTTACTCCAACGTAAATATACGTCTCTCAGCCGTTCCATGCATGTGGTACTGACCTATCGCAATATATCGCTCGCAACTTGTCATTCATTCTTTCAATCGAAAAAGAAGAAGAAGAAGAAGAAAGCGAAAATTGATGACACCTATGAGTGTAGTTATATTGCGCTGCGTTAATCCATGTAGACAAGTCCCGAGCGATGATACGTACGCACTCTTTTCTTTTAACATTGAGGAATTAAAGGATAGAACACTGATGATTCATATAATACACCAATTATCTTTTATTGTTATTTACATTTCATGTACAAATATCATCATACAGTAAAACCCCACGGAAAAGTGGCAATTATATTTTCACACAGAATCCTTTTATCGTCGTTCCAACTTAGTGCCAATTTGCTCTGTTTGACAGTCTCGACTTTGTGCTTTTTACTACGAATTAAATGTTGTGTTCTCACAACATTTTTTTGTCTCATCAAGCATCGTTTATAATCGTCAAACGTTATTGTTTTCAATGCTGCCGATTTCACACTTTTAGCTCGCTTTTTGTCAGTACCCTGGATTTTATAACAATACATCTTTGGTCGCAAACCCACAAATTCTTGCATGATTTGACCATTACTCACATCCTTCATGAGTTCTAGAGCCTTTTTGTTAGCGTGCGACATACCGTAAACATTGTCGGGGGCACAGTCAGACGTATCAAACTTAAGAATATCGCGTTTCATAACCTCGTATACATTTGGCTGAGCAATGTGATAGAGCAAACTGTCCGTGTCGGTGTACATTAGTTTTGCTCGATCGCCGAATGTATACTTCATGTAATTATAATGAAAATCGTAAATGTAAGTTTTCGATATATCAAGAATACACGAGCCTACGGATATTGACTTGTTAAATCTAACTTTCGTGCGATTCATCTCGATTATTACCATGCCTTCGCCGAATATGGTGCAGCTATGGAAATTTGGCTTTGCGATAAGTGCTCGAGCTCCGTATCTCCCATCTCACTTTGTAATAAGTCTCACATCGCGATATTTTCTGACATTTTCCATTGTTTTACCGAAAAGTGCATTATTCATGAGTTTGTAGAAGTTTTTCTCAAAGTCGTTAGTGGATTTTTGTCGTAGTTCCGTATTCAAATCAATGTATTTTTTGAGCCATGCCGATTGCTTGAATTTCAGTACTCGATGAATTTTTCGCAAGACCAAACCCAGATTCAAACACTGTTTCAAGTTTCGATAATGAATTACGTATCGCTCTTTTGCGAACAACGTTGTCATTAATTTCGGCTTATTACAACCTGGCATTGGAGATACGAAGGGCTCTGGGCACAATGGCAAGTCTTTGTGAAAGTCGTGAAGCTCCTTTGGATAGTCGAGATCTACTTCGAAGATATATCCCTCACGCGCATCATCGGGATAATTAAGAATATCTAGATTTTCCACGTTTATTACCCATTCGAAAGAGCCGCTTGGCAAATACTGACTCATAGCTGCACCGTACAGATTATTTACATCAAAATACATCAGATACGTTTCTTCTTCGCTTAGATTATAATTTTCTCCCATATAGTGATTATTAGCTCTCGCATATCTGTTTGAACACTGAGCAAGCCCACCACGAATACCTCTTTCTACGAACATTAGCATATCCACGTTTGTGAGAAGCTCGAGCTCAATACCCGTACACTTGAGCATCGCGTCAAAAGCAAGTCCCGGGGCAGTGTGATAGTGTAGAGGATCCAGATTGTAGGTGGCTGAACAACTTCGTCGGAAATTTTCAAATATGTCAGCCAAGAGGAGAACATCAGTTTTGAGATACAAGTCTGAATATTCGCTTAGCGTTTGTATGTGAAACGTTTGCCAAACATTGCACGCGTGCGAATATTCAGACTCTGAAATGTCTTCATCGTGCAATTGAGAGTGAAATTTTTCTCTCGACGGTAGCTCAGTTTCGTCGAGTTTACCCCAACTGTCTACGTAATCGTACGGAAAAACACCTTTCCTCGTCAATAGCTCGAATTCCTCGACACTGTTACAGTGTTTGCGTGTAATTTTTTTTTCATCGTTCCCAAGATAGGAGGCCAGTTTTTCTATACTGCTCGGCATAAAGCGATACGAATCGATAAATCGAAAATCGATGACAGTGTCTTTGACATGCTTTGTGAATGAAATATATTTTTCCTTGTTTATCGGCAAGAGACTCATTTTTCCCGCAAAACTGGCCAATTCTTCGATCAAAAAGTGTGAATCATACCCTGACAAGTTATGGAAAACCACGGGGACTGTATGTGAATCCTTATAATTTAAATTACATTCATCGTGTGCTGGACCGCGGTACTTGCCAGTAAGGTGACAATGATCACGATGTTTGATATCTCCGGGCTCGAATGGTTTTTCACAAACATGACAAATTTCGGCTGATTGAAATTCGTGCATTTGTTGCTGGCTGAGCGGAGTCATTCGTACGATCGATGTAAAGAACATATGCAATGATACGGCCAGTGTCTTCAATTCATTGATAAACCACTTTACGCAATCGACGCCACGATAAGTCTTGAAAGTTGAGATCGAGTCGTCGAAGGTACAATGAAGATAGTACGCGACACTATGTGGGATATGCTTTTGATAGGCGGCCGTGTTTTTATCCTCAGCCGTGACTGCTTCCAAGAGGCACTCGAAATCTGCATAAATGGCGAATGGAACACTCTCTTTGTACTTATAGTTTTTGAATGGCAACATTTTTTCGTGATTGTTTGGCATGATTACTTTATAATTATTCATCGTCTCACAATCGACTCTGTGTTTAAGCAATAAAGTTTCCGAGAAAAAATGACACAAACATCGATCACAGATCAACGTAGTATGTCCATGTGCGGAAATTTGTACTCCCACCAATCGAGACAAATTTCTGATCCAAGTAAAATGATACACCGGAGTATCATCGTTGTCATCCGAATCGATATCTGTTTCTACCACGAGAATATGAATCGTTGGTGTATCAGATTTTTCGCGACTTATATAAACTGGCACTATCTCAATACCGGATCTGTGCTTCTCAATACCGTACACATTGATTGTCAAATTATTGAGTTTTTCGAACCGAGCAATGTCTTTTATACTCATGGGGAAATCGATGTCCTCGTACCTGAGCACCGAACAAAAATGTGGATACGAACTTGTACGATTTGCATTAATTCCTACCGGATGAAGAGCTGCCGTGACGGACCATAGAAAACAGTATGGATCGTTGTTCTCGATGTTTACGACGGCCTTCTTGTCTTGTATTTCCTTCGGCAGCTCGACGTACGTTGACATGCCTCCACGTAGTGGCACGTACTTGTTGATATTCACGGTCAAATTGATGATTTCCACCATTGTCCAGCCGGACTCTTTTTCCTGAAAATCCTCCACTTTGACCAACAATTTTCCGAGCACATTCTCGCTAAACCATTCACGCAAATTCGTTGATCGCAAGATCACGGTATTCTTCGTGTTGAAAAACTTGATGTCTTCAACCAATTTGTCACTCTTCGTTATGGTAAATTTGCATGCGAGTATGACGTTGACTTTCAGATCAGCTTCCGTTTCCAAAGAATTCTTCAGTCTCTTGAAAATTAGTTTCTTCGAATCGCGCAAGTATCGCTCAAGATTTTTGTGTCGAAGATTTACTATTACACCCGTGCGTATTCTCGATTCGAACGCCGTCTCTGAATCGACCCATCGCACTCTATCACGTCGCTTCGCGATACCGCTACCGCTTTTTCGCAAGTTTTTAAATTTTCTCGCTTGACAACGCAAAAATCCGATCGTTGCCAGAAATTTGTGCTTCTCGCCAATCGACTGAGCGGTTCTCAAAATTTTCTTGTAAAGCCGGATATTCTGATTGGTGATCTTAATGCACTCTTGAATTTTTGCGATTGATGGATTTTCTTTTACAATCTTATAGGCCCCTTCCAGGAGGTGAAGTAATTTTTTACATTTCTTAGAGTCCATTGTTACATACGTATACGATAGCTCATCAATGCTCAAGTGATACTCCCTTCTCCAACGAGCGACTTTATATAGAAAGACTTTCTGTCTTTCTCTAATTAACCTTGGATTTGTTTATTACCAACGAGAGTATTGTTGCGTAATATTACATAATATTATACGCATCAAATGCCCGGGACGAATCATATTCTTTTTATTCATCAGCTCGACGCTCGACTCTAGCTTGTTTACGAGTAAACAGAGCAAGCGAGACAGCATGCGTAACTAACAAAGAGATGATAAACGTGCGAGACTATCTCCATCTCGTTTACTCGTACTCGCTTAGTCATTACGAAATGATAAAAGTAAAAATCGTTCCATATATTTAATTTATTTCTTCTCATTTTTACAATAAAAGAATGTTATTTACATTCAATTTTTTTCCCATAATTTTACAACTCAATAATTTCCACTCGATTATATTTTTCACCTCCAAGATAACGCAGTGCAATACCATGTGTGTGAGATTTTTGTACCATTTTGTTGAACAAATTTTCATTTTCGAGCAAAACTTGGCTCGTTCTCGATGGGAGAAAAATACTAAAATCCTTCTCAATGTCGGCGGTCACTTGCTTTCCATACTTTGTGTTGACAAATCGCATATTGGTGATCTCATATATTTTCTGCGTATCCAGTTCGGAGATTTTTCTCGCGGGATGGAAGTTCTCGAGACGACTGACTTCGTTGAGTCTTGAGAGATCCATGACGAGAAGATCTTTGAAGTTCTCACAAATTTTCGGAATTTAATATGATTAATTATTAATTATTATTGAATGCTCAATAATGCATTACAGCATATCATTTTTAAAATGATTTATTCGATACTTACTCTAAATGCTACCTTTTTTCTTTTATGTCACACACGGAAATTATTGAAATAGTTCGTACGAGAGTTGATCAAATCCACAGTTTGCAGATGAATGCGCACTGCGCACTTTCAGCAGCCCAATTTATAGGGCGCGCGATGCTCTATCTTCGTCAGATGTAGTGTCTCCAGTAGCGTAATATTTGTGCGTGAATAATATCATTTTTATTGCATAATACGACGCAGATGTTCGTTTACTCCAAGCGAAAAGAAAATACATAATTCTCGAGCATAATATGCGCCCATCTCACTCGCATAACTCGGTTGGCCTTGACGAAAGAGTATTCGAGTTACTGAAAAATCGTTTAAACATTTTTCCATGTAAACGAGTGTTATACTTCGATGAAATGTACTCGTAACTCGTTCGAAACGCATTACTGTCTAATGTTTCCATCGAATTTCACTGGCCTACAGATGAGAAAGTTGATGCAACGAAGCTTCGAGAATCGTTGAGGATGAGGAGGCTCGTCAGATCTAGTACCTCAAGTAGCGTAATATTCGCGAACGAAAAATATACTTTTTATTCCCCTGCATGCCACAGGCACTTGTTTACTCCGATGCACTCTCGCATCGATGACGTCATCCCCTTCGCGAATCTTCCGGAACCTTCTAGAAGCTTCGAGGTGCGTGTGTGTGCTGTCCGTGTGAACCGTGTACGTGTGACACGCACGCAAATGGATCCAGAATCGGCATAGTGTATCTACTTACTGGACGATCCAGGTTTCACGTTCGGTCACCGTGCCCGGCCAGGCGGATTTATCATATCATCGTATCGAGTGGAATTTCCAATTTGCACCGCCACCGAGCCCCAGAGGAAAAACAAAGAGCCAACGAACTTCACGATTCACGAGATAAGTTTTTTACTGTACCCTAATATTGTAATTGGAACGCCTAGTATATGTCGACGAAATATTTGGTGATAGAGCGAATGACGATACTCCAATTACGAGTATTAATATTAGACGGAATATCGTGAGTAAGAATTTAATATTTATCGTTGGGGTTGAATGGGAATTGACCAAAAGTGAGTGATTACTGTGATGAGAACTTATACAAAAAAACGTGTTAATGAATTATAAGTGAAATCGACAAATGAACGCCACAGTTATTGGGCGATATTAATGTGATCAGGATTCACTTGTTCGTCGAATTATTTTATTATATTATGTCTATGTGATATCGTCGGATAAATCTCTGAATTATTCGAGAAATAAAAAACTAATGTTATAAGATGAATTCGAAAGAAAGTCACTTTATTCAAATAAGACTTATTATTGATCCTCTATTCACGAGGTAAACATATTGATATACAACAATTAATTATTGCTTAATCGATTACTGTTTCGATTAACAATACTGTCGACTCACGACAATGAACGACAATTAAACGTTTTGAAGAGATCGTGAAGTCTTTGTAATATGCACTCTCGCAGTTAACACGGGTCGGCACGATAAATTACTCCGTATCTCGAACGCGGATTTCAAAGCTGCGACGCGATATACTCGAACGGAGAACCCCTGAGGCGAGTACCGTTATGCGCCGACTATGATTGGGAAACGAATGACCTCGAGCCTTGGAAAGCCGCGACTTAAGTAGGCAGATCGGGGAATCCCCACCAATATTGTTAAATTGTTTATTTATGCCCCGATCTGGCTGAAATGTTATATCTCTTCTTTTTAGTCCAAATAGCACATGCTACTTGATTTTCGTGCTAATTGTGCGGAGGCTCTTGTTGGTGGGCTCCGCCCCCCAAACCCCCCGAAAAATGTCCCTTCGGGACATTTTTTAACGCACTTACAGGGATACACGTCGCGCTACGCGCTACGTATCGAATATGTTTATACGTCGTGCTGCGCGTTTCATCTCGGAAGAACGTATGGGGAAAAATCATTTATCAATTATGTAAGTTGATTCATAGTTTAACCTTCATCGAATATAAACATTTCGTTTTTATACAAATTCATTATTATTATTCACAACTGATATTTCCTTTTTGTTTTACGTTCAAATGTCAAAAATTCAGACACGAGACAAATATAACGAATTGCAACGCGTAGAACTTGATCAAATGAATGTAACGAATCAAATCATATCTAGTAAAGGTCATTTTATTGGCTTAACACTTATGACCAGATTAAATGAGTATAAAACAAACACACAAAATATTTACCAACATGAACACCATTACCATTTACCATTCGGGTCTAATGTCCCCTTTAAGTGCATCTCTTTAAATCTTTTTTTCTTCCCCAAAATACATGGAATCACTTTATTATTACCTCTGGACAGGAGCCGAAGTATTGGAGCCGAATATTCAAAAAATTTGCTTTTTGTTACGATTTTCATTGAAATTAACTCGATATTTATCGTTGTAGCAAAAAAATTATATCTCGAGAACGAACATAGATGTCGTCTTGGTTCTTATCGTGTATTGAAGAGGAAGTAGTACGTTGCTCAAATAAAAAGTTGTAGTGTCTTGGATGCGTCCAAAATTTAAAAAAATAAAAATTCAATTTCTCGATGAATTCGATTGCGAGGGCTCTTCGTCTGTCGATGTATAAGAGAATTCGGTTATAACACTTTAAGCATTTTTTCTCTTGCCCATAATAGACAGAATCAATTCGTTATTGTCACTGTCCGAGAGAAATTCGAGAAATTTTATTTTTTATCGTTTTATTTTGTTTTGAGATAAGTATATTGAAACAATTGAAAAAAATAGAAGGGTGGTTCAAAAAAATACGAGATCAAATCTGAATTTTTTTTTGTTTCGAAAAATTGTTAGAGATTTGAAAAAATTGAATTGCAGTTTCTCAATGTTTAAAGTAATATACATTAAAAAATGAAAAAAAAAATGAGATTTTTCTTTTCGATTCAAATCATCCCGCCACAGAATACCAACGTCGCGGCGTATTCAAACTTTATCACGTCTGCTATGGAATTATCGTCGGCTTCCAAGGTTTGACAGATAGAATGAATGGAGAAAAAAAAATGGTCGCGATTGTTTTCAATTTTATTTGACAAATTGCAATAATTTTGGATATTCGATGATTCTTCTTTTTGAAATTATAAGCAAGTTTTCAGTGCACCCGCGAAATTTTTGATTTTTATTATGAATGTGAATACCGTATAGTAAAATATTGTGAATGATATTCGTTCAAAATATATTATTTTCGAAACAAAAAGGACTAATATTTGTCAATCAATGTGTGATATTTCGTATTTTATTTTTCGCAACCAAATTTTCTTTTTTGACATGATAAAAAATTGTTTTTTGGAAAATTAAAATAACATAACCTTTAAAATAATTTCTCACTAAAAATAATTGTAGAATAAAAATATTAAGAAATGTCAGAATGTCTTCAAATTTGCTGTGCATAGTGTTTTCGATGCAATGAAATATTGCTGAAAATTAGAAAAAAATTCGTTCGTAGGTTTCAGAATTGCAGCGCCGTACGGACATTTGACGGGAGAAAAACGATTTTTAAATGGAAAATGCCTGGAAAAAATGTTCAGAGACGTCGGAATATCTTCAAATTTGCTGTGCATAGTGCTTTCGATAAAATAAAATAATGCTGCGAAAAAGAAGAAAATTGGTTCGTAGACTTCATAATTGGAGCACCGTACGAACATTTAGCGGAATAAAATTGAATTTTTATTTTGGAACAACTTATTACAGGCTTCGCAGTAGTTTCAAAATGATTGTGCACAATGATGATGATGTCACGTCAAAAATGCGGGTGTTTCTCTTTCACCTGAATTTTAATGCGAGGTTGCGTCGAGTATGATTGAATACGCGCTGGTCAAGAGAGATTTCTCACTCCTTTACCACTTCTGGCATCAATTATCGGCGCAACTGCCCATTTTTTAGTCTAACCGTGAGGAAATTTACTAAGGATAGGGCTTGGAATGCTATTCGTTGACTTGTCTTAGAGGTATTATAAAATTTCTTTATCCGTTGCGTAATTAAAATAATGATCGTTGATAATTTGATTTAAACGGATTTGTTTCACCGCGATATAGAAATGATTTGAATTAACTGAATTTATTTCACTGCGTTATAGAAATGATTTTATAATTGAATTATATTCGGTGAGTAGTGTTGATGATGTCTGGCGACGGCTGGGCGAATTAACGAGGAGTTTGAATAATAGAGAATATTGCACACTTTTCACTTATAGATTTATCAAGGGAATAGAATTAAATTGTACTTACGTTATTTGTTGAGATGATGCTGCTCGCGATGTAGTGGATTGGTTGAACACAAATTTCACGCGATATGCCGTGATATTCGAAATTTATTCAAAGGAAATCATTCAGGCAAATTCGAAAGTACAAAAATGTGATTTTCGGAGAGTACAGATGACTCGTTGGAATAAGAATTCGTACAAAATTGTCTCTTAACTATCGAGTAAAAGAAAATTTGATGGTGAAACGAAAGATGGTTTCGTTCCACGAGATGACGATCATGGTAATTCGGTGAACTGAATTAACCCAAGAAAACTCTGGTTACATGAAAAAAATGAATACAATTTTTGGAGATGGAAAGGGTTATCGACAAAATCCTCCAATAGGAGAGTTCCTCTATTTCTTTGTGATCGCACAACGGACTCGCGATCTTTTTCTAGTATGGTGAATAACGAACAACGCGGTCTCTGACTCTATCTCTCTCGTCGCCTAGCCGGAGTACCAGCCTACTTGTTGGATTTACCGATCCCGCGCTCGCTCTTACGCGCCTCCGTCTCTCTCTACTTGGTCTAGTTGCTTACGGGCCGGACTACTAAAAATCTACTTCTGGTCTGCTCTGCACTGCTCGCGCCCTTTTCCGCGGCTTCTTATATGCTAGGAAATGAATCCAGAGGGGGAAGGAAGTCCCTCCCTAATTCTTGCCTGGAGCGTACTCCCCTGATGAGTAATCTCGCTCCTCATTACTCTCCTCTCGGCCTGTTCGAAATTCTTGGATTTGCCGATTTCTCTTATTGTTAAATAATTGTGGATTTATCCATTTTCCATTGAATTTCAGTTTCTTATCCCTAATTATTTGCCTGACTTATTTGTAAAACTTAATATTAATGATTCATAACTAAATATTTAATATAATTGATATTCGATATTGTTAACGTATAGGAGAAGATATATTGTTACTGTTCGTAAACTTCCCTTATACGTATACGTATCCGTAAACTGATAATAAGAGTCGAGAAATGTGTATCATTTTATCGGCAATCATTTTATAATATTATAATAATTCAAGTATTGGGTGCCAAAATATTATATGCCTGAAAGTTGAAAATATATCTCGGCTCTTGTACAAATTATTTTATTATTTGGCAAAACGTTTCATAATATTTCGAGGTATTGGTAGCATAACCGGGCCGATTTCTTGGGGCTTTGCCCCCCCCCCCCCTTCTTTGGGAGCCGTGCACCAGCTATTGCAAGTGCCTGGTAACAGTGCCGTCCGATCATCCTATTTCCTTATATGGACATTCCGGAACTAATGTTCCGTTTGCCCGGGCGAGCTGTAAAATTCCCCTCTTTCGGTGTACCTGATGATCTTCCCCTATCGTCGTGAACTAGCCTTGACATTATGCGACTTGGCTTACGCAACTCGTTCCTTTGCACGGGCCCCTTTATATTTACCGCCTGCCTTTTCTAGCTTAATTTCTGTCTTTCGGGGCGTGTCCTGATCATACGTTAAGTGATATCGGAAAAGTAATAATTCCATGTTAAAGGTGGATTATTCCCGAACATTTTGGTATAAATCGCGGTTTGATATCTTGCATTATAAATCGAGGGGAAACCGAATTCCTTTACGCGGTGTACGTTTTTCGCTCCAAATATTTTGTTGCTACTTGTTTTATAAATTTCCCACAAACGGCATATAATTTCGGAAAAATAATAACAGCGTTAGATTAGTGGAATATTCCTGATTAATTTGATATAATTATCGGTTCGTAATTTTCCTACCATAAATCGAGAAAACGCAATCCATGGAATAAATTTTTGTTCTTAATTTCCGCTTTAACGGTAAGCATAATCGGAAAAATAATAATTATATTTTATAGAGAAAATCTTCCTTAAAATGATGATGTAATTAAAATGTTATTTTTTTATACTCCCTATCGTAGGGAGCCATTTCTTTGTGCGCGGTGCATTAGTATTTTAAAGTGGACTGCATCTTCTCTTTCGGGGGGGGGGGGGGTCGTAAAATTTTTACGACCGTCTTTCCTTAAATGTTTAGCCTGGCAACGTGATTTTTCGGTCTTACTAGTTTGTTATCTTTTGAATTTCGGGAAATTTTTTATATTTCATCAACAGTCGTATATTATATTAGCTGCAACTAGAGCGCACTTTACGAAGTTAGTGGCCCCTTTATTCGTATCAAATTCCATGGCTTCGCACAAATTTACGATCTGGTCTCTGTTTAGTTATAATTTATTTTTGGTGTATTGACTGTATTTTATGACTAAGCTATACCGAATATTATTCCTATGATTTTGAATATTGTCGATTTCGAATTTATTAATCGCGTTTGTCGACAAATCGTATTGATTAATTTCCCTAATATCCTGGACAATTTTATTATCTTTGATTCAATTCATACTATAGTTTTTATATTAAGTACCTGCCGAAATTTCATCGATCATTTTTATCGTTTTTCGTTAAATGTTAAAAAGCGTGTGGGAGTATGAAACGTATTTTAGAATTGTTGATGGAGAAATTATTTCTTTATGATGATGAATGATTAAATGGTACGAGGGATGTTCTGACTCTCAATCGCGTGACCCACATATTCAGGAATATTACGCGACGTTGTTCGGTGTTAAAATACCGAAACTATATCGATGGGCAGGGTTAACTTCCATACATAAGGTAATGTAGATTCCGTTTTTTACAATGGAAGTCCGTTAGGGTATTCGGCTAGAAAGACTCCAACGGTCTAGCCGTAAAAGCTTGGATCTATGCTCCTTGGGTCGATGCTGCGGTCGATCGTATCGACGTCGGCAGCGGAGTTCGCTGTTGTACCGAGGGTAGTGCGTGTGTCGAGGGGGATTCAAACCTCTGTCCGCATCTATCTCGTGTGGTAAATAATTCTATTTCCATCTTTTACCCATGTAAATTTTAATTCACACGACGAGTATTTGAGATCTCATTGGAGATATTTTCCAGAGGACATCCATTCCTGGAATATCGTTCAGCGATCGATAAGAAATATCACTCCTTTTATGAGTTTAATGATAATGAATAATGTTTGAATTTTGTGAAATGTAGGAATTATTTTGGAAGGAACAGGTTTGCAAATAATATGAAAAAATAAGCAGAAATATAAGTTGCGAAAATTATTATTAATAAAAGAAATAGAGAGCGTTACGTCAGGACGTAACAATGATATTATACATCACCTCTGCGAAAAAGAGAAAAATTGCTTCGCACAGTCCAAAGTTACAGCAGCGTACAAACACTTGTCGAAGCAAAAATGGATTTTTTTTTATTTAGTAAATATTCAAATGCTTCGCAGGGGCTTCAAAAAGTATATGCACAATGATGATGATATGATACATCATCCCTGCGAAGAAGAGAAAAATTGCTTCGCACAGTCCAAAGTTACAGCAGCGTACAAACACTTGTGAAAGCAAAAATTGATTTTTTTTTGTTAATCAAATATTCAAATGCTTCGCAGCGGCTTCAAAATGTATGTGCACAGTGATGATGATATGATACATCATTCCTGCGAAGAAGAAAAAAATTGCTTCGCACAGTCCAAAGTTACACTGCGATACAGACGTCTAAGAAGATAAATTCAGTAATAAAGGTATTTTTATTCAAGCGCAGGCGAAAAAAAATATTTCCAGTCATTGGAGTCACTTTAAATTAACTACGCACGATGTTGGAGGTACACCAAAGTAAATGCTGAAAAACTACATTTTTTGGAGCATACGCTGTGCAGAACCCCCATCGAAAGCTGTATGAAGAGGCCTCGCTGGTCATTTTAATAGGCACTCTTTGCCTATTATTATTGTGAGTGCCTAAAAAGTGATTGTTTAAACAATTGATCCGAACAAAAATATTATTTCTTATTTTTTAAAACGCTAATTTAACCCTTGCGACCAACTTTTGTTCGCGGAGCATCATTCTTTAAAGTAGCTCATTGTTTAAACAATTTTATGAAAAATTAGATGGTACCCATCGTTTACTATTTTCGAAATAACCTTAATGACCGAATCTGAAAATCGTAGCTATACTTTTTCGAATAGCTCCTTGTTTAAATAATTTCATGAACAATTTGATGGTACCCATCGATTACTAATTACGGAATAACTTTATACACCAAATCTCAAGATCGTAGCTATACTCCTTCGAGTAGCTGATTGTTTAAACAATCGCAAAACAAAATAAATCTAATAATCGAATTCTTAAAATATTCTCGGGTTTTGTTAATCACTTCGTCGGAGAGTAAATAACAGTTTAAACAAATAATATCGACAATTTTTACATGCACCCCGTGTCTGAATGCATTCACCTCTGATAAGCAAAAGGTGATTATATTGATTAAAAAAAAATATTTCTCTATATATATAAAAACATTTCGCCGCTGTCGCCGCCGCCGTCGCCGCCGCCGCCGTGTACAAGAATCGATACCTACTTATGAGACACCCGGTATATGAGACCCCCTTAGAGGCACTTAGAATATTTTCGATCGAAGGGGTAAAGTTCAGGAGGAGAGAAAAATATTCTAAGTCCCCCTTAGAGGGACTTAGAATATTTTTCGGGGGGCGGGGGAGGGGGGATAGGGAGGAGCGTGAGAGAGGAAGGCAAAAATATTCTAAGTTCTTGTAAGGGGATTTCGAAGGAGGCAGCCGCGGTGGTCGGCGGCGGAGAAAGAAGCAAAAATATTCCCCAAATGAGTCTTAACTCAAAATAGTTTACAATTGACGAGCGAGCGCGCGTAGCGCGCGAGCCCGGTGAAACTCTAGTATATATATAATTAAACGAAATCGTTACTTAATTAATAATATTATAATTACGCTAAGTGGCAACTTTTGCCGATTGCCGACTTTTCAAATAATAATAAAAATAAATAAATAAATGAAACACGTATCGGGAGACTCCCTTAATCTGAGCTTAAGGGGCTCTTACCGTTACAAGTAGAGAAAGAAAAAAAAATACACAAACGATGTCAGTGAAAAAGCAAAGGACAAAATGGAAAATAAAGAAACTAAAAATGGCCAATGAGTAATAATAACCATTTAACCACTATAATAAAATTATCAAGTGAACGAGATAGAGAAATTGCAAAAGAAAATTCGACGAATACGCCTCAGATATTTACTCGATGCTGTCACTACGATTCGCTCTCGAAAATCGTCCGGGATATAAAATTTCCAGTGTCAACGATAAACAATGTGTATTATAAACATACGGTCGGTAGGTAACGATTTACCGACCCTGCGGTCATTACTTCCAATCGATGCGAGTCAGATTACCGCCGCGACTTCGCTTCGTCTACTTCGTGGCGTCTACGATACACCAGCGTACTGCTGCAACCATGTTTTTTCTTTTACTCGATTGCGTCAGACCCATAAAAAAACTGTATTGAAAACTCAGATTGTTCACGAGCTCAGATGTTATAGTTTTTCATAATGAACGCAATAGATACTGTATTTTTTGGTAAAATAGTGAAAACAATATTTTTGCAGTGACAGTGACAAAAAGTGGAAAATCTCGAACCAGTAACCTGTTTTTGAAACGTCATTGACGAGATAGTATTAAGACAGAATATTCGAACTCTCGACCGAAAATTCCACATGGCACGGTCCGGGTCAAGGCTCTATTAACTGAATATAAACTTTTGTTAGATGCCAATTAGTTGTTCGGCAACTAATAACCGACTATATGTTGAGACGAACGCGGGGGGATCCGATTGGAGAACTTGTCAGAAACGCAAGGAACAGTGAGAAGGCAAGAGCGACAATTGAACTTTTCCAAGAGAAAAATGCAAACTTGACTTACGTTTAATTCTCCTCTCCGTAGCGTTAGATTTGACAATTCGGTTCGACACAACACACAAAATAAATTTGACAATAGAAAAAGACTTTATTCGAAATAACGCAACCCCTCGTGGGTTGAACTGTCTTCACACGCACGTAAGTACCTCGTAGATTGAGAGCTGTGAAGAGAGTGGTTTCGCGCGTCGGTAATCACCGCTTCGCTCGGTCATTCGTAAGTGCTGTCTCTCTGAGCTCGTCGTTGGCGCGAGGTACACGGTTGCCGAATATCTCGCTTTGGTTCAACGGGTTTGACATTACAGTTAACTAGAACGACCCGGTAAGGTGAACGTCCCAGTTAGTGACTATATAGGCTCTACAAGAAAGCATTATGACGAAGCGTCGATTGAAAATAAATCAAATATTGAAAATATAAATATAACTATAAAGCACAATTCTTTGCCTACCTAATAAGCATCGAAACTTTGTTTTTTTTTGTTTTTCAAGATAACGTGCAAGCAATTCCAATTCCGTCGCAATGAACGAATTAGTGACTCCCCAAAATAAAAAATGAACCAAATAGTAACGCGTACGATTCCCAGTTATTAACCGGTATAATGAATTGTCACAGTACCGGTTAATGACCAGAATTGATGCCATCGGAGACGGAAAAAGAAACCAGTTAGCGGCTAACACGAGGATTGTGATATAAGAAATAAACGCAGAAATTAGTTTGCTATTAAATATATTTTAACAGCCCATTAATATGTTTTATTAGAAAAAATAAGATTATAAAACAAACGTATCGCACACGGCGTCTACGTCGGGTGTTTACGCAAAAATTAAAAACAATATGTCGTTTTTTTATCAAAAATTAGAAAAAATATTTTTAAACAATATAACGATTAATATAGACGGTGTCGACGTCGTTTTTTTTAAATCAAAAATTAGAAAAAAATATTTAAAAAAAATGTATCGATTGATATACACTGTATACGTCTTTTTTTTAATAAAAAATTAGAGAAAGATAATCATTTGAAACGATAGAACGTATTAGTACACGGCGTCTACGTCGTGTTGTACACGAAAAAAAAAATATATTTTTAAACTATATAACGATTGATATACTCGGTGTATACGTTGTTTTTTTAATAAAAAATTAGAACAAAATTTAATTTGAAACAATATAACATTACCATCCATGGCGTCTACGTCTTTTTTTTCTTAGCAATTTTATTTCGTTTTTTTTTTCTTGTACGAGCTCTGCTTTTTGTCGACGCTTCTTTTCTCTGTACAGAGCTTTTTGCAGTTTTGACTCCTCCAGCTTCTTCTTTTTTTCTGCTGCCGCTTCTTGCCGCTTCTTCTTACGCTCCTCGATAGCCTTTCGAGCAGCATTTTTTTTTGCTTTATTATGCTGTTTGAATTCTATCCATTGTTTTGATGTCGCGACTGAAGGAGTTTTTTCTTTGGGTTTGCCATTCTTTCGGTGCTTACTTCGACCAATGCTCGGCTAATATAGCGCGTGTTTGAACGGTGATGGAACGTCAGCGGGAATGTGAACCTGACTGTTACTTCGTTGAGATATAATATCTGTGAAGGGTGAAATAAAGCATGGAAATGTAATATAAGAAATGAAAAAATATGACCGAACATATTACTATTGAAGAGAATCGGCGAACCCTCTGTAGGCACATCCTGAGCGACTCCTACGCCTTTCGGATTTGATTCACGAATATCAACGTTCGTTAATCCATCTGAGAGGACACGGGAGGACCCATCAGGTACCATTCGCATATCGCAGGTATTCGAAGGTGTTACGTCCCAACGAGCTCAAGCGAGTTCGTTCAGAATATGCGTAACGTCGGTCTCTCTTTCGAGTCAAGGCGTTGGCCCTTTACTCAGGGACGGAGACCTCGCCGTACACTGTCCGTCGATAGGAGATTACGCTAGGAGGATTGTCGAGACTGATAACCTCGCAGAACGATGGTAGAGCATGCAGAAATAATAGTTGAAGATGGTTTATTGCGTTGTACTCACTAAATATTTATTTATTGTCCGATGTTCGAAGAAAATACAATCGTCTGGTTACAATCACTAGTTTAACTTAAACTTTTTAGAGAGTTAGCCGTGCAGGGCTTTCGCAGTTAGTCTCGTTGACCACAGCCTTGCTCGCTCTGTGAAGTTTCGTTGTGGATGATGATACGCGAAGAATAATCGTAGAACTACTGATTTTTGGTAAAGATGCTTGATCTTATATACTAGTTTTAGTCCTATAATAGTAGTGCAAAAATATTCTGTTATGGGCTAATGAGATCGCGACCCTTTATTTGAAGTAACCGTCGCAATGAGTTCCGATGGTCTAATTAATTGTTGACAGGAAGAGTTTCGGCGAAAAATTATAAGATGATCGAATATATAGAGAAATAGACTCGACGTTTTTAATAGGCGTATTAAAATTCAGTGGCGGTGTCCAGTGTATTAATAACGGAACGCGGATATAGAAAGCTTATGTATGCCCGCAAAGGCCGTCTGACGTATCGCTTCTCGGTAGTATGTGGCGGAGAAGATAGGCGCGTGCCTCGGTCGTTTGGGGTATAGACGTGCGAGAGCGCGTAACTAACTTGTACGCGAGACTCTAATGTTTTATCTTGAGAAAGATACTTTATGCTCTATATTTTCGGATTCTTGGTAATTGCTATGTAGAAAGGCTACGTAGGACGTAACATACGCAACGGACGGACGTTTCTTCTGTGATATTCAACTCTAGTTCATTGTTGACATCTATTCCGGAAAAATTTCCGGTAACGCGTTCATCGAAAGTGTTGTGCTCTTCAGTGTGAGGCGTGTCGAATGGAAGAACGATTATGTTATCCATTGCATAAAGATCATTAGGATCTACTCCATCGGTGGCGTTTGTTATAGATTCGATCGTCTGGACGTCAGTGGTTACTGTATCATCACGGATGTCTATCTCTAAACCGTTGATTTCCCAATCCATATCGAACTCCGTATCTATCGTAGCTTCCAGGAAGCCATATGGGTGACCTGCTCTGACGACGCGGCTAAGCGGTGGCTGAAGGCGATCGTCCCGTCCTTGAAACCGTGGGAGGAGGCCTCTCTCCAAGCACTGGAGAGTGCTGAACTCCCAACTTTCAAGAAGACGTCGGCGGTGTTCTTCAATACAACGGAGGAAACCGCCGTGTTACTCCGGAGACTGAAGCGCCAGAATCCTCAATACCGACATTTGGTGGATTTGGGGCAGGAGGGAGGGGAAAGAACACGTTCACATGGCCCTGGGCGTGGATGCTCCATCCATGGAGGCATTGGTCATGTGCGGCAATGCTCCCCATTGCGGCTTAGCTCGCAATTGAGGCGAGCTCGCTTCGGTGAGGCTCCGCACGGGCCCGAGAGGAGTGCCGACGCCGGACCGGAAGGCCCGACACTACAGTCGGGGCCGGAACCAGTGCATTCTTCGACGGCCGGAGTACCTGAGACCCCGACTGCCATAGCCACGGCGTCTACTTCAGGGACTAACGTACTGCGGGGACCTGTTTTGGCGCCGGCGAGGGTCATGGCTTCAGCGAAGGCAAGTATGCCTTCTGCTGTGAGTCACCCGCCCTCTTTCTGGCGGAAGGTGAAGGGACCGGCTGCTGGGGGCCTGGAGGGTAAAACCAATAGGACTCCGGCGACTGGTAACACTCCGACCGGTCCCGCTAGCGGAAAGGCGCCGAGAGGCAGGCCCACGCGGGCACAAGCGGCGCTCAGATAGGGTGTGGCGGGGCGGGAACTCGTCGTCCAAAGGACGCTGACCCGGCCCAAACCGGTCACACCTGAGACGCCCGCGGAGGCCCGCGTGGAGCCGGCTAACTCGGAGAGGAGGGAGGAAGGGCTCGATGGCAGACCAGCGGGCCAATTCCTCCTACAACCTCCCCACCGCCCACCGCTTCCTATCCTATCTTCCTTCCCTCCCCCAACCCCTCTTTGGTGAGAGACCGGCAGAGCCTGCGGCTGCATTAGCCGGAGGCGCCACCAAGTTCTCACAGATTAATCTGCAACATTACAAAGCGGCCACGGCTGTACTCAGCCAGGAACTTGCAATGGAGCAGACAGACGTAGCACTCATACAGGAACCCTGGATTACCGGAGTCAGATACGAGGGGTTGATTGTAACCTGGTCTCGCTTATCCACGCGAATGCAGGGCTGAGGCCGAGGGCCTGTTTTATTATTAACAAAAAGCACAGTGCTCTTAAGCTGAGCCAGCACTGCATCAGGGATTTAGTGGCAGGCAGGATGAAAATTAACGTAGGGGGCAGGCAGGACGAGCTTGTAATTTGCTCGGTTAACCTACCCTACGACTCGGCGGATCCACCGCCAACAAATGAGCTCGCGGCCCATAAGGGATTATTATATTCAGTCCGCTGGCTCTAGTGTAATCATTATTGAATATTGATTCATTGTTGATTGATGATGAATCATTATTGATTACACTAGGGCCAGCGGACTGAATATAATAATCGGATGCGATGCGAACTCGCACCATGCAGTGTGGGGCAGCTCCGATGTTAACCAGAGAGACTACAATTCGGAGGGAGGTGGAAAAAGGTCACCAGGGGACATGCGTCCCTGCTAAACGACAACGGGGACCTCGAGGTGGTCCTTGGGCTTGGCGGGGACCAAAGCCCTTGTAGCTACGCACACCACCACTTCCACCATCGCTATGCTGTCCTCTTCCCCAGTAGGCAGGAGTGGGAGGAGAACAGCGTCACGTTGCTGTCACCGGGCGGGCTCGTCTGGTATACAGACGGGTCTAAAACGGCGGAGGGGACAGGCGCCGGGGTGTGGAGCAGAGGACTCAGGCCCAAGTTATCCTTTGCACTTTGGACCACGACCACAATATTCCAGGCGGAGGTGCTTGCGATTAGAACCTGTGCAGAAGCCATTCTGCGAAGGGGCTATAAAGGCAAGCATATCTACATATGCAGCGACAGCCGTGCGGCACTCAATGCCCTTATCTCCGTAGAGGTGAGGCCTGAGCTGACGCGCGGCTGCATCACAGCCTTATCACGCATTGCCTGCGACAATAGGGTCAAAGAACTCTGGGTGCCCGGGCATAGTGGCATCCAGGGAAATACAGAAGCAGATGGTTTGGCTAAACAGGGAGCTGCAAGGTCCGCTGAAGCCATCCATACATCTGTTTCGGTGTCCTCGGGTCTGATGAAGGAGCTGAGCAGGAAGTGAACTGATGAGCAGTTCACAAACCTATGGCACTCATCGCCGGGGGCCTCACACACGAGAACTCTCTTTGGGGGCCCTTCGGAAACGCTGGGCTCGGAATTGATAACTCTCAACAGACATCGGCTGAAGTGGCTAGTGGGCCTGATCACAGGACACTGGTTCACCGGGAAACATCTAAAGCGGATCGGGTGGGACGTCCCGAAGCTGCGCCCCAATTGCGGTGCGGCAGAAGAGACCTCCTTCCACCTGATTGCGGAGTGCAGCGGACTGAAGGACGTTCGCATGAGCGTTTTCGGGGATCCTACTTTCGCAACGCTTCATTTAGAAGAGATGGGCATAGGTGGGCTTATCCGCTTCACGGAAGAGGCCGGACTCGTGCCCCAATCCTGAATGCCAGCGAATGCCCCAAAAGGGCTCGAGCACAATGGTCCATAAGGACTGAGCGTTTGGTAACGCAACAGCACAATAAAAAAAAATAAAATAGTGAAATAAATTTAAAAAAAAATTTAATAAATCTAATTTTTTTTATGTGGACGAAAATAAAAAGTTTTGTTTTTTATGCGACACCATTTTTTTTGTTTTGTAAGTGACCAAAGTCGATTACCTTCACCAATCATTGAAATTCATTCCCCGATGACCAAAAGACTTAACCTAAAGTCTTTACTTTCTCAAAGAAAAATTGGAAATACTAGAATTTACCGACGACATGTCGGTAAATCAGGAAAAAGCGCGATTTTCCAAATTTCTCCCCTTAATTCCTCGATTGTTTCACGCAGGAATTGTTTCAAACGAGATTCATCGAAACTTTTTTACAAATTTTACTTTTTTACCGACCGAGCTTCCCTTCTCGGAACAAATTATTTCGGCGTGCGTAGAGTTTAAATTTTAAATTATTTGTCGCGGGTGAATCTACTTTAAATCATGAATTTTACTATCGGAGCTACTCTGCCGTGCCAGTGAAACTATCCTCACGTTCTTCCGGCACTCGTAGAACAGGGCCCTCCTCAGAGAGTCCGGCTTCCACGAGATCGTGAACCGAGAAGTGTCACCACGTGGCCGATTCGCGACTCGCTTCCGGCTCGCTCTCATCGGGGATACCTCCCTATCGCGGTCCGTACAAGCGTTGACACGGGATGTAGGAATGTGAGAAGTTTCGTCGCCGATAGCCTCCTGCACCCTGGTTCGGGAAGATTGAGTACACGTAGAGCCGACGTCACCGAAGGGTCTTAGGACCCGGAGGATTCGAAGGAGAATTTACCTGTTCAGCGTCGCCGACAGAACTGGTGGCAATTCGTCTCGAGATGACGAACCGGTCAATAACGCAAAAACTCAATACTCAATAAATCACATAAGTTCCTAATCGCGAAAAATCCGGAACACGACACGACTAAATATTAACGACGGAGACGCGAGTGGTATACCCTGGGTCGCTCACTATGCTAGGTTTCGTACAGAGGGTCGGGGACGGAGGAGAAAGAAAGATTAATCCAAAACAAACAAAAAAACAACTCAACATTGTGCTTACGTGTTCCACTATTGGAACAAGTTTCTCATGGTCGGTGATAAAAGGAAAATTATAAAGAAAATTAATAATCGCTGGACATCGATATAACCGTGAGCCAAAAGCGAATTAGTAATATTACACAATAAAGGAAAGAATAATGGACAAAAGAAAACGAAAGCTTTTTTTTTTTTCGATGGCTTTCGTGCGATGCGTAACAAGGCGCGAATGTTCTCTGGCGAGTGACGAGGCGAACAAAAAAGTAACAATGGCTATGCCGCGCTTATCGAGCGATGACGAACGTAGAACACATAATACTCCCCTCTCGCGACCCAGACTCTCTACTGTGCGACATTATTCTCTCAATACGGTATCGATTTTTAAATGACTCTATTTTCTCTCAAGATTACGATACAGCGGCCGAATTCTCCTCTCGATAATGCTTATCTCGAGTCGATATCGCTGATCTAAATCGTCCGGTATCAATAACTTATTTTACGTACTTTTTGTTAATTTTTATTTCTGGGGAAAATGTTACTAATGTGGAACGAGATCAATAATTAATTTTTCTGTCGGGAAGGTGTTCTTGGTACAAAACAGTCGCGGATGCGGTCGTTACAAAAGTTCTTTCTTTATTTTACCTTCGATACGTATCGCCTCGTCACTAACATTGCTGCGCGGCGCGCGTGGGACGACGATGTTGAAAACGGCGTCATAACATGCATTCAGGTGCTCTTTCATTATCATGAAAATATTCAAAATGCGCAATCTCGCGGCCACCTTGTCAATTAACCGCGGATACTCCATTGTCGGGAAAATATGAAAAAATGCGAAATCTCGCGGCTACTCTGCAAACTTACCGCGTGTACTTATGAGATACTGTCTCAATAATTAAAGTAAAAAAATATGTTAGGATTTTTTTTATTGCCGAAGAGACCACGAGGGCTTTGCCTGATTCCTTGGCAGTAATTTAGATCGATCGAAAGTTTTTTTTTTAAGATTATTCATTTTTTTTTATTTTACCTGTGAATTTTATTTCGTCATTCGCGGTGAAATATATCATTCAATTTTGTGGTATAACGAATTATTAATTATTTACTTTAATATAGAGTCAGCATGGAAGACAAAACATTTCATACTATAGGACATTTTTTTTCCGAAAATGACGATGCGATCTTCGCTCTTTGATGTTCCCCCTTCGCATTTTGGCTCGCTCGCCCTCGCGCCTTGAAGTCATATGCATTTTTTTATTATTTCTTCGAGAAACCTGCGACTCATTGAAGAAATTTTTTTTAATCGCATAAAGGGAAAATCTGTGAATTTCTTCTTATTGTTATCTGAGAAAACTGAAAAACTTTGATTTTTTTATTCGAATAAACTGGAGATCTTTGTATTTATTTATTTTATGTTATTAGATAAAACTGAAAATCGTATTCCTTTCGTAGATATCTCTCGTGTAGTTTAAAGAAGAAAGGGTGTCGACGTCGCTATATTCGCAACGCAAATGGTCGTTTTATCGTTTCAGATCGGCATAACCATGCTAGCAGTGAAACGGCCGAAATGAAAAAAAATCATCGACTCGAACTCATCGAGAAAATAGAACAGACGATGGATCGACCTGAAGATATCTATGATGAATTTCGGCCCAAGTGAGTCAAAGCTTTGTCCATCGTGATTCGTATTAAGAATTAAACTCGGATATGAATTGTTTTTCTTAAACTACGACCGATTGCAAAGATCGACCGCTTCGAATCGCTTCGCTTCCGTCGATTCGTTTCGAATTTAAAAGAGAGTGTCTCTTTACCGCGTTTGACCGATTAATCGCCCAATCGTAGTGAGATTCGATTCTGGGTATTTGTTTTTTTATCAAACTCACATTATGTTGCATTTTGTACACGATCTGCAGCAAATACCGTTTTGATTCATAATGAAATTACAAGCTTTCACAAATTTGTATGATCAATGAATCAGACCATCGTAAGTCATCTAAAGACGAATCATAGCCAATCCCGACTCGGTCGTCGAAGAGCCGTATCCTGAAGTTGAGCGAAGTATCCGTCGTGGGAGGGCAAATTTTCAAACCCCCATGCCGCAAATTATACGCGAGTTTGCTATGGAATCCCGAGTTTGTCGGTTTGATTAGCGACACTCGCGAATTATTAGTGGACGCGACTTACAAAGTCGTACCAGTTCCTTACGATAATGGCAATGAAATATGATCACGTATGATCAACTTTAAATTAACGTAAACCTGTGTTGCGTCCCATGAGCTCAAGCGAGTTCGCTAGTACAAGCGTAACGTCGGGCTCTCTTTCGAGTGAAGGCGTTGGCCCTTTACTCAGGGACGGAGACCTCGCCGTACACTGTCCGTCGATAGGAGATTGCACTAAAAGGATGGTCAAGACCGATAGCCTCGTAGCCCGATGGTAGAGCATGCAGAAATAATAGTCAAAGACGGTTTATTACGTTGTATTCACTAAATACTTATTTATTTTTCGACGTTCGGTGAGAATACAATTTTCCGATTACAAACACCTAGTTGAACTTATGTTACTGGAGACTCAGCCGCGGTAGGGCTGTTGTAGTCAGTCTCGTTGTGCAGAATCTTGCTCGCTCCGTGCAGTTTCGCTCGTAAACGGATGATGATACTCGGAGAATAAACGAAGAACTACTGATTTTCGGTAAAAATGCTCGGCCTTATATACTATTTGTAGGCCTATGCTAGTAGTGAAAAAATAGCGTATGGTGGTGGGGCTAATGAGTTCGCGAACCTTTGTTTGAAGTAACCGTCAAGATGAGTTGTGATGGTCTAATAAATGGTCGATTGGAAAAGTTTCGGCGAAGAGATTAGTTGCTTTGGCTAAAAATTGCGAGATGACCGAATATATAGAGACTTGACGTTTTTAGTAGGCGCAATAAAATGCAGTGGCGATGTCCAATGTATTCATAACAGAACGCGGAGTTAGAAAGCTTATAGCCCGCGAAGGCCGTCTGATGTATTGCTTCTCGGCAGTATCTTGCGGATGAGATGGGCACGTGACTTGTACGCGAGACTCGCGCCTTATCTAAAGAGAGATATGTTATGCTCTTAATTTTCGGATTCTAAGTAATTGCGATGCGAGGGCTACCGTAGAAAGGTTACGTAGGACGTAACACTGATCCCGTTAGAATACACAAACAAGAAATATAAGAAATATGTTTTTTTGTAGGCTATTCCCATCGTATGGGCTGTGATGAGCTCTAAGACTACGCAAGCATACGCCGTCGTACTAAATAAATTTAAAGATTCCTTCCCACAATTTCATCCGGAGCACGTTATAATGGATTTTGAACCCGCGTTACAAAATGTCTTGCAACACAGGTTCCCGACGCCCAAATCCACGAATGTTTCTTCCACTACTGCCAAGTAATAAATTCATTTTATAATATATCATCTTACCACGTTTAGTTTTGTACCTCAATAATAATGCAGATTCAATCAAGCTATTAATATTATAAACCAATCATATTTAGGCTCTATATAGACGAGCCCAACAAACTGGCTTGCTTACCGTACCGGAGAGCGCGTATTGCGCCAACTCATGGCTTTGGCACTATTGCCTGCCAGAGAAATTGCGAATGCTTTTCATTTTATAACAATGAGCGTTCCCCTTGATGTCGCGCCCGTTTTTCGTCCGTACTTTGTGTACTATAAGTAACAGTGGCTCCAAAGAGTTACGTCTGACGTCGTTAGCATGTTCGGTCGCCTGCGTCGTACGAATAATGCCATCGAATCGTATCACAAAATGTTACTCGATAAGATGGCAACAGACCCGCAAGCTTGGGTTTGGATAAGTACTCTTCGAATACGTGTATATATACTTGCGTGCATAATTACGAACAATCTATACAATTCAGAAAATTTGTCGGAAGTTATGGCGACCGCGCCTAGGGGTCTGCTTTCTCTCGATCCATGAAAACGAATAATGCGCATGCCAAAGGTTGCATCGATTCCCGATGCGAAAAAATTGAAACGGACTTGGGCTCAATTGGAAGATAACAAAATTACGTCTCGGGAATTTTTGATGAACGCGAGCTACTTTATTGGTCAGTTCAGACGGGACTTGGAGATCATCGTTTCCGAAAATGACGAACCCGAGATTGCCGACAATGGTCGACCTAATCGTCTCGAGGCTGCAGATAATACTACAAATTCTGATTCCGAGGGCCCTGACAATCCTGAGGACTCTTACGATTCAGCTGACCCTAAAAACATTACCTTCAAGGTTCAAGAGCGAATGTTCGTGCAAATAAGGGAGCAAGCGGATGGGAGGGTGACCGAGAGAGCAAATGAGAAAATTAACGTGCGAGCGAATGAGAAGGTGAAGGAGAGTGAATGTACGAGCGAGCGAATGAGAAAATGAACGTGCGAGCGAATGAGAGAATAAACGAGCGAGCGCACGAGAGAATAAACGTGCCAGTGAATGAGAGAATGAACGTGCGAGAGAATGAGAAAATGAACCTGTGAGCGAATGAGAGAATAAACGTGCCAGTGAATGAGAGAATGAATGTGCGAGAGAATAAAAGAATAAACGTGCGAATGAATGAGAGAGTGAACGAAAGAGTTTCGTATACTTTGAATGTCATACATCTTTTTCATCCTAATCTGTCCTCGCTTATTCCCTGCCGTACTTCCCTGTAATCCCGTTTAGCTAAAGTTGAAATGGAAGCCGAATCGAAGTCGGAGCCGTAGCCGAAGCCGAAGCCGGAGTCAATGGCCCAACGCTTAGTGCAGAAGACTATGCTAAGGCCATGGAATTCCTGAAGGGTTTCGAATAAGATTCGGATTGGTAGTTTGTCGAGAGTGTCGATCGGCGGTCGAAAAAATTCTCTACGTGTCGATCCGTCGCGACTGAGAAATCAGAAACGTTGCGCGAGAGAGAATAATTTTTTTACTTTCTCATCCATACGAAGTATGAAAAAGAGAAAGTATTGTAATCGCGAGAAAAAAACACGCCAAATTTATGGACTAAATAACTCTTTCCAACATGATCAAATTAAAAAAAAAAACTTTTCTCACTTTTATCCTCATAATTGTGCCCCAATCTATGATATTCCATGACCCAAATAGTTTTTTTTTGCTGAAAAGTACTTCAAAAAAATTGGACACGAAGCAGTTGCTACTGGCGTTTAGCAACTCGTGACTTTCTCATCCGAGTTGTTGATGGCGTGAAGTTAGTATTGTGTTGATATTTATGTTTTTAGTGGAGGAGATTAGTTTTCGATCACATCTATTTTTGTCCTCATAATTGTAACTCAAATTTTGTTAAAATTTTGTTGATCGCTTACAATCAGCGTTTGCCGCTGAAATGTTTGAACATTATGTTACAAACCATAGGTGGCGAGTCGAACTTTTGGCGTCGATCACGCCTCTCGCGGTTGAAGATCGACCTATAGACGTTACCTCTAGAAATAGCAAAAGTTTGACAGTTCGTGATGTTTTTCCGTAATTTTTATTTTCAAGACAAGAATCACGCGGTCTTACTATCGTATCTAGGGGTTGTGGGGCCCTCGATTCTCTGTTGTTATTAATAATGCCTTTACGCCTGTGTTTTGGTTATTTATTAATGCGTTTTTTTATACCTTTTTCATGTTAAAATCAATTCGTTTCAATATCGGTTTAATTGATGAACTACGCTGTTTTTGAATCGCTCGTGTGCGAGATTATTGTTATTCTCGTGATTATTTATAAAATGTTATTGATCTTATGCGTGTTTCATTCACTGCATGGTTGTTAATCATGAGATGCGTTTTGATTTTATTTCTTTGCGCTGAGATTTGTAATTGTTTTAGTTTTATTGTCAGTGTTGTTTGAGATTGTTGCTACCGTCGTGATTATTCACGGAATGTTGCTAATCTCTTCCTTTTTGATCCCCTGTGTTGTTGTGCATCGCGAGGTGCATATTAATCTTATTTTGTTGTGTTAAAATTCGCGATTGTTTTAGCAGAGATATCTCGTGTACGTCGGTTGCCTATAATTCTTCTCGATTCTTCGATGATTTTAGGTATAGGTTGCTTGTTATCTCTATTTGGTCGATTGATAATTTGATGTTGAAAGGATTCATGGTGTTCCTCGTGATCTTCTCTTTATTTGCATCATAAGTTCATTGTTTTCATTCACTCCGGTCATTAGTTATTGATAAAAAACCAATCTCTCGAATTCGAGTTTTTCGCTCTAGGACTCTTGCTCTACAGAGTTCGGTAGGTTACCCGTTGGGTTGTTCCCTTGACCTCCTGGCTTACCGACCGTGAGTCTTGATCGATCTGCGTTATCACGCGATCGTTTTCTCTCTACGTGGGCGGGGTTCATCGACCGCGAGCCTTCGATCTCGTGGGCGAGGCGTCGATGTTCCATTGGCCACGCCTAGTCGGCCTGCTAGATTCGGCCTCCTCGAGCTTTCTCGTCTCCTGTTGACTTTCGAGAATAGATCGCCGCTTTGTCCGATCCCTTGTGATGGAGGCGCATCGCGTCTACGCGTTTCGTTCCGTTACAATATATCGTATCGAGAGTTCTGATGTCGCCGGTTCGACTCCGGCTGTCGTAGTTCACCGAATCAGAGAAGACGAGCGGCACGAACGCCGTTCAAATTCTGAGCAATACAAAAAAAAAAGAACAAGCAATCAAAGAAAAAAAATACATTGTAACGGTATCTTTTTAGAGACTGATAGCTCTTTGCTCCAAAAAGTTCGCTATTGTGAGTTTTTGGCTCACGTAAGTGTGAGGGCAGGTGCTGAAAATAAAAAATCTGTCAGGTTAATTCGAAATGTCAACAATCAGGTGAATTTTATTGTATTCTAATTATAGCGATACAAGATTTGATATCGTTTTTAATCGATTTGAGAAATTATTTAAAGTTGCTTCGTTATGTTGTGTGACGGGTTTTCCTTGATCTCGTAAACGCAACACTAACTTTACAAAAAAACTCAAAACTCAAAAAGATGAGCGAGATCGAAACTCAAAAAAACACGAACTCGAAAACTTACGTCACCTTCGGCCGTCCACCCTCGCGGATGCATCGGCGTCCCGGTGGGCGCCAGTTAATTTTGTTTCAGCGGTATTAACAACCGGACTAAACTGGAGGCCGGTGGAACGGCAACCTCCGCAGGGTTAATTTTTGTTTCGCCGGAATTACCAAACCGGACTAACCTGGAGGTCGGTGGAACGACGACCTCCGCAGGGACAAAACGAACGACACAACAAAACGGAAACTAAAACGGAACGAGAACTAACGTCGATGCATTCGCGAGAGCGAACGGTTGCGGAAATGCACGGTTGCTCAGGATGCGGGTTAGGGTAGAGGGTCGCGATCCGAGGTCAATAGAATAGCACACAAGGAACGGAGATCAAGACCTCAACGTTACTTTAATCGGGAGCGAAAATTAATATTTTGGCTAAGAAGCCACGGGATCCCACGCACGTGCATCGCGAGTACTCAGCCGATCGAGAGATCGAAGCGAGACAAGCGACGACGGGCGCGACACGAGATCAATAACTTCGATAAATCAAAAAACTCACCGAAGCGCGTAAATTATCCAAAAGGACCGAGAACTGCATCTGACGATGACACGAGAACTCACACACATGCACTTCAACTCGAGAGCGTTAATTGTAACGCATCGATCGAATTATCGACTCGGAAAGAATTCCTTTCGGAATCCTACCGAGGATAGCACACGCGAAACACACGAATCGACGAACGAACGCGCGAACACGAGAGCGAGAGCGATAGCGGGATCCAGGGTAACGCGAGCGAGACACAGCGATCACACGATGGCTCGAGCGCGAGAACAATAGGCCGAAGCCTACGGCAGCGGGAGCGCGAGAGAGACCCGAGTTGCCTCGAGGGCAGCTCTCCGTCGACTGTCTTTGCCTACGAAAATTCGTAATGAATTATCGTTGTTATTTGCGGGATCTGGATCGATAACTACTGCCCTCTCAACCATCTCATGACTTTATCGAATCGAGAGCCGATACTATAACGCGGTAACTTGAACGAATCTTCGCAATCGCTTCCCTTAGTCAATGCGTGAGATACAAGGCTCTACTCAACTATAACGCAGCGCAAGGGGTTCCACCACCCTTGCCTGGACCAAACGATACCTCCGCCTGATCTCAACGCATTGCACTTTTCTATAGGGTGCCGGGTTTGCACCGGACTTTAACGTAGTTGCAAGACACTTCGTCGAGTCTCTTCTTCACTTGGGCCTTTTGTTTGCTAACTTTGTCCCACCAAGCGAATTCGAGAATCCCGACCAAAACTGAACTAAAACTGAAGTAAACTAAATCTCAAAGCAAAAGAAAAACAAAAAAAACATAGAAGGTAAACTGCAAAAATCTCGATCGATATCTTAGCGAGAGCTTGACGGTATCTTAAGTCGCTGGGAGAGGCAGTAACGCGAAACTTCAGCATTAAAAATCGGTATTTTTATGCGAGTTACGGTTGTTTTGGTTTTTGTGACGCTGATTCAAAAAAAATCACGTCACAGTTGGTTGGCAAACAGAATGAAGGGTTATTTTATTCAAGGAAGATAGGACTTCCTGACTCTACTCTATCTGAACGTTGTCCCTCAAACGCAGACGAAAACCGTACCGAGCTTGCGAAAGGTATAGTCGGCGCAGCGTTTGGATAGGAAGTTTTAAATCGAAAGGTTGTGTTCTGTTTGCTGAAAAGTAAAAGGAAATGAATGGATCGTTGTTTTAAAGTTTCGATGGTTTGAACGGCCGACGTTGAATCTTCCTTCTTGGAGTGGATAGTCGATGTGAAATTTTTCCCTTGTTGCTTCTTAGCGTCGGGACTCTGTCGAGTAAAGCAACCCTTTACTCGAAAAATGAAAGAATGTCGGAAATTTAGCTATCGAGCGTTATCGATAAGCAAATTGGCGAGACTCAAGATCAAACGAGCCGAAGCCGCGCATGAGTTTATCTCCGTTCAAAGTTTCGAAAAGAAGTGTCTTCGGTGCTCGCGATCGGCTCTTATATACCCGAATGCGAGGTTCTATTTTTAGACGATTGACGCACGAAGTGCGTCGAATCTTTCTGTCCTTTATTGTTGCTGCCCGGGGTGTGTCGACACGGCGTATGGAGTCCGTGTGCAAAAATGATGCAATGCTGCCGGGCAGCTCACGCGATCGACCGCAGTTATTGATCGACTACTCGGTCGATAATTCTATGCTAAGTATGGTAAATGACCGATAATCGATCTGTCATTTACCTTATGAAATTCTATAGTCGATTTCTTATTCTAATTCCTTGTTTATTTTGCAGGTAAGAGGAGTCGAAGGTTTCATACCGTCTCAATATATATACTGTGACGAGGCGTAATAGTACGCTCTCTCTCAATGACGTTAGGTTAGGACACGCGCGAGAGTCTTTGTCAGCCGCGCGCGTACAGAGTTCAATTTCCCGCGGTACCCGAGAAATTGAAAAACTATAGAACGAGAGTCTGCCGGAGGAATATATTATATTTTTCAGGATTCCGGCATCGCTTGTAGACAATCGGAAGCGCGTGAGGGGTACGCGACGGGGAGACACCGCGAAGACGTTACGACGAATCGCCGAATTATCGGCGAGCGAGGAGTTTTTCCCCCCTTCTCCTCATTACCATAGTACGGGCGAGCGAGCATCACTCTCGAGTACCGCGTCGTTTACGCAGGACGTATTGTCGAATTATTTAGAGCTAACAAAGGAGAACGTTTCTCTCATAGAATTGAGAAAATAATCGTTTAGGCATAGGGTCAGACTGTTAGTCACAGTTAGGAGTATTCCGTGAAACTCGTGTCGTAAGCTCCGTGAGGGAGAAATACGATTATTCGACGACGAAAATCCGATCCGCTGGAGACGAAACGCCGTGTTGACGGCCGAGGAATTTCCGAATCGAGGATAGCTAGAAGGAAGCCCCGTGGGTCGATCGTATCACGAAGGAAAATTAATCAGGTAGGTACACGCAGTGCACACCATTTTTGGTTATTCTTTTGCCAAGAGTGCCGATCGCAGAGGACTTTCTCGCCCGTACTCGGCAAAATATTCGGTTAAGAGTTTTTTTGTAAGTCTCGAAGCGTCGAGCGATTATCGTGCGTCACGAACAATAGATTTCATGTAGAGTCTCGCGAGTAAATTTGTTTGTGTGAAAAATCGACGATCGAATATCGTCGATCGTAAAATTGATTGTTATTTGAATTGAATTGAGAAAAAACGGAGAATAAACGACGATATTTATTGTTTTATTGGTAATGAAAATTTGGTGTCGATATTCATTGGATAAAGGGTTTATTTGATTGTCTTCCGAACTGCACTCCCTATCCCACTAGTCGTGTAAGATATTGAGATTTTGGAAATAAGAGAAAATTGAAATTCGCTGAGTATCGGAAGAAAGATACTCCGGCGCCCAGCAATAATACAGCGAGAAAAGAAGGTGAGACATCGGGCATTGAAAAACATGGGCGTTGTTATAGATTGGAACGGGGAGCCGATTGCAGAGAGTCCAAGACTGCAAAAAGCCCGTCACAATATATTGTGACGGGCTTCTCGAGGGCTTCGGAATACCCTCGATCTGCTATCCCGTCCAAAATATAACGACGCCCGTAGTATTAACTGCTGTTAATTCCCCTTACCGTTCCTCCATCGTTGGGCGCCAGCACACCGTATCAATCCCGGTGTGCGAGGATATTCTCTTTCTTTCTTACTACTTCTTACGACTAGCGGGATTTTGGGGTGCAGTCTGGGAAAACAATAAAAATACTTTCAACACATAAGATTCGTAAAAATGACAATATCACACGTTTTATTTATTAGCAAAATTTCTAAATACATTTGACTTCTGTCTGACTCTTTCAAATAACTCGCGAGACTCGAGGTTAATATTTCCTTTGTAGGATAATCGTGTGACACGCTGCTGCGAGCAATAATATTGCGCGATAGTTTCCCGTAATACCGGGAACGAGCGAGAAAGTCTTCGGCAACACGTGTACGGCACAAAAAATGAAACCGAAGATGGTCTGCATTATCTGCACCTACCTTTATATCCCTTTTCGTCGTCCTACACGGATCGTCCTCGCGACTTCCCTCTGGCTACGAGCCTTTACGTTCTGTCCGGTCTCCCGGTTCGGTCTATCGGATGTCGTCACGACGTATATTCCTCTCTCTGAATAATCCTTTCTGCCGTCGACACAGCGTACAACAATTTTCTCACTCCCGTGTCTCGCACGACGTTAACTAGCTGTCACAGACTAATCAATTTTCACGACTATTTTATCAACCGAATCTCTATCGCTTTGTCTGCCTATCGATCTATCCTGTACAACGTGGCTCACGAGAGTGCCTCTCGCTTATACTCGGCAACGCGTTACGGTTATAGGTGGGGAGGGGGAAACTCCCTTTGTTCACGGAATTTGGGAATCGCTGTCGCTTCCTCGCGGTGTCTCTCCTGCCGTGCTCCCCTCTCATCTCTCCTACTGGCCGTTACGCGTCGTCGAGTCTCTGCAAAATATAAGATACTTCCCCGACTGTCTCTCGTTCGCTATATATTTTTCCTTATCGGGTCTCGCCGGGGGAACGACTCTGCTTTTCGCTAAGCTGTGACTCGTGCGTACCTATTCTAGCGTGTGTGCGAGCGCATATTAACGCCTCGTCACAACATATACTCTAGCGGGCTCGCGCGTTACGCGTGCTCGCTGATCAATTGTCGAATATTTTGAGTCTAGGCCCTTTTGGAAACTTAGAATATTTTTGCTTCTTCCTCCGCCGTCGACCACCACGGCTGCTTCTTTCGATACCCCCTTAGAGGGACTTTGAATATTTTTGCTCCTCCCCTCCCCTTTTCTCCCCCCTCCCTTAAAGGGACTTAGAATATTTTTACTCCTCGCCTCCCCTCCCTCCTCTCCCCCCACCCTTCGGGGGACTTAGCATAGGGACGGTTGCTATGGAGACCGTTGCTATGGCGACGGTTGCTATGGAGACCGTTGCTATGGCGACCGTTATTATGGCGACGGGTGTTATGGTGACCGTTGCTATGGAGACCACCCACTCCTCGATTCTTGTACACGTCGGTGGCGACAGCGGTGAAACGTTTTTATATATATAGAGAGAGTATCTGCTCCACGGGCTCGCGCGCTCGCGTGCCTTTTATCAGCATTACAAAAAAGCCCCATCACCGCTGCAACTAATAGTTATTGAGGGTGTCAATAACCCCGAAATACCCCTTAGACCCCGTAAACCCCTTAGGTCTCACCGCTCCAGTGTCATAAAAGGACTCGCGCTCGTACATTGTTTTAAAAGACACTGTTCTTCGCCACTATTTCGTTATATTCTAAATCCCCCTTACAATGGCGACCGTCGTTTTAACCCTTCCGTGACATGAGACCCTCCATGACTGTAGGCACTCCGTCATTTTAAACTCCCCATGATAGTAGTAGTGTACATGTATAGGCCCTATCGACGAACCCAACCTTGCCGTGGTGATAGGGCTTGACAGACTATGTACGCTATGGTGTTCCAACGAGAGCGCTGTCTCTTGCGACAAACCCTCCGCGGGTTCCAGAGGTCGAGTCTACTAATAGGGTTCACCGGGATTACGGTTTCTTGTCGAACGTTGCTACCGTAATCCTGGAAAGGGCGTACCACCTGTTACGTCCGCTGCTTCCTTCGAGTCGCAGAAACATACAGGTACCACGGGCTTGACTGCCGAGCCAATGGTCAGCAAGGTGATTACTGCAGGATTGCTCGACCAACGGCGCAGACGCACTCTAGGGAAGGTCCGCTTCGGGCGGAACCCCCATTAATGAGAAAAGGCTTCTGCCGGTCGCTTGCGGCCGGTGTTGTCCTTTTCAATGATTATTTTTGCCCTTTATGAGAGGAAAGGGGGAACGTGGTGGCAGTGATGAATTTCAACGGAGGGAAGGCTAAAAGAGAAATAGGCCTGAAATCCTGCTGCAATAGGAAGTAATGATAGACGCCCGGCACTAGTGTGCCGGTGGTTGCGCATGCTCTTCATGGGCGCGATCTTCGGGTCATCGCAATAGTCGCAGGTTTACGGCCTGTCACTTTCACATTAGTTGTACATGTATAGGGAGACAGGATTTACCCCCTCCACGCGGCCACTGGCGCCAACCCCCACCACCACCGTCTACCCCCCACTCCTTCCCCCACCACCCGTGGTCCCCTCCCCACCCCCTAAGGCCCCTTAAGCCACGCCCCTTGAGTTATAGGGAGCCAATGAGAGAGAGGCTGGGAAAATCTCTGGACCGTGATTGGTCGTCTCATTTTCCCCGAGCCGTGATTGGCCGACTGGAAATTCCCCGAGCTCTTATTGGTCGACTGATTTTCCATGGCGCCGTCTATAAATTTCCATCGTCTTTTATGTACTAGTATTAATCCAATCATTCGCTTTATAATGATTGGACGTCCGATTTTTCCGATGGTCTGGTTGGTCGAAGAATTTTTCCAAGGCGCCCTCTAAGAGTTGCCGACTTCTTTTCAATACTAAAATATTCTGTAGTCGGTAAAATGGGGTTCAGCCGGATCCTTATGATGGTAATTCGAAGCAGGTAAAAATAAATCGGCGTTTTAAGTAGATCGAAATATTATTCAGTAGTAGCTTGCGTTCTGTATAATCCATCCCCTGAACATGTGTGACGTTTCGCTGTAGACGTCTGAAACGTTCGTCCGTGCATACCATTAAGCCGATAAGTCCGTCAAACGATGTTTTTTGCATCACAACGGCCGGTGAATACTTTCTTCGCTTCTTTGTCGGTGATCCTAATCCCTCGTCGTCGTCCTTCTCCGCGGGGTTTTCTTGAACGCGCCGATCAAACGCGACAGATTTTAAACCGAAACTTATTGTAAACACGATTTCACAGTCGCCGACACGTATGGATGATGGGGTGCGCCAACCCGATCCCCAGGCGATCTTTTGACTACCGTCAAAGTACTTCGAAATGGTCGGTAGATGAGTTTGCAGCAAATTCCAAGCTTCCGATTCAAAGACAATACCACCGGCCGTGCTATTGTTCTGAAGTTTTACGATAGGCTGTATACTTCCGTCGGCGCGTAGTTGTAGTCCAATGCTCACTTTTTTTGTCTCGGACTGGTTGAGAGTATATGTTGTACCGAGAATCAGTGGCGATTCGAGACGCTTTTTGTCGTCTTCCGTGAATCCGAGTTCCATGGCTGAAGGTTGTAAATCGCTGTTCCGAGGATCTTCAACACTACTAGCTTGACTCATCTTAAACAATGGTCCACGAATACACTGAGACTAGCAAAAAATTAACGAGAAGAAACTCGAAAGCTTAAACTCAATTCTCTTTAATGACCTCACGGGCCGGACTGCCGCTGTTTGGTGTATCGCGTCGGTTATATGCGATCCTGGGGCGCCACGGCGCTAGTATCTCTGAAGGTTTCACATGCTCTAGGAGAGGGGAGAACCAGTTGTAAGATCGTGATACATATACCGTAAAGAAAACACCTGCATATGGGAAAGAAAAGGCGATAAACATAAAGAAAAGATATCGATCTTTGAGTACAAAGAAACACCGGGGCTATAAATCTGGTATCCCGGAGATCGACGATATCGATCGCTGGACCTCACAGTTGGAGATCCGCGGCCCGTGAAAAGTCATAAAAATAAGAAGAGTTGACGGTCGCAACACGGAATACATGTTGACCTTACACTTGAAATTTATGGATTTTTGTAGCGTTCTGTCATTGCCGTAAAACCAGTCTAGATCAGCCGTTAAAATTTCTAAGTCGTAAAATTTAAAAAAAATGAAAAAAAAAATGTGCAGCGTCTTTGAGATGAGCCGATATGTCTCGGGTTCCCGTATTGTTTAGTTTGATGAAAACGAGTTTAGCTTCGAAGATCGTGTCCAACTGTTACCTCGATATTGTTTTGACGGTGAGATACAATGGACGCGAGCTCTGTGTATTGCAATGGTCTATAGATCCAGATCTATTTCAAAAGGGGGTCGGTGGTAAACGGCTATCTGTAGATCGGTATTTTTATGACTGTTAGGTTCTTGCATAACCCTTCGAGTGGAATTTCGAGGAACAGAATTTTTTTCGTTTTATTACTCATAGTGTCGGCGAAAACAATCCGAAGCGTCCTCGAGGCGGCTATTGAATGGCTTTTCGGCGGTGCGACAAGTTGCAGCTAGTATTGTTTTTATGTATACGATGTTAGCCGTATTTTCGGCGGTGCGGTAGGTTACAGGTAGTAACGTTTTTATGTATAAGATGAGCGTCGTATTTCGGCGCAAGGATGCGTGCAAAGTCAATAGAATAAGCTACGCCGCGGGTAGCCTATATTTTCACCATCGGTGCGCAATGTCTTGAGACAACGAAAAGAGGTGAAAAAAATAAGCCGACTTAAGGCAATGAGAACAATGTCCACCAAAATCGTAGTAATGTTTACCAGAGACAGTGTTTCGTCTTCTGTTTTTCCGCATTTTCATAGGCCGGAAATTGTGGTGCGGTGTAGGCGAAAAACTATAAAAGCTTTGGAAAGACAAATCTTTGAAAATTCTTTGTCGAGAAGTCATTCGTGAAGCTTCAAACTTTTCGTGTTACGTGACGTGCCTTTACATACGTTTCTTACGGTGTTAAGGTTTTATATACACATACATATACATTCTGTGTGGCAATGTGTGGCAGTGTGTGAAAAACCTCTTCTGTGGAATCTCGTGATTCATTGTGTTCTTAATTTTTTCAACGAATTAAAAAAAAAAAAAAAAAAATGGAATCGTATCGTGCTCGCGTTCTCGTCAAGGCTGTGCAGAAAGGCGTTGGTTTTGCGCGATTCAGGAGTGCCGTGGTTGCGAGACGCTGTACGGCACCTTGGGCTAAGCGGCTCAGCGCTATGACCCTTCAACAGGTTCAACGAGAGTTTCGTTGCATCCTGAGGCAATTGCCCGTGAGGGTCATTGGACGGCTGCACAGCTACGATGCGTTTAGCAGTTCTCTCGACGCTATTGTGATTGCGGTGAGCGTCGTTGAAGAACGCAACAGCGGACATTTACATGTTGTCCGCGAACTTGTAAATAGCCGCGAGAACGCGCAATGTGGTCTCGATATGCTGGCGTCCGATACGGAAAGCGATGGCGACGGCGACGACGACGAGACCAGCGCTGAGAGCGACGGCGGCCACAACGGGGACGACGAAGACGATAGCGAGGACGACGAGGACGATGAGGACGGCGAAGACGACAGGGAGGACAGCGCGGAGGAGAAGAAGAAAGACGACGACGGCACCGACGCTGAAATCATGGTCGTTGCGGATGATGCCGACAACGCTTCGAATGGGGGAGCAGCTACCGGCGGAGCGGAGAACGGACTTTATGAGACGAACTCTACCGCGGAGACGTTGATCCTCACAGCGTCGGATGAGCGCGACGACACGGATGCCGAGGCATACGGTGTCAGAGAGGATGACGACGACGATAGTGAGGGATCTGCCGACGACAGTAACCATGACAGCGAACGTCACGATACGCTGTCAACCGCCGAAACCCTCGTCATCACGGCGCCGGATACAACGGGTCCTTGCGATGAGGTAATGGACATTTACGACGAAGAATCTGCACTGTTGAGGAACCTCGACATGGAGATTCAAATGCTAATGGACCATCAACGAGCCGTTACAATGGGTAAGTCAACGTTTATTAAAAAAAAAGGCAAATTAATGTATACGCGCATATATACATATGCGTATATACACGTACATATATATATATATATATACTAGCGTTTCCCCGGGCTCGCGCGCTACGCGCGCTCGCTCGTCAATTGTAAACTATTTTGAGTTAAGACCCATTTGGGGAATATTTTTGCTTCTTTCTCCGCCGCCGACCACCGCTGCTGCCTCCTTCGAAATCCCCTTAGAGGAACTTAGAATATTTTGGCCTTCCTCTCCCACGCTCCTTCACACCCCCCCCCCCCCCCCCCTCCCCCCGAAAAATATTCTAAGTCCCTCTAAGGAGGACAGAATATTTCGAGTCAAGGCCCTCTTGGGGACTTAGAATATTTCGGCCTTGGGGGGGGGGGTCAGCTTCACCGTACGGGGGGAGGCTCTCCATTTGGTGAAGCTGACCTTTTTCCCATTTTAATAAAGGGAAAAGGGTCAGCTTCACCGAAATGGACCTCCCCCACCTTATGGTGAAGCTGAGCCCCGCGATTCCTGACACGGCGGCGGCGGAGGCGGCGACGGCGGCGGCGGCGACAGCGGCGGTAACTTTATATATATAGAGAGATATATATACAAAAAAATATATTAATGATACCCAACCATTTATTTTGTCATCTCCGTTAATTGAAAATAAAAAAACAACATTAACTATATTCCATTCTTGTGTTGAGCATTTTCTTTATTTTAAGCTAGGAGGCGCCACATGCGCGATATAAGCTTATGAAGCACATGTGGCTGCGGTATAAGAGCTGATCGACACGCGCGTGCGCTCGCCCGCTCATAAGCTGGTGTTGCGAGCGAACGGCTCTGTACTAGCTGGACCACCGCCGCGCACACGTCGAGTTAGCTTGTCCGCGACGTGTGTCCTCCGCGCCGCCGCCGCCGTGTTAAGCTTATAGTCGCGTAAAAACGAATATATTTATAAGTGTTTTCAGTGCGAGTTTGGGCTGCGTCGGCGAAACGCGAGTAAAAGACAAAAAAAACGTAAAATGGACGTACGATGGAAACATCCGTGGACTTCACTAATTTGTGGGCCAACAGGCTGTGGTAAGACAGTTTTCGTGCGAAGATTCTGGCGCCATCTAGCGGCTATGAGCGATGCAACGTTCGGCCGTATTATATTTTACTACGGTAGTAGTAGTGTACAGGTATAGGGAGACAGGATTTACCCCCTCCACGCGGCCACTGGCGCCAACCCCCACCACCACCGTCTACCCCCACCCTCTCCCCCCACCCCACTGTCTGGCCCCCACTCCTTCCCCCACCACCTGTGGTCCCCTCCCCACCCCCTAGGGCCCCTTAAGCCACGCCCCTTGGGTTATAGGGAGCCAATGAGAGAGAGGCTGGGAAAATCTCTGGACCGTGATTGGTCGTCTCATTTTCCCCGAGCCGTGATTGGCCGACTGGAAATTCCCCGAGCTCTTATTGGTCGACTGATTTTCCATGGCGCCCTCTATAAATTTCCATCGTCTTTTATGTACTAGTATTAATCCAATCATTCGCTTTACAATGATTGGACGTCCGATTTTTCCGATATTCTGGTTGGTCGAAGAATTTTTCCAAGGCGCCCTCTAAGAGTTGCCGACTTCTTTTCAATACTAAAATATTCTGTAGTCGGTAAAATGGGGTTCAGCCGGATCCTTATGATGGTAATTCGAAGCAGGTAAAAATAAATCGGCGTTTAAAGTATATCGAATTATTATTCAGTAGCTTAGACGTTCTGTATAATCCATCCCCTCCCATGTCTCATCCTCCCAGACTAACGAAAGTTTACAATGTACGGTTAACGAAACATAAAATACTTATTCATACATGATTATCATATAAGTAAGGGCAAGTGACGCAAAGTGAAGACCGACGAGAAATAATCTTAAATCTACTTATAATAATGAATACAATGAGAAACAATATAATTAATAATACTGGATCGACGTAATTGACTACCAATCGGTAGAGTTACTGCTAAATACGCATGGTCTGATGTCTGTTGATAGCATATCCATATCAGCAAAAGGATATGTATACGATTACGCGACTATTGATTCGCACTTTTCTTATTCTTCATGAGGTATTTTTTCATCTCGTTCACGATGAAAGGGATACCCAGTACCGTCAGTTCAAGGAATACGATGCCAAACGTGAGCTCGATAAACGACGGGTCCAATCGCCGTTTAACAGCTTCTTTCAATAACTTGAAATTATTCTTTATCAAATCTTTGACACGTGAACTGTCTATCTTTTCCGGCGTCTCCATCGGCGGGATATACATCAGTAATTCGGCACAAAGTACGTCGAGACACTTCTGAACATGTGTGACGTTTCGCTGTAGACGTCTGAAACGTTCGTCCGTGCATACCATTAAGCCGATAAGTCCGTCAAACGATGTTTTTTGCATCACAACGGCCGGCCAATACTTTCTGCGCTTCTTTGTCGGTGATCCTAATCCCTCGTCGTCGTCCTTCTCCGCGGGGTTTTCTTGAACGCGCCGATCAAACGCGACAGATTTTGAACCGAAACTTGTTGTAAACACGATTTCACAGTCGCCGACACGTATGGATGATGGGGTGCGCCAACCCGATCCCCAGGCGATCTTTTGACTACCGTCAAAGTACTTCGAAATGGTCGGTAGATGAGTTTGCAGCAAGTTCCAAGCTTCCGATTCAAAGACAATACCACCGACCGTGCTATTGTTCTGAAGTTTTACGATAGGCTGTATACTACCGTCGGCGCGTAGTTGTAGTCCAATGCTCACTTTTTTTGTCTCGGACTGGTTGAGAGTATATGTTGTACCGAGAATCAGTGGCGATTCGATACGCTTTTTGTCGTCTTCCGTGAATACGAGTTCCATGGCTGAAGGTTGTAAATCGCTGTTCCGAGGATCTTCAACACGACTAGCTTGACTCATCTTAAACAATGGTCCACGAATACACTGAGACTAGCAAAAAATTGACGAGAAAAAACTCGAAAGACTCGACGTCGTCGTCGTCGTCGTCGTCGTCGTCGTCGTCGTCGTCGTCGTCGTCGTCGTCGTCAGCATCATCATCATCGTCATTATCAGCATCATCATCATCATCGCCTGCATCCACGTCGTCGCTGTTAAGCGCATCGTGGATCGCTGAGACAGCGGCGGCCGTAGCGCAATTGGTGAGTGACGGCAATAGTGTACTGCAAATAGGCGGCGGTCCTGCGCGACCGAATGGCGACCGCGATTTAGATTTAAGCTTAGAGAATCGCGGCAATATAATAAACGACAATGACCACGGTGATAATGTCGATAACGTGGCCCACGAGGAAAGAGTCGTGGATGACGACGAACAGGTCTTGCCCGTGGGTCACCGTTTTAGAATAGTCGGTGTACCGAGGGACCATATGTTGAAAAAATTTAAAATAAACAGTCGACAAACGGAAATTTCGTTGGTAACCCCACCACCCGGTATCAATCCAATTTCATGGATACGAAATGCGATACGCGATATCCATTCGCATTTTGTAGAAGCTCGATCGCCAAACGATAGAATCGGTGTAACGTTTGAGGCCGCCGGTATGACGAACGGTTCAGCCGGTATTTCTATAAGACCCGTATGGCGCTTTGATTACGAACAATTGTGGGATCTCCTTTGCAGCGTGCATCAAAGCGCGAGAATTCTCTCGGTATATGACACTCTCGTGTTTACGGTCACTTACGTCGATATGGTAAACGGCTCGGGTGGTTTAGATTCTAAAATCATTAGTAATCGTTCGATCGTGCTAATTGGGAATTCCGATAATTTATGCTTCCCTCGCTCGCTCGTTGTGGCTCTAGCTAATGCGCGTAACAAGCAAGACCGAAGCGAAGACTCGAAGCTCTTTTACGATAAGATTCGGCATAAAAATTCGAAACTTCAACGGGACGAGGCGACGAGACTTGTAAACGAGACTGGTGTGGTCGTGCCGGTGTCGGGTTGTAGTAACGTGGAAATTGGGGTCTTCCAAAGATATTTCATCGCTAAAGGTATTGCTATAGTCATATACGACTGGGCCTCTCTAGGTAGCGGCGCGCAACCCATCTTCAATGGGTGCGAGCGTTTTCAAGACGTTCCGGCGCACACTACATTAAATATTGCTCATTTCGCGGACAAAGATCATTATTCGCCTATCACGAATCTTTTGGCCGCTGCAGGTAGCAGAAATTACTGCGTGCCGTGTAACGTTTCTTACCGTTTTTTGCAACAACACCGCTGTACGAGTAAATGTCCGCGATGCTATTCATCACCGCCGTGTCCGGTGCGCCCTATCGATGAGAACAACGGTGAAGTTATAGGAAACGCTAACGAGTGGTCATGCGTGGATTGCAATCGATTTTTTCACAACGCCGCGTGTTTTAACAATCATCTTAAGCATCGCGAATATCGTATACGAACGGAAACCGGTGAACGAAAATCGGTTTGCCAAACAGTACGCTTTTGCAAAACGTGTTTCAAATTGTTTGACGCAACACAGAAGCCCCACAATTGTGGTAAGACTTTCTGTCAGCTTTGTCGAAGTGTGCACGGGTACAACGAGTTTTGTTACATGCAGCCTGTAGCCCCGCGAACCGTATCGGACGAGACAAAACAGCCGCGAACACTTTTTATTTTTTATGATTTTGAGACTCGTCAAGACACGTTGTACAGTAAAACGCCTGGTGACAATACTCGCGAACACGTTGTCACGCTTTGCATCGCGCAGCAGCTGTGCGAAAGATGTTTATCGGATGTCGATGATGTAAGTAGCGGTAACGCCTGTAGTTGGTGCGGTGTGCGGAAGCATATTTTCCGTCGGTCACCTGTCGCGGAATTAATCGAGCTCTCAGTTCGCCGTACGTCGTCGTTCAGCAAAATCGTCTGTATCGCGCACAATGCAAAGGCGTTCGACGCACAATTTATATTGCGTTACGCGGCCGAACACTGCAAGGATCTCGGTGTACCGAAGCTTATTTTAACGGGGAATTCCATCATCTCGATGCGCATAGGCCGAACGGTTTTCATTGATAGTCTCAATTACTCTCCCGACGAGCGACTCAGCGCTCTCCCGGAAGCTTTCGGGTTCAAAGATAAAATGGGCAAGGGATACTTTCCTCATTTATTTAATACGTTAGAAAATCAGCGTTACAGACGCGAGCTGCCCGCCGCGGAGTTTCATTCGCCGGAAACTATGAGTCCCGCTGACCATAGTGTTTTCAACGCATGGTACGCGGAGGCAACAGCGGCGAATGAGATTTTTGATTTTCAAGTCGAGATCGAAAAGTATTGCGCGATGGACGTCGACATTTTGAGGCGGGCGTGTAAAGAGTTTCGTCGGATTTTTCTCGAGGTCGGTAATGTTTGCCCATTCACGGAGGCTGCAACAATCGCGTCGGCTTGCTCAAAAGTGTTTAGGCGCAATTACCTAGTACCGCAAACCATCGGTCTTATACCTAGCGGCGGATACAGGCTCGCAGACAACCACTCGAGGCAGGCCAATGAATGGCTTTTATGGGTTGAGCATTGTGTAGGGTATGAAATAACGCACGCCACACGCGGGCGAGAGTTTAGACTACCTGAAGGGATGCTCGTTGACGGCTATGCCCAGAGAGACGACGAACGGTTTGTCTATCAATTTCACGGGTGTTATTGGCACGGGTGTCCTCGGTGCTTTCCGGAAAACCGTACGGTACGCTCGCGTGCCAACGACCAGACATACGAACAGCGTTATGAACGCACTCTGGCGGCCGACGCTCTAATTCGCGAACGAGGATACACGCTACAAACTGTGTGGGAGTGTGAATTCGCAGACGAGCGAAATACTAACCCTGCAATCGGTGCGTTTTTGCGCGATCACCCGCGTCTCAAATACGACTGTTTGAATCCTCGTGACGCGTTCTTCGGCGGTCGAACAGGCAACACGGTGACTGTGTACGATGTTGCGGATGGCGAAAAAATAAATTACATCGACATTTGCTCGCTTTACCCGTATATTTCCAAAACGGGCCGTTTTCCGGTGGGTCATCCGAAGATTTACGTGGGAGCGGAATGCGATACACTGCTGAACGGCTCGTACGATGCCCTAGGTACGACGGTTAACGGTTTGATTCGCTGCACAGTTTTACCACCTCGCGATCTTTTTCATCCGCTTCTACCTGTGCGCATGCACCAGAAGCTGCTGTTTGCGTTGTGTCGCACATGCGCCGAAAATAAAGTGCAGACATCGTGTCCACACGAAAATACAAGCGAACTGACGTTTACCGGTACATGGGTCGCCGATGAAGTTCGCAAAGCGATTGACATTGGCTATCGGGTTGTAAAAGTCTTTGTCATTTGGGCCTATGAGATGACACAGTACGATCCGGAAACACGCGAAGGTGGCCTCTTTGTCGGCTACATAAATACGTTTTTAAAAATTAAGCAACAGGCCAGCGGTTGGCCCGCGGAATGTATAGATGAAGCGTCGCAGTCGAAATACATCGATGACTATGAGCACGCCGAGGGCATTCGTTTAACACCCGAAAAAATTTGTAAAAACTCGGGCTTGCGGTCCGTTGCGAAGCTGTGCTTAAATTCGTTTTGGGGTAAGTTCGGTCAACGCGATAATTTAACCCAAACGACGGTAATAAGTAATCGCGAACAATTGTTGTCACTTCTGGGCGATAATGACAAAGAGGTACAACGGCTGCTACCGGTAAACGACGATGTCTTGTACGCTAACTGGGTATCGGTGGACGAGGCGATAACGTCTTCAGCGCAAACGAGTGTCGTCATCGCGGCGTACACAACAGCTCAAGCGCGTTTAAAACTGTATGGCTATCTGGAGCGTTTACAACGACGAGTTTTGTATTATGACACCGACTCGGTAATTTATGTGAGCACAGGTCAGCCGGGTGAATGGGTACCGCCTCTCGGTAACTTCCTCGGCGACATGACCAGTGAGCTGAAGGAACCGACAGACTATATAAAGTCGTTTGTCTCGGGAGGCCCCAAATTTTACGGCTATCAAGTCGTCAATAGCTCAAACCCCGAAATAATTACGAAAACAGAATGTAAGGTCAAGGGGCTGAGTTTAAATCATAACAATTCGAAAAAAGTTAACTTCGCATCGATACGGGACATGATTCAATCCGATTTGCCGCGACAGAATGCAGAATCGATTCAGCTGAATTATTCGTCAATTCAGCGAACCGCTCTACATGAAGTTGTGACTCGCGAGATGTCGAAAACCTGCCGTGTCGTTTGTCATAAACGACGTCATGTGACTCACACGCTGTCATTGCCGTTCGGGTATAAAGACGAGCCCTCGGTAACCGATTAACTGACATTATCATCGTTGTCATCGTCATTCTAGCATAATTGAATATAATAATAGAAATAATTTTAAGCTGTAAATAAAGGTTCTGGACGTATTTCGATTGGCTAGTGTGCGAGAGCAGATAAAAAAAAAAATTGAATCGTTCGTCAATTTTATTTACACGCGCTTGTAAATTTGAAAATATTTCGTAGTTTTTATTTATCAATAACGGTACAAATGTATATAAAACGGCGTATATCGTTAAGAAAATAATTTTTGTAGAAATGTGTGATTTTAACATAAGTAAAAATATAGACAAAACATATATTTCTATACATATATATATATATATATATATATACAATAAAAGTATATTAATGATACCCAACCATTTATTTTGTCATCTCCGTTAATTGAAAATAAAAAAACAACATTAACTATATTCCTTTCTTGTGTTGAGCATTTTTTTTATTTTAAGCTAGGAGGCGCCACATGCGCGATATAAGCTTATGAAGCACATGTGGCCGCGGTATAAGAGCTGATCGACACGCGCGTGCGCTCGCCCGCTCATAAGCTGATGTTGCGAGCGAACGGCTCTCCGTACTAGCTGGACCACCGCCGCGCACACGTCGAGTTAGCTTGTCCGCGACGTGTGTCCTCCGCGCCGCCGCCGCCGCCGCCGTGTTAAGCTTATAGTCGCGTGCAAAACGAGTATATTTATAAGTGTTTTCAGTGTGAGTTTTGGCTGCGTCGGCGAAACGCGAGTAAAAGAAAAAAAAACGTAAAATGGACGTACGATGGAAACATCCGTGGACTTCACTAATTTGTGGGCCAACAGGCTGTGGTAAGACAGTTTTCGTGCGAAGATTCTTGCGCCATCTAGCGACTATGAGCGATGCAACGTTCGGCCGTATTATATTTTACTACGGCGATAATCTCGATGCCGATACTGCCGCTCTATTCAAGAATTCGTCGCATGAGGATTCAACGAGCGCTAATATTAAAATCGAATTTCACGAAGGACTACCACAGCCGGAGGATTATTCACAAGATAACGACTGTAAGAAATTGGTTATTATCGACGATTTGATGAGGGAATTGTCAAACAATACGATAGTAGATCTCTTCACGAAAGGCAGTCATCATAAAAATATCAGCGTTATTTTCATAACGCAAAATATTTTTCATCAGGGACACGGGCAACGCGATATTTCGCTGAATGCGAATTATATTGTTATTATATCTTGCGAGACAAGTTTATCCCGAGGATCCACGCTTTTTAACGGAAGCCTATCACGACGCAGCCGCATGGATATCTACTGTTGGATCTAAAGCAATCGACGCCTGATATGTGTCGATGCCGCACCAATATATTTCCCGACGATCCACAAATGCATGTATATATACCGAAAAACAAGCGTGGCTTTCGTCAATTGAAATGACCGGTGGATGGGCGCGTATTTAGTCAAATGGCGGAACAGCAAAGACATCAGTAACGCTCGAGTGTCGGTTACGCAAACATCTCGGCGCGGAGGGCGACAATGGGGAAGATGACGGTAAAGAAGAAGAGGAAGAGAACAGCGTGTTCTGTGCGATCACCGATCGATAAACGGCGCGCCGCTTTTCTGAACGCCCTCTGTCATGCTAGTAAAGATCAGCAAAGAGCGCTGCTACGCACGGCCGATGAATCGTTGGTCAAGTGTATATGCGAATGCGCACTGAACGTCTTACACGGCGTAGTAACGCTTAAAAACGGTGTGAAAAATCGTCTTAAAAGATATAAAAAGGTGTTGCGACAGCTAGCGCCGTGGTCAGCGGTGAGACAGAGCGGCGGCGGTGGCGGCCGGAGTAGAGCCAACGGCACCGCTCGTAAGCAACGAAAATTCAACTGGAGAGCGAAAAAACGTCTCATCATGCAGAAAGGCTGTGGAGCATTTTTGCCGCTTTTATTGGCACCGATTATCACGAGTTTGGTCAGTAGACTGTTTACCGGCAGCGGTGGCGGAAGTACTGACTCTTAATTTAAACGTGCGAGATCTAATGGAACACGCGAAGAAAATGATTTTAGTACCGGCTGAAGAGGCGGGGATATGGAAAGACCCGATGATCGGAGGCGGCGGCGGCGGCGGCGGCGGAGGAACTCGTGCGCCGTCTGTCGATCCACCAAGTGTACAGACGCCGGGTGATCCTATATCGCGACTCGACGAGGAGCTTTCGGGAATTTTACACTCAAAAAAGTATCGCGATGACTCGGAAAAGTGGAAACAATATCTACAGGTGTTGCAGAGGTATTTATTTTTGCTCGAAGTACGAAAAGGCCCGATAGATCCGGCGTTACCTGGAGCGACCTCTGCCATGTCTCGTGAACAGCAGACGCCAAATGGAACGTTCGATGATACGATAATCATAGACAGCGTGCCGCAAAAGTTTCGACATAAAGCTAAAGATCTCGTGTCTTATCTTCGCAATTCACCGGGAGCAGTACAGCGCATCAGATGGGACCAAGAGGCGCGCGTGACTATAGACGGCAAGCTTGTACCAAATTCAAATATTGTCGATCTTATTAACGACGCGGTACGATCGAGAAAGGAGTTTAAAGCCGTGGGTCGGCGTGACTTTATTCAGAGTCTACGAGATATCTCTATACCACGTGAATTTATCGGAAACACCGCATTATGGACACTGGGAGAGGAGCGATTCAGTGTTGAGCGTACACAAAATAATCCGGGCGTGGATAACGACGAAAGCCCCTATTACAGCAGCGAGGACGAAAAAGAAGAAGGAACCGTTGACAATGCTATAGCTGCGAGAGTAAAACGGTCTGAGGGTAAAAGTGCGGCTGGTATTAGAACTAGAACTAGTCGTGAAGAGACGTTCAACAATCGTCGTGGGCTAAATTCCGACTATTCGCCGAAACAGAGTGAAAAGGACGAGTCAACGAAGAAGAAGAACAAGAAGGATAATATGGCCGCGGATACGGAGGCTGCCGAGCGGTCGAACATTACGACGACACCACGTTCAGACGAGGCCGTTCAAATACCACGAGGGTTTGCACACTGGCTAAAACTATGAATAGTCCAATGTCTGCTGCAGCATAACCGTCAGAGAGCGAGAGAGATGCCGTACGGAAAAGTGTATTACGACCCTTCACACCCCGCTGGTTACGCCGGTGCAAGACGACTGACAGATAAAAAAACTGAAGTAGCCGCTGTTTATGACTGGTTGACCCAACAAGACGCGTACACCATTCACAAGCCCGTCAAGTGGCTTTTCCCAAGACTTCGCTACAGTGTTGACAACATAGACGACGTTTGGGAGGCTGATCTCGTCGATTTACGCTCGTTAAAGCGTTACAACGATAATACCTGCTACCTGCTCACAGTCATTGATGTATTGAGCAAGTATGCATGGGTCGAACCGCTACAAGACAAAACAGTGCACTCTGTGACGCAAGCCTTTAAAAGGATTTTTGAACAAAGCACCGGACGGTCACCCGCTTGTCTACAGACCGATAAAGGCAAGGAGTTTGTCGGAAAAGAGTTGCAAGTCTTTCTTAAGGAGAACAATATTGTGTTTAGAGTTACGCGTAACCCTGATATAAAAGCAGCAGTTGTCGAGCGCTTCAATCGTACGTTGAAAGAGCGAATGTGGCGTTACTTCACGCACCGAAATACGCATCGATACATTGACATTCTACAACAACTCGTCGACGCGTACAACCATGCGAAACACTCGTCAATTAAGATGCAACCGGCCGCTGTGACTTTACACAATGCTGATGTAGCGTACGAGAATATGACGAGAGCATCGTTGAGGCAACGCAGAAAAAGGCGTTTCACCGACGTTAAATACAAGTGCGGCGATTACGTTAGGATTAGTCGAACAAAAGGCACCTTCGAGAAGGGTTACGAGCGGAATTGGAGTGAAGAAATTTTCCGAATCACAAAAGTTACGGTCCGTCAGGGTATCCGAGTTTACGAATTAAATGATCTTGAGGGAGAGTTAATCGACGGATTTTTTTATACGGAAGAAATCACGCCTGTACACGAGAAACGTGTTGCGGAAAATAAAGAATTCAAAATCGACCGTGTAATACGAACAAAAGGTCGCGGCGCGAAGAAACAGCTTTTTGTCAGCTGGGTCGGTTACCCGTCGAAATTCAACTCGTGGATTCCGGCGTCTAATGCTCGCGACCTTGGAGGCTAGTGTAGTGAATACGCTCAGCCAACATGTACAATGACGAAAATTTTTTTCTCGTCCTGCCGAGCAACAGCAGCATGAAGTATTTTCCGAACAACACTACGACAAATTTCACCACACACCTTTCACGTGAAATAACCCTCAACGGTCATTGGGTCGTGGGTTTAACGGAAGTTCACATACCTTGCACGATGATACATATCCAGCGTGATGAGACTGAAATTCAGTGGACACCGTGTGGCCGAAAAGACCTAAAAATCAACCATATACCGTACGGCGTATACGACAATCATGAGGCTTTAATGAAAAGTATAAATAGTCTGCCCGGTATAAGCGAGGCCGGTATACGACTAGTTAATGCAAAAAATGCAAGCGGTTACGTGGCGATTGAGGGTAAAAAGTGCGGCAAAGAAATTGAGGAATCGCCGAATTTCTTGCAAATGAGCGACAAGCTTCGTCACGTGTTTGGCTTCGAGTTAACGCCGGGTAAAGATTGGGAAAGCGCCGGGAATTCGTACGTCAGCTTTACCCGTGGTATACAACGCGAAAGTCAGATGCCTGCCTGCATTGCCCGCGCTCTACCCGAAGAAATCTTTGTCTATACGGATTTGTGCGTACCCTACACAGTTGGTGACACACAGGCCGCTCTGTTGCGGATAGTAAATCTGAATACAGCAAAGTACAAGTATGGCTCGACACAGGTGAAATATTTTTCGCCGGCAAATTATTTACCGCTGCTTAATAATTGCTTTCGTACGATCGAAATAGATATAAGAGACAAGTTGGGACGGCCAATCACATTTGAGTACGGAACGTTAACGCTGACGCTTCACTTTAAGCGAGTCTCTTAGACGAAATGGCGAGCCACTACGCATCATATTACGAGAATCAAATCGGCGGCGGTGGACGTATGAGCAATGTTTTCGTGGGTGCACCTTATCAAAGGGGCCATGGGATTGGCCGATTTCTCGGCGGACTCTTCAGAAGTGTACTACCGCTCCTCACGAGAGGCGCTAAAGCTATAGGACGCGAGGCTTTGCGCACCGGCTTGCACGTTATTGAAGATGTAAGCGGTAATAATGTACCATTCAAGGAGTCGCTAAAGCGGCGGGCCAGAGAATCCGGCGAAAATTTGAAACGAAAAGCCGACGAGAAAATTGCACTACCTATGAAGGGATCTGGCTATAATAGTGCGATCGCCGCGAGAACGATGCAGTCGCTGATTGGACGCGCAACTCGGCGCACCTCCACGAGAAAGAGATCTTCCACCGCGAGGAACAAGAAGACGAAGAGGGGAAAAAAGAGAAGCGCCACTAGTGCAACATCGCGGAGAACGAAAAGAAGGACGAAGACGGGGAAAGTGACGAAGACTCGAAAAAATAAAAAGAGGCGACGCGTTGATATTTTCGGAAGTGCTTAAATATGTCCTTTCTACACTCACACTCGTGCGAATGTATGAAGTCGGAACTCGACTTATTCACAATACCGCCAACGCAAACATCTATAGAATCATCGCAATGGGTTCACTACAAGCCGGTCTCTTCGTTGTCGGACGACGGGCCCGTCGAATTTGTGATACCTGGCCACGGGGAGGAATACCTGGATCTCGCGCATACTATGATCGCTGTAAGCCTTAAAGTGGTATCCAGCGGTGGCGCAGAGTACAAAGTTGCGCCCGTAAATAATTTTTTGCACAGCCTCTTTAATCAGGTAGACGTGTTTTTTAATCAAAAACTTGTCGCGCCTCCTAATAATGCCTACGCCTACCGGGCGTACATTGAAACGTTGTTGAACTATGGCCCTGCGGCAAAAGCATCGCATCTCACTACGGCTTTGTGGTATGCCGATACTCCAGGTGGTTTCGAGTTGCTACCGGGCGCGAGTCCGAGCAACGATGGCCAAGACGCGAGAGCCCGTTATGTCAAAGGAGGTCGGACCTTGGATATGATTGGCCATCTACACTGTGATGTATTCAATCAAGACAAATTTTTGCTGAACGGCGTCGAAGTACGACTACGTCTCGTACGCTCAAAAGACGATTTTTGTCTTATGGAAACACCATCAAAAGATTGCACACACAAGATATTAATTCACGATACGACACTGCTGATAAGACGAGCGAAAATCAACCCAGGAGTACTTATAGCCCATGCGAAGACGCTGTCTAAAACAACAGCGAAATATCCTATAACGCGCGTGGAGGTTAAGTCGTTTACCATGCATAGCGGCGTCGCGGGTGATACATTGGACAATGTAATACTCGGTCAATTACCAAAGCGTATAATACTCGGTTTTGTTAGTAACAAAGCTTTCAACGGTGATAGAACGTCAAACCCCTTTAATTTTCAAAATTATTCGATAAATTTTCTATCACTCTATGTTGACGGTCAACAGATACCTGGAAAACCACTGCAACCAGAGTTCGACACCAACAGAACTTGGATCGAATGTTACCACACCCTTTTTTCGGGCACAGGTATACACTTCCAAAACGACGGTATAGACATTTCACGCAGCGCTTACGCAAAAGGTTATTGTCTATTCGCTTTCGACTTGACGCCTGATCTATCCGCCAACTGTTTCACCCACTGGAATCTCGTGAAACACGGTACCGTGACAATCGAAGTACGTTTCGCCAAACCTCTCTCATCTACAATAAATTGTATTGTCTACGCCGAGTATGACAATGTTATTGAAATTGACTCGGCACGTCAAGTAATCACGGATTTTAGTGCTTGAGCGACCAATCCCCTCTTCCGATGCATAACACACGATCACACATTCCCCGGTGAGGGCGCTATACGTACAGCCGAAACGTATTTAAGACCGACTACGAGCGAGCATTCGACATCATTTCGTCTCACGCCTTCAGCATGGACGCAATAGTTGATATTCAAGCGCTATACGGCAAGCATGGCGAGTTTCTTCCTAAGGAGATCGCCGTTACTACACTACAGGGCGATCATATCGGCCATTGGGTTATCGATTCACCATACGATTTTGGTGAATTACCTAAAGAAGTGCGCGCGAGCAATAATCGTCTAACGTGCTTTCATCACGGTATCGAGTGGGTTGACGGTGATACTCCATTGCCAAAAGTATACACTGCGCTAAAGGCCATGTGCCGATACGCACTTCGTATATATACGAGAGGCGTACAAAAAGCGGAAATTCTACGTGACGTGCTGGGCCGCGACATAGTCAACCTGGAAGATTACGAGGGCCCTAGCTTCAAAAACATGCCGAACTACGACACTTGGTGCATCTATCACGGTGTGTCAAAGGAGGATGCAGCGAAGTGCGCATTAAACAACGTGGGAAAAATAAAACGTTGGCTTCGGACTCAGATTTTGGATAAGGAGAATCCCGTTTATTCAGAACCAGTGGGCGCCGTGCAACGGAGAGATCGGCCAAACGATACACCGAGAAAAGCGATACATATCGAAATTCCGAGCGATACAGATCACGGTTCGACAATGGGAGACTATATAGTCCCGGCACCTTCGAGCAGTGACAGCAGTGCTACGACGAACACCTGCGACGCCACGGTACCTGCAGAGGGTGAAATAGTTGCCCTTTACCGTAATAAACAACTCTCACCACCACCACCACCGAAGCGCCAGCCTACGCCTACCATCCCCCGTAGCGCTCATCAGTATCATCATCAGCATCAGCATTCACGAAGACGTCGCCCCCACTCCGGCACAGGAAGCATATGCAATGAACAGCCTAGAAGTGCTGGAGGCTCTACGACATGTCTCGGCACAGACGAAAGGAGTCTTCCCCGCCGATCGCATCCCGAGTCGCTGGTCTAGACCCACAGCCATCGTCGCAAACACGGACGATCATACGAAGCCAGGAACTCATTGGGTAGCCATATACGTCGACAACAATGGTCAAGGGATCTTCTTCGACAGTTACGGACTGCCTCCACTTGTCAACCAACATCGCAATCGACTGCGAAGAAATACAACGAGTTACGAGTGGAGCACCAAGCCCCTACAGTGTATCAAGTCTCGAGTGTGTGGAGAATATTGTGTTATGTTTCTTGACTATATGTGTCGGGGCTACAACCTTGCTGCTTTTTGCAAACTATTCTCGGCTAATAAGGTGAAAAACGATAATATTGTGCGACGTTACTACAAGAATCTACGATATGTGAAACATACAAGACGACGAAACGTCTCAAACACCCGACGAACAAGACTTTTGAAGGGCAGCGGTAATGGCTGTACATCACGGTGTATACAAACATGTACAGCTCGTTTCGGTTGTCACCTGTAAATAAACGAATGTAACAAAAGAAAAGAAAAAAAGTTTTCATCTCATCTTCATCGTCAACACACGGTCCCCCACCACCACCAGCATCAGCTGATATAAAAGACGGCCTCTCCACACGAGAAAGCACACTTGTCAACGATTCGTGGCAACGTCAACAACCCACCACAAAAATGGACATCATCAGCGGCATACTCGTCATTGACTGTGGCAAGGATCCCTGGGAACTACTCCCGGAGGAGCTCGAATACATTCCCAAACCCTTGCTACTGAGGCACTGGAGTGAATACATCGACATCCTGTGGGCAAAACTACCTCAACATATTCGACAGGACCCCGAGGTTGCATCATACAGAGCCTGTAAAAAACATTGGGCACCCAAGGATCTAAAGATGCAGCTCGAAGGGTATCCACCACTCCAGAGAGAATGCACGGACTGTCTACAGGAGGCCGCGGAACAAGAGTCAACGGCACCGCCGGACCAACCCGAGAAGGTATTGCCGCTTACGACAACGGCCGAGTCTGACCGCAAGCAAGACACACCACTGCCGTCAACCGACTCTGCCATGACCCTTGACCCACCACCCAAGACCACTGATCTTTAAAAAATTGTAACGATGAAATATTGTAAAATGTCAATGCAAGAAAATTTAATAAACAAAAATAATTTTGTAAATGTTTTTTTTATTTGGCGGTACGGTATTACCATTAGAATAGTAAAAGACGAAAACTAATTTACCGACTGCAGAATATTATTTGTATTAAAAAACTGTCTGTAATTCCTAGAGGGCACCAGGAGAAATTGGACCACCAATCAAAACGCAGCAAGTTTACTAGAAGAACATTAGTACAGAAAACACGATGAAAATTTATAGAGGGTGCCATGGAAAATCAGTCGACCAATAAGAGCTCGGGGAATTTCCAATCGGCCAATCACGGCTCGGGGAAAATGAGACGACCAATCACGGTCCAGAGATTTTCCCAGCCTCTCTCTCATTGGCTCCCTATAACTCAAGGGGCGTGGCTTAAGGGGCCCTAGGGGGTGGGGAGGGGACCGCACGTGGTGGGGGAAGGAGTGGGGGCCAGACAACGGTGGTGGGGGAGAGGGGTGGGGGTAGACGGTGGTGGTGGGGGTTGGCGCCTGTGGCCGCGTAGAGGGGGTAAATCCTGTCTCCCTATACCTGTACACTACTACTCATGATGGTACCCACTCGGTGACAGTGTCATAAAAATATTGTGAAGTATTGGATGAATCTCACATAGATCTTTTAATTTATCTATCCAAGCTTTTTCCAGTACGGCACAATATTTTTAGGACCTTAAACGATATTTTACCGCCGGTTATATACTACAGCGCCTAACTTTGCTCGGGGAACTCGTATCCGTCGAAAAAAATTAGTTTTGAGCATATTTCTTCATTTTTCATTTTTTCCTTCCATTTGACAAAATCTATTTTTTTCTTCTTCTTTCATTTACACATAATATGAGATTCTATGTAGGGGATTGATCGCGCGAGGATTCCCTCGGTCGTACACGATGGCTGGGACATGATTTGAAAAAGCGTATGGGATTAATCGCGCGAGGATTCTCCCGTGCGTACGGGACGGCTGGGAGAGAATCTGGAAAAGCGTATAGGATTGATCGCATGAGGATTCTCCCGGTCGTACGCGACAGCTGGGAGAGACTCTGGAAAAGCGTATGAGGCGAATAAGGTTCCGTCCCGAACCCTTCCCAAACCCTCTCCCATTCTACCCCCATACTATATTCTATCGAAATCCCATACTCAGGTAAAGACGCTTTCCCATACTACTTTCTTCTACGCGGGGTAGTAGAGATGCGAGGTCGTCAAATGACTCGTCATTTGACCGTCACTGGACCGTCAAATGACGCGCATAAAAATGACCGATTTTTTGTGACCGATCCAAGATGGTTGCCCTTTGCGCTTAATCTCATCTCTCATCAGAATTAACGATGCGCTGCAGCCGGCAAGTGATAAGAAGATGTTTATTGGTGACGATTTACATCGTCAAATGGTGAAATTCCATGACATTATATATTCTCTGAGTTTGCGATGTAAATGTTCTCTATTTTCATAGATCGATAGAGACAGGAAAACACGAAGTTGAGGCGGAACATACAGGACGAGTTATCAACAAGAGAGGTTAGTAATTCTCAATTCATAGTTTTTCTGTCGTCTTTGAATCGGTGTGTCTTATTAGTCTAATCATAATTTTCTACGCTATTTCAGGATATTGGCCAAATCGCGATAATGCATTTGAAGAAAATGATTGCGAAGTCCTTCACGCAGCTGCCATTACAGCCGAATCAGAAGCTCAAGGCTTATAAGTGCCAATACTGTGGCAAAACCTACGCGTACCACGTATTGAGGATGGCCAAACATTTAAAGCATGCATGTATTAGCTATCCTGTGCCGATCAGGACTATTTTAAAAACGGCAGGTTCACCAAAATCAATGCGAACCAAGAAGCGGAGACGCAAATCGAGTTCCTCCAGTGACAAGGAGAACTCCTTCGCCGATGACTCAAGCTTAACTTCTGATGTTGAGAAAGGACCCGAGAAGAACGAAAGCCTCGATACTCTGGGTGAATCTAGCCAGCGTGCTCCGAACGCATCAGATCTTCAGGCAGTAGCATCGACAAGAAGTGGGAACAGTCAACCGATGGTCAAGTTCTGTGATAAAATGTCATTAAAGGAAAAAGCACGTCTCGACGAACTCCTTGCTATTCCAATATATGCATCGGGTACGCCTCTAAATATGACCGAGAACGAGTTTTGGAAGGACTTGCGGCCATCTTTCAAAATGCCTTCACGACATCAAATTACGAACACACTTCTTCAAGCGATGTACGACAAATTGAAGCTGGCTGTTGACGAAAAGATTCAGCCTGCCGATTACATTGGACTGTAATGCGATGGGTGGTTTAACATACGAAACGACGGCATAATTAATTTTATCCTCACAACGCCGGATCTCGTCTTCTACAAGACTATGACGACTTCGACGAATTCTCAGACTGCTGAATACATCGCTGATCAAATGAAAGTTGTTATCAACACCGTTGGGCCCGAAAAGTTACTCGGAGTTTGCACCGATAACGCAGCCACGATGACAAAGTCTTGGAGAATATTGGAGGACCAATACCCGGAACAAAAAATCGCTTTTTATGGTTGCGTCGCCCATATTTTGAATCTTCTCATCAAGAACGCGATGAATCAGCCATCGATCGACACTGTCACGAAAAACGCTACGGCGATTGTCAGAGAGATCAAGGAGAGCCACGTATTACCAGCGCTCTTCGCCGAAATTCAAGGGCACGACCCGAACAAGATAACGAGTACTTTGAAACTTCCGGTGAAGACCCGATTCGGTTCTTTACTTTTCTGCTTGGAAAGTCTCCTAGAAAACAAGCATAATCTGCAGGCGTTGTCAATTTCACCGAAAGCATCAGCTCTAAAAGCTATGACCAAGAATATTATCTTGGGCGACGAATTTTGGACGAAACCTACGAAAACGTTGTCGCTGCTGAAGCCGGTCGGTCAATGGATAACAAAACTAGAGGGCGATAATCCGAGGCTAAGCGAAGTCCCTGAAGCATTCAATGAGCTGAAGATTCACTTCGTTCGGGAACTGGAAGAGTTCGACGCTGAAACGAAGGCAATTCTTGCGGAACTAAAGAAACGAGAGAGTATGGCGATCCGACCTATCCATCTCGCTGCAAACATTCTAGATCCTTCGTTTAAAGGCAGAAATTTAAGCGACGCTCAATCAGTTGAAGGAGCAGCACTTATCTTCGAACTAGCGCCTAAATTCCGAGTGGATCAAGGCACAGTCCTCGAAGAATTAACGACGTTCCAGACCTGTACGGGATTATGGGGTCTAGAATATGTGAAACGAGCTTCTTCCATCGGTTCGCCGCTAAAACGGTGGAAGGTTATCTGTGGCACGACGAAGCTGGGCAAGATCGCTGCCGCAATATTGAGTTTGCCTGCGACTTCCGCTGCGACTGAACTATCGTACGATTTCTACGATGATAACTTATATTGCCCACAATTCGAGACTCTTGCGCCAGAAAGGCAAGGTTCAGACAAGTCCGACCGATGATGAGGAAGATGTGATATCAGAATGTGGCGTCGAATCCTCGGTTGAGAGTCAGTACGAAGATATTGAAATATTGGAGGAAGAGTTTAGTCTCATAAACTAGTCGAGAAATACACGCCGGTCGTGTAAAAGAGAAGAATGAGTCAGTTAAAATTAACGAGGCAACGACTGATTAAACGTATGACCTAAAGATAATTACTTATACGAATAAAAGATACCTGAATAGCAGATAGTATAAAATGAAAATATAATTCACTAAAAAGTATTTCATACGTAAAGACTCAATATACAACGTCATATAGAAGAAATATATTTATAAAAAATGTGATAAAAGACAATGTGATACAACTTTTCTGACGATTAAAATGAAAATAAAATGTTCCTTTTCATATTGATTATATTTGGAAGAACGTGTTTATTATAGAATGATTCCCTATCCTTAACGTCTACTTTTTTGAAAAATCGATGTCGATGTCACTAATATATTGTGAGGGGATTTTTCCCTTCACCTTCGTTGGCCTCCGTCGGCCAGACCAACTACCAAAAAAAATACCATTTTATTGGGCGCCAGTCCCTCTTTTCTATCACCGGCGAGGACGGTCCGGTCAATATCTCAAAAATAACCTAAAAAAAAAAACATAAAATTTCCTAATCGCGAAAATCCAGAAATTACGGCACAACTAACCTACGACGGAGGCGCTAACGGTATACCCGGGGGTCGCTCATTATGCTAGGTTTGGTAGAGAGGGTCGGAGTCGTGGGAAAGAAAGAAAAGGGATACTCAAAAAAAAAACAAAATTTATCCTTACGTGTTCCACTATTGATAAAAACTCAATTACATACGGCAAAGAAAATTCAGAAAAAAAAACACGAGATGATAGCCAAAGGAGAAGATAAGACCATCCGTATATCGTAGTTTTGGTAGTTAGCAATTTTTGTGACGTAGCGAAGGCGCATACAGTTCCGCGGTTAGCGACGAGGCGAAGGCTGGGCAATTCTCGATAAAAGACGGCTATGCCGCACTTACCGATGACGATGACGACGAAAATCACTCACTCACCGTTCGTAGCTTTCACTACCGAGATCGGAGCGAGTTGTTCACCGCGCTCACGTAGTGAGGGGTTCGACTCGACCTCGAAACTTTTATTTTTCGGTATCTCGCAATTCTCGAGGAGTTTCTTCTCGTGACGAGAGAACTCAACGCGCTAATTTTTTCCAACGGAATAAATACCATGAAAAATCGAACTCAATCGAAAGAACGAGAATTCAAGATTTTTATCGAACGGGATCGAAATAAAGCGGCAAAATAATCCAAGGAAAATAATGCATCGCTTACTTGCTCACTTACTTAACACGTCGGAGGTGCGCCTCCACGAGGCACTCACGGTAAGGCTACCGGAGACTCCCCCGGAGATCCTCTCTCGACGACGGCTCGTACCAGAAGACTCGTAAACTCAAGAAATCTCAAAGCTCACGCCAATCGAATTTCCGAAATCCGCGTAGAGAGAGCCGGGTGCAAAATCTCACACACATACACACATTCGTCACTCCCATCCCCACTCACCGGGTTACGCATCGGGCTGATGTTAGGCCCGATATTTCCCGCCCACCGTCCTCTCGTTCTACGAGGTTGGGAGGGATATCCCCGCGGTCACACACACAGAGGCAAGCTCGGGACCCCTACTCTAAATGGACCCGGCAATCCTTGCCGACGGGGTGGTCCAATCCCCGCCGACAAGGCCTTCCAAACGCGACATTCGCAAAACTCAAAATCTCGGAATTCTCATCGAGAGACAACACACGAAAACATATAACTCCGACCTCCGCTTGCCTCTCTATCATCTGTGCGCCGGTTTTTCAGCCGGACTCGTTAATCCGCGGGAAGTCTCATAGGATTGGGGTGATCGGGTGGTGGGCAGCACGAATTGTCGGCTCCTTTCCACGCCACGCTTTCAACCCCTCCTCCTCCAACTAACGAATATTTTCCCCATTGTGATCTCATTCATACCCTCACATACACTCAACTCAATACTCAACTCAACTCAAAACACATCTCAAAACTCAAATCATACACTCAGTCTATCTCACTACATTCTCACAGACTCCATAATCGGCCTCTACTACGCGGCATACTCATTCTCATACGGTATCGGTAATCTTAGGTGCCAAAAATGTATTCTGTTATTTTATAAATTTGATTAGCTAATGCGGGATCAATTATTTTTTTTTTCGGGGCAAGTTCCTCGTCTCATTGTCGTTCAAAGCGGGTTTCGTTGTATTTATCCCTTATTTCTGCTGCCATTGCCTCGCCTCGTCACTAACCTGGCCGCGCGGCGCGCGTGTGACGCTCGTCGCGAAAAACGGCGTCACAATATATATTCGAATTTAATATGAAAAATTTATGACCGATTTGTGACCAAGAAAAAAATGACCGTCATTTCGCAACTAGATAGGCGTTTCGGTTAATTGACCGTCACTCGGGACCGTCAAAAGACGTCTATCAAAATGACCGTAATTTTTACTTCAAAAAACTTGTGAAAAAAATGACGTCAAAAGACCGTTAAATGACGGTAATTTTTTGGTCTTTTGACCGGTGAACAAAATGACCGTCATTTCGCATCTCAACGAGGTAGTAACCTCGCTAGTAACCTCGAGGAGACCTCTTTTTAACACTTTCCATCTCCAAAAATGTAAATCCGGCATCGATCTGACCAGAGTTTAGCTGGTCTAGTTCAGTTAATTATTTGTCACTACCAATTCATCATTCAGAATGAAAACATCTCTTGTTCCATCACCGAAATCTTTTCACTTACTCGGTTTTGTTCGAAAAAACTTCTGTACGAATTGCGTTCCGATAAGTCACATTTGCACTTACCGAATATTGCATCGTGTACTTTTGAGTTTTTAATTGTCTGAATTATTTTATTTCAATACATCGTGAATAATAAGGCATATATTTAATGTAAAATTTGCGTACAATGAACCGATTTCGCTGTATCAATCTTCATCCTCAAACGAAGAACGTAAGTACAATTTAACTAGGATAATTAAAAGAACGCTAGTTTGGACGTAACAATCTCTAACTATTTTTTCATCACAATTTTCCATAAAAAAATGATTTTCTCACTTCTCACGTCCGTACGGTGCTCCAATTAAGAATCCTGGAAACCAATTCTTTTCTCTTTCACAACAATATTTCTTTGCATCGAAAGCACTATGCACAACAAATGTTGAGTCATTTCGACAAATCGACTTTTAATTAAAAAATGTTTCAAAAAAAGTGGTTACAACTAGCTTCGCTTCAAAGGTTATGTTATTTTAATTTTCCAAAAAACAATTTTTTGTCATGTCAAAAAAGAAAATTTGGTTGAGAAAAATAAAATACGAAATATCACACATTGATTGACAAATATTAGTCCTTTTTATTTCGAAAATAATATATTATGAACGAATATCATTCACAATATTTTACTATACGTTATTCACATTCATAATAAAAATCAAAAATTTCGCGGGTGCACTGAAAACTTGGTTATAATTTCACAAAGAAGAATCATCGAATATCCAAAATTATTGCAATTTGTCAAATAAAATTGAAAACAATCGTGACCATTTTTTTTTCTCCATTCATTCTATCTGTCAAACTTTGGAAGCCGACGATAATTCCATAGCAGACGTGATAAAGTTTGCATACGCCGCGACGATGGTATTCTGTGGCGAGATGATTTGAATCGAAAAGAAAAATCTCATTTTTTTTTTCATTTTTTAATATATATTACTTTAAACATTGGGAAACTGCAATTCAATTTTTTCAAATCTCTAACAATTTTTCGAAACAAAAAAAAATTCAAATTTGACCTCGTATTTTTTTGGACGACCCTTCTATTTTTTTCCAATTGTTTCAATATACCTATCTCACAACAAAATAAAACGATAAAAAATAAAATTTCTCGAATTTCTCTCGGACAGTGACAATAACGAATTGATTCTGTCTATTATGGGCAAGAGAAGAAATGCTTAAAGTGTTATAACTGAATTCTCTTATACATCGACAGACGAAGAGCCCTCGCAATCGAATTCATCGAGAAATTGTATTTTTATTTTTTTTATTTTGGACGCATCGAAGACACTACAACTTTTTATTTTTATATACAACTTTTTTTACTTTTAACCTCGGTAGTTTTTCTCGTCGTTTTATATAGTCTAAATCGGTTTCTTTAAAATGATACTTTGAAATGAATATTTCTAACGTCGGTGATTTTAGATGGTATTACGGAGAGTATCTAAGTAACTGGTATCTGGTTATAGGGTATATGGTCCCGAGCGCACAATTTCCGGGGTTTTTATACCATTTTCTTGGTGACAAATAGAGGGGATTTTGTTATAGGAGTGTCTTTTTATATCGATTCCGTATAGAATTTTGGTACAGTAACGAGAAGATGAGGTGATGCTTCGGATCTCTTCCGTGATTGGTCCGTGATCTTAAGTCGTTCTTTCAGGCATAATTTCTTTTATCAGGCCCGCGCCGTAGGTGACGGGGTGGGGTATCGAAAAGAAAAAGGGCGCGGACGAGATCACGTAGGCATCGGTCCCCTCTCTTCTTGTTTCCGGTTTCCTGGAAGTCATTACCAGAGAACCTTTTGGTGTCTCATTGACGCTTTATAGGTAAATACTTTATATGCAAGAAATCACAGGAGTTGTGTTCCAATCCGACTATTAAACGAATCTCATCGGTGTCTAGACAAAGAAAACCGGTATCGTCGAATGGAAATACGCTCTCCTATGTCTACTGAGTTTTAGGTGTTATGTAAGAGAAAAAATGGTGTCTTCTTAAAGTGATTTTCTACCCGAGTCTCATTTAACCTTTTGAAAAAAATGAATTTTGCCATGAGCCGTGTTTTAACGTGAACTCATTATTCAACTTTTGACTAGCTGCACTCGTTTGCTCTGGTTTATGCGAGTATAAATGTGAAAATAAAAACATTTAATTTTACTCTTAATTTAATTTCTTTTCCGCGTTTAAATTCACCTAGTGGCGTGTCGCGGGAAAGAACTTCCTCGGCAAATTCCTTACAGTTTATGCCTGTAATTATTTTGTTTAGACAAATGGCATCTAAATTAATTACTGCCAAGAATTTCTCAAGGGTTAAACTATACTGGTCTAATATCGAATGTGAAGTATGACAATTATGGTTGGAGAGCGCATGGCCCGTTCTTCTACCTGAAACAAAGAGGGCCCCTTTTCGTTACTCGGTTCTCTGCACCAGAGGCTGTCGAGCGGTGATTATTTCGTACAGTTTCAATGAAGCAAGGCCCTTTTTGCTTTTACGGTGGCATTGCTCTCCTTATTATTAATTAACGATGCGTGTTTCATGAATACTGTAAGAATAAACACAGGCGTTCAAGAGAGCAAATCCTGTATATTTATTGTATCTTTTATTATCTTTCTTAACGAAATCCATTCTCAGCCTCACTTCTCTATTTGCCGTTATTTATTTTGATTGTAGAAAAACAGCAACTATTATTCTTTTAAATGTTTGTTACTAATAGTCGGGGTTTGTGTTTTTATTAAAGAATAATCCTTTTTCCCTTTGCTGAGATCACAATCGAAAGCCCCCTCTCTTTTATTTTAACTGGTGGAGTTTGGCTCAACTAGAACATCATCTTTAAAATTGTCACCTTTAACGAAGATAATTTGTCGACCCGCCTGTATCTCTAGGAACCGAAAGTTCTGACCGGCTGACCGTAGATCCCTCTCAAAATGTTTTAGCTACGGTAAAGTAGATTCATTGAGTTGAGGATCCACGCGACAGTAGTCGATATGGATAATAGCAGATCCCTACGGTAACCATTAGTGGGCCCACTTTCTTTTAGTTTCTTTTTGGAACTGTAGGTGAGTGCTCGGAAGAGGGGTCAGAGACCGCCTTTCTCGGCCTCCGCTTGTGGGGCCCGGATCTGCTTTATCTAGATCGGTCGGTGTCGACTCTTTAAGGTAGGACCCAAAGTTTGTTAGAATTTAGGCTAATTTGATTTTGATCTAGCAGTAGGTAAAATAAATATCGGTAGAGCGGGGTTTTAACCCGATTCTCTTCCTTTCCCATTTTCTTAAAGTTTGACTGCCGACTTTTATTAGTGGTGGCAAGGGAAAAAAAATAGAGCGTTACGCTGGACGTAACACCTCCCCCTCTTAAGACGATTATTAGGAGAAGCGTAATAATCGCCTCCGCGGCGCGGGGTGAAGCTGAGACTTTGTCTAATTCTAATGAATTGCGACTGATTTCCCTTGGCTCTATGTTTATCCTTAGAGATGTGTTTATATTTTTATTGTATATTTATTAGGCACTCACTATAACAATAGGCAAAGAGTGCCGATTAAAATGACCATCGAGGCTTCTTCACACAGCTTTCGATGGGGATTCCCCGCAGCGTATGCTCCAAAAAAATTAGTTTTTCAGAATTTACTTCGGTGTACCTCCAACTTCATGCGCAGTTAATTTGAAGTGACTCCGATGACTGGAAATATTTTTTTTAGCCTGCGGTTGAATAAAAATAGCTTTTTCACTGAATTTATCTTCTCGGACGTCCGTATCACAGTGTAACTTTGGATGGTGCGAACCAATTTTGTTCTCCTTCGCAGGAGTGTTTTATCACATCATGACTATTGTGCACAAACATTTTGAAACTACTGCGAAGCCTTTAATGAGTTGTTCCAAAATAAAAATTCAATTTTGTTCCGCTAAATGTCCGTACGGTGCTCCAATTATGAAGTCTACGAACCAAATTTTTTCTTTTTCGCAGCATTATTTTATTTTATCGAAAGCACTATGCACAGCAAATTTGAAGACATTCTAACATTTCTTAATATTTTTATTCTACAATTATTTCTAGTGAGGAATTATTTTAAAGGTTATGTTACTTTAATTTTCCAAAAAACAATTTTTCATCATGTCAGAAAAAATTTGGTTGCGAAAAATAAAACACGAAATATCACATATTGATTTACAAATATTAGCCCTTTTTATTTCGAAAATAATATATTTTGAACGAAACCATTCACAATATTTTACAATACATCATTCACATTCGTAATAAAAATCATAAATTTCACGGGTGCACTGAAAAACTTGGTTATAATTTCACAAAGAAGAATCATCGAATATCCAAAATTATTGCAATTTGCCAAATAAAATTGAAAACAATCGCGACTATTTATTTTTTTTCCGTTCATTCTATCTGTCAAACTTTGGAAGCCGACGACAATTCCATAGCAGACGTGATAAAGTTCGCACACGCCGCGACGTTGATATTCTGTGGCGGGATGATTTGAAATGAAAAAAAAAAATCTCAGCTTTTTTTTCATTTTTAATGTAAATTACTTTAAATATTGGGAAACTGCAATTTAATTTTTTCAAATCTCTTTAAAATTTTTTCGAAACAAAAAAAAAATTCAAATTTTATCTCGAATTTTTCCAACCACCCTTCTACTTTCTTTTCAATTGTTTCAATATTCCGATCTTAAAACATACAGGAGGTTCAGGTGAAACGCGCATCGCGACGTATAAACACATTCGATACGTAGCGCATAACGCGAAGTGTAATCATATTCGATACGTAGCGCATAACGCGAAGTGTAATCCCACTTGGTACGGAGCGCGTAGCGCGACGTGTACCCCCGTGAGTGCCTTAAAAAATGTCCCCTCGGGACATTTTTCGGGGGGTTTGGGGGGCGGAGCCCACCAACAAGGGCCTCTGCGCCCGCAGGGCGCTGAGGCGCTTGTTTTTATTTTCTTTTCTTTTATCATTATTTTCGAATATATATGTAAAGTAAGACATTTCCTTTTCCCTTTTACCGTTATTTCGTGAAGTTATATTCGCAAAGGTATACATCATTATGCGCGTATGAGGAGAGGAAGAAAAATTATTATACTCGTTATTATTCCTCCCGTTTCCCTTATCCTAATGATTATGTGTTCTTATAAATATAGTTCATAACTTTAACGATGGTCCTCGCGGTCGGGTGGGGTTATAGAGGGAGTAGGTTGACGTTCAACCGTTCGCGGACTGACGGATTTCTTCGAAGGCCAAGCCGCTCCGGTATCATTTCCTGTGCGTATAATAGTTCGTCGTTAGCTTGTTTAGCTCCTGGCCTAGAAATAGTAAGAGATAGTAGTAAGTCCCATTGTAAATCGTAAGTTGTCCCTCCGATGACTGCTGCTTCCGATTCCTCAGGTATCAATTCGATCCATTCTTCTAAGATGCTAATAGGCACCTCTTTCCATTCGGGAGGTACGTAGATTCCTGGGATGGGGCTCCAGTAGTACGATCTGCTATGGGTTTTGTACGAGTTGTCGACCGTCATGATTAGCTTGTATTGGACCATCTCCTATGGATTTATAGATGGAAATAATCTCACAGCTTGTTAATGATGATTAGTCGTATGATGTCCTTATTATAGGTGTATAAAATTATTTCCTCTCTTTTTCTCTTTTTTTTTCTCGATATATATATATGTGTATACATATCATTTCTGGATTTTCTTTCCTTTCTTTTCTCTCTGTCTCTTTTTTTTTATTTAATATTATGGGGTAGTTTTTTTTTTTTTTTAAAAAGGTTTATTCAGATGGTTTCCTTTCTTTCTTTACCTTACGTTCCTTCTCTATCTCTTTCTCAAACCTCGGTCTCGAGTCGAGAGTAAGGAGTCATGTATACGTTCTCTGTTAGTCGGTCGAAAGGCTCCAGGTATCCTTGTGTTAGGTTTGGAAATGGTCCCGTTCCCTCTCTTGGGAGTGGGAGATCCCGTTGAGCGATGTTATCCTTCAAACGGCTGCTCTTTTTATCACCTTGTTCTGTACGAATGGGGGGTGGTGATGGAAATCTGACGATTAACCTACGAGGTGGGGTGTCATCCTCCCCCTGGTTGTCAAGATGCTTAATCTCCCGTACCCCACGTATTCTATTGAATAGGGATTCTGGCCGTAAGGAATTATGGTATCACGGTCCCAATAATAGTGTGTTCCCCCTAGTTCGATAGGTTGTTCGGGGTCAGCGCCTAATCTGCGCGACCACAAGGATCGAGTCTTGTCGGTGAGATTTCTCCACTCGGGGGGAACCCAGACGTACCGTCGTGGTTGTACTGTCCGTGGCAATCGCATGCGCCAATAACACACCACGTTTTCCATGCCCAGACAGGGCGGAATGGGGTTGCGATTCACCGTGATGGATAGGTGTTCGGTTTCGTAGGTTAGCCGAGGTTTGTTCCATACAGGTGTAGGCTCGAAGAAATTTGGCCACCCATTTCTGCCGTGGATCGGGACCGTCCCATAGTCTTGACGTGCAGGCAGAAGTACATCGATGGTCCAGAAATATTGAACTCTTCCCAGTACGATGTCTTCGAAACGTCGATCGCGTAGTTGATTGACCCAATCCTCCAATCGGTCGGGAGTTAAAGCCCTCCACTCTGGTGGGACGTACAGAATGATGTCCTTTTTCGCGATATCAATTCGCATTGCCAACTTCCAATAACAATAGAGCCTGGTGGCTCCGGGGACAAGGCATACTGGTTTCTTCCTTCCTACTTCGATGGGAAGAATTTCGTCGGAGTTGGCGGGCCTCGCACTTACTCCCAAATTATCGTATTGCCTTCCATTCCTACATGTGCATCGAGACATGTTGGTGATACTAACACATACAGATAATTGATAATATTAATGCTTATGTATAATTCGAGTTTTTTTTGTGTTTTTTTTTTTTATATTATTTTTTTTTTTCATTTTCCTTTTAAGGTTAGTCTACTTCTCCTCCTTCCTCTCTCTTTTTATACAGGGGAAAAGCATTATTCAAGCCTTTATTAGCATGCATATAGCTGATGCATATAGCTGATGAAAATGACCTTGAGAGTGCGGCAAATCTCTCAACATATAGTCTGCATTTTTGTGCGTTAGGGAGTTTATTACGAAACGTAGTTGGTGTTCGATACGTACTTCCTCCGTCCTTTTTCCTTCCTTACTTGATATGTTAGTTTCCTAGGGTTTTCTTTGCTTCATCTATTTAAAGTTTGTTTTTTTTTCTTTGTTTTCTTATCCTAATCTAATAACTCGTTATTAAGCAGTAAGATTATCCTCTATGGTTATCATTTTTTTTCTCTTTTTTCTTTGTGTTGTGTTTTTTTTTTGTTTTTTATTATTATTATTATTTTTTTTTCTTTTTTACAAGGAGTTGCGGAATCCTAGTTACGGATTCACACCAGCCAAGCTGTTGGATATGTGGGACTCCCGATTGGCCTACGGGATTGGGTGCGCATCGGGTGGGTCGGGAACAGTCCGTCGACGATCCGTCGTGTGGTTTCCGCGTCTTTGAGTTCCGGCGGAGCCCGGGCCCCCAGTTTACCGGTTACGATCTTGTAACCGGTTCCCCACGGGTCGCGGTCCACCTCCTCGCAGAGCTTCTTCCAGCATCGCGCCTTGCTGTCTCTAATAGCGTTCGTCAGTCTTTTTCGTTCCGTCCTGTATGCCTCTTGTAGGGATTCCCTTTCAGGTCTCCCGCCGGCCCTGGTGACCCGTCTTCGGTTGGCGAGGCACCTTTTCCGCAGTTCGGCTATCTCGTCCGTCCACCAGTACTGTGGTTGTCTGTTTTGTCTGTTCCGTCGTTTCGGCATTGTGCTGTTGCACAGCCGCTCCGTCAGCTTAGCCGTCTCGTCTGCCAGTCTTTCCGCCCTTTGCCGACCGGTCAGCTCCGGGGGAACGTTTGTGCTCGGAGCCGGCGCTGCCGCCAGTTCCTCCGCAAACTTTTGTACGTCGAGTTTGTTCGTGTTCCACCGCGGGGGTTGTCGAACTCTCGTTCGCGTTGTCGTCGTCTGTACTGCCACTTCAAAAGCAATGTACTGATGATCACTGGCCGTGTAGTCCTCGATCACCCGCCATCCCCTTATCAGCGGCAGCAGTCGTTCTGACGTTATCGTAACGTCCGGTATAGATTCCCCGTATCCTGGTCGTCTGTATGTCGGTACGTTCCCCGTATTTACCACTACGAGGTCTAGCCTTGCGGCCATCTCCAGTAGTAGTCGTCCCCGTTTGTTCGTTTCTGTCATGCCCCACTCGATCGCCCTCGCGTTGAAGTCCCCGCGATCACGACGTCTCCGGACAGATCCCTGATTCCGTCCTCGAGGAGCGCCACCTTTCTCTCGAATTCCGCCACGGCGCAGTTTGGGGTCAGATAGACGCTGACATATGTGACGGCGCCCACCTTGGCCCAGACGTAATCGTCCCCAACGCCCCGATCGGTTATCCGGGTCCGGGCCGCGCCTCTCACCCAGATAGCAACTGTCTTCGTTTCATTCGTTATCCATGTCTGCGTCGGTCGTGTCCTGTACGGTTCGCACAGTATCAGGATGTTAGCGTCGTGTTCGTCTGCTTTCTGGGGCAGTAGCATGCCTGCTGTCCTGCTCCGGTTCAGGTTTCCCTGTATTATTCTGTTCGTCGTCTGTCCTGTCTCTTGCACTCCTCCAGCGCAGCTCAGAACTCCGAACACCTCCCGGATCCTGCGAGGTGTCCGACGTCCTCGTGCCCCGCCTTGGTGCACAAGGGGCAAGTCGGTTTGCCTTTACAGTCCGTCGCGTAATGTCCGGTTTTGCCGCATTTCCTGCAGCGTTTTGTCCGGTCCTCGTTCTCGCAGTTCGCTTTTGTATGTCCGTACCCTAGGCATTTGTAGCATTTCGTCACTGTCAACCGTTTTCGGAGGCGGCATCGCACCCATCCGATCCCGATCCGGCCGCGGTCGAGCAGCACCCTGGCTTCGTGCGATTCAAGGTCGCACACCGCCATGTACTGCTCGGCCCGGTTCGGGCCAAAGATGTGGACGCCGAAGTCCGCGTCTCGTCCTGTCTCGCGTCGCAGTGACTGTATTACGTCGTCCTTTGTCGTGGCACAGTCCAGGTCCAAGATCTCCAGTTGAACCCTGGAGGTTGTGACCCTGACGCTACCTGCATCTCCTACCGCTTCTTGGAGCGCCCGTCGGAAGTCTTCGCGTCCGTCCGTATTGGCTTGTATCTTTAGTAGACACAGTCCTGTCTTAGTTTTCCTCAGAGTCGTCACCTGCACGTGACTCTTCGTCGGGTCGACCGTCGCCCGTATTTTGCGTACTATGTCTGAGTACGTCGTGTCCTCTCCAGTCTTGACTAGTACAGCCGTCCCCCGGTGTTTGGGAGCTGGTCTGCGCCTGTCTTCCTGAGCGTCAGTGTTCGTCTCGTTTGTTTTCTTTTTCTGCTCTGTCTTTTTTTTCTTCTTTGTCGTGACTGTTTGCCAGGGTGCGGCCGTTTCCCCGCTTGGGACCCTCTTCTGTGAGGTTTCCGGAGGGGTCCCAGTCGTCTCCCGTTTGCGTTTCGTCCGTGGCGTTTGCAATTCTCTCGTCTCTGTTTCAGTCGCTGTCGAATCGTAATCCGTTGTTCGATTTCTCGGGGCTGTCCTGGTGCGCTTATTTAGCGCAGCGTCGGCGGCCTCGAGAATCGTTTTTATACCATTTTTGACGGTCATCTTCATGTTTTTCTGTATGGCCGCTGCCTCGGCCATTTTCGTCGCTGTTCTCTGTATGAGCGTTAGCAGCTCTGTCAGGTCTAGTTCGTCGTGTCGTACTATCGTAATTTCGTCCGTAGCGGGAGCACTGCTAGTCGCGCTTCCTGCACTCGACGCGCTGGTCGTCCTGACGCGTCTCAGCGCGTTCAGTTTTGTCCTGTCCGCGTCTCGTGCAGTTTTGTCTCCGTTTCGTCCGTCCGTCGTTTCGTCGCTCCGTGCCGGGGTTGGGTTCCCCGATGTTTTTGATGCGTTTGTATTGTTTTTGTTTCTTTGTACTTCCATGTTTTCTGTCCTCCCTCGTCCTTTGTATTTGTATGTGTGTGTATTTTTGGGGTAAGAGGCTGCAACCCTCTCCGCCGCCTTGCCCCCATAAACGGTTGCCCCGGCGGCAAGGACCAGTGGCCTCACCAAGGCCCCCCCGCTGCTGCTGCATGGCCCAATCCGGGCGCCACCCGGCACTACAACAGCATGGGGATTTTTCGCTGGCTGATAGGGCAGCTAGGTCCGCCTGGCTGGGGGGACCCGGGCCCCTGTACTATCCAGCGGCCCAGGAGCATCGAGCCTGGTTTTCTCGGGGTACCCTCTGGTGCATCGCCCACGGAGCCGCCCGCCACGGAGAGCGGCAGAAGAGTCCCAGCGCCGTCCCCCTCTGTTCGGTGTGCGTGTTTCTGAGTGCCCGTTCCAGTGACATCGACCAGTCCATTCACTCTGGGGCAACCCGTTTATAGGGGGCCTCCCGCATTCGCTTTTCCGGAGTTCCCGTTTATAGGGAACCCCGGAAACACTCGCTTTCTCGGGATGACCCGTTTATAGGGTTCCCGATCATTCGTACCACCGGCATGTCACACGGGCGTGTTTGTGTAAATGTTTGTGACTAGTGTATGTGTGTGTAGCATGGTTTTGGTCCACCCCGAGCAATTCGGTACCATCCATGTCTGGAAGGCATCCCCCTATCCGCCACCTGGGGAGGCGCCCGATGCGGGACCAGCAATCCGACACGGGTTTATTATTATTATTATTATTATTATTATTATTATTATTATTATTATTATGTAATTCTTATTACTATATTGGTTGTTCATAGTTTATTCAAGGTAAGGGTAACGCGCTATGTTTTCTTCGACTTATATCCTCTACGTCTTCTCTTCGTTTACAACTCCGGGATAGTGCGAGGGGCGATAAGTGTCAGCCCGTGTCTATACTCGTGGTCGATGGAAAATTCCACTTCGTAATCGATGTTGGTTCCGCACGTGTAACATTGCTTTACTTGTTTCGCGCAATCAGTGCAAACGGTGGCATGATAACAGGGCAAAGCCATTGTTCCTATGCTTTTCATGCGGCAACGGTGACATAGGTTATTAATGACCAATTTGCTCAAAGTCCCGATGTTGAGAATTTTTGGTTCACTTGAATTTTGTGGAGTGGACGGATGTTTAGGTTCAGTCGGTTTCTGCGGTTGCAACGCGTCTGTTGATGGGTCAACGTTATCCCTTTCATCCTCCTCGAGGATCGTGGCCTCCTGTTGCTTTTCCCTGTTTACTGCCTCGCTCATTGTTGGTGCCTGTTTACCTGCCTTGCTCTGTCCCTTATTTCCTACTTTCCCAATGAATTTATTTATCTCTGTTGTATATATTCGGAGATTCGTCAAACATGCGGTCCATTTGACTGTAGTTTCGGCTTCCTTTAGTTCGACTGATTCCTCTGGCAACTTTGGTAATTCGTAATTGTGGCTATTACTGGGTTGGATTCCGGATCTCCGTTGAGCACGTAGGTATTTACATTTTGAGAACCATTTCGCGTGTTGGCCCATAGCCGTATCGGTAGGCTGCCACTTGCTCAGTCCTCCTCCGCAATAATAACATATTGTTTGATCCTCCTTTCTCGTATAGAAAAAACCTGCTGAGGCAAGGCTTTCCTTTGACTGTGATGACGATGTTGGCCAATTTGCGAAACTTCTCAGGCGCTTGTTGTAATTCGCATACGCGGGGTAAGAAGGTCCTTTTTCGGAAAATCCTGCCATAGCGTTATTAGCCTTGCGTGATTCCGGGCTCTTGGTGTCATAAGGTCCTTTGGGTGCGCGTGCGGCAGGTATAACGGAAGGGGGCACTCCCAGGCGTACGTTACCACAGGGTATTCTTCACACAAAACGACATTTATCTTGCCATCTTTGATGTTCTAGTATAGGTCTGTCGTCAGCTTCCCACTCGCCTATTATGAGTTTGCACTCGAAACAGGTAGTTTTGTCTTCTTGTCCAGTGTAGTAAAATCCTGCTGCTGCTAATTCCTCAGGGGATACGTTGCGTTTAGGCCAAAGTACAAAACTGAGCAATCTTTTTTCTTCTAAATGATAGTTTGGCCCAATTGGTTGTTGACCTGTCATTGTGGTGTCACAAATCCGTATATAAAAAAAAATTTATATATATTTCTTTTATTTCTGCTCGTTTCTTTGATTGTGTTTTTCTTCTTTCTGATTCGTTGAGGGAAATCCGTTGATGATATTTATTTTTTTTTATGGCTGTTGCTTACGCCTTCTGGATTTGAGCCTCCTTTAAGCAGAAATACCGAATTGAAACTATAGTGTTTGATAACGGTGTGTGAAGATGCTGAATTATTTCCTAATTAATTGATTTTTCTTCATAGGGAGGCTAGTTATTGTGTATAATTTCTAGAAAAGGTCATGCCTATTACTAATTGTGCAACAGCGTATACGTTATATATTTTTTCCTCTCTTCTTTTTCTCTCCTTTTCTTTTACTTGTTTGAGCGTCTTTCGAGAGAGAGAAACATCTGTCTTCTCTCAGGGCACGGTGTGTGAACGGGAATCCTTTTTATTTTCTCGAGGGTAGGGTATATTCTTGTTGCCGTTTCATTGCCCGCTGCTGATTCCCTGTTAATAGTAACCTCGGGCTCCGGGGAGGATTCTACCTGCGCCCGTATTACTGACCCTTGCATTTTCTTTTCCGGATACGTGGGTTTCGGGGGCGTTGATTCCTGTGGAATACACTCACGCGCCTTTGCTCTGGGTATTGTCGCAAAAGGAGGTATCGATACCGGTGAAAATGACGCTAATTCCTTTGTTTTCATGCCCTGTTCCAACAAACTCATCTTAAGTGGACTGCGGAAAGGTCGGGGGGTTTTGTAATGTTCGCCTTCTTCCGTTTGTTTATTACTTCTTCCCTCCGTCCCACGTGGCAAAGTTGTAGTTTCCGGACTAAAATACGAAGGTAATGTGGTGCCCTGATGTGTAGTCATAGGTATGTGATAATGGTGGCTCGGTGCCTCGGTGTTTAGAGTCTGTTGGAGGTCGCGAATTCTTGGGTCAAACCCGAAATGGAAAGGTTCTAAGTTAAAGGTAGTCGTGGGTCTCTCGTTTTCAGCGTAGTAACTGGGCGGCTTGGGTTGCAATGGGGATTTAGGGGTAGGTTCTTCATTGATATTGCCATCTTCCCCGTTCTCCTTGGGAGGTTTCTTTCCCAGATGCAGCAATAGGCTCGTTACCGAATCCCAGATGGCTCCAATGAGGTATAGAGACCAACCGTATACAGTGTGTAAAGCGTATCCGTGGATTACAGTATCAATTATTAGTTTTATTCCTCTACACAACATGACAATGCCAATTAGCCCTGCGCTAAACGTACCAAAGGTGGAAAAATATCCCCACGATTTTTCCCAAGAACTTTCGATTATTTTATTTATCGCTTGTACATCGATTAAATTCGCAATTGTTCCTCCCTGAGTAATGGTGGGTTGTCCTGCTATACCTCTCGCTACGGAATTTAAAATAGCGGGGCGTTCAGCAGCAAACATTATGTGTTCTCGTAATTCGTCTAGATCCTTTCGCTGGTGGCGAGTGCTTGCGGATTTCGGTATGTCCATGTATGATCAGAAAGAGGTTTAAGTACAGTTGGTGGCATCGCCTGAATAGGTCGGGGTTCGAGCGAATACCATTCCCCTCCGACGCGATACATAGACGGCACAAGGGTGTTGCAAGTGACCTGAGTCCCAGTTCTCTTGAGTATGTGTGTCCGAGGTGTGAGATGGTAGGAGTGGTTCGCTACCTCGACAGGTAGCTGTGTGTAACACTCCCGTGTTTCTCTGATCTTTACCTCTATTGGAATGCATTTTACGATATGGGCTACTTCTCCGGATAATGCGGCCATATAGCCTGGTCCCTTCATGATATTATAAGCGAATTCGTCGGGTGATTGTTTTGCAAGACCGATGGTGTTTTCTAAAACTCTTCTTTCGAGATTGCATCTTTGAGTAAGTATATCCACATACATTTATTTCATCTGTGTGCGTATGTATTTTTCTACGTATACGAATTTTGAGTTTACATATGCGAAAAGATCGAGATTGTTTATTGACAAAAGTTCCTTATTTATGAATGGATCTCCCTAACGGATTTCTACAATTAACAACTTCGGCTGTTCCGTTCGAACCAGCGTATATCCGCATAAGTTTGTTTGACCCTTGGCAGTTAATGCAAAGATTACGTCTCCCTCTGTTAGTGAGTACATTGTTTGCTTGTATGTAGTGTCGGTGTCAGTTGTGCGTTTAGCAGGGCCCTCGTAAAGCACACCATACCGTTTGGAGTGACAGCTATCCTCGGGGAAAGGTTCCCAAAAGGTATCGCCCCCGTCGATGTCAACGCAATGACCCTCGCTAAGCTCACATCGCATACCTGATTTTAAATGAATTTTATTGGTGTCTACATCGACGTCTGCAGAATAGTCACGTAGCGAGATTTTAACTGTGCCCTTTACGTATACTTTATCCCAATTTCCATATGGGTCCGAGTAATATACCCCCTCGCATGATGCGTCTTGATTTACCGTGCCGGCTATTGAAATGGGTCGCATTATCGTGCCGTTATCTATCGCTCCGTATATTTCGGTTTGCCCGATTTTAATCTTTCCTGTTTTATGCAAGTCGGAACAAATATCGCGTGAAACGGTATCGATATACGAATATTCTCCATTGCGTACGTCCATTCCGTGCGACCACATGCCGCATCGGCGGATTACACGGTTTATTTCAACTTTACATTGGTGTACTTGTATAGAAGAGTATTGGTTTAGTTGTAATAGTTGAATATGGACAGTGGTTTCGTTCACTTCCTGTGTAGGAATGTCGCATTCGCCGATCTCGAGGAGTGACACGGTTGTAATATTCAATGTGGCGCCCGTGCAATCGTATCCGATTATTCCTTCCACCGGGGGTGTGGAATATAGCAGAAGTAAGAACGCTATTCCCAGGGCGAGTAACGCCTTTTCCATCTGTAACGTCAGTGATTTTATATGTAAATTTTGGGCGCGGCAACGCTCTTAGGATCGACAGAGAAAAGGAAATAAAACGGAATGCGTGGCACCGATTGGTGAAGTATAGAATAACTCCGTTGGTCCCTGGACCGTATGAAGTTAATGCGTGGATAGGATGGGGGGGCGAGATCTCCCGTATCCCGTAGAGATGTTTAAAAACCACGTGTATTCCGAGATTTCTTTTATTCTCTTGACTCTGTCTGTATTGAAAGGGACTTTATTATTTTCATCGGACGATTTTCTTTCTGAAGCGATTTAATTATGCCGCGAGTGAATGAGCCTATGACTCCATCACTGCAAAGGTTGCTTGATAGTAATCCTCATGTACCGGGTACGATCTCGATAAAAGTGCAAAAAGGAGTTCGGCGTATACGTTTTCTTCGGAGAATGTTGAACGAGGCAAGGTAAGTGATTTTTTGGGTAATTTTCCGGGCGGTTTGCTTTCTCTTTTTTTTTATCGGTACCCTTTTTTTTCTAGCTGGGATTTGTCGTACGAAGATATCTTCGGTCTTCGCCTACTTTTCTCGACGGAAACAGCGGCGCCTCCGAGCCGTCTCGAGGGGTTCGTTGCGGGGCGACAGGTTGTGCGACGGTGTCTCTATCGGCATCTTTGTTGGTTTGTCTCTTTCTTTTTCCTTTTCTTATGAAACGAGGGATTATTTCTTTCTCGAATTTGTTTTTATTTATTTTTTTTTCCTTTTTTTTTCAGCGTTGTGCATTGTGTTTTTAATTAATTGTTCATTATCATATTCTGGAAAATTTTTTTCTTTTGTGTTTCTTTTTGTAATAAAAAAAAATTATTGTAATAACCCTTATTTCGTGCATTTTGGGTGTTTGTTTTTTTTTGTTTTGTTTTGAATATTTTCTTTGTTCTAGATTTGCTTTCTTTTCGTTGCCCTAAATTTGTTTTTCCATATATATATAATTTAACTAAAGTGGAATTATATATTTTCCGTGATGGTCAAGGAAAAAGTTTCTATTTCACGAGGGTTGGGTCGGTCATCCTTTCTCTCTTGCTTAACAGGTTTCTCGCTTCCAGACTCCTTTTAATTGGGCCTTTTCTTTTTGTGGCGTCCGGTTCCTTGCCTGTTACCTATTGGCTGTTCATCCCCGTTTTTCTAAATTTCCACGGGGTAAACTCCCTCGGCCTGGATATAAAAGGTCGGGGTTCTATCGTTTCCTCATCAGTTTATTCTTTTCTTTGGTCGAATACACCAACGAAATTCTTTTCTAATATGGTTTTCTACGGAGAATTTTTTTCGAACGCGGAGCTCGACTTCTGCGAGGTTGACGAGGTCCTCCGGACCATTTATCCAGCGGCCGGAACAAGGTGCCTTCGAGGAAAGGCATTTGAAGAGCTGGTGGCCAGGACTTGGGCCACACGTCGGGCATCTAACCCGTAAGTATTTATTTTATTATTTTATACCCCTCTTTTTTTTCATTATTTTAAATTTTGTTTGTGTTTTTTTTTTCAGATGGGAGGGAGATGAGAGGGAGGACAGATTCTCCCTTCGAATCCTTTTCGGAATCTGCCCGTACCAGGTGGATTTCGAAGATTGGGATCTAGAGACCCCGGTACTTTTGGCGAGGGAGATCGCAATCCACGAGGACGAGGGGGCGCGGTACGCGCATTATTACGCGGAGATGCGTAATCGTAAAGCGTGGGTGCCGTTGCCCTTGCCGCCCGTCGCCTGGGAGCCGGAGACCCCCGAGGTGGCCATTGTTTTTGAGCGGCTGCTGCATGTGGCCCCTCCACCGAGTCCGGCGAGTCCTCCGAAGGCCGACCAGGGGGTTCCGGGGGGCCTTGTCGTCCCGAGGCCGCGGCGGCCTTCCCTACTGGCGGAGTTGGGGAGAATTTTCCCCAATCTGGGCCGTGTGCTGCTGCGGAGGCGGGATCGCTCCCCCCCATCGAGGGGTCATCTCCGACGCCGATTGGTGAGTTTTTTTTTTTTATTTCTTCAAAAAAAATTTTCCCTCATTGAATTTTTACTTATATATTTTTTGTCTCTTCTTTTGTTCCAGGGCTAGGAGTTTCGACGGCGGTTATTCATCGCCCTCCCTTCCCCCTTTAGTTTTTAAGGCCCCTATTTTATATATAATTTTTTTCTTTATAAATATTTAGTTTTTATAATTTTATTTTAAGAATTATATATAGTATTATATTTTTTTTTGTTTTATTTGTATTATTATTATTTTTTTTCGTGGTTTATTCCACTAGGTTTAAGATCTCTGTTTGTATTGTTTTATTTTGTGGTTTGTTTTTTTTTCAAATATACGTCCCGAAAGGGACATGTTAACTTTAACAAAAATTTTTTATGATTCGGCGTCGTCCAGCTGTTCCTGTCCCTTCTTTTTCCTTTTTATCTTCTTCGTTTGTTCCGTTTTCATCCGTCTTCGTTTCGTCTTTGTTTTGGGTTTTGCTTGTCTTCGTTGTTGTCTTGTATCCATTTTCCTGCGTTGTTGTCGTGACTTCGTTGGTTGTCGTCGTCGTTTCGTTTTTATTCGTCTGCGTCGTCATTTCGTCTTCGTTGGTTATCGTTGTTGTTTCATCTTCGTGCATCTGCGTTGTTGTCTCGTTTCTATTCGTCTGCGTGGTTACCTCGTCTTCGTTGGTTGTTTTTGTCGTCTTGTCCGTTTTGTTCCGTTTGAGGGGTTTTTTTTTCTGCGTTTTCCGTTATTTATTTTATTATCTTTTTTTTTCATATTTTTTCCCTTTTTTTTTTCGTAGATACTTGTTTATTTATTTTATATATATATTTCCGTGCCCCCTTTTTTTTGTTTTATTATTGTATATGTTGTGTGTTGTTTTTTTTCAATAAATGCCCTGCAGGGGCAGTTAACTTGATTTTCCTGTCTTGTCATTTTTATTATATATATATATATATATATATTTATTAATGTTATTATTATTGTTATTATTAAATTTTTTTTATTACTCTTCTCTCTCCCTAGTTATTAATATTAATACCCCCTTTTTTTCTTTCATCTTTTCTTTTGTTTTCATTTTTTTTTTCCGATTAATATTATTATTATTATTTTATTATTATTTTTTTTATATATATTGTAACGGGGTTTTCGTCGAAAGCTTATAGTCGGGGGGGGCAACGGGAAAATCCAATAGTCGTAGGCGGTGAGGGGGTAGTTAACAAAAGAATAGAATTTTATTATAATCTCGGAAATAATACAAAGAAACTGGGAGGGGAAAAGAAAATAAATGAGCAAGAATAACGCAAATAAATCTTAACAATAATCGCAACTAAATAATACGTGAACTAAAAATAAAAATAAACTAGATGGGAAAATAATAATGACTCGAAAGATAATAAATACGACGAGGGGACGATCGGGGAACAATTATAAAAGATTTTACGGTGGTTGCCACGAGGCGATCCGCGAGGCGTACGCGATTCGTGACAAGGGAAAATGTCGGCGGGACTATCTAATATTCTCGGCAAAGGGACGACGGGCCTACGAAAATTACAGCCAAGATCGCGGGGAATTTGCTGACCAAAAATAACTCACAAAATATCTCAAAATTCGGGGGAACTATTCAATCACTATTTTTGGGCGCCAGTTACCTTTTACGGGGTAACGCCGTGATGCGATTCGACACGAGTCGACAAATATTCAAATTCACACGAGGTACGGAATGGCCGGCAGACTCAAAGGGACAGCAGAGGGCTCAGGGGAGGGTCAACCGATCTGTGGGCTCGCAATTTAATGCCTTCGGCCTTTACACGATATTTCAGGGACTACAGGGCAATATACGGGGGGGGGGGGGAATACACGATTAAACGCACTTTCTATAATAATCTCGCACGCAAAAATACTGTCGCACGCCACTCACCACGTGCACGAGTCCTCGCCGGCAAATGGCGATACTTGCAAAATATACGGAAAAATACCGAAGTGACTACCGGTCACTTCACTGACTTTACTGCAGGGAAAATATCGGGGGAGAGTCGGGGGTAAATAATCACGCGGGAGGGAAAACTATTACTCGCGGGTATCACACACTCGGTACAATGACTCGCACGATCTTCGTACAATGGCGGAGACGGGGAGGATCGCCGACACACGTGCTTACTCGATAACGGCTCGAACGAGGCTGAAGTAACGCTCTTCTTCTTTGCGGAAGTCTTCTCCGGCATCAGCGCGACGGAAGGCGGTGGTGAGAGAGAGAAGAACGGTACTCGACGTCGGTCGATAATTCGCTCGATCGACGGACGAGGTGTCAGATGGCGGCAGCGATATTGATTTATCGTCGCTCAGGGCATTGAGCGACGATCGAGAGCGGCAGAGCGGTGGTGGTCAGTGAGAGAGACGACGGGACGGCAACATTGGCTATTCGGGCAGCGACGAATCCTTTCGTCGTCGAGCGAATATCTCCCTTCGCTGTTTCCCGCTCTCTCTCTCTCTGTCTCGTTCGTTGTCTCGGCATTTCGGGTCTCTCTCGGTGTCTTGCTGAGCGTTACCTTAAGGGCGGGGATACATGGGAGGAAGGGGGGGGGGGCTACTATAACGCGCGCTTCTGTTAAAGGGGCTCCGTGGTGAGCGGAGCCTCGATTCGAGTTCGCGAAAAACAACTGTGCGAGTTTACTTCGTTACAATATATTTTTTCTCTCTTTTTTTTTTATTACATTTTCTTCTTTCTTCTTCTCTTTTTTTTTTATTTTTTTATTATTATTTTTTTTTTCATTAAAAAAAAAATGGGTTACTTTTCGTTATATGTTCCTTTCCTCAGCTTACTCCCTTTCTTTGTACATCCTATTCCTTGTAGACTTATTTTGTTCAGGTACAGTAGTATGCTTCTTTCTCTTTCTTTTGGTGGGTATCCCGTTTTCCAAAAGTTAGAATGTCATTTTTTTTTCTTAAAGCTTTTACCCGGCTGTCACCTCCCTTTTCCTCGAACTTATTATTTTATCCTATGGGGTTAACAGTATCTATATAGTCGTAAGGTTGATTATTTCTGTGTTATTCTATGCATATTATTTTTTTTTTATGCGTTATCTCCCTTTCTTTGTCGTTCGTTTATTTTCTCTCTTCCTATTCGTGATTTTCCGACTCTCCTTTTCTATCCCCTGCAGAGGACCTGGAGAATTCGTATGGTGCTTTTGGCTAAATCGTGGGCTTCCTGTACCATAGCCGGGCTTATCTCTTTGTCATAATCGCTATAAACGCGGTCAGGAAGGATTACAATGTGCCGTACACTGATTATGTCTTCCTGGCAAAGGACGCATTGGTTCGAAGCCATGGCGCACTCGTAACAAGCTACCGCGTGCGCACAGGGAATGTAAATTCCCGATACCCGATTTCTTCCGCAATAACGGCAGAGATTTTCGAAAACGATGTCGTCTAGTCTGAGTCCCGGCGCAATGAATCCACTGGGTAAATGGTCTACGAGAACGTTTTTCTCATGCTCATGCAGCGGCGCTTTTTCTGCGGTGCTTGGCTTAATTTTCTTCTGGCAAAACGTTCTATAATGCTCCATCACCTCGGCCACGGTTGGCCCGGCGTCTCCCTGTCTACCCGCTTCCTTGATATACTCGTGTCCTTTTCTCTCCAGCAGGTATGAGCAGTTCCTGTGCCTACGGGCATGTTCCTTCCATGGATCGTCGCTGGGAATCCACCGGTGTAACACGATTCCGCATGAGAAACACTTTACTCGATCATCCTTTTGGAGATAGAAGAATCCCGCATCGGCCATTCTTTCGGGGGTCTGTTCCAATGCCATGGGTCAGTCTTCATAGGTTTTAAGCCGTTGTTCATATGTGGAATGCTCTAAAGGATTTGTTGGTTCAATGTTGATTATTTGACTATATCTAGGTTTTTCCAAAAATCCTTGGACAATCCTCGGTGCGTCGGGCGTGGGTTTTGCCTCGTTAGTCACTCCAGGGGGTACGATTTTGTCGTTGATAGTCGCGGATTTTTGCGCAAAGTGCGGGGGCACTGGAGCTCTCATTTTCCATGGCTGGTGTGTTGCTGGTTGTATTGGTTCTTCTCCACTTCGAGTTGATTCGGACGTGCCAGAGGTGCTCCTTGTCTTCCTCTTACTGCTTGGCAGAGTATCTCCTTTGTTTCCCACTACCGCTGTCCTTTGTCCGCTCGGAGCTTCCTTGTCGGGTGACCGCAGGCTCCCTTCGGCTGGCCCGAGGCTCGAGAGAGAGAGAAACTGCTGTTTTCTTTAGCTTTACTTGTTTCCTGACTACCGGGGATAATTCCGCTCCTTTTCCCACAATCCATCCGTAGTTCAGGGGTGTTGGGAGGACCGGGAGGGCTTGGGGGAGGCGGGGGCAGTTCTGGGGTGTTTGGGAAGGTTGGTGGAGTCGGAAGGATTATTGCTCCAGATGCTGTTAAACGCACATAGTGTTCGACCGGTGGGTCCTGCTGACACGTGGGCGAATTGTTTTGCATCCACGAGGGGACCTTTCCTCTCCTTCCATCCTCTCCTACTCGTATATTGCCGCAGGGAAGTCCACGTGCAAAACGGCATTCCGTTGATTCTAATTTATGCTCCCTGAGAGGATCCTCGCCGATTTTCCAATCATGTAATATTATTCCGCATTCAAAATAAATGACATCGTCGCTTAATCCTTCGTAATAAAATCCGGCGGCAGCGAGTGCCTGGGGTTTCAGGTAGGGACGTGGCCATCCAGCGAAACTTTTTACTCTCTCGGACTCACGCCGATATCTGTGGTATTGAGGTTGCTTTCTTTTCGGTTCCTGAGCCGTGTTTTCCGAAGGCCCTGTCGGCTCCCCCTCGTCACCTGTTCCCATCATTTTTGTATAGGTATGTGTGACTTCTTTACTCGTTCAGGGTGAACGACACACGTTCTTCCTTTGAGTTGGAGGCGCAAATTTCCTTTTTCCAAAATGTCCAATATCTCGAAAGGTCCTGTATATTGATCTCCTAATTTCCCTGGCTTTGGCCCTTTAAGCAGAAAGACGGGTTCGCCAACCTTGAACGTAACTGGGTTGATGCGGCGGTCTCTATATATCTTGGCTTTTTCCTTGGACGCTATGAGGTTTATTCTTCCTATATTTTGAATCTCATGTATTTGTGTAACTAGTCTCGTTAAATAGTCGTCGTACGTCGCGAGTTTGTCGAGGTCATCGAGAGGGAAACTCGAGGGGGTTCTCGCGATTCTTCCGAATACCATTTCATAGGGCGTGTGTCTCGTACTTTCATGAACGTTTGTATTGTAATTGAAAATAGCTAATTCAACCCAATCGTCCCAGTTATTTTCCTGGTTTGTATATTGCTTGAGATATTCGCCCAGAGCGTGATGCGATCTTTCTAACGAACCGTTTGATTGTGGGTGAAACGCGGTAGTTTTGATTTTCTTGATTTTGAACAATTTCGAAATTTGTTTCATAAAATTGCTCAGAAAGTTCGTGCCTTGGTCAGTTAGTACGGCTCGTGGAGAACCGAACTTGCAAATAAATCTCTTGACAAATGACTCGGCTATGGTTACTGCCTTGGCGTTCGGTAGAGCTACCGCGATCGAGAATTTTGTTAACTGGTCCTGTATAGTGAGTATATATTCGGTTTGTTTGTGAGTCTTTGGCAGCGGTCCCACGATATCCATTGCGATTTTTTCGAAAGCCGTGGGAGGCGTGTCGGTAATTACCATCGGTTGTTTTGTCTTGACTCTAACTAATTTTTTCAGCTGACAATTCAAGCATCTTTTTATAAAATCCTGTACGTCTTGCTTGAGATTTTTCCAATAATAATCGTGTCGAATGCGATTGTATGTTTTGCTTACACCTCTGTGTCCGCCGACGGCCGAGTAATGTTTTTCCGTTATTATTGCCTCTCGCTCTTCTTCTTTTGGTTCTTTGATAATCCCTAAGCAGCCTATTATTTTTATATCCGTTTCTTGAAACAATTGATGAATTTGGATTATAATATCTTCCCAACGTACATTGCAAATCGCGTAAGATTTTGCCACACTAATTGATCGTAGGGTTAACTCTTCTGCGAGGTTTCGGCAGCTTTTTAAACTTACGATGATGTTTTCAAGGATTAGTGTTGGTCCATCCCGTATTTCTGCCCGGATAGGCAAGGCAATTAAATATTTATTATTCCTTTTGGACAAAACTTTTGCCTCTCGTAATTTTAACTTTCTTAAATTGGGCATTTCTTCTCGGTCCACTAACGATTGCGCCCCCTTATCCATCGGCAGTCCCCTAGTGTCTACAAAAAATATCATGCTATCTTTACGACTGTAGAAAAGATCCCGAGTCTGCTGAATAGTTTTAGAATTTTCCCGTCTCCTTTGGTTGTTCGTTAAATTGCCTTCGCAATCCTCCTCTGCATCCTCCTCTGCAATCTTCCTCTGCATTCGCTGTCGCGGGTACGGTGAGGGGCGTTTTCGTCGTCGGAATTCTCCAAGTCGCTGTAGACCAACGGTTGGTGAGCAACTTTTTTTCTTATAGGATTGTCCTCCATATCGCTATCTTTATCTGATGGTTCGGTGTCATTCTCAATACTCTCACAATTTTCGGGCGCCGGTGGAGGTACGCCGTTTTCGTGCATCCTGCTGTAGCTTATCCTAGTATCGGTCTCTTCGTTAACTTCTCGGTTGGAGCTTTCCTTAAGGGTTCCCAGGTCTTCCTGTCCCGGCGTAGGCCCCTTTCTTCGTTTTAAATTTTTATGACTTTTTGATGGTCCGGCTGAGTGGACTTTCTCGTAGTCCCCGTCGCCAAAATCATCCTCGCTGTCCTTTGACATGTAACCTTCCTGCGCTCCATCGGTTGGTCCAAGGATGCCGCTTGTCGAAGGTTCACACATATCCTCGTGGTCTGGAGGTTCCCATGGCTCCTCGTCGGCTTCTAATAAAGCATCGTCTGGATCTATGGTTTCGTCTACGTCCTCGTCGCTGTCCAAAGCTCGATAATCGGCGATTTCTTCGACAGTTAATCCTCGAGCTGGTTTATGACGCGTCTTAGTCGCGGGGTTGGTGCGAATTATAAAGATTCCATCGGGATTACTGGGTTCACAGACGGGGTTCCGAGAGAGAGCGTCAGCGTTTACATTTGTTTTTACTGCTTTGTATACCACATCATATTCATATTCGGCTAGTTTCAGACGCCATTTTAAAATTTTCGAGTTGCCGTCTGTGGCCCGGCGGAACCATAACAGTGGTTTATGATCCGTTACGACTGTGAATTTGCGTCCGTACAAGTAAGGACGGTAATGAAGGATGCAATATACTATCGCAAGAGCTTCTTTTTCGTAGGTATCGTATCGCTCCTCGGTTTTGTTCAGCGCACGGAAAGCATAAGCGCACGGATGGTCATGGTTAGCTATCCCGATAGCTATCCCGGAGGAATCAGTCGTTAAAATGAAAGGCTTCGTGAAATCTGGGTACCGTAACACAGGTGCTGTGCATAATTTCTCCTTTAAAATTTCGAAAGCCCCTTGTTCCTCCTTATCCCATTCGAAAGGTATTTCTTTCCGAAGAAGCAGAGTGAGTGGCTTTGATATTTTTGCGTAACTTTCGATAAATCGTCGGTAATAGCCCGTTAGTCCTAAGAATTGTCGAATATTTTTAACGTTTTTGGGCTGAGGAAATTCGCGAACTGCCTCGAGTTTCCTAGGATCGGGCATAACGCCGTCGTTGCCGATGACATGTCCTAAATAAGCGACTTCTCTTTTTAAAAATTCGCATTTATCCGGTTGTAGCTTTAAAGTTGCTGCCTCAAGTCTCTTCATTAGCTCTCTATAGATGGTTTCATGCTCATCTAATCCTTGCGAATAAAGAACGATGTCATCTAAGTATACGAATATTCCTTTTCCCAGTAATCCGCTGAGAGCGAGATCCATAGTTCTTTGGAAAGTGGGCGGAGCGTTCCAAAGTCCGAACGGCATTCGAACGAACTCGAAATGGCCCCTCGGCGTCGTAAATGCGGTCTTATGTCGGTCCAGGGGACTGACTTCTATTTGATGAAATCCTGATGTTAAGTCGAACACGGAAAAATACTTCGCACCACCTAATTGGTCCAGTATCTCGGTGATGTTAGGGATGGGATAAGCATCGGCAATTGTTTTTTCATTAAGGGCCCGATAGTCGAATACCACCCTCCATTTCTTGTTTCCTTTTGAGTCGTTCTTTTTCGGTACTACCCACACAGGGCAATTATAAGGAGAGGTTGATGGTATTATCACTCCATTCTTTAGCATATCGTCTACTTGTTTTTCTATTTCGTCCTTTGTACATTCCGGCCAACGATATCCTCTTGTATTAATGGGAAGATCATCCGTCGTGGGAATTCGATGTTGCAATATCGTTGTGTATGTTAATGCTTCTCCCGGCAAGTGATAAAGATGGGCGCTGCTTCTCAATAAATATTCGATGCTAGCTTTTTCTTCTATATCTAACTCATTCAGCCGAAGGAGAGATTTTATCTTTTCGAAATGTTCCCCTGAATCCGAGATTGTGAGCGTAAAACAGAAACTTTCTCTCAAGAAGGGTTGAAGGCAACGGGAGGCATTAATGGAACGTAGTGTCTCCGCAAGTTTGAGATTTACAACGGTATAGCTTTTACGGTCTTTCGAAAGGGTTTCATTATTGTATATTCTTCCCTGGTTACAAGGTTTCTTATTCGTCGAGTATTCCACATATCGCATGGCCATACTAACTTCTCCGTAATTTGTTGACAAAGTTCCCATTTCCTTGAGATCGGTTTCATTCTCCTCATGGGTTTGTGCGTTTGGCTTCGTAATTTCGTGATTATTCGTACTACATTCTTTTTCCTTTTCTTGTCTCTCCGCCTCATTCAAGCGGTTATAAATTTCGTCGACCTCCGACTCTTGGACCTGACCACTGTAAACTCCTTCGGTCATACTTAGACTCCTGGTAGTACCTGGGCTCACGTCACAGTCCGTGGCGACAACAGAATTATTTTCTACATTTTCCTTATTAACTCTAACTTCTTTCTCCTCTTGCATCGGTGTTAAAACGAAATCATCACGAAATCCCTGGGCCTCACTTGGTACCCCTGTGGATTCGTGTAACGACATATTTATGGATTCACTCGATATTTCTTTAGATACACAATTGTCTTTGTTACTCCTTTCAGAAAACACCGGCGTTTCTCCGGTCACAATAGTTACATTATTTGGTTCGACTGTTATTTCTATTTCCTGGGTTTTATTTTCGGTATCTTCGTTCGTCTTTCCTGTATACATCCTGCTCTCCTTGGGTTTATTGTCCAGGGGTCCCTCGGGCTCCGATTTCACCGAGGGCGCAGCATCTGCGGGACTTCCACTGTCTTTTTTATTACTCATTTTTCATTTCTCTATGCTTGTTTCTGTTTCCGTTATTAATTCCAACACTGGTACTTGCAGCTTGATCGTATGTGGATTATTATTTGTTACGTAAATGTACGCTTTTCCATTCTCGTTGGTCACTAATCCAGTTTCTATTTTGACTCCCCCCCCCAGCTTCTAAGGTGGGCAAATATCCCTCGCGGACTTCCAGGTTTCTTATTCGAACAAAACAGAGTTTTCGTGTTTGCCCCGGAATTACTATAGTTTCTTGAGTAGCGAAAGGAATTTTTAGTTCTTGCATTTTTAATCGTCGTTTTTCGTAATCAATTACTACTCTATTTCCATCCAAATATTCTGATCCCAGTATTCCTCCTTCATTGATGGGGAAATTATTTTCTACTACATGAAACGTGGCGAATCGTCCGAAAACTTCGAGCGTCACACGTCCGAGAGTGTATATCGATATAGTGGTAATTCCGTTCAGTTGTAAAATTTCGGTATTATCGATTGGCGTTGTTGAATTTACAAATTCCCTTTTAATGATGTTTGGCCCAGCTCCGGTGTCAACCATCATTATTATAGATGTTGTTAAATTTTTACTTGTTAATTCTATCGTGGGGACGCTACTCTCTCGGTGTAATTTTATCGTGCGTATTTTTACTGCTCGTGCGGATTTGATGCTACCGAGATCACATGTATTGGGTGCGTGATCTGGGTGGTCCCCGCTGCACCCGTCGTCGGGAGACCGTTGGAGTTTCCCAGAGACGTATTATATCGCGATTCGTTCGCCTTTTTCGCCGGGCATTCCCGAATGAAGTGACCAGGTTGCTTGCAATAGTGACAAACGCTCGTTGTTTTTGGATCGCCTTTGACGGTATCTGCGAATGATTGTTGCTGAGAAGCGGCGCATTGAGCTTGATTGTGGCGATACGGACATAGATAAGCACCATGCCCATTCTTTTTGCATATTTGACATACGATGTTGGCAGTCTGCGCGAACTGCAAACCCTGCAGCACGGGGTTGTTACGAGCATTTTGATTGCTCGTTATTTTTTTAGCGTGATTCGGCAGCAAATGACAATCTTGCACCGTGTGTCCTTGATTTTTACATAATTGACAAGTGGTAGAAGACTTCTCTTGATTCGATGGAGGGAATAATTTGTAGCATCGGTCTGCGGTATGACCTCTTTTGTCACAATGCTGGCATACGGTGATTGCAGGAGTATTAGGCGAAGGATTATTGTTTTTCTTCGGAGGGAATAGCTGAAAGCATTTGCTCGCCACGTGCCCCTTTTTGTCACAGTTCTGGCAGGTAGGTATTACCTTTTCCTGGCTACGTGAGTCCTTTAACTCCGCTGCCTTGTTTCCAGGTTTCTCTGGTCAGTTCACAGCTATGTGTCCTGTTTTGCTGCAAAGCTGACACTCTGGTGTCTCGCTGATAATTGTCCGGATAGATCGTTTACCCTCGACTCTCGCATCCTTTGTATTTTCTGAACTCCTGATACCTTCTCGCAGCGCGGTTCGGGCTATTAATTGTTTTTCGATTTTTACAGCCCTTTTTACTATCTCGTCGATCGTTCCTTCGGTTGTCATTCGTGCCTCGATTTCGGGTTTTAGCCCTTGTATGAAACACGGCGGGAGGCTGGCGGCAGTATTATCCCTGAAAGCTTTATCCGCGGGTTCGTTATTTTCGGATTCATAGGCTTCCAGAATTTGGAAACCCAAATCGCGGGTTCTGTTTGCGTATGCTACTACAGTTTCTTCAGGTCGCTGGTATATAGAACCGAGTTCTCCCTGCAATTGGTATATGTTCCTTGCAGGTGCGTAGATGCATTTTAAGAATTTATGTAATTCTTTCATGCTTCCGAATGTTTGTTGCGCTATGGATCGTCGTGCTTCCTCGACGATTTTTATTCTGACTGCCTTAACTAGTTGCTCCTCGCTGGAAGCATCTAGCATTTCCAATGCTTCCTCGCAGCATTGAATAAACAAATTCAAAGAGGTATTAATGCCATCATATGTGGGGATGACGCCCAAAGCGTCTTTGAGAGACACCTTTAATCCGGAATTAGCCATGTCGTTCTTTCTTTCTGTCCGTGCAGGTTGGTCCCGTGGAGTATCTTTGATGTGACTTCCTGTGTTCTTTACTTCGGGTGTTTCGGTTTTACCCGTGATAGTTTTGTTGAGATCGGTAAGAGATTGTCTTTGCTCCACAGGGCTATTTAGTTTTGTTTACGGCTTGGTACCGGTATTTTTATTTTTTTCGTTGAGTTGATTCGCGCCTTCTCCTATAATAGGATACAGGTTACGCTTAACTGTGTCAAGTTGTGAGAGAGAGGTTCTTGGCACAATGAGTTCGCCTTCTGGTGTATAAAATTCCTCCTCGCTCGTATCAAATTCAGCGTGGCTTTTATAAATCGTCTCGTCAAACAAAGATAGGTATGTTTTTGACCCTATGTCCTTTTCAGAGAAATTGTCAATGATAGTTTGTGTGCTCTCGTCGTCGGATTCGTTGGTTGTTTCGAAGGAATGGGAAACAGGGGTATCGGGCCTTCGCGATGGGTCAACGGGCGCTCCAAAGACCTTCCGTTCGGTTAGTCCGTATCCCTCGGTTCTCAATTTTTCGTCCGCCAAAGTCAGGGCCTGAGCTCTAACCCTTAATAGTTCGTATTGTTCCTCTAGGTATTATTGATCCGCTGTATCCTTGTCTGTTTCTTTTCCTTTGGTTACTTCTTCCGTTATCTGTATTGGAATTTCTTCTTTCGTGGTTTGTATCTCTTCCTCAATGTCTACCTCTTCTTCCTCCTTTAGGGGTTCGGTTATTTCTAATATCTTTTTATGAGCGGTGTTTTCCGCAGCGTGCACTGACTTATTACCTCTGCCACTTCTTCGTTCGTTTACGTACGTGTGCACTATATGATCAGGGATAGTGGTGTTGGATCGGGTTGAACGGGTGGGACGAGACAGTGGTTCGCTTCCTTTTTCGGGGTTAGTAGAACTCATTTAGATTTCCGAGAGGGAATGAAGGAGAATTATTACGTTGGTTTCTTCGCAATTTGTTGTTTTATCGTTTTTCTTTTATTTATTTTTTCCTGATTTGTCTGCTCTTACTCTTATGGGAGCGTGTTTTAATGAACGATATTTTGTGTTTCGTGATCAATTTTACCTTTGGGTAGCGGTTAGATATGAATAAATGGCAATAATTCCTAATCAATTTTCTCAGAACCTTCAGAATGGATTTGGCTAGCATGTAGAAAATTAATTGTTTCACTTCTCCCTTTTTTTTTTGATAACTGGAATAATTAATAATCTACCGGAATTCGAAGTTACTGGAACCAATTTTCGGGGACAACAAATGTTTCTGATGGTTTTATAGGCGCGATTATTAGTTGCACTTTTTCAATTTTAACTATTTGTGGTTTATCCTCAGATATCTGGGTAAAAGTTTTTTCCGCGAGGGGTTCCCTCCAAATTTCACAAACTATTGTCTCTTCAGGAGTCAAATACAGAAAATCTAGTTCTACCGTTTTTCCCGTTGATCTATCTTCTAGCGGTGTCGGGTCAGGTTTTTCTTCGCCCGAGGGTTTCTGTAGGCTACCGTGAAGTTCGTTTTTAATCCCCTGTTCCAGTAATGCACGTAGGGCTTGTTGCCAGCCCCCTCGATTTGGCATAGATTCCTTTCTTTTCCCCTTTTTTTTTTATTATTTATACACAAGGTAGGATGTTCTGGTACTGTTATTTTCAAGAGAGGTATTAGCGTATGTTTTTAGGAGAAATGTTTGCGTATGTTTGTGAGAATGTTTGCGTGTGTTTGTGTTTTCATCAATTTGTACTCCTCCAAGAGGCGTTTGAACAAATGATGGCTTATTACTAGGTTGTGTTACTTCATCAACTTGTACTCCTCCAAGAGGCGTTTGAAGAAATTATGGCTTATTACTAGGTTGTGTTACTTCATCAACTTGTACTCCTCCAAGAGGCGTTTGAACAAATGATGGCTTATTACTAGGTTGTGTTACTTCATCAACTTGTACTCCTCCGAGAGGCGTTTGAACAAATGATGGCTTATTACTAGATTGTGTTACTTCATCAACTTGTACTCCTCCGAGAGGCGTTTGAACAAATGATGGTTTAGGTAGGAAGGAGGAAGTGCAAGGAACGTGTATAGTTATATTTTTTTTTTTTTGTAAAATTATCTCTTTTTTTTATAATAAATTCTTTCAGACAAGCACTCTAATGATCCCGGACGAGCCCCCAAAATTCTGTTACGTCCAAACTAGCGTTCTTTTAATTATCCTAGTTTGCGTTGTAACAGTTGCCTCTTGTTACTATCGCACGCGCTGGTCAGGTGGGTGTTGAACCGAACTTTACCACACCCGGTGTCGATAAAGAGAACAACGTTGCTCCTTTTAAAGCCTAACCTTGCGGAAAATTGCTTGGGATGGAGCCCTTAAGAATGCTTGTCGCATCTGTGTCTTAGGGTGTCAACTAATTGGTAGTGGTTTCGGTGTCTTTGTGACAAAGAGAGAGATAGAGCGGAAATCTTCAGTGGGACGGCGGCTACCTGCCGGCTTCTGGCCAGGTGTCGGAACGCGGGGTACAGTAAAAGGAAAATCTCGAAGAAACTTTATAAATTACTGGGTCGCGAGAACGGAAATAAGATCATGCGTGATTAATAATTTGGTAGAAATGTACTTACGGTTGTAAACGATGAGTTGCAGGTGCTCATTCACTTTGTTCTCGTGGTTTGAGTTCGTAAATGAGTAGAAAAGGTGAATAAAATGTTTCACGAAAATACGAGGAAAATTAACACTGGTTTTTAATGCCAAAAAAAATTATCTGGGTGATACAATTGGTAAAAAGTTCAATGAAAATTGTACTGTACGAAGTTCTCGATTTTTATCGAAACTTCAAAATTAACCTCAGTAGTTTTTCTCGTCGTTTTATATAGTCTAAATCGGTTTCTTTAAAATGATACTTTGAAATGAATATTTCTAACGTCGGTGATTTCAAATGGTCCAATGGTCCCGAACGCACAATTTCCGGGGTTTTTATACCATTTTCTTGGTGACAAATAGAGGGGATTTTGTTATAGGAGTGTCTTTTTAGGCACTCACTATAACAATAGGCAAAGAGTGCCTATTAAAATGACCATCGAGGCTTCTTCACACAGCTTTCGATGGGGATTCCCCGCAGCGTATGCTCCAAAAAAATTAGTTTTTGAGAATTTACTTCGGTGTACCTCCAACTTCATGCGCAGTTAATTTGAAGTGACTCCGATGACTGGAAATATTTTTTTTAGCCTGCGGTTGAATAAAAATAGCTTTTTCACTGAATTTATCTTCTCGGACGTCCGTATCACAGTGTAACTTTGGATGGTGCGAACCAATTTTGTTCTCCTTCGCAGGAGTGTTTTATCACATCATGACTATTGTGCACAAACATTTTGAAACTACTGCGAAGCCTTTAATGAGTTGTTCCAAAATAAAAATTCAATTTTGTTCCGCTAAATGTCCGTACGGTGCTCCAATTATGAAGTCTACGAACCAAATTTTTTCTTTTTCGCAGCATTATTTTATTTTATCGAAAGCACTATGCACAGCAAATTTGAAGACATTCTAACATTTCTTAATATTTTTATTCTACAATTATTTCTAGTGAGGAATTATTTCTAGTGAGGAATTATTTTAAAGGTTATGTTACTTTAATTTTCCAAAAAACAATTTTTCATCATGTCAGAAAAGAAAATTTGGTTGCGAAAAATAAAACACGAAATATCACATATTGATTTACAAATATTAGCCCTTTTTATTTCGAAAATAATATATTTTGAACGAAACCATTCACAATATTTTACAATACATCATTCACATTCGTAATAAAAATCATAAATTTCACGGGTGCACTGAAAAACTTGGTTATAATTTCACAAAGAAGAATCATCGAATATCCAAAATTATTGCAATTTGCCAAATAAAATTGAAAACAATCGCGACTATTTATTTTTTTTCCGTTCATTCTATCTGTCAAACTTTGGAAGCCGACGACAATTCCATAGTAGACGTGATAAAGTTCGCACACGCCGCGACGTTCGTATTTTGTGGCGGGCATTTTTAATGTATATTACTTTAAATATTGGGAACCTGCAATTTAATTTTTTCAAATCTCTAACATTATTTCGAAACAAAAAAAAATTCAAATTTTACCTCGAATTTTTCCAACCACCCTTCTATTTTGTTTTCAAATGTTTCAATATTCCTATCTCAAAACAAAAAAAAACGACAGAAAAATAAAATTTCTCGAATTTCTCGTCTCCAATCTTTCACTTTCGTACAGAGACAATAACGAATTGATTCTGTCTATTATGGGGAAGAGAAAAAACGTTTAAAGTATTGTAACGAATATAGCTGACTAGCTAACGGATGTAGCTGACTATTTATTAAGACACACGATATTAGTTAGATTGACAATAGACGAACGTACGGACGATCGATACGATATCGATCGTCACGACAAAAAAGTGTGGACGGGACTTTAAAAGCGAGCAGACGTGTGACATTTCGTGATCGGGATAATTAGCGTTTATCATTAGTAATAATATCCGCCCCAAATCCAAATACGCGTGTTATTCATTCGCTCGGTCGTTACAGTATTATAAACGAATTCTCTTATATATCGACAGCCGAAGAGCCCTCGCAGTCGAATTCATCGAGAAATTGAATTTTTTAAAAATATTTTGGACGCATCCAAGACACTACAACTTTTTATTTGAGTAACGTACTACTTCCTCATCAATACACGATAAGAACCAAGATGATATCTATGTTTGTTCTCGAGATATCATTTTTTTGCTACAACGGTTAATATCGACTAAATTTCATTGAGAATCGTAACAAAAAGCAAATTTTTCGAACACTCGGTTCCTGTCCAGAGACAATAACAAAGTGATTCCATGTATTCTAGGGAAGAAAAAAACATTTAAAGGGATGCATTTTAAGGGGACATTAGACCCGAATGGTAAATGGTGTTGGTGTTGGTGTTGGTGTTGGTAAATAATTTGTGTGTTTGTTTTATACCCATTAAATCTGGTCATAAGTGTTAAGCCAATAAAACGAACTTTACTAGATATGATTTGATTCGTTACATTAATTTGATCAAGTTCTACGCGATGCAATGCCTTATATTTGTCTCGTGTTTGAATATTTAACAATTTATCATCGAACAGAAAGGAAATATCAGTTGTGAATAATAATAATCAAGTTGTATAAAAACGAAATGTTTTTATTCGATAAAGGTTAAACTATGAATCAATTTACATAATTGATAAATGTTTTTCCCCCATACGTTCTTCCGAGATGAAACGCACAGCGCGACGTATAACCATATTCGATACGTAGCGCATAACGTGATCATAAGTGTGATCATACTTGATACGGAGCGCGTAGCGCGACGTGCGTATAAGTTAAAAACGCAGCGCGTAGCGCGATGTATATCCCTGCGTGTGCCTCAAAAAATGTCCCAAAGGGAAATTTTTCGGGGGGTTTGGAGGGCGGAGCCCACCAACAAGAGCCTCTGCACCCGCAGAGCAGGATTTATTTATTATGTACTTGACGTACGTTTTTTACTTAAAAAAAAAAACGTAGTTTTGGGAGATTTCGCTTATTTTTGAAAGTCGATAAATAATTGCATTCAATTCGCAGCGATGCAGTCGCTTTCTTGATTTCTCAGCAATGGAGTCCCTGCGTTAAATCTGCAGCGATGAAATTGCTGCATTGATTTTGCACCGATGAAGTCGCAGCGTCAAATTTTCAGAAATGAAGTTACTGCGTCAAATTTGCAGTGATAAAGACGCTCCGTAAATTTTGTTGTGATGAAGTTCGCTGCGTAAAATTTGCACCGACGAATTCGCTGCGACAAATTTGCAGCGATGAAGACGCTGCGTCTATTTTGCAGAAATGAAGTCGCTTCCTCAAATTTGCAGTGATGAAGTAGCTGCGTAAAATTTGCACCGACGAAGACGCTGCGTCTATTTTGTTGCGATGAAGTCACTGCGTCAAATTTGCAGCGATGAATTCGCTGAGTCAAATTTACGGCGATGAAGATAACCACTGAAATGTTGCCCGGAACACATTTTAATAAATCAATATACTAATCAATAAATGACTCACTCTCAAATAGATAAATTCGAAATTCACCCGTGAATAATATCCAAAAAAAAAAAATTACTTTTGTAATAAAAGTTCGGTTATGTTCGAACAATTACTAACAAAATTATAACAAAAAAAATTAGTAGTCGGCCTCGATCTCGAAATATTACTGCGTCTTTCGATGACCTTCATGGAATATCCACAGATATTTTGTCGTGCACAGAAAACACAGATAAAAATGAATATTGAGAAATCCATCGAGAAACATACTGCCCAGCTGCAAGCACAACCTCAATTCGACTTTTGGCGGCGTTAGCGGCCAAACGCGGTGTACGAATCCACCAAATGGACGTGGTAATCGCCTGCCTCAACGGCGAACTGGAAGAGAATGCACATATGGAAATCCCCGAAAAACTGCGAGAAGTGCTAAAGAAAATGATAACCGGAAAACACGTCGGTTCAAGCGCCGAAATAATACGAAAAAAGGAAGTCACGCAAATCTTGGCGCGCTGGCTCGCGGCACTGGACAAAAAACACGACCGCGTATGCCTATTGAAGAAAGAAAAGTACTGCAAACTCACTACGAAACTGAAGCAAATGGGGATGCAACCAACGGGGCAAGACCCATGTTTATTCACTGCACAGCGAAAGAGTCGCTCGATGATCGTGGCGATTTATGCCGACGACATGCTTATCGCTACAAACGTCCCGAGCTAGTTAAGGGAAACGAAACAATCGCTTTCAGAATCGTTCGAAATGAAAGACCTCGGACCCGTGAACAATTGCCTCGGGATCGAGTTTCAACAAGAGAAAAACATGTACAGCGTCAGCCTAACACAACGGAAATACACTGAGGCCATTTTAGAACGCTTCGGAATGCAAAACTGCAAACCAGCGAAGACACCGATCGACACGAACATACAACTAACGAGAACGACACAAGCGAACAAAACAGCGATGGAAAAATACCCGTATCAACAGTTAATTGGGGCACTCATGTACCTCGCAGTATCGACGAGACCCGATCAAGAGACGCGGTAGCGTCTCGACGCCAAGTAGTTTAAAAAGTTAAAAGTCCGCGCGGTGAGTTCGCGCGCGTCGAGCGCTACCGTATCCTTATACGCCAATATTGTGCCCCCTAAATTTGACATTTTTTTTCTCGGAAACGAGACATCGGATCTAAATTCTGAAGACACTTTCATGATATAAATCGAATACAAGTTTTAAAATGCGCCTGGAATCAGCCCGATCGGTGCGCGAAATGATGAGATATCGCGATATCGCCCGAAAAATCCTCACTTTCATTATAAAAATTATTCTTTAGAGATTTTTTCGACTGTCATTTGTTTGTCCGATGTCCCATGATGCCTTTATGTTGCGTTCGTGCGTCCATGCGTGTGTCGTGCATACACAACTGTATAAGCAGAACGAACGATCAGCGGTTTGCAATTTTCCAAGTGTCAGTTCGTGAATACAGCAACTAGTAATATCCGTATCCGCGATCCGTAAATAGTACGCTCACACTGAGTGATCGAAAAGAAGGTTAATTAGAGGTTATTTATAATTTCATTTTTTCGTGAAAATTAGTAAAAAAAGACCCTCTCGTGCGGTTAAAAAATGGGTCGTTCGTCTGATAAAATTGTTCAAATAATCGCGGACGAGAGGTCATTTCAATTGATAAATATTGTGCGTGTGATACAAGAAAAATTGTGTCATGCGGATTCTGAACGTTATCAAGTAATAAAACATTTTTTTTCAATAAATAATAATAGAATAATAAATAAAAAAAAGAATGAAATACATAATAAAAAAACATTTTTTTTTCCAAAAAATATAAAAAATGTCGCCACGTAGTTTAAATAGTTTTTAAATAGGTTTGTGAAAATAAAAAACTCGTAAAATGATCAAAAATCATATGAGCCAAGTGGAAATAAAATAAACTTGGCGAGTCCTTAGAATACAAACAAATGGAGTTGCATCGAAAGTAAGAACGAGCAAAGTTTTTTTTTATTGTCACTTGGCTCATATGATTTTTGATTATTTTACGAGTTTTTTATTTTCACAAAACTATTTAAAAACTATTTAAATTACTTGGCGACATTTTTTACATTTTTTGGAAAAAAATGTTTTTTTATTATATAACATACGCTGTAAATTTCATGAACCAGTTCAACACAAACTACTCTACGGAGCACTGGGTGGCCGCCAAACGGATACTAAGACATTTAAAGGGCACTGCGGACCACGGACTCCGGTACCAAAAAACGAACAAACCAATCTATGGAGTACTCGACGCGGATTGGGGAGCGAACACCATCGATGGATGGTCATACACCGGGTACGCATTCATTCTCGCAGGAGCAGCGGTTTGCTGGGACCAGCGAAAACAACGCACGGTAGCGTTGTTGAACGTCGAAGCCGAGTACATAGCACTGACAGAGGCAACAAAAGAAGCAATATACCTCAAAGACATGTTACTCGATATGCGAACGCAGTGCGACAAGGTCACGCTGTATAACGACAATCAAGGAGCTCAGCGACTGGCCAACAGCATCGGGACACACAACTCGAGAACGAAGCACATCGATTTGCGCCACCACTTCATACGTGAACGTTGCACGTCCGGCGAAATCGAATTACAATACTTATCGACCACCGAAATGCCCGCTGACATCTTAATTAAAGGATTACCTGGAACCAAACACGTGAGCTGTCAAAACGGACTTGAAATGACGACAGCGCGTGAGTGAGGCTTATTACTTTGCGGGGGAGTGTTTGGGATACAAAATAATAGAGCCCGAAACGGTCAGGTGGTCCTCCCGCCACTCATCAGACAAGGACAAGTTAGTCTCGCGTTCGCTACCGTTCGACACGCACGCGGCATCGTGCGTACCCATCGTTGTATACTTACCAATAATAATAAATACTCAGTTTACATTGCAACACGAGTTGCCCCCCCCCCCTTTTTATTCGCCTCCAATAGCCCTAAACAAATGAGTTCGTCGACCACGAGTCGATCCGACTTTACCCTCGACATCTCCTTCGTCCGCGAGCGCAACGACGGTAAGCGTGCTATTACCATGCGCATAACACTCATCTCTAAACTACACGATCATACTCGAAAAACTTCGGCTTTAATATTATAAATATGGCTATGTTGTACGCCGCCTTTTTCGGCATACGCTTTTCCGATCGTCGGCTTTTGCGCGATCTGGAACAATTAAAAACACACATACACACACACACACACTCGTAATTAAATATCGATTTAATATAATCAAAAATACTTACCCATGCGATACGATCCTTGTTGACTCTCGTGGCGATGATCCTCGGTGACGTCCTTCCGCCTTGTTACCTAAAACAGGAAAAAATAACATAACTTAGTACAAATTTCAATTCCAATCAAACATTGGAATTTTACTTACCTCTTCATCGGAGAGTCGATGCGTCGACAAATCTCTCCAACGTTATCTTCGACGTTCTCTGCTGCGCCGAAAGACGCTCGTCTCATAATAATAATAATAATAATAACGATACAGAACGGTGGAGGCCTCTCAGACCAGCAGTTCGGCTTCAGGAAGGGTCGATCAACCATCGGAGCAATCCAGAGGGTGGTCGACTCCTTCCGAGACACAGACAGACACTGCCACGCAGCGTGGCCTATCGTGCTGCTGGCGACACTGGACGTCAGGAATGCCTTCAACTCGGCCAGGTGGGTCGACATCCTGGGGGCGCTCAGAGGCGGCTACAGGATTCCGCCGTACCTGCTCCGAGTAGTGGAGGATTACCTGCGAAACCGATGAATTACATACGAGACCAGAGGGGACGTCAAGTAGCTAGGGGTGACCCTAGATACAAAGATGACCTTCGGGCCTCACATACGAAGGACAGCTCAGAAGCTGGCCGAAAGGATAGCATCCTTAAGCCGCCTGATGGCAAATACGAACGGACCGAGACCGGGAAAACGGAGACTATTAATGTCAACAGCCCACTCGATTCTCGCTCTACGGCGCGGAGATCTGGGCAGACTCCCTGAAGACAAAAAAATACTGTCACGCAATGATGGCAGTACAAAGACAGAGCGCGCTGAGAATCGCTTGCTCCTACCGGACTGTCTCTGCACAGGCCGTTCTGGTGGTGGCGGGCGTAATTCCCATTGGCTTCTGGCATTCGAGCGCAAGAAGATCTATGGTAAGAGTGCAGATACAAGACGACAGGACGCGGCATCGACAGAAAGAGACAGGACGCTACAGATGTGGCAACAACGATGGACAGAAGAAACGACAGGAAACTGGACGAGACGACTGATAAAGGACCTGAGACTGTGGCTCCGTCGGGATTTTGGGGACGTAAACTTTTACGTCACTCAATTCCTGACGGGACACGGTTACTTTAGACGGTACCTACTATGACGTATTTTCCATCTATCGTTACGCGAAACTCAGAATCGAATCGGAACAGCAAAAAAAACGAAACTCGAAAACTCAAAGCCGCAGGACTTTAAGCGCGAAATCGAAAACGTCACCTTCGGCCGTCCACCCTCGCGGATGCATCGGCGTCCCGGTGGGCGCCAGTTAATTTTGTTTCGCCGGTGTTAACAACCGGACTAATCGGGAGGCCGGTGGAACAACCCGACCTCCGTAAGGACGAAAACGAACGATAAAACATCAACTAAATCAAACACCGATATACCCGCGAGAGCGAACGGTAGCGGAGTGCTCGGTTGCTCAGGATGCGGGTTATGGTAGAAGGGTCGCGATCCGTCGCCAATAAAATAGCGCGCGAAAAATAATTATTGTTGGCTTGGAGCCACGGGATCTCACGCACGTGCATCGCAAGTACTCAGCTGATCGAGGGATCGAAGCGAGACAAGCGACGACGAGCGCGACACGAGATCGATAATTCCCAATAAATCAAAAGACTCACCGAAAGCGCGTAAATTATCCAAAAGGACCGAGAACTGCATCCACGGATGCACGGGAACTTAACACAGATGCACCAAAACTCGAGAGCGTCAAACACGACGCATCGATCGAATAATCGACTCGAAGAATTCCTTTCGGAAAACTCCGAGGATAGCACACACTGGATAGCACGAACCACACGAGACTCGATCGCACTGACAGGTAGCGAGAACCCGTGAGAGCGAGCGAGACACCGATACTTCGCCGAGAGCGAACGATAGGCCGGCGTACGCGAAGCGCGACTCGAGAGAGACGCACTATACGACGGCCGACACCAGCGTAGCGGGAGCGCGAGAGAGAGCCCGAGTCGCCTCGAGGGCTGCTCGCGGTAGACTCATTTGCCTACGATAACGTACCGAGATCGTTATCATTATTATTACGGGAGCCTTGACCGAGAGCTACTGCCCTCTCAACCGTTACGAGACTTATCCGAATCGAGGCAATACTTGAGCGGTAATTTGAAGTATCTTCGCGATCGCTACCCATAGTCAATGCGTGAGATACAAGGCTCTTCTTACTCTAATGCAGCGCGAGGTGTTCCGTCCTCGCCTGTAACTCAACTCTCCGCCTGATCTCAACGCATTACACTTTGCTGTAGGGTGCCGGGTTTGCACCGGACTTTAGCGTGTTCGCGAGACACTTCGTCGAGTCTCTCTTTCCCTTGGGCCTTTATTTTGCTAACTTTACCCCACCAAGGGAGTTCGAGACTTCGACCAACGGAACGAAGCTAAAACGGTAACGGAATCTATATCAAAGGTTTAATTACTATTGTCTGGAAAGGTTTGTAGATTTATGAATTGCAATGCTAGCGTACTGTATCGGAAAGAGACGAAATAACTCAACCGATATCTCACGAGAGTTTAACGGTATCTTTAAGTCGCTGGGAGAGGCAGAAAACGGGAACGAAAGCGTTAGTTATCAGAATTTCCTTAGAAATACGATGTTCCTTTATTGTGTGACGGTGATTCCGAAAAATCACGTCACAACTCCTCACCCCTTAGGGGAGGTTTCGAACTAGAGTTCGAAACGGTAGTGGATGCGAAGGGTGCGAGAATGAACTCAAGCACCTTCTTCCTTGAGTTTAACCCAATGGGGTTGCGGGAGCTTTACGAGATCTTTACCTGGCGTAGCAGGTAACGGGAGCCACTGACTTCCTTCGCGGGGATCAGCGAGAGTTCGCGATCGCCTTCACGGAAAAGCAGTACGAGAGGGTTGCGCCTCTCGGTACGGGAACTGAGGTCGGATCGCGGCCTGTCTGTCGGTCGCCGCGACCTCTTCTCTCACTCACTGTTACATGTCGGTAGCCTTTTTCGTTTGTGAGTGAGACGGGAAGCTCGCGAGAGGTGGTGCCTCAATCGCGGCACGAGAAAGCAGTTTTAGAAAAAAAAAGAAAAAAAAATAAAAAAAAATGTACAATTTCAGGGACGACACACGTAGTCAAAGAAATTGTCTACGTTACCATTCCTTCCCGGCACGTTGTTTCCGGCGGTGGACGGCGTCGTAGCGGGATCCAATTCCCCGGGAACTGGAGGTGATTCCTCCGACGAGATCCAAGGCCCTTTCGGCCTTTTAACGAGAGCTATGGCGGCTGCCATTTGCGGGAACCTGGACGTTTCCGTCCATTTGTCGAGATCCGAGCCCGAAGGCTCATAACGGGAGCTACGACCGAAGTCGTGTGCGAGAGCTTGACCTCCAGCTGCTCGATCGCCGAGGCCAAGGGCCTACAAGGCGAGAACGGCGAGGTCCGGACCCCTTGGGGGTCCTATGCGGGAGCCTGACGTCCCGGTTTGGCCTTCGACTTGCCTCGCCTCGTGCGTCGACGCCGGGTGCCGGTTTGGTCGGCGGGGAGCACGGGAACCGGCAACGCAGTTGGTTCCCTAGGGCGTGGGACGTCGGGGTGACCTGACGTTGGAGGCGGCCGCCTTGTCGGCTGCGCCTCCAGCACCACGTCCCAGGGGACGTTCCTGCCCACTCGCGGGACATACGGTCCCTCCCGCTCCCAACGACGACTGCAGAACGGGCAGGTTCGCAAGGTTTTACCCTTGCGTCCGCACCGCCGGCAGAACGTCCTTGTAGGCGGTCCGAGCGGGCACTGCGTGTACCGGTGCCCCTCTCCTCCGCAACCCCAGCACGCCTGTGCCAACACCCGAGGCAGGGGGGCAACCGGCTTGGCCGGTTGGCGTTCCCTCTGCGCCGCTGGGCGAGTCCGCGAACGAATCGGTCCGACCGTTCGTCGCGTGTCCTCTAGCCCTGCGCCGGTATTCTTGGCGACGGCCGCAGCGTATGTCGGAGGCGCCGGGATCGCCTTCGGTGGCAGAGGTGCCGACGGGAACTTCGGCGGAACAGGTACCGCCGGACGGGAGCTCCTTTGCGCACCGTTGTGTCTGGCCACGTTGGCCAGTGTCAACGGCGCGACAACGGGCGTCGCCGACTTCGTCCGCGGCACTTGCGCGGCCGATCGGGAGCTTGCCGGGGTCGGCAGGGGTGCTGGCGAGGGCCTTGCCCCCTCCGCACTCGGTCCTGCTCGACGGCGACGTTGTCGGGGCCTCCGCGTCCTTCGTTGACGCCGAGGGTCCTTGGAGGTAAAACCTCCTGCCTCCATAGCCCCGACCGGGATCAGGCGCGGCACTTCCCAGGTGGAGCAGCCCGCCAACTGCTCGTCTACGGGGACTGGGCTCGGCGATCGGGGAGAGTAGACGGCCGCATTGCCGACTTTCTCCCTGAACGTCCTCACCGTTTCGTCTCCCGCAGGCGAGACAGGTGGTGGCGCTTCCCCCAGTTGCGCGGTTCCCTTCGAGCCCTCCGGCTGGCCGAAGCCGGCGACAGCCCGGCTCGGGGATGGGGCTCGCCGACCAACGGTCTTGTTGGCCAGCTCCCCAATCGTCCGCACCAGGGCGTCCGCCGACTCCGCGCTCAGGTGACCCGGGTGGGCGAGGGTCGCCGCGCATGCCTGCGCCAACTCGGTAATCGGAGGCCGCAGGAAGAAATCCTTGCGGTCCTCCATACTCATGGTTTCCCGACACATGTGGTCAAACCACTCGGTGCCGTCCTCGATCTCCATCACGTCGTCATCGGGAAGCTTGGAATTTTCCATGGTGGACCTGAAAGGGGAAACGGGTTAGACCGGTACCTCCGGTGGTCGATAGGGTTTCAAGTCCTTCACCGCAGATTTCCCCATTGATCGCCCATCGAGATCAGTAAGTTCGTATACTACGCGGGATATTTTTTTCGAGATCATGAACGGCCCTTCGAAGGGGGCGTTCAACGCTGCCGAGATGTGTCGGGTAGCGTTCGAGAGCGTGTGGGATCTTCGTAAAACGAGATCTCCTACCTCGAACGTACGATCCCGGTGACGGAGATTGTACTGTTCGGCTTGTCTTCGGAAAGCTTCATCGAGAGCGTGGGTGAACGCCGTCCTCAGGGTGTCCAGACGGGCCATGCGCCTCATCCATTCCCCGGGAGGACGCGGTACTACCTCGAGATCTCCTTCAACCGCCCGTCGTAACGAGGTAGCGGATGGAGGCTCGCGACCGAAGTTCGCAAAGGCCGGGGTGGCTTGTAGCGAACTATGGAACGCGGTATTGTACGCGAACCGGAACTCATGCAGATGGTGATCCCATTCGCGATGATTTCCTTCGAGAAATGCGCGGATCATTGTCTTAACGACTCTGTTCACGCGCTCGGTAGGGTTGGCTTGTGGGTGATACGGCGGTGTCGTGTCGTGCCGTATACCCACTCGCTCGGTCAATTGACGAATGTCCCGGTTAACGAATTCCGTTCCATTGTCCGTGAGCAATACTCGGGGTGCGCCCCAGCGAGTCACGATTGCCTCGTCGAGAACCTTCGCGATAGATTTTCCATTGGCCCTCCGAAGAGGGTAGACCTCAATCCACTTCGTGAAGAGGTCTTGGATCACGAGAACATATGTATGTCCCGTGGACGCTGGCGTTAGCGGTCCCATGATGTCCGCTGCGATCGTGGTCCAAGGACCGTCGACCACGCGATGACCCATGAGGCCCGCGGGAGCTTGTTGCTCTACCTTGCAACGTTGGCAGGTTTCACACTGCCGAACGTAAGCAACAACGTCCTTAAACATACCAGGCCAGTAGTACGTGGTGGCTAGACGTCGGTACGTCTTCTCAACACCTAAGTGGCCAGCCTGCGGGAGTGCATGACACTCTTGGAGAGCGACATGTCTTGACTCGCGGGGAAGCACTAGCTTCCACGCGTCGAGATCCTCGAATTCGAGATCCGCGAGATCCGCTGGTCGATGGAAATATAGTCGATTGTCGACTATCTTCCAATCCGGGAACTTATCGGGTCTTCGGGTGACGTCGCGAAAGCGCCGTCGATACCACATATCCTGAGTGTCGCGAGCGCACCTGGCAGCTTCAGCTTGACCCTCAGGGATTCTCGAGAGCGCGTCGGGAACATGGTGCAACGCGCCTTTGCGATGTACTATGTTGAAATCGTATTCCAACAGTTCCAAAGCCCATCTGGCGAGTCGACCGGTGGGGTTCTTTAAATTGTGCAGCCATCGAAGACTGCTGTGGTCTGTAACCACGGTGAAAGAATACCCCTCGAGATAGCAACGGAACTTTCGTATCGACCATAAGACGGCCAAACACTCCTGTTCCGTTACGGAATACTTCCTTTCGGGATCCGTCAGAGCACGGCTCGCATAGGCGATAACCCGCTCATGACCTTCGATCACTTGCGTAAGGACGGCACCTATGCCGACCCCGCTAGCGTCGGTTTGCAGCGTGAACGGTAGCGCGAAGTCTGGGCAGGCGAGCGTCGGGGTGCTCGTTAGCCTCCGCTTCAGCGTGTCGAGAGCTTCTTGTTGGGCCGGACCCCACTCCCAGGCTTGGGCCTTTTTGGTCAACCGCGTCAAGGGTTCTGCGGTTGTCGCGAACTCTGGTATGAAGCGGCGATACCACGACGCCATGCCGAGAAAGCGGCGTAGCTGTCGGATGTTCTGTGGGGTCGGAAAATCGAGAACCGGTGCAACCTTTGCGGGATCAATCTTGAGTCCCTCGTTATTCACAAGGAACCCGAGGTACTGGACTTCCGAACGACAAAATTCGCTCTTTTTGCGATTAATCGCGAGTCCAGCTACCGAGATCTTCTCAAGAACCTTCCGAAGCCACACTAAGTGTTCTTCGAAGGTTCGAGTAACGATAATGATGTCGTCTAAATAGACGAACACGTGCGGATACATTTCCGCACCGAGAAGACGATCCAGCATACGCTGAAACGTCGCGGGAGCGTTCGTGAGACCATACGGCATTCGCTTGAAGTGGAAGAGGCCTCGGCCTGGGACCACGAAAGCGGTGATCTCACGAGATGCGGGATCCATTGGGACTTGCCAATAAGCTTGGCTCAAGTCCAATGTCGAGATGTAATTGGCTTGCCGCAACTCATCGAGGATACCCGTCATATTAGGGATAGGATAAGCATCCTTCTTCGTGAGTGCGTTAACCTTTCTGTAATCAATACAGAAACGATACTTGCCATTTGGTTTCTTAACCATTACCACGGGACTCGCCCAGTCACTGCTGGAGGGCTCGATAATGTCGGTAGCCAACATCCGGTCTACCTCCGCCCACATGGCGTCACGGATGACCGGAGTTACGGGATACGGCTTCTGCTTGACTGGGGTACTGTCGCCTACATCTATGTGGTGAGCCACGAGAGAGGTGACTGCCGAGTCAGCCGGGATATCCGGTACGTGAGCATCGAGAAACTCGCGTAAGCGAGTTGCCTCGTCGGGATCTGGAGTCCGTAGGCCGCAGCACATGGCTACGCGCGGTACATCGTCCTCGGGAACAAAGGTGTGACGTATCTCAGGGGTCTCACGGAAGTGCCATGATTCCCCGAAGAAGTCAACAACCATTCTGGCGGAACGCAAGTAATCCAACCCAAGAATCAGCTCTTCGGAGAGCGACGGTAGGTGGAGTGCGAGGACGTCGGTACGGCGATCCTCTAGGATCGCTGGTACCTCGGAAGCCGCCTCTATAGTCTCCATTTGACTATTGGCGGTCATTACTGACCGGGGCGGAATCCTTCGGGCTGTTAGGCCGAGACTGGCAAGGAACTCAATCAAGTTCGCGCCGAGAAACGTCCTGGTCGCGCCAGAATCTACGAGAGCTCTTACGGTACGACCGTAAATGGTAACGTCAACCCGAAATGCGATCACACGACTGTGAGCAGCCGCGTTCACGATTACGTCGTTTGACGACGAGTCGGGAGCCGGGTTGATGTTCGAGAACTGCCTCTGTCTTTTCTTACGAACGGGAGCATGGCGACAGGGCTTCGATACACGGGAGCTTGGCGGGAAAATAACTTTCGGGGCGAGGCTTTCGGGTCCAGGAGGCGCGGGCGGATTGCTCACACGCCTCACTGAGCGTTTCCCCGGTTGCATGAAGTGCAACGGGCCGACGTCACCCCGGAAAGGCCGCATCGGTAGCAGAAGAGTCGACGTGACTCCTTGCAATCCCGATGGCGGTGACCCGGCTGGTCGCAGTTCCAGCACTGGGTGTTCGCGGGAGCTCTAGGGGCCTCAGCTCCCTGGTTAGGGGTTGGCGAGGTCCCAGCGGTAGCTTCCCGTGGCGGCGGGGTGCCGCGCGGGGGTTGCGGGGCTTGCGGTTTCTTCGCAACCGCACGGGAAGCGGGAGGTTTGTTCCTCCCTTCGGGAGCTCGCCTCCGCTGGTTGCGGGATGGGACGAGAGCTTCGAGGAAGTCGAAGGGTCCCTCGACCTCCTCCGCTGGGGGCGGACTCTCAGCCTCCACCTCGCGTTCCTGAGCTGCACTTACTCGTGCGCGTCGAGGAGCTGGCGGTAGCGATTGGCGGGGTTCGCGGTACGCGAATCCGGGGCAGAGCGACGCTTCTGGTTTCGGAGGTGGACGACGAGAGTCCAAACTCCGGATCACCTGTTCACGGCGACCTGCCTCCCGCTCGAGATCTTTCATCGACAACCGGTCGTGAAACGAGATCATTATCTTGAACGGGGGTAGCATATTTCGGTATGCATACCGCACCCGTTCCTGCTCGGTCCAGGGTGGACTGAGGCGCGAGAACAGTCCGTTCATGCAGCTCAAATACGCGCGAACGGACTCGTGAGCACCCTGGGTCCGGAAGGCTATCTCTTCGCGTAGGGCGATCTGATAGTCGGGGTCGGAGAAGCGCTCTCGGAATGCAGCTTTCGCTGCCTCCCAACTCATTAAGAGGCGGCGCTCCTCCCGATACCACATCCGGGCTATACCCGTCAGGCAGAACGAGATCGTCTTCAGGAGATCTTCGTCCTGAATCGGGATTAAGGCACGGCCCTCCTCGATGAGGGAAAGGAAGTCTTCCACATCCTCATGGGGTTGGCCCGAGAACGATACTCCCCAGCGTCGGACCTCTTGGAGGACGCGCTGAGGCGAGAGCCAGCGTCTGCGAGGCCTCGGTGCCTCCGAGTCCTCGAGTTCTGCGAGATCCGTGGGATCCAACGTTAGCCGCCGTCGGATCCCGTCGGTAGGTGGACGTCCGCGGCTCCCTCGATCCCCTATGGGGTCGGCGGGAGCGCCAACGGGTCCCTCCGGGGCTACGGGAACGTCCGCGTGGGCCTGCGGAGCGGCGGGAAGGCCTGCTGGGGCCGGCGGGGCGACTGGGGGTACAGCCCCCACAGGCGGAGCCTGGAATACACCAGCTCGACGCCTGAGTCGCGCCTCACGCGCGGGATCGTCGGCTTGCAGCCGACCTCGGTACCTTCGCGGGGGGTTTCGAGACCGATCGTGTCGTTCCCTTCCATCCGAATCTTCGGAGAGGGATGACGCGGTGTCGTCTGTTTTCCTCCCCCGCGTGTCGTCGGGAGCCTCCTCCCGGTCGTCCTCCCGGTCGGTTCCTCCTCTCGCACCGTCTTGGGACATGGTGCGGGGGTGCTACGACCAGAGTCTTGCGGGAGTGTCGCTACGGGAGCTATTTAGGAGGCCAGGAACCCGAAGGGTTCTCGTAACCTCGCCTACTCGAGATTACTCCGATCCGTGAGGGACCGGAGTGCGAGAGCTGATCGGTAGTGGCCTTCGACGGTGAGCAGGGGGGTTGGTCGTACCCCTGCAAGGTCACCGGAGTCCTTGTTGCACCTTTCAGCGAGCCGGGAATCCGCCGTATCCCGGCACGATCGCCTACTTATCGGTGTGGAGAGGTTTCGAACAGCGAGAGTCGATTCGCGTCCGAGGGCCGAGCCTCCGACTTAGCGAAGACTACGTCGCGTTCTGAAATCTTAATCCTCGAACAACGGGGCTAATCCGTGTTCGGGAAGCGAGAGCAATTCTTCGAACAACGGAGGTTACTTCGTGTTCTGAAGGCGGGATAATTCCTCGACCCACGAAGGTGATTCGCGTTCGGGAAGCGGGAGCAACTCTTCGAACAACGAAACTTAATTCGTGTTCGGAAGATGAAATAAATCCTTGAACAGCGACAAAGAGTCGCGCTCGAGGAACGGGAACACTTCTCCGAACAACGAAAGTCAATTCGTGTTCCGAAGACGAGACAATCCTCGAACCGCGAAGGTGATTCGCGTTCGAGGGGCGAGAACGAGAAGTCGAACAACGAAATCCGATTCGTGTTCGACAACGAGAGCGATATCTCGAGCGGCGAAGATTGATTCGCGCTCGAAAATAAAATAATTCTCGAACAGCGGAAGTTAATTCGCGTTCGAAAACGAGAGCGAAAAGTCGAACAACGAAATTAAATTCGTGTTCGACGGCGAGAACGATATTTCGAGCGGCGAAACTTAATTCGCGCTTGAAAACGAGATAATTCTCGAACAGCGAAATTGAATTCGCGTTCGAGAAGCGAGAACGATATTTCGAGCGGCGAAAATTAATTCGCGCTCGAAAACGAAATAATTCTCGAACAGCGAAGGTTAACTCGCGTTCGAGAAGCGGGAACGATATTTCGAGCGGCGAAAATTAATTCGCGCTCGAAAACGAAATAATTCTCGAACAGCGAAGGTTAATTCGCGTTCGAGAAGCGAGAACGATATTTCGAGCGGCGAAAATTAATTCGCGCTCGAAAACGAAATAATTCTCGAACAGCGAAATTTAATTCGCGTTCGAGAAGCGAGAACGATATTTCGAGCGGCGAAAATTAATTCGCGCTCGAAAACGAAATAATTCTCGAACAGCGAAGGTTAACTCGCGTTCGAGAAGCGGGAACGATATTTCGAGCGGCGAAAATTAATTCGCGCTCGAAAACGAAATAATTCTCGAACAGCGAAGGTTAATTCGCGTTCGAGAAGCGAGAACGATATTTCGAGCGGCGAAAATTAATTCGCGCTCGAAAACGAAATAATTCTCGAACAGCGAAATTTAATTCGCGTTCGAGAAGCGAGAACGATATTTCGAGCGGCGAAAATTAATTCGCGCTCGAAAACGAAATAATTCTCGAACAGCGAAGGTTAACTCGCGTTCGAGAAGCGGGAACGATATTTCGAGCGGCGAAAATTAATTCGCGCTCGAAAACGAAATAATTCTCGAACAGCGAAGGTTAATTCGCGTTCGAGAAGCGAGAACGATATTTCGAGCGGCGAAAATTAATTCGCGCTCGAAAACGAAATAATTCTCGAACAGCGAAATTTAATTCGCGTTCGAGAAGCGAGAACGATATTTCGAGCGGCGAAAATTAATTCGCGCTCGAAAACGAAATAATTCTCGAACAGCGAAATTTAATTCGCGTTCGAGAAGCGAGAACGATATTTCGAGCGGCGAAAATTAATTCGCGCTCGAAAACGAAATAATTCTCGAGCAGCGAAATTTAATTCGCGTTCGAGAAGCGAGAACGATATTTCGAGCGGCGAAAATTAATTCGCGCTCGAAAACGAAATAATTCTCGAACGGCGAAATTTAATTCGCGTTCGAGAAACGAGAACGAAAAGTCGAACAACGAAATTAAATTCGCGTTCGACAGCGAGAGCAATATTTCGAGCAACGAAATTTTATTCGCGTTCGAAAATAGAATAATTCTCGAACAGCGAAATTTAATTCGCGTTCGAGAAACGAGAACAAAAAGTCGAACAACGAAATTAAATTCGTGTTCGACCGCGAGAGCGATATTTCGAGCGGCGAAAATTAATTCGCGCTCGAAAATAAAATAATTCTCGAACAGCGAAATTTAATTCGCGTTCGAGAAACGAGAACAAAAAGTCGAACAACGAAATTAAATTCGTGTTCGACAGCGAGAGCGATTTTTCGAGCGGCGAAAATTACTTCGCGCTCGAAAATAAAATAATTCTCGAGCAGCGAAATTTAATTCGCGTTCGAGAAACGAGAACAAAAAGTCGAACAACGAAATTAAATTCGTGTTCGACAGCGAGAGCGATATTTCGAGCGGCGAAAATTAATTCGCGCTCGAAAATAAAATAATTCTCGAACAGCGAAATTTAATTCGCGTTCGAGGAACGAGAACAAAAATTCGAACAACGAAATTAAATTCGTGTTCGACAGCGATGGCGATATTTCGAGCGGCGAAAATTAATTCGCGCTCGAAAATAAAATAATTCTCGAACAGCGAAATTTAATTCGCGTTCGAGAAACGAGAACAAAAATTTTATAACGCGGCGGGAGAAACGGAAAAAAAAAAAAAAAAAAAAAAAATATATGTGTATAAAATAAACAAAATTATTCTCCGCGAAAGTTTAAAATTTTCGAGAACTCGCGAGGGTAAATTATCTCGCGGCGGGATCGATGGGCGATCGAGGGTAGTCCCCAGTGAAAGCGTATCGGTACCTCGAAACGAGGGTACTTACGTGAGTGAGCGTCGAAAATCGTCTAAGTCCCAAGATAATTTTGGTAGATTGCGAAATAATTGCGAGAGCACTGATCACTGTTCACGACAATTATTCACGATGAAATGATCGATGGATATTCGATTTCGGCGTCCGAGAGCGAAAAGGGCGAGGAGTAGGGATTCCTCAAACTCAAAAAAAATTGTTTGTCACAATTTTCGAGTGCCTACGTGATCCTCGCCGAGGCTCGGCAACGGCCTCTCCCCCCACCCCAGCACGCGAGGCGCGCGAGCGTCGAGGGCGAGAGTCGGCCGCTAATTTTCGAAAATTCGAAAATTCGCGAAAAACACCGATGCCGTGCCGTCAAGGCGTCTCGGGAATTTTTCGTGAGTCGACCAGACGAACGAGCAGAAAAGGGAAAGGAAAAGAGGGAGAAAAAAAAAAAAAAAAAAAAATTTTCCAAAAAAAATTTTTGTTAAAAAAAAATCTTTTTGAAGAGAAAAAAAAATGTTCTGCCGTTCGTCGATGGTTCTCGGGAGCGCGTGGGTTCGTGCGAACACCCCCAGCGAGAGCGCGTTCGCAGGTAGCGCGGGAGCAGCGACGACGAAAAGAGGAAAAAAAAAATAAAATAAAATAAAATAAAATAAATAAATTGTTACGTCCAGCGTAACGATCTGTTTATTTTCCCTTTTACCACCAATAAAAGTTGAACCTCAAATTCTAAAAAAAAAAAGAAGAAGAAAAAGGGAATCGGGCTAAAACTCCTGTCTAACGATATTCATTATTGCCTACTGCGAGATCAGAATCAAGTTAGCCTAAATTCTAACAACCTCAGAGTACTACCTTAACGAGTCGACGCCGACGAACCTAGATAAAGTAGATCCGGGCCCCACAGGCGGAGGCCGAGAAAGGCCGTCTCTGACCTCTCTTCCGAGCGCTCCCCGACAGATAAAAAAAAAAGAAACTAAACGGAACAAGGCCCACTTACCGTAGGGATCTACTACTATCAATATCGACTACCGCCTCATAGATCTTTAACTCGGTATAAACTACCTTACCGTGGCCAAAAACCATTTAAAGAGGAACCTACGGTCAGTCGTTTAGAGCCTTCGGGCCCTAGATACATAGAGTCGGGTCGACAAATTATTTTCGTTAAAGGAAACGCCTTAAAACGTTGTTCAAGTTGAGCTTAATTCCACAGGCTAAACGAAAGGAGAAGGGCTTTTGATCATGATCTTAGCAGGGGGAAGAAGGGATTATTGTTGGATAAAAAGCACAGACCTCCCGACTATTCGCAATAAAGAATTTAAAGAAATAACAATGGCAGTTCTTTAACAAGGAATTAGAATACAGATAATGGCAGATAGAGAAATGAAGCTGAGAATATACTTCGTTAAGAAAAGTAACAAAGCACACAATTCATATACAGGATTTGCTCTCTGGAACGCCTGTGTTTATTCTTATAGTAATAATTAAATATACATCGTTAAGTAAGGATAAAGAGAGTGACGCCACCATAAAGGCAAAAGGGGCTTCACCTCAATGAATCTGTACAAACGATACACATTCGATGGTTTCAGGCGTAAAGAACCAGGTAGAAGAAATGGCCATGCACTCTCTGACTATAAGCGTAATACTACAAATACAATACTCGACTAATTTACTTCAGCCCTCGAAAAATTCTCAACAGTAACGAACTTGAACACCTGTTTTGTTTAAACAAAATAACTAAACGAATAAACTGTAAGGAATTTGCCGAGAAATTTCTTTTCCATGGCACGCCACTAGACAAATTAATGTGGAAAAGAAATAAAAGTAAAATTTAATATTTTCTGTTTCACATTCATACACGCCACGACCAATTCACGTTAAATTACGTCTCATTTTAAGAATAATTACATTCATTTATTTTTATAGAATTAACGATGCCTGGTTCGGAAATCCTTATAAGGAGATACAATTTTATATTTCACGCAGTACGTATAAAATTCAGAGAACATAGGAGAGCGTGTTTCTATTCGACGATACCGGTTTTCTTTGTCTAGACACCGATGAGATTCGTTTAATAGTCGGATTGGAACACCACTCTTGTGATTTCTTGCATATAAAGTATTTACCTATAAAGCGGCAATGAGACACCAAAAGGCTCTCTGGTAATGACTTCCAGGAAACCGGAAACAAGAAGAGAGGGGACCGATGCCTACGTGATCTCGTCCGCGCCCTTTTTCTTTTCGATACCCCACCCCGTCACTTACGGCGCGGGCCTGATAAACGAAATTATGCCTGAAAGAAGGACTTAAGATCACGGGCCAATCACGGAAGAGATCCGAAGCATCACCTCATCTTCTCGTTACTGTACCAAAATTCTATACGGAATAGATATAAAAAGACACTCCTATAACAAAATCCCCTCTATTTTGTCACCAAGAAAATGGTATAAAAACCCCGGAAATTGTGCGCTCGGGACCATATACCCTATAACCAGATACCAGTTACTTAGATTCTCTCCGTAATACCATTTAAAATCACCAACGTTAGAAATATTCATTTCAAAGTATCGTCTTAAAGAAACCGATTTAGACTATATAAAACGACGAAAAAGAAACCACCGAAGTTAATTTTGAAGTTTCGGTAAAAATCAGGAACTTCGTACAGTACAATTTTCATTGAACCTTTTATCAATTGTATCACCCAAATAATTTTTTTTTGTATTAAAAACCAGTGTTAATTTTCCTCGTATTTTCGTGAAACATTTTATTCACCTTTTCTACTCATTTACGTACTCAAACCACGAGAACAAAGTCAACAAGCACCTGCAACTCATCGTTTACAACCGTAAGTACATTTCTACCAAATTATTAATCACGCATGATTTTATTTCTGTTCTTGTGACTCAGTAATTTATAAAGTTTCTTCGAGATTTTCCTTTTACTGTACCCCGCGTTCCGACACCTGGCCAGAAACCGGCAGGTAGCCGCCGTCCCACTGAAGATTTCCGCTCTATCTCTTTCTTTGTCACAAAGACGCCGAAACCACTACTAATTAGTTGACACCCTAAGACACAGATACGACAAGCATTCTTAAGGGCTCCATCCCAAGCAATTTTCCGCAAGGTTAGGCTTTAAAAAGGAGCAACGTTGTTCTCTTTATCGACACCGGGAGTGGTAAAGGTCGGTTCAACACCCTCCTGACCAGCGCGTGCGATAGTAACAAGAGGCAACTGTTACAACGCAAACTAGGATAATTAAAAGAACGCTAGTTTGGACGTAACAAAATTAATGCGCAAAATTTATGTCGATCGGGATCGATTTTTGGTGAGCTCCCTTCCGGCGAGAAATTGTGAATTTTCTCAAGCCAACAGGGGTCTCAAAACAACAAAAAAAAAAAAAAAAAAATTTGTTTTTTTTTTCTAACAAAAAATATCACGAGAGCTTAAAAGGCTTTTCACGAGAGCGACTATTTTATTGGCGTGGCCCCACGTTGGGCGCCATTTATGACGTATTTTCCATCTATCGTTACGCGAAACTCAGAATCGAATCGGAACAGCAAAAAAAACGAAACTCGAAAACTCAAAGCCGCAGGACTTTAAGCGCGAAATCGAAAACGTCACCTTCGGCCGTCCACCCTCGCGGATGCATCGGCGTCCCGGTGGGCGCCAGTTAATTTTGTTTCGCCGGTGTTAACAACCGGACTAATCGGGAGGCCGGTGGAACAACCCGACCTCCGTAAGGACGAAAACGAACGATAAAACATCAACTAAATCAAACACCGATATACCCGCGAGAGCGAACGGTAGCGGAGTGCTCGGTTGCTCAGGATGCGGGTTATGGTAGAAGGGTCGCGATCCGTCGCCAATAAAATAGCGCGCGAAAAATAATTATTGTTGGCTTGGAGCCACGGGATCTCACGCACGTGCATCGCAAGTACTCAGCTGATCGAGGGATCGAAGCGAGACAAGCGACGACGAGCGCGACACGAGATCGATAATTCCCAATAAATCAAAAGACTCACCGAAAGCGCGTAAATTATCCAAAAGGACCGAGAACTGCATCCACGGATGCACGGGAACTTAACACAGATGCACCAAAACTCGAGAGCGTCAAACACGACGCATCGATCGAATAATCGACTCGAAGAATTCCTTTCGGAAAACTCCGAGGATAGCACACACTGGATAGCACGAACCACACGAGACTCGATCGCACTGACAGGTAGCGAGAACCCGTGAGAGCGAGCGAGACACCGATACTTCGCCGAGAGCGAACGATAGGCCGGCGTACGCGAAGCGCGACTCGAGAGAGACGCACTATACGACGGCCGACACCAGCGTAGCGGGAGCGCGAGAGAGAGCCCGAGTCGCCTCGAGGGCTGTTCGCGGTAGACTCATTTGCCTACGATAACGTACCGAGATCGTTATCATTATTATTACGGGAGCCTTGACCGAGAGCTACTGCCCTCTCAACCGTTACGAGACTTATCCGAATCGAGGCAATACTTGAGCGGTAATTTGAAGTATCTTCGCGATCGCTACCCATAGTCAATGCGTGAGATACAAGGCTCTTCTTACTCTAATGCAGCGCGAGGTGTTCCGTCCTCGCCTGTAACTCAACTCTCCGCCTGATCTCAACGCATTGCACTTTGCTGTAGGGTGCCGGGTTTGCACCGGACTTTAGCGTGTTCGCGAGACACTTCGTCGAGTCTCTCTTTCCCTTGGGCCTTTATTTTGCTAACTTTACCCCACCAAGGGAGTTCGAGACTTCGACCAACGGAACGAAGCTAAAACGGTAACGGAATCTATATCAAAGGTTTAATTACTATTGTCTGGAAAGGTTTGTAGATTTATGAATTGCAATGCTAGCGTACTGTATCGGAAAGAGACGAAATAACTCAACCGATATCTCACGAGAGTTTAACGGTATCTTTAAGTCGCTGGGAGAGGCAGAAAACGGGAACGAAAGCGTTAGTTATCAGAATTTCCTTAGAAATACGATGTTCCTTTATTGTGTGACGGTGATTCCGAAAAATCACGTCACACTACATAAAATGAACAGAGTACGAACATCGGACTGTACATACTGTGGACACGAACGAGACGACGCGGAACACACCTTCTTCAGATGTGACCGTTGGACAAGACTGCGACAAGAAACAGGAACGGCGGTCGGAAGCATCACCCCGGACAACATCGTCGAGGTGATGCTCCACGGAAACGACCAATGGCAAAACATCGCCACATACATAGAAACACTGCAACAGAAAAACGCGGACGGCTGCCTGACATGACAGACCAGACGCGACAAAGAAAACAGAAACAGAACGCACACACAACATGACAAAACAAACACAGACAGACCCCCCGATCAGAAGTAATATTAACATAGTTCCTGGTCGGGGGAGGACGGAAAGGAGAGGGCGGTTTAGTGGGTAGGCCAATCGGGAGTCCCACATATCCAACAGCTTGGCTGGTGTGAATCCGTAACTAGGATTCCGCAACTCCTTGTAAAAATAATAATAATAATAATAATAATAATAATAATACTACGGAACGAAAGCGACTGACGAACGCAATACGGGACAGCAGTGCGAAGTGCTGGAAGACGCTCTGCGAGGAGGTGGACGACGACCCTTGGCGTACCGGCTACAAGATTGTAACCGGTAAATCAGGGCCCGCGTCCAGTCGGAACTCAAGGATGCGGAAACCACGCGACGCATTGTGGACGGACTTTTTCCGACACATACGACGCGAACGAACGCAACAGACGCCGATGAGACGGAGGCCACAACCCCCTTCACTGCGGAGGAGCTCACCAGTGCAGCCAACGCGGTGAAGGCTGGCAAAGCGCCAGGGCCCGACGGGGTACCGGGAGAGGTTATCCGGTTGATGGTCAAACTGAGGCCGGACATACTTCTCGACCTGTACAACGCGTGCCTACAGACAGGGATCTTCAGCGATCAGTGGAAAGAGGCGAGGCTGGTCCTTATCCCCAAGGGTAAGGGCGAGCCCAACACGCCTTTGGCCTACCGGCCGCTGAGCTTACTGGACACGACAGGTAAATTGTACGAACAACTATTCAGACCGAGACTGACAGATGCGATAGTGACTGGAGGAGGCCTTTCGAACCAGCAGTTCGGTTACAGGAAGGGCCGATCGACGATCGGAGCAATCCAGAAAGTCGTCGACACCTACCGGGACACGGACAGATTCTGCCACGCAGCGCGACCTATCGTATTGCTGGCGACATTAGATGTCAGGAATGCCTTCAATTCGGCCAGGTGGGTGGATATTCTGTGGGCGCTCAATAACGGCTTCGGGGTTCCACCCTACTTGCTCCGGGTGGTGGAGGATTACCTGCATAACCGACGACTGACGTACGAGACGGGTACACTACGTTTCGGCGCGACTGTTTCGACGCGACCGTTGCGGCGGGACGTCGTTTCGGCGCTACCATTACACAGCGCATCTGTGGAAAATTTGTCGAAAAGATAATTCGTCGAAGAACAATTGATTTGAATGTAATGTATAAATATTATTGATTAGTCTGTACTCAAGCTACAAGATATTTCTAATCAGTGTCCGCGTTTTGCCGTACCCAGAGTTAACGACCGAGGACGTAGCGGATATCTGACTCCATTTTTTTTTTGCTTTTAAAATTTTTTTTGGAATTTCTTTAAACGAAACGAAAAATTATAGTGAAGATAAAATATGATTTATGAATTATAATAATTGAAGTAAAAGAACGCTATGGTCTTGTACAGGGTTTTTCGAAAAACTCTCCATTCAGTGTCAAGAGTCTTCGATGGTACAAGTCGAAGGAGTATGCTCGACTCTTGCGTTCTTCGCCCATTTGCAGATCATTATAATATTTATAGCGCCCGTTGACTCTCTGACGACGATCCCGGGTATAATGGTGTCGGAACGTGAAGGTGAGAGTTTCGTGCAAAACTTCTTCTCCTACTCCATTGACAATGGCGAAGTTCACGATGATCATTCGATTGTCATCATCAAAATTTTTATCTCAGAATGCTACCCGTATAAAAGTTGGCCATGTTTTTGCGTCACCTTTGACATCTTGTAAAAGGAGCCAAGGGTTTTTTTTATCAGTTTTATCCAAGTATTGACATTAGATACCATCATTTTGACCCTACTGTAATATACGCGATGCTTATTAACAGATCCTTAAAAACCTCCCCACGCTTGACAACTGGCTTCCAACATACGACTTCCGACTCACGCCAAACGGCTTCCAGCAAACGACTTGTAAGTCCCAAAACCAACTGTTCGACACTTGACTTACGCCTCACGACTCCCCGCGACTCCCGATTTCCAACAAATGACCCACGATATCCGACTTGTCACACTCAATATTCGACACTCGTACATATATACACACGGATTATCAATGAATAATACTTTAAAGGCTTTGCATTTTTTACATAAGGCCAAAAACGAAATTTTTTTTCGACAAACTTTTTTTTCGATGAATTGTTTTCGACGAATTATCCGCAAATCATATTCCGTATATATAATAAAATTGCCGCTTTAGTAGTGGAATTCTCTACTAAAGCGGACATTTTACTATATATACGGAATATTTTCGATTTAGTAGTGTCTATATACGTTTTTTGAAGAATGTTTTAATAAATATCGCTTGACAAACACATATATTAGTAGATATATAATATATATATCTACTACAGCGGAAATTTTACGATTTTTTTTAAGGATACCGCTTAACAAACATATATATATATGTATATGACATATATATTTACTAAAGCGGATATGTTACGTTTTTATAAGGTAATTTTCGCGCGGGGGGAAAATATCAGTTGGAGGGGACAGGCGACACGTGTCGCATGGTGAGCGGTTGCAATTCACGACAAGTTTAAGAACGGTATGAAACGATCTTTATGATTTTTTAACTCCGGAACTGGATGGTGAATCGCCTAAAAAATTTGTGAGATGTATCATCAAACATCAAACATCTGAACAAAAAAAAAATCATTGAAATCGTAAGAACGAATCATTTACCGCGATTGAAGAAGTAGCCAAATGTTCGCGACAGATAGGTATCGACGTGCATAAGGACTTTTTTTCAAAATTTATTTCCTCCTTTTACAGATTGTCGAGAATTTCCAAATTTTTTATATTTCGAGACCATTGAATAAGAAATAGGCAAAGTTTCACTGAATTCGCAAAAAAATCATTACAACGCGAGAACTACCTTAAATATTATTAACTATATACCGACTAACTTGCGCCCTTGTGTAGGGGTTCCTTGTTGCTCGGGCGTTTCGCAGCCTCGCTTTGGTAAATAATAAGAAAGCAATGTGCAACTTTCCAGAAACGAAGTATTGTTTTTATTATTACATACATGCAATATCACCAGTTACATGCACAAAAAATTTGTTACAATATCGCAGAACAGAAAACATGCTGTAGAAAGAGCATAACAATATGAAAACAATACTATTTTATCAACAAAATTTGCGCAAGACCCGTCAGATATTCAATTGGCGACTTGCTCAAGAATTTTCGAACATTTTCTGCAATCCTTGTGTCTGCCTCTTGATACTTGAGCCTTTTATACTTCGGCATTTCTCCTTTCAAGAACATAGCATATTGCAAGTCCTTTGACTTTTGCACTGCCCTTAATCCATCAATAAATCCCCAGATAGACGGATGTTGGACATCAAGTTCAGTTTGCAAAGAGCGATGAGCGGCCTCGTTATTAGAGCGAAATTGTTAGTTCTATTTTGACCGGACAACACTCGTTCATAAACAGACCAAATCGAGGGTGCAAACAAAGGTCTCTTCCGTGATCCATTTCTATTGAGATGCCCGATATAATTATCCTGTATATAAAAACAATTTCTTTCCATTTAGTTTTTTGTAATCGTCTTTTTAATCACAAGCATACGAGGGGGATATCAATTAACAGTTACATATTACATAATCTCGACGCAGAATGGCTACGTTGCCATTTCGAACGTGAAAGACTTAGGTGAGGCCTGCAAATAAATTCAGATCGTGCCTTTCGACGTGGTTTTTTTTTTTTTTTTTTCATTTTTTTCTCTTATATTCGAGGTATTTTCTTATATCCGAATTCCTTCATTATATAATATACGTTGTAACGTGGTACTGAGATTATTAAAATTTTGAAAAAATGATCCCAGCGCCGACGCGCCACAAAGTAATGACGCCCGCACTATTCTTTCTCTCGCACGGATGGGCGCCAGATACAGTATTCTGCCCGCTGTATCTCGGGTGATTCGTTAACTCTTCGTTGCAATCTTACCCTACGGCTAGCTAGGGGGTGGTTCGGGGCGACAGGTGACAACATGCAATCCAAATAAAATCAAAACTCGAGACCATGTGTGTAAAATAGAAAATAACCGAAACGTCGTTGTTTATTTAAATGTTTAAGACAAAAATATAGAAGTCCAATATTGTCGACTCGAGAGACGCTCGAGCGACGTCGTAACAATGAATTCTCTCTAATTCTTCGGAGACGGCGAACAGCCGGTCGACGACCACGTTTTATTCATAATAGAAAATAATATCGAGACCGCATCCACGTGCGCCTACCTCGTTTTTCCCCGTGATTCAATCCCCGAGACTGAATGGCTCGTGCCTCTGTCCGTTCGCTCCAATTTTCGCCTTTGCGACTCGTCGAGAGAACACTTCGTTTCGCGTGTCGGAATCTTTTACAAACTCAATAAATTCCTTAACTAGTCTGTCTATCACTACGGTCGGCGCGAGAGTGTCACTCTCGTGCGTCGAGCCTATCTTCCGTGTCCGAGGGGGGGGAAGGGCCTCGCTGTCTCTCTCGCTCGTCGACTCGAGCGGACTCCCGGACACCTCGCTTCTCTCTCTTATTTTCGCCAATCGTCTTGTCGGCGCGGTTGCCGTCTCGTACCGTTCCTTTTCACCTGTAACTGATTGTATTCTCTCGGCAGTAATCGGCTACCTTTTCCCTATGATTTCGGTACGGCGGAGCGGTGTTGCGACGTTTCCCTATTTCGACTCTCGCGCGTGCAATATCTTATGCGAGAAGCTCAAGCGCCTCGTCACAACGTATATGTTCATTACCTCGAACCACTCCAAAACCTGTTGGAGATTTTCCGGAAGATACTCCATAAGTGTCCCAACGACGTCTATTAGTTTTTCAGGAGGAACGAATGCGAGTGAAACAATCATTCGAGATTGAAGGGAAAATTCCGCGTCATTATTGTATTGGGATAACAAATGCTCGGCGCCCAGTTTCTTCTTAATGTTTTGCGACAAATGAAACAGACAGCCTCTAATTTCTGCTTCTGGAAATTCTTGAGCAATAGCAATTATAATTGCCATTTCATAGTCCGTAGAAAAACTATCGGGTTTAAAATCAGGCCAAATCGACTTAATCAATGCGAAGAGTCGGCTATACGTGCTGTTATACCCCCGAGTTTCGCGAGCATCACCGAGGTTACGCGTTGAGCAACAACTAAGGTATTCGAGCGTTGCGACAGCCATCGCACAACGCACAGTATCGATGCTTTGGAAATTCGGCACAGCATTGCCGCAATTAAAATACTTAAGGCATCTTTCGTAAAACATGCGAAAACAGCTGAATCGCTCGCTCCACTTTATCTTCTATAAAGTGCGAGTACGAGCGCGCAGCGGCAGTTCAGAGGGTTATCCGATACTGTGCGGCTGCTTGTGACAAGAATACTTTCTACGGGACTCGTGCAAAGGGTCAGCCTAGTAGTATATCTTAGCTATAGTCGGACAATAGTCCGAGCTACATTTACTGAACTCTGTAAGATTTGATAGTGCATCTTCGCACAATAAATAAAGGGACATTATTATTTGCTACATCTCTCCTGTGTTTCCGACATTCGCTTGGGTTCCAACCCTTAACCGGTATTTCCTAAATTAATAAAGGGGTTCAATTCCTCGCGTCGGGACTCGGCTTAGCTACCCGGGAATCGGCGGTATAACAGTGCTCTGCTTCTTGTCTGGCAGCAAAGCATAGAGAACAGGAAATACGTTTCCTTCGCGTTCGACAAGTATCGGGAACACTTGAGCAAACAGTAGAGGAGCCAATTTGGATGGTCCATGAACGTACGCTTTCTTCATATATGAACTCCACTGTCGCGCATCTTCTCGGCCGAAAAGAAGAATTCGATTGGCGTCATTCCCAGTGTCACCCAAAAGAAATTGTATCGTTTCAGTCTCCGATGTTGAGTAACGCTTGTATTCTTGCGGTATTATAAGTGCTGTCAAATCGATCGGCGATGGTGGTACTGCTTGGACTGTTTTGCGCGCTCGTTGAATTGTTTTTTGCAATGCTTCTTCATTTGGACGTTGTCCTTGCACGGCAAATGACGTGTTGCCTAATTCTTGCGACATAATTTGAGCCGGAGTTTCTACAGTCTCCCGAGCTCTTTTTTTATGGCGTTTTGGACTTTTTCTGCATCAATTTTCCCGGGATTCCTCCGGTGATCGTGGTCGTTTCGTGTTGACTGCACCTTGAATTTTTAATAAACAATACGACGATCAATAAACAATAGTACGATGCGCATCAATGATTTTTCGAATAAATCACATACACAATTGTTAATCGCTATTGCTGTTATCGCGTTGCCTCAGCGATTTTTTTTTTAGCGAAATGCAGTTATTTGTCCGGCCTCTAGACGACTAGACCTTGCCAATTAATAATGAAGATACGTCACTGGCCAGTTTTCGTCGACGTATATAATCGAGCTTTACAGCCGTCTGATTTGTAGGAGCACCGCCAAAATGTCACTTTTTTACAACTGCTTAGCCTATCAAAGATATATGTATAGCCATCGTGAACCATTTTTTCCCTTCCTCTCTTCATTAATAATCTTTCGCCTTCCATATTCGAGTCTCTAATAACGAGGACCCTTGCATTGGCACATAAAACTGAAGACTGAGTTCTTGACGCCGCGCTCTTGTGTCGGATGCTCCGAAAACAAAATCTCGACGCTTCCTACAATGTACACCGGCCTACCGAGAATCAAAGCATATTTCGACTGATTTCGCTGAATTCGGTGTCGTATCGACACTAAAGTAAATCGCTCTCGGAAGCTAGTATGTTAATAATCGCGCGCCTAAAAATCCACGCCGAAACATCCTTGCGCCGAATCGGTCGCGCCAAAAACACCCCTCGCCGAATCGGTCATGTCAAATCAGTCGCGCCGAAATACTTTTGCGCCAAAACGGCTCGCGCCGAAACGGTCGGGTCGAAGTAGTCACGCCAAAACGGCCGCGCCGAAACATGCTGCCCCCGGTGCCTATAGACCTTCTTGCGTTTGAACGCAGGAGAATCTACCTCTAGAGCGCGCAAACGGGACGGGCAGACGCGGCAACAAGGGAAAGGGAGACGACGATACAGGAATAGCAGACTAGATGGACGAGCGAGACGGCAGGAACGTGGACGAAACGACTTATACCAGAACTGAAACCGTGGATTGAAAAGAATGGCGGTGAGATGAACACAGGTTGAGATGAAGTTCTACCTGACGCAGTTCCTGACGGGCCACGGATACTTCAATAGTTACTTGAACAACATGGGGAGGATACGGACTGCAAACTGCCAATACTGTGGACACGACTGGGATGACGCGGAGCACATATTTTTTATATGTGAACGATAGACTGAGACGAGACAAAGACTGGAGATGACAGTTGAAGTAATCACCCTAGACAACGTCGTTAGCGTGATGATCCAAAACAACGAACGGTGGACCCCTTGTATCCACCTTTGTTGAAGTGGTCCTCAGGGGCAAGAATAAAGAGGGAGCTTGGGCGACTGAGCAAATGAAGTAGGACGGCAATCAGCAGCCAAGACCCGACGACACATGACGGAAACGATAAGTTGACTTGGACAGGATTGCTCAGCTGGAAGTAATGCTAACGCAGTTCACGGCTGGGCAGCGGACAAAAGTGGTTTTCTCTCACCTGACTAAAAGGATTTCTTGGTTTATTTTTGGCCAGGAGAAAGGGGGTTTAGCTGGTATGCATTGTGACGGATTTTCCTTGATCTCGAGAACGCAACACTAATTTTACAAAAAAACTCAAAACTCAAAAAGATGAGCGAGATCGAAACTCAAAAAGAACACGAACTCGAAAACTCACGTCACCTTCGGCCGTCCACCCTCGCGGATGCATCGGCGTCCCGGTGGGCGCCAGTTAATTTTGTTTCACCGGTATTAACAACCGGACTAAACTGGAGGCCGGTGGAACGGCAACCTCCGCAGGGTTAATTTTTGTTTCGCCGGAATTACCAAACCGGACTAACCTGGAGGTCGGTGGAACGACGACCTCCGCAGGGACAAAACGAACGACACAACAAAACGGAAACTAAAACGGAACGAGAACTAACGTCGATGCATTCGCGAGAGCGAACGGTTGCGGAAATGCACGGTTGCTCAGGATGCGGGTTAGGGTAGAGGGTCGCGATCCGAGGTCAATAGAATAGCACACAAGAAACGGAGATCGAGACCTCAACGTTACTTTAATCAGGAGCGAAAATTAATATTTTGGCTAGAAGCCACGGGATCCCACGCACGTGCATCGCGAGTACTCAGCCGATCGAGAGATCGAAGCGAGACAAGCGACGACGGGCGCGACACGAGATCAATAACATCGATAAATCAAAAAACTCACCGAAGCGCGTAAATTATCCAAAAGGACCGAGAACTGCATCTGACGATGCCACGAGAACTCACACACATGCACTTCAACTCGAGAGCGTTAATTGTAACGCATCGATCGAATTATCGACTCAGAAAGAATTCCTTTCGGAATCCTACCGAGGATAGCACACGCGAAACACACGAATCGACGAACGAACGCGCGAACACGAGAGCGAGAGCGATAGCGGGATCCACGGTAACGCGAGCGAGACACAGCGATCACCCGATGCCTCGATGGCCCGAGCGCGAGAACAATAGGCCGAAGCCTACGGTAGCGGGAGCGCGAGAGAGACCCGAGTTGCCTCGAGGGCAGCTCTCCGTCGACTGTCTTTGCCTACGAAAATTCGTAATGAATTATCGTTATTATTTGCGGGATCTTGATCGATAACTACTGCCCTCTCAACCATCTCCTGACTTTATCGAATCGAGAGCCGATACTATAACGCGGTAACTTGAACGAATCTTCGCAATCGCTTCCCTTAGTCAATGCGTGAGATACAAGGCTCTACTCAACTATAACGCAGCGCAAGGGGTTCCACCACCCTTGCCTGGACCAAACGATACCTCCGCCTGATCTCAACGCATTGCACTTTTCTATAGGGTGCCGGGTTTGCACCGGACTTTAACGTAGTTGCAAGACACTTCGTCGAGTCTCTCCTTCACTTGGGCCTTTTATTTGCTAACTTTGTCCCACCAAGCGAATTCGAGAATCCCGACCAAAACTGAACTAAAACTGAAGTAAACTAAATCTCAAAGCAAAAGGAAAACAAAAAAACATAGAAGGTAAACTGCAAAAATCTCGATCGATATCTTAGCGAGAGCTTGACGGTATCTTAAGTTGCTGGGAGAGGCAGTAACGCGAAACTTCAGCATTAAAAATCGGTATTTTTATGCGAGTTACGGTTGTTTTGGTTTTTGTGACGCTGATTCAAAAAAATCACGTCACAGCATCTCGTGGAAACTCTCGTTGAGGGGGATAATACCCTGTCAACCTTATGAAGCGAGGTGAGAGTCTAGCACACAGGCGTTGACGTTCCTCCTGGTGTTAAGGAGTATCCCTTATGACCGGGCGTAGCGAAGACGTCTACGGTCTATAAAAGATTTTCCTCATTTTTTACCACGATAAAAAAAAATAAGTAGTAGTAGTAGTAGTAGCAGTAGCAGTAGCAGTAGCAGTAGCAGTAGCAGTAGCAGTAGCAGTAGCAGTAGCAGTAGCAGTAGCAGTAGCAGTAGCAGTAGCAGTAGCAGTAGCAGTAGCAGTAGCAGTAGCAGTAGCAGTAGCAGTAGCAGTAGCAGTAGCAGTAGCAGTAGCAGTAGCAGTAGCAGTAGCAGTAGCAGTAGCAGTAGCAGTAGCAGTAGCAGTAGCAGTAGCAGTAGCAGTAGCAGTAGCAGTAGCAGTAGCAGTAGCAGTAGCAGTAGCAGTAGCAGTAGCAGTAGCAGTAGCAGTAGCAGTAGCAGTAGCAGTAGCAGTAGCAGTAGCAGTAGCAGTAGCAGTAGCAGTAGCAGTAGCAGTAGCAGTAGCAGTAGCAGTAGCAGTAGCAGTAGCAGTAGCAGTAGCAGTAGCAGTAGCAGTAGCAGTAGCAGTAGCAGTAGCAGTAGCAGTAGCAGTAGCAGTAGCAGTAGCAGTAGCAGTAGCAGTAGCAGTAGCAGTAGCAGTAGCAGTAGCAGTAGCAGTAGCAGTAGCAGTAGCAGTAGCAGTAGCAGTAGCAGTAGCAGTAGCAGTAGCAGTAGCAGTAGCAGTAGCAGTAGCAGTAGCAGTAGCAGTAGCAGTAGCAGTAGCAGTAGCAGTAGCAGTAGCAGTAGCAGTAGCAGTAGCAGTAGCAGTAGCAGTAGCAGTAGCAGTAGCAGTAGCAGTAGCAGTAGCAGTAGCAGTAGCAGTAGCAGTAGTAGCTGTGTTATACCGCCGAATCTCGGGTAGCTAGGCTGAGGCCCGACGTTGGAAATTGAACCCCTTAAATTAATTGGGATGTACCGGTTAAGGGTTGGAAACCAAGCGAATGTAAGAATTACTCGAGGAATGTAGCAAGTTATGTTGCCCTTTATTCTATGTGCTGAGATGCACAATATTCCCTTTACAATAGTTCCTTAATCGTAGCTCGGACTATCGTCCGACTACAGCTAAAATATACTACTTGGGCAGACCCTTTGCACGAGTCTCGTCGATAGTATACTTGTCACAAGCATCCGCACATTATCGGATAACTCTCTGAACTGTTGCTTTACGCTCGTACTCGCACTTTATAGAAGATAAAGTGGATTGAGCAATTCAGCTGTTTCTCATGTTTTGAGAATGATGCCCCGATTATTCCGATTACGGCAACACTGTGCCGATTTAACGTTGCATCGATACTGTGCGTCGTGCGACTCGTGTCTCAATGCTCGCATACCTCGGTTATTTCTTAATTCGTTACCTCGGCTGTGCTCTCGAAACTCGGCGGTATAACAGCTATACTTAGTCATTAGTGCACGTTCAAATTACTCATAACATTATTACTTACCACAATCCGTATTTTTCTCCCGATAAACAAACGAAACCACCGATATATTACGCGAACATTCTAATCTCACGCGTTACTATCGCAGTCATCACGAGCGTTGCCACTCGCTGCGCGAGATTCAAAGTCTCCGACGAAGCGTAGTTCCGACTCCGCCGCTAAGTAGCGATATTTGTAGGAGTTTGTCGCGAACGAAAGCGTTCAGCGATCCCCTTATCTTTAGCACCTATTTCACTGTATAACCATTGCTTATCCGATCGGTTCATGCATCCTAGCACACACTTTTTCGGGTCCCCAGCCCACTCACTGCAAAGTGACCTCGAACTCAAGATTGAATGAAAAGTTTGCACGGATTTTTATAAATAAATATACATTTAGTCAACTATTTCTTTGTCCCGTTCGGTCGCAATCCCCGTCGTTCTCACGACGAACAACGCAAGCCCACCGATCAGGCCATCGCTCCAACAAACGCTTTTTCCAAAGGCGTCTAAATAGTTCCCCGCCAACGAGAACTCTTCTTCGAACCGCTACTAGATGGCCACGCCGCGCAAAGACTTTCTCACGAACGGAACAGCTCCCCGAGACGTTATAAGGCACGTCGCGAGCCTCGAATAAGGATTCGGCCCCGCACTGCTCTACCGTGCACATTGCTCCCGGAGCTGCTCACCGATCAGGTGATCCCCTCTACACCGATAAGGTGATTCTTCACTACACCGAAAGGTAAACCCCTCTACACAGGTAAGGTGCATTCCCGACTTTCACTGTTTAAAGTGGCCAGCCGCGCCGCGATTCGATCCTCATCCTCCCACCCCCCTAAACCATGGAGCACTCGCCTACGCGTGGGTAACAACTAGTGGGCAAAAGGTAGCATGGGCGACAATTTCCTTAGAAGTTGCAACCACCGCAGCAGCAGAGGCGCTGCACTCGCAAGAGAGAAAGCAACAGATCGTCTATCTCACTCGCTCCGTTGATGACTCGAGAGCCGCGTCATATAGCGCTGAGGGTTGAACACCGTGGATTTCATAAATCGTAAGGTCTAGAGTTCAAGCCCAGGCCGATGCATTTTTTTCCCTATTTTTCACGTATTTCTACAAATGAATCTAAGCACAGTACATCATAGTACGTATGCATAATGATAGATCGGGTGTACGAAAACATAAGAGCCTATCCCTCATCGTTTTCCATGTCAAATGGTGTGGGATTCGGGCTTCTGTTTCTCAGCAGCCGATCTATCGAACAGTCTTTTCAGAGATATAGTAAAGTTACGACTTCAAGATAATAAAAAAAATTGATCAGATTGCATAATTGTAGTTATACACGAGTAAAAGGTAGTATTTTTGTAGCCCATTGGAAATTATGAAACGATATTATATCAATCCTTCATTTATACGAAACTTAATTGACATTTTACGTTATAACATCGATAAGAGCTTAAAAATAATAAAAAATAACTTTGGCAGACATAATATTCGTGTAGTTAATATACAGGAGAGTAGAGTAGATTAGAGTTTCAATATTTGCGAGTTTTATTTGTCATATTCATTTTCAGTGATCGATATTTAAGTACTACAGTAATAAAAGTCGCGTGTAATCTATCGTGCTGAAATAATTTCAACACGAAATAATTTCAACACCGGAGAAAATAGTACAGTGCTACGAAGTGCAGTGAGCTCGTATTCCACGCATATGAATTTTTGGACGAGCGTGATCGAAACCATTTGCAGCATGAAATCCATCGATGCGAAGTCAGTGAATCCGGCTCGAGTGAATACCCCCTGTCACCGTAACTGGATTATAACAATCGAAGGATTTTAAAAAATCTAGGAACGTCTTGAGACAGAGAACTGTGATTCTTTTTCACCGAGTCACGTGAGTCATAATTTGGAAAACTTCGTCGGATGTTTGCGTGATCAGGTCCATCTGGATAAGAATTCATCGTCTTGGCAACTTACTGGAGCATACAAAGCTCTTTTGATTCAAAATTTGCATTCACGCCATTCACTGGAAGCAAATTGCGAAAATGATAACGGCAGTATGCTCTTGAATTTGACAAGAGCGCTGGACAACCGCGATGCGCTCAGGAATGATGCTGCTGATCAGCCGAATATTCAAGACGATATCCCACTTCCATCCGAAGAAGGAGCATTCGTAGGCAATAAAAAACCGGAGGCAGCAATCCTAACAGCTGTCAGAGAACGCACAGCTTTTCGAGTAGCAACAGCAATTTTGAAAAGCGTTGACCACTGCCAACAATGTCAATCATCAATATTTCATTTCGAGCCACAACAGGATTGTAATAGTAATTTCGGAATCTAATATCTCGGAATCGGAGAAAAAGAACATTCTTTGCTCGAGCTATGCTACCAGTTTCAAGCGCTGCTCCGAAATTCTGAAAACAACTCTCCCACGCATCTCGTATTAACGGAAGTTCGTTTCAAACTTGACTAAATATCTGGCTGAGGACGAGCCGATGGCATGGATGCGGTACCCTCGACACATTTCGGCAGTGAAAGCCCTATTTTACAAACGTGTAATAACTTGGTGCGTAGATAGTTTTTGCACTTTGATTAACCGAATCCTAACAAGCGCCTCAGCGTCCTGCGGGCGCAGAGGCCCTTGTTGGTGGGCTCCGCCCCCCAAACCCCCCGAAAAATGTCCCGGGGGACATTTTTTAAGGCACTCACGGGGGTACACGTCGCGCTACGCGCTCCGTACCAAGTGTGATTACACTTCGCGTTATGCGCTACGTATCGAATATGTTTATACGTCGCGTTGCGTGTTTCACCTGAACCTCCTGTGTGTTTTAAGATCGGAATATTGAAACAATTGAAAAGAAAGTAGAAGAGTGGTTGGAAAAATTCGAGATAAAATTTGAATTTTTTTTTTGTTTCGAAAAAATTTTAAACAGATTTGAAAAAATTAAATTGCAGTTTCCCAATATTTAAAGTAATTTACATTAAAAACGAAAAAAAAGCTGAGATTTTTTTTTTCATTTCAAATCATCCCGCCACAGAATATCAATGTCGCGGCGTGTGCGAACTTTATCACGTCTGCTATGGAATTGTCGTCGGCTTCCAAAGTTTGACAGATAGAATGAACGGAAAAAAAATAAATAGTCGCGATTGTTTTAAATTTTATTTGGCAAATTGCAATAATTTTGGATATTCGATGATTCTTCTTTGTTAAATTATAACCAAGTTTTTCAGTGCACCCGTGAAATTTATGATTTTTATTACGAATGTGAATGATGTATTGTAAAATATTGTGAATGGTTTCGTTCAAAATATATTATTTTCGAAATAAAAAGGGCTAATATTTGTAAATCAATGTGTGATATTTCGTGTTTTATTTTTCGCAACCAAATTTTCTTTTCTGACATGATGAAAAATTGTTTTTTGGAAAATTAAAGTAACATAACCTTTAAAATAATTCCTCACTAGAAATAATTGTAGAACAAAAATATTAAGAAATGTTAGAATGTCTTCAAATTTGCTGTGCATAGTGTTTTCGATGCAATGAAATATTGCTGAAAATTAGAAAAAAATTGGTTCGTAGACTTCATAATTGGAGCACCGTACGGACATTTAGCGGAACAAAATTGAATTTTTATTTTGGAACAACTCATTAAAGGCTTCGCAGTAGTTTTAAAATGTTTGTGCACAATAGTCATGATGTGATAAAACACTCCTGCGAAGGAGAACAAAATTGGTTCGCACCATCCAAAGTTACACTGTGATACGGACGTCCGAGAAGATAAATTCAGTGAAAAAGCTATTTTTATTCAACCGCAGGCTAAAAAAAATATTTCCAGTCATCGGAGTCACTTCAAATTAACTGCGCATGAAGTTGGAGGTACACCGAAGTAAATTCTGAAAAACTAATTGTTTTGGAGCATACGCTGCGGGGAATCCCCATCGAAAGCTGTGTGAAGAAGCCTCGATGGTCATTTTAATAATCACTCTTTGCCTATTGTTATAGTGAGTGCCTAAAAAGAAGAGAAGTCAGTCTTTCCAATCACTCAAACTGTATGGTGAAGCAAGTTCGCGCCTACAGCGCCAAGCACAGCAAATAATATATTTTTGTTAATACTAATAAGACACCGAACTTGTTTGTCCAGACTGACATGTGGATTATATGCCACTGATAAATGTAAATATGTAATATTTAAAAATTATAATTTAGTATCATATACCTTGCATCGTGTATTTAATAAATGAAATTATATATGTATATATTGTGACAAGTTTTCGTTGATCTCGAGCAGAACGCTAAACTTTACTCAAAAAAATCCAAAAACTCAAAAAACGAAATCGAAACTGAAAAAAAAAAGCGAACTCGAAAACTTACGTTATCGTCGGCCGCCCACCCTCGCGGATGCATCGGCGTCCCGGTGGGCGCCAGTTAATTTTGTATCGCCGGTATCAACAACCGGGCTAAACTGGAGGCCGGTCGAACGACGACCTTCGCAGGGTTCATTTTTGTTTCGCTGGAATTACCAAACCGGGCTAATCTGGAAGTCGGTGAAACAGCGACCTCCGCAAGGACGAAACGAACGACACAACAAAACGGAAACTAAAACGGAAACGAGACCTAACGTCGATGCATTCGCGAGAGCGAACGGTTGCGTAATTGCACGGTTGCTCAAGATGCGGGTTATGGTAGAAGGGTCGCGATCCGAGGTCAATAGAATACGAGAAACGGAGATTGAAACCTCAACGTTACTTTAATCGAGAACGAAAATTAATATTTTGGCTAAGAAGCCACGAGATCGCAAGCACGTGAGTCGCGAGTACTCAGCTGATCGAAAGATTGAAGCGAGTCAAGCGACCACGAGCGCGACACGAGAACGATAACTTCGATAAATGAAAACTCACCGAAAGCACGTAATTTATCCAAAAGGGATCGGCAACTGCATCTAACGATGCCACGAGAACTCACACATATGCACTACAACTCGAGAGCGTTAAACGAAATGCATCGATCGAATTATCAGATCGAAAAGAATTCGTTTCGGAATTCTACCAAGGATAGCACACACGAGACATACGAATCGGCGAACGAACGTGAACGAGACGAGACGCGCGAACACGAGAGCAAGAGCGATATATCGGGATCCACGGTAACTCAAGCGAGACGCCGCGATCACACGACACTTCGATAGCTCGGTCGCGAGAACAATCGGCCAAAGCCTATGATAGTGGGTGCGCGAGAGAGGCCCGAGTTACCTCGAGGGCAGCTCTCGGTAGACTGTCAATTTGCCTACGAGAATTCATAACGAATTATCATTATTATTTTCGGGATCTTGACCGATAACTGCTGCCCTCTCAACCATCTCATGACTTTATCGAATCGAGAGCCGATACTATAACGCGGTAACTTGAACGAATCTTCGCAATTGCTTCCCCTAGTTAATGCGTGAGAAATAAGGCTCTTACTCTATTATACCGCAGCGCAAGGTGTTCCACCACTCTTGCCTGGACCAAACGATACCTCCGTCTGATCTCAATGCATTGCACTATCCCTTGGGGTGCCGGGTTTGCACCGGACTTTAGCGTGTACGCAAGAAACTTCGTCGAGTGTCTCCTTCACTTGGGCTTTTATTTTCCAAACGTTATCCTTCCAAGTGAGTTCGCGAATCCCGACCAAACTGAACTGAAACTGAATCTCAAATCTTAAAGCCAAAACTGAACGAAACTAAATCTTACAACTTGATTTTAAACTGAAATAATAAACGGTATCGAATAAAATCGTAATCAAATAATAAACGTGTAATAAGAATATTAAATCTGTACATTTTTCTTTTTTTTTTCGATTTCTTTAAAATTAAACTTGCGAATCTAACTTCGACTATTGACAAGTTTAATTGCATCTAGACAAATGATTAAAGTATTAATCAACAGTATCAACGTACGGTACTGGCATTTATTTATGCGTATCACTTCAAGTATCTGGTATAATATTAATCCAGCTTCAATATACGATCCAAACGATAATATTGTTTCGATATATTGAAAGAACGCCGCGGCGGGCGTTCAAACCGAGCTGTGGGAAATGGGGCGAGGTAAGGTTGGGTTAGCGGTTAGTGCTAAACTCTGCTGCAAGAGAGCGTCTGTCTAAGGATCACGTCTGTATAATACGGGACCTTTCTCTCACTGGTACTAACTTTAATACATTTAATAACATTCGCAGTTTAAAACATCACACACTGTTTTAAACCCAGCAAAATAATTATAAATCCCTATAAATAATTGACGTCCCCACATTGGGTAGGTTCACGCAAAAATGATACAGTACATCGTGTGCACCATATCGAATACTGAGAAGCTATTTTTGCCGTAATGGTATAATAATACCGGCCGGTGCCTGTATAATATTTTACTTGAAACTCAGGTAAAATAGCGCGCACAGTTATCGACCGTAAGTCAATCGATGAATATGATCGAGCCGAGGAGCCCGGAGGTGTGCATCATTAATACGCACGGATTACGTAAGCCGTATCCGCACACCTGGGGCAGCGATAATAAAAGACAGCTACGATTAACGTTACGTGTGCGTCATTTGCAGCAAGAAAGAAGCCAAGCAACTGGGTATAAAAGGCCAATTCGTGTTATATGGATTCGTATCCTGGATAACGACGCAAAATTTATTATCTGAAAAGATAATAGATCCGTTGCATTATCGTACAACGGCGTACGTAACTTTTGAAAATTTATTTTTTTTTACCCGTGGGCGACGACAGCTTGTATTAAATTACTATTCATATTTACGTGCAATTTCATCACACTTTTTTTACATTTATTAAAAATAATATGTGACACTCGTGCGGATTAGTGGCCGTTCTGGGAAGGCTGTGAAGTTGAAAGAATGAGTCGGAAGCGTGTGCTGACACGCTTCACAGCCGTCCCAGAATGGCCACTTTTCCGCACTAGAATCACAATCAACTATTTGCTGAACGCAATTGGATAGCAACGTATAACGAAATCTTGGCTTTTCGAATAGAGCGTCACTCTGTTCGATATTATCCCGATACTAAGATGAAGCAAGGGATGACAAATGGAATGTCCAAGGAACTCGGCAAACGGATCTCCGTCGACTATTCATTTTCAAAACAGGCATATAATTAATAAATTATTCTTCAGCGAGCGGCACCGAAACACAGGACTCGACAACTGACTTCGACGACATTGACGACTGCTGCTCCAGTTTCATTCTAATATCTAATAAGGCAAGAGCACCGGAAACTACCTTCGGAGATGTTGACAGACTCGATAGCCAGATACCTCTCCTTTCGAAACTAATTATCCATTTAATTAAAAATCAATCTAACCGCTCGCTAGAGTCAAGTCAATCTTTGCTACTCGTTAATTGATTTCAAAATCGAATTAAATAAAAATTACAAACGCTAATTACTTGTATCGTTGATGTAAACTTTCAATAAATATAACTTATAGTAGACAAATCAAATCAACTTAATGGATTTTTATTTTACTTCACCTGCCCTCACACTTACTTTGCCACAAAAACTCACGCTAACGCCGCTTTCTGAGACGGATTCTGCTCTACTCTAAAAGCGTATCACAGTATAGAAGACAGCACCGCAACCACACACCGCCGGCTTTACTCGACGGCGGAGAAAGGAAAGGAATAGACCAGGGACTGCGTAGTTATTCAGTCATGCAAATTGATGAATTACGGGATTGCGCGATAGCAATTCGTGCACGTCAGGCAGTGCCGCGTTTTAGCAATTGCAGATGACATAATGTCCCTATAGTGCGTCGTTTACGATCACTAATCGTAGCAGGGGTGGAAGTGATGTTATGGTAGGCTGTCGAAAACATGTCCCCAACATCGGCAATCACCTGTATTATCGTGTACTTTTCAGAGTGAAATGAAGTAAAAATCGTGCCTTTTACAGAAGCATCTAGCGAAAAAAAAAATCATTATCCACTGTCGCGGCTGTGGCTCGTCACCAAGTGCCTTAAAGTTTTGTTATAGATCGCGTGATGTTGCCATGTGTGTTACGCTTAAACGCTTAACTCAGCGGGATCTTTGAAAATCTTTCCCGCGATGTTCTCCGAGTCGTGGATACGTGCTGGTACTTGACCTCACCTCATGGATTTCGTCGTCGCTATTTTATATTGGTCCTTCTCGTGAGGGTAAGGAAATATATCAGCGATTTCACAACTTTTGTATTGAAACGTTTCTTTATTTGATGAATGTTGGATTGAAGAGGATTTAGAAGGAGACATTTGTTATACCCCCGAGTTTCGCGAGCATCACCGAGGTTACGCGTTGGGAAACAACCAAGGTATGCGAGCGTTGCGACAGCCGTCGCACGACGCACAGTATCGATGCTTCGGAAATTCGGCACAGCATTGCCGCAATTGGAATACTTAAAGCATCTTTCGTAAAACATGCGAAAACAGCTGAATCGCTCGCTCCACTTTATCTTCTATAAAGTGCGAGTACGAGCGCGCAGCGACAGTTCACAGGGTTATCCGATACTGTGCGGCTGCCTGTGACAAGTATACTATCAACGGGATTCGTGCAAAGGGTCAGCCTAAATAGTATATCTTAGCTATAGTCGGACTATAGTCCGACCTACATTTACTGAACTCTATAAGATTCAATAGTGCATCTTCACACAATAAATAAAGGGACAATATTATTCGCTACATCTCTCCTGTGATTCCTACATTTGCTTGGGTTCCAACCCGTAACCGGTACTTCCTAAAATTAATTAAGGGGTTCAATTCCTCGCGTCGGGGCTCGGCTTAGCTACCCGGGTATCGGCGATATAACACATTCGTTAAATGCAAAACTTGAGGAGTTCTTGTGGAATAGAGAATGGTAAAAGGACCCGAGGGAGGATCTGTGGTTATTTTTATTTTGGACGAGCCTCAGTAATCAATTGTTGCCACTTAGATATTTCACGCCGAGACGATACTTTCGATAGTGATTTGATCCTTCATCACCGGCTACAGATATAGGATCATTTGCTCTGGAATAAATAAATTGGTTAATTAAGCAGGTAGCATAAAGAAGTGGATCAAGTCTCGACCTTGTTGAGAAGGCGGGATCGACAAAAAGGGGCAATTCACGGAACAGGAGACCTGTTTGCCCTACTCGCTCACTGCTTCTTGATATGTCGATGAGTTGACTTTAGCCTATCTGATTTAAATTGGCCAGAGGGGCCAAGAACAAAGTTAAGAAAATTTGATTTCCTCTTTCTTTATTAAAGTAATTCACGGATGAGCAGGACCCTACCACGCGAGCACTGAAAGTAACGAGAGTTGGTTTTTTTTCGTTGTTAGAATCAAAATGTTCATGCAAGACGCGGGACGCGGACTAAAGTTTGGCGCGAGGAAAACTAAACTATCACTCACACGCTTTGAGCGAGTTTCGCCAAGTATCTACGCGCAATTCTACGGTCGGTATTTTCACGTGGACGCTCGAGGCTCGGACGCTAACTCGGCTCACTGTCTCTACTCTCGCGATCGCGAAATTTTGTCCACCTTTCGCGACTAATCTCTCGAGCGATCAAGAATTATTCGGATCACACCTAATTCTCAAATGATCGTGAGTTTACCTTCTCAAACGATCGCGAAAATCGGTTTTCTCACTTCTCGAGTAAATTTTCAAGCGAACGCGAATTTAGTTCCTCGTACGATCGCAAAAATTGTATACACTCCGCGAATTAATTCCGAGCGATCTCGAAGATTTTACACAATCCGCGAATTAATTTTCGAGCGATCGCGAATTTAGTTACTCGTATAATCTCAAAAATTTTAGACACTCCGCGAATTAATTTTCAAGCGACCGTGAATTTATTTACTCGAACGATCGCAAAAATTGTTTCTCCAACTCCGCGAATCCATTTTCAAGCGACTGTGAGCTTACTTACTCGAACGATCGCAAAAATTGGACGCACTCCGCGAATTAATTTTCAAGCGGACATGAATTCACTTATTCGAACGACCGCGAGAATTGTTCACAAGGAATTACGCGGATGTTTTTCGGACACTATCGCACTTACTTCCGCGATATTGACTCGCGAAGCTACGAGTTGTCACTTTCGCGCATCGAGCAAGATCGCGGCTGATCGACGCGGTACCTCGTGTACTCGAATATCGCATACTATTCGTATTGTCTCTGGATTCAGACGAGATCGTGGTTGAGGGTCACGGAAATATTATTTCGCCAACATTTTTTTCACTCGTGTTCTCGTTCTCGCGCTTTGAGCGGGCAACTTCGAATATCACAGCGCGACGTTTGTTTACGTCATCGCGCGTGCGATCTCTCGAGGCTCGAGCTCGTCTCGTCGACTCTATTGTTCACTGTTATTCACGAAAATTTCGAGAAATCTCGAGATAGTTGCTACACACACTAACTGTTTTCGAATCTTCTATTTCACAAACTATTCACCAACCTGTCCGAAGTTTTCGATGTCGAGCCCCACATTCGACGCCAAAAATTGTGACGACGATTTTCCCAACGTGGCGGTTCCGATCTCAGGCGGTCCGAAATTTATGCTGTCACTGCCCGACGTTGGGCGCCAAAAATTGTGACGGGCTCTTGTAATGGCCTTCGGCACCGTCACGTAAGCTCCCCGCCCAAATATGACGACGCCCGATGTACCACTTTTTTACTTTCCTGATCTTTGCTCCCTTCTGCCGGTGGGCGCCAGGTAATCGTACCAACCGCGATTACAACGGGTTTACACTTTCGATGTTCCTTACCGTTCTTCTTCTTCACGGCCTGCTATCTGGAGTGTGATTCGGGGACACTCACCACTAAATAATATACTCAAGATTTCCCAAAATTACGTAAAATAAAAACCAATTCGTTCGTCACTTTATTCAAGAAATCCAGACCAGAACATTTCTCTTTGCAATAAATCGTGCGAACGTCATGTCGAGCGGAACAATTGCTTCTACAATTAATACACGAAAAACGTTCCACGCGACTCGAGTCTATACAAATCCGCGGGATACAATAGAAAACTCACGAATCGCTATCACGCGAGTAATTAACCGCGACGCGATTCTCCTATTCTTCTTGCTAGTCTACGAACGGATCGTGACTCTACGACTTTTCTAATTGAATCCTCTTCCACGGCCTAACACGACGTTTCGGTTCGCTGCCCGGAGCGAGAGTGCTCCTCAAAAGAGTCGTTACGCGTCTCTTCGACACCTCGAGGCCTTCTCGTTATTACCTGCAGTATTCAAATTCTCGGCAGTCTCTCTCTCTCTATATTATCTATATCAAGGCGTTGGTGCGAGAGCGTTACAGCGCCTCGTCAGAATTTCTCTATATATATAAAATCACCGCCGCTGTCGCCGCCGCCGTGTACAAGAATCGAGGGGAGGGCAAAAATATTCTAAGTCCCTCTAAGGGGATTCCCCCTTGGGCACTTGGGAATAAGTCCCTTATTACGTGCTAACCCTTAATTTACACCTATTTCTAAATTCCGATATCTTTTTTATTTTACTTGCGCAAACGAAAGAGTCCAGATATAAAATCATTCGACCGGATATCTAATATCATATTTCGTCAATTCATATCCGCTCGCGACTTTTCGTAGAAACGAATATTTCTGTTCTCTCTGTCGGAACTCTCGCTCTTCTGTCTCACGGCCTAATCAGCATTTCGAGGTTTCCGTCATGCTGGATTTACCTCTTGCTTAGCGACAGCGCGTGTCGCGCACTGTCAGAATTTTCGGCCGCGTCGCATCAGCCCGTTTCAATTATTCAAAAAATCAGTCTTACTTCATCTTTCAAACCATTAGGTCGGACTCATTTAGAGCGGATACTTTTCTCCGCGATTAAGATAGATTATAATTTAGATTCTCTCACACATACACATATACTCTCGCGAATTATTATTGTATCAAGGGTAATTTCGTTGAACGAATAAAATGCGAATTTGTAATACTCGAAACGGGATTTCAAATCTTATTCGAGGAACGAACCCCTTAAATTAATAATATTCCTGATTACCCTATCAAGTTAAAAGCGCGCGTGACCGCTGAGACGATCGTCCAAGTCAACGCGATCGCCTGTAAACCGAGAAATCCGATTTTCGAAAAATTTACGGGATAAACTCTATTCTACCGTTGCTGAAATAGGTAAAAATCCTCAATATTCGGATCATCCGAATTTCGGCATTTAGAAAACCCAAGTATTAAAATTTGTCGATAACCCGAAATTTCTATTCTTTCAAATAGTTAAATTTGTCAATTTTGGTAGTTTAACATTTCTATTCTTTCGAATATTTGAATTTGTCATTTTTTATGATTTAAATTTCCACATTTAGAATATTGAAATGCCTTAATTTTCAATATTTAAAATTTTTTATTTTTCGAATATTCCAGATTTGTCCATTTCCAATACGTAATTTTTTCGATTTGCGAAATTTTTTTTTTAATTTTCGAATTTTTTGTATACCTAAAACTTTTGCAATTTACAACTTTAAGTTTCTGAATTCTTTAATTTTTAATTTTTCTAATATTTAATTTTTTTAATTTACAATACTTAACTGTCTAAATCATAAATTGTGAATCTTTGTGTTTTTCAAATACTTAAATTTGTGAACTACAATATTTCATTTTGCAAATTTTTGAATTTATCTTGACCTTTTCAGTTTTTCCGAATATTTGAATTTCTCAATATTCGATAGCCAAATATTTTGATTTCACAAGGAACCAAATTCTTCGATCCTCAATAATTGAATATTTCAATTTTTCAATTATCCGAAAATTGTAATTTTCGTAGTTTTGCATTTTTCAATTATTCAATTAGTCGAACTGACAATTTTCGCAAATTTTTATTTTTCGACGATCTAATTGTGTGAAATTTATTATTTCCGAAACTTCTGATTTTTCAATTTTTCAACTATTGCAAATTGATAATTTCCGAAATTCCTAATTTTTCGATTCATCGACTACATGAAATTTCTAATCGCCAAAATTGATAATTTTGCAAATTTTAAATTATTCGAGATTTACAATTGTTACGTCCAAACTAGCGTTCTTTTAATTACTCTAGTTTGCACGGCAACGGTTGCCGCCGTTAGTATCGCGCTGGTCAGGAGAGCGTTGGGGCTTACCTTTAGTGGTAAACCACACCTGGTGTCGATACCGGGTACAACGTTTGCTCCTTTTTAAAGCCTTAACCTTTCGGAAAACTGCTTGGGATGGAGCCCTTAAGAATGCTTGCCATGTTTATGTGTTTGGAAGTTAGCTAAGTAGTTGCGGTTTTGAGTTTTCTTGAAAAGAAGAATGGAGAGGGATTCTTTCACGTGCCTACGGATGCCTGCCGTCCTTTCGAACAAGGTGGCAGCGCGAGGCACGGGTGTACGGAGAACCCTAGGAGACTTTTACAAATCACTGGGTTTCAAAGAGAACATAGAATTAGGTGCAATAAACACTTGTAAAGATGTACTTACAGTGGTTGTTAATGATTTGCTGACTGTGTTTAGAGATGGTGACTTTTCTCCTCGCAGCTTCGTCTCCGTTTGTTATTTCGAAGGTGATTAAAAAAATGGTTCGCGGATGTCAGGAGATTGAACACTTTTTAATGATGAACTCAATGAAAGTATACAAAATGGTTTCGGGATGTGATCGCTTTACAAATTGTCAAAGGGTAGTTGATGTAATTTCGTAAATCGTTAAAAAGTAAAGAAATATTTTGTTGATGGAGCAAAATTGCGATATGACTGAGCCACAAATTGGTCAGTATAACGTTCGAACGGACAAAATTTGTGTAAAAGTAAAGGCTACTTATTACTCGGAAATTTGGGTCTGAATGTCAGTGTAACTGTGTGTTCCGAGCCCTCAATTGCGAGGAGTTTTATACCTTTTTTCTTAGCGATATATGATGGGGATGAAACATAACAATGGGAGTGTCCTTTCGTATATCTATTTTCCTTATGATTTGGGATACAGTCTCCGAGAAGATGAGGGAGGTGCTTTGAATCTGACCTTTCGATTGGAACGGGGGTCTTTTTAGGCCCTTCTTCTAGTCGAACTCGCGTGAATCGGGCCCACGCCGTGGGTGCCGGAGTGTGGTACCGATGTAAAGAGCGCAAAACAAATCACGTACGCACCATTCCCCTCTTCTCGCATTCTGTATTCCGAGAATTCGTTTATAGGTTTCGGCGGAATGCAATGACTCTGAGGCAGGGTATTTCTTGGTAGAAAGCGCTACAACGGATACTATTTATAGAATGGATCTCATCAATGCTTTCAACAAAGAAAAACTGTCCTTATGATTCGGAGACGCTCTGAGTCATGAACTCCATGTGATGGTATTCGGATATGGAATTAATATAAAAGTATCAATCTCTTAACTTAAGTAAAACGTTCGGTAAGTATACGCAAAAAGGTTTCTATTAACTGTAACAATTTCTCTGAAAGTGTAGAGTCCTTTGAATGGTTCTCACTTATCCTATTAAAGAATAATTGTCCTATTCTCATCGTTCCTGGACTTTAATCGAGTATTGGTTTCGAGAGAACTCGGCAAATCTCCAACAAATGCCAGTTTTAACTTTTCGTGGGAGATTTCTTGGGGTTTTAATCATTTTATATGGTATATGTGGGAAAGAATTTGTATACTGGTCCGAGTTTTACGGTTATCGCTAGGAGTGTATAGATTGCCTTTGAATTGAGGTTCGGAGGGCATTTTACTATTCGAGACTCTATGCGGCCGGTTTCCTCGAATGACTTATCCTTTGGCTGTTATCGGGGAGTCGGGCCCTCTACTAGCATCTATAGTAATTTTACTCCTTTTACTATACTAAACTTATTATCTAGGTATACTTATTTCCTATTAAAGGATAGACACAAGCGCTTAGGAGAACAAGTCCAGTTTAAGAATACTTCTCATTAATTTGTATAGAGATATCAATTATGTCATTAATGTTTAATCTATGATCGGTGTGGTGACTTTGTTTTTGTTACTTGTTTTTTTGTGTGCAATTGAACGCTGGGTATTATTCTGTAATTATTTATTTTTCCGATGGATTTGGTTATCTATAAAAAAAAATTGTTTCCCTTTCCAACGAGATCAATGATCGAAGCCCCCTTTTCTTCCCTATGAGCAGTGAAGCTTTGGTTCAACTATGGCACCGTTTTAAACGTGTGGTCTTTCTCGAGGATAATTTGTCGACCGTTTTGACTGGCCCCCGGGCCTGAACTTAACTCGACTGACCGCAAACTCCTCCCTTTCCAACTAGTCTTTGGCCGTGGTAAGGTAGATTTATCGGTCTATGGATCTATAGGGCCTTGGTCGATATAGGGTAATAGTACAACTCCATGTTGACAGCTAGTGGGTCCTTGCGTCTTTAGTTTCCTTCTGGCACTCCACGGGAGAGCTCGGAGGAGGGGTCAGAGACCGCCTTTTCCGACCTCTGCCCGAGATCCTTTGGGCCCGTTTTATCTAGGCTCGTTGACGTTAGCTCGTTAAGGTAGGCATCTGACCTTGTTGTGGAGGAGTTAATTTGATTGAGATCTCATGGTGTATAAAGAAACTACCAGTAAACCAATTTCCTCTTCCTTCTGTATTTTAGAGGATTAACTTTTAATGGGGGTCAAAAGAGAAATAAATAGAGTGTTACGCCGGACGTAACACCTCCCCCCCTTAAGTTGATTATTAGGAGAAGCCTAATAATGACCTCCGCAATGCGGGGTGGAACTGAAATTTCGTATATAATGTTATATTATGTTTTTTCCTCTCTCTCTTTTTTTTGTGCTAAGTTCCCTCTGCCCCTATGTTTATCATTGATAGTACCTTCTCTTTCCTTTCTTAATATACTGAGCGAAAGATCTCCTCTCTTGTATTAAAAAGTTTCCAATAAACATTATTATTACGATTATTATTATTATTAACTTCCCTGTTCGGGTTTCCTGTTTATTCTATCGGTTATATCTTCTTATGAGTATATTGCTTAACTTTATCGATGATCCGTGCAGTCGAGTAACCTCATAAATTGAGTAGATCGGCGATCAAACGTCTACGAACGCGAGGGTTTCGAGGGAGGGCAGCTCTCGGTTGTATCATCTCTCGTTCGACGGGCCGTTCCTCGTATGCTCGTTATGCTCGCGCGTCATCCTCCGTCATGATGTACTGTGCCGCTTGACCCCAGGGTAATAATAGGTCATAGTGTAAGAAGTAGGTAGTTCCGCCAATGACTGGAGATTCAAATTCGTCGGGTATCAAGTGGCACTATTCTTCCAGAATGCAGCTAGGTACATCCCTCCATTCCGGGGGCACGTAGACTCCTGGGAGGATGCTCCAATAGTATAATTTACTATGCTTCACGTAGGTGTTGTCGATCGGCATGATCAGTTTACATTGAACCATTTCCTGTGGATTACACGCTGTTCATTCTCCCAATGGTTTTATCATCGAAGGTTAAGTATAAATATGTATATGTTTATAGGACTATGTATAGAATATATATTGTAACGGGGATCTTGAGGGAACTGGGTTTCGGAAGGGGCGACGGGGGGGGGAGTAGACAGCTACCGGAGATGAAGGGCAAATTAACAAAGAAATATCACTTTATTTGGTAAATCGCACAGTAACCGATACAACAAAAAAAAAGAGAATGAATCGACGAAAAATAAAGAATACAAACTAAATCAATGTAAAGAAAATAAAGGAATTGATAAAAGAATAATCCGAAATAATAATGATTAATCGCTCGCTAGATAATACTTCGGATGGTTACCGGAATAAATCGCAATTAAGGGTTGCAATAGGGGTGGGCGAGGGGAGGGTTGATAGAGATTCGATATGGCGGTGACTACGAGGCAGGCCGCTACGCGGATGCTCTCGTGGTGCGAGAAAAGGGACGACAGGGACCACAAGGGGTATTCGCTCACGAATGCGGATAAATGACCGGAAACTTCCGGTAATTTACGGGACCGCAAATTTGTTGGAAATAAAAAAAAGAAAACGGTATTTCCGGTGCAAAAAAAAAAGAGTAAAAATGGTAATTACGCTGGAATGAAGGGGGAGGGCTCGAGCGATAAACAATAATTAATTATTTGGGCGCCAGTTACCATTACACGGGGTAACACCGTTCACGATTCGGGGGGGAATGACTCGAATTTTCCAAGTGCCGACTACTCGATGGGACTACTTATCTCGCGGGAGGGTTAACTGATCTGTCGGCTCTGAATTCAATCCTTCGGCTTTTACGGGACGACTGATTATTAATTACGGGGCGATGGGACTCACGGGGCGAACACTCGGGAGATTTATTCAACGAACTGAGCGATAACGGCACCCACCACGTGCACGAGCGCGATGCCGGAAAATGGCGATGCCGGCACCTGTACGAGAGACACGCGGTCGAGTCTCACGGGATTTCGCAATGGTTAAGGGGCTGGGATTCGGGGGGACTACTGACTACGGGGTTAATCACACTCGTAAAATGGTATTCTCACTCACTCGTATTATAATTTCTTCGGATATCGACAACTTTCTCTCGTTACACGCTTCGTACAATTCGATTGTTCGCTGTGTCGTTACGCACGTCTACACGCTATCGTATCTCGATCGAGGCTGAGGTACGCTCGTCTTCTCGGAAGTCGTCTCGTGGCTCAGCGCTACGGATGTCGACGGTGGGAGAGAGAAGATAGTACTCGGCGTCGGTCGATACATCGCTCGATCGACGGCGAGGCGGCAGGTGGCGGCAGCGATATTGATTGATCGTCGTTCGATGGCCTCGAACGACGATGGCTAGCGGTGGGCGGTGGCGGTGTTGTCGGCTCTCGCGCCGTGGTTAACGGCAACGGCGTAATTCGGCGACGGCTGGTTGCTGTCGAGCGATGTTCTTCCTCGGCTTTTCCTACCTCTCTCTTACTCTCGTGCGTTGTCTCGGGATCTCTTGGCGGGGAGCGTACCTTGCCTATCGCGGGGGTCGTGGGAGGGCGGGGCGGGGGTTAATAATATACGATAAAGCTGTGTTGATTTGGCTCCGTGGTGGGTGGAGCTCGATCGAGAGATTTAACGCTATTTTACTTCGTTACAAACTCCTCCGGGGGAAATCGAGAGTACTTCCTTGAAGTACTCGAGCACATTCACACGAGGTTTGCGAAAAGAAAAAAGGGGGGGGAAAGAGGGAAGAGGGTGTGGGGGGAGGGGTGCTGGAAATGATGGTTCTCGGTTATAATAGTAGTAATACTTGTTTATTAACGGCTCCGTGGCGGTAGTTGAGGCGGGGAGGTTGCACAACAACGAAAAGAAATTATAACGAAAAATAAGGAGGCCATTCGACGGCAAAAAAAAAGAAATTAACAGAATAGAAAAGAAAGACAATATTGGGTGCATTCCGCTTTTTCTTTCCTGCGTTCGGCCTGCTACCGCGCACGGCTTCTTTGGCTTCTCTCAATATTTACACTGTGTTGCTGGTCCGGGGCGTACAAAGGTCGTTGTTGGGGGGGGGGCGATCGGTGGTTTAGCGGAGGCGTCTCGGGCAGTTCTTCGCCTGATGGCTGCGTCCGCCGCAATTCCAGCAGCGCAATCCGGAAGGTGTGTCTGGCGGGGGTCGGCTTGGGCGAGGGGTTTCGGTGGGACGGCTAAGGCGGCTGGGACGGGGTGTTTCCGGTTCAGCGTGGGTCGTGGGGGTACATTTTGGGGGTCGGGGGATTCGAAGGGACATCAGTGGTTGGGGATTGGTGGGAGGTCGTTTCAGGGACGTCGTTCGGGGAGCGGGGGTAGCGTGGGACGGCTGGGGTTGATGTCGGGGGTTGAGGGGTGTGCGGGAGGTCGACGGGACAGCGGGATCGTGGAGCGAGATTTCTCGCATTCCCATTATGGCGGGGGCGACTGGGGCTATGGGGACAGCGGGCGGGTAGATGGTGACGGTGATTGGCTTGGGGCGGCTTTTGGTGGAGGGGGTTGGTTCGGGAGTGGGACAAGCGGGGACTGCAGGGGTGTGGGGTTTCGGTGGGGTATCGCTGGGGTTCGCCACTTCCTCAAGCAGATGGGCGAAAGGGACATCATCGGAGGGGAATTCGTAGCGCCTTCCAGTTGCTTCGGCGCCGTAGTGCTCGATGTCGGGGGTGTCGATGACGATCGCGTCTTCTTCCTCCTCAGTGTCGGGGTCGGAGGGTGTAGCCGGCTCCGGGAAGCGGTGCTCGCGTGGCACGTCTCGACCGGCCTCGGGGGCGACCTCGCGGGTTGTGGGACGGCTGGTGTGCGCCGCGGGCTGCGTGTCGTGGGGGAGTATCGGCCCGTAGCCGATATTCTCCCATCTCGCGTTCCGGGTCGGGTATCGTCTCCACATTATCAACCTGTAAAGCGGGGAAAGCAGTGCGAAATGCGGGGGAATTAGTGCCAAGCGGGGAGTTATCTGCGGGGTGGGGGCTGGGGGTGCTTACTGGAGTCGTGGGTCGCGTTTGGGTATCGTTTGTGGCGGGTGGGGTTTCGTCGAGGGGTTCGGCGGGGTTGTCGTGGTCGTTCGGGTGGGTCTGGTCGAGTGTGGTATTGTGGGGGTCGTCGTAGGGTTGTGCGTACGGTTTCAGGTCCTTGACGTGAACCTTGGGCCGTTTGCTGTTCAGGGGGAGTTCGATTTCGTAGATGACGGGGGATATCTTGCGGGTAATTGTGTAGGGGCCTTTGTATCGGGGGGCTAACTTGGCGGCGAAGTTTTGTGCGGCCGATGAGAGTACGCGGTTTTTTCGCAGTACCTGATCGCCTACTTCGTATTGATGATCGATTCGTCCTTCGTTATAATAATGGGCCTGCCGCTTAGCGGCTTCTGAGAGGTTATGTCGAACCCAATCGTGGATGAGGGGCAATCGTTTCATTCGATCTCTCCACACGGACGGGTCTCGTCGGTCCAGGGCGGCTGGGGGTGGGTCATCGTTCAGCAAATTCTTCGAGGGACGGGGATTCCTTCCAAAGTTGAGGAACGCGGGGGAGGCTTGGGTGGAGGACTGGACGGCTGTGTTGATGGCGAAACAGAGTTCGTGGAGATGAACGTCCCATAGTTGGTGGTTGTCTCCAACGTAGGAGACAATCATGGTCTTCAGGGTTCGGTTGACGCGTTCTACTGGGTTTGCTTGGGCGTGATACGGGGGGATAGTGGTCTGACGGATGCCATACTGACCCAGGTATTCGGTCATATGGCGGTTGACGAATTCCGTCCCGTTATCTGTGAGGAGGTATCGGGGACATCCCCATCGATTGAGGACTAGGGTTTCGAGGGCGGCTGTGATGGTGGGGCCAGTGGCGGTTCGCAGGGCCTTTGCTTCCACCCACTTGGTGAATTGGTCCTGGAACACTACCACATACCGGTTTTTGCTTTTACTGGGGGGGAAGGGGCCCATCACGTCTGCGGCGACGACCGCCCATGGTCCTTCGGTCGTACGCTCGCGCATGAGGCCTCCGGGGGAGCCTTGGGATACCTTGTTAAGCTGGCAGACTCTACATCGTTTTACATATCTGGCGACGTCGGCAAACATTCCGGGCCAAGAGAAGTCCTGTCCCATGCGTCGGAATGTCTTGTCGACTCCCAGATGTCCCGATTGGGGGGCTAGGTGGGCATTCTCGAGGGCTCTAAGCCTCATGTCTATTGGGAGGACGAGTTTCCAGGCGTCCAGGTCGTCGAGGGCGGGGTCTACTATTGGGTGAGGGCGGTGGTGGTACAGTCGGCCATCTTCGATGCGCCAATCGGGGTATTTGCTGGGGAACAGGTGGACGTTTCTCATTTGGTTAAGGTACCATGAGTCCTGTGCGTCACCGAGGGCCATTAGGGCGGAATCAGTTCCTTCGAACATTCGGGATAGGGCATCGGGGACAACGTTAAGGGTGCCTTTTCGGTGGATGATCTCCATATCGAGGGCTTGCATGGATAGTGCCCATCGGGCTAATCTACCGGAGGGATCTCGGAGGTTGCGTAGCCATCGAAGGCTACTATGGTCGGTAATAACGCGGAAGCGAGTCCCTTCGAGATATGGGCGAAGTTTCTTTGCCGCCCACAATACCGCGAGGCACTCCTTCTCGGTTACGCTAAACTTTCGTTCCTGTTTGGACAGGACGCGGGAACAGAAGACTACGGGGTGCTCTTCCTCGTTGATGGTCTGGGTGAGGACAGCACCGATGGCCGAGTCACTGGCGTCGGTGTGGAGGGTGAATGGCTGCTCAAAGTCGGGGCGGGCTAATACGGGGGCTTGGGTTAGGGCCAGTCTGAGGGCCTCGAACGCTTCCTGCTGTTCAGGTCCCCAACACCAGGGGGTATTCTTTTCGAGGAGGGCCACAAGAGGGCGTTTATGTCGGGAGATTTCGTCTAGGAATCGGGCATACCACCCTATCATTCCTAGGAATCTCCGAAGTTCCTTTAGGTTCCGGGGGGTGGGATAGTTCAAGATGGGGGCTATCTTGTCGGGGTCTGTCTTTAGTCCGTCTCTAGTTACTACGTATCCTAGATACTTCATTTCGGAGAGGTAGAATTCACTCTTGTCACGGTTTATCTCGAGTCCCGCTTCGGAAAGGCCTTTTAGCACCTTTTCGAGGTACTCGAGATGTTGGTCTTCGGTTTCGGTGGCAATCACCACGTCGTCGAGGTACGCGAAGACGTGGGGTTCCCAGGCTGGGTCGATGATGCGGTCCATTAGTCGTTGGAATGTCGCGGGGGCGTTCGTCAGTCCAAAGGGCATACGGGTGAAATGGAAGAGTCCTCTACCTGGGACGGCAAAGGCGGTGGGGGCTCGACTTCCGGGGGCAAGGGGGACTTGGAAGTACGCTTGACTTAAATCCAATTTGGACAAGTATCTGGCGTTCCGGAGACTCGCAAGGATGCGGTCCATGCTGGGGATGGGGTACGCGTCTTTTCGGGTCACTTTGTTTACGTCGCGGAAGTCGATGCAGAACCGGTGCTTCCCATTGGGCTTGGGGACGATCACCGGATTGCTCAACCAACCGCTGTTGGAGGGCTCGATCACTCCCTCGCGGAGCATCTTGTCGACCTCCGCTTGGGCAATGCGTAGGAGATACGGGGAAATATTGCGGGGTCTTTGGCGGATGGGGGGGTGTCCTTCTACATCTATCTCGTGCTCGACCAGGGTTGTCGAACTGAGAACTCCGGTGGGGTTGGGTTTAATTTCGCGATCAAGGAGGGCTTCTAAACGGGGGTTTGCTTCTGGGGATACTTCGGCCAGGCCGGCGAATTCGTGGAAGGCGGAGATGGCACGGGGGGTGAGATCGTGGTCGGCAAATTGACACACTTTGCCACTGGGGAGGGTCCATGTATCGTTTCCGTAATCTACAGCTATCTGGAATAGCCTGCAAAAATCTATGCCTAGGATACTTTCGTATCCGAGGCAGGCAACACGTAGCTCGAGGGTTCGTAGGGTACCGGCTACGTTGAAGGTGAGATTGACAACTCCTAGGATGGGGACGACAGTATTGTTGGCGACTCGTACGCCTCCGGGGTAGGGTCTGGGTTTTAATCCTAGGAATTCGGCAGTCTCGGAACCGAGGTACGAGTGGGTTGCGCCGGGGTCTAGTAGGGCGTGCATCACATGTCCCTGGATTTCCAGAGGTAAATAATGCCGGGGGTCTAGCCCTTGGGATCCTATGCAGTCCAACGATTCCAAGGCGGTGCAATGTTCGGGGTTCGTGGGGGAATCTTCAGGGGCATCGGGGTGTTCGGGTGGAGGATGGGTGGTTTCGGGATTCTCGGGGGCGGGGGCGTTGGTCTCGGGTAGTCTTACTTCTTCGGGGAGGGCTCCCGTGGCTTCGGAGGGCGACGTCTCTATTGGGGGGCTAGTTGGACGTTGGCGGGGGGGGTCCTGGTTTGCTGTCCCCCCCCGTGGGCGTTTCCCGTTTCGCGACGTCTGCGACACGTCGGGCAGGAATTTGCATCCACACCCGGAGTACCGCAGAGTGGGCAGAATACACCACGGGGTTGGGGGCAGCTACGGTATAAATGTCCGCTCTCGCGGCAATTGTAGCAGCGGACATTCGCAAATCGTGTCGTATTATCTCTTGGGGTGGTTGGCGGGGTTACTTGTAATGCCATTAAGGGGGGTGGTTGATAGGGAGGGTTCGTGTGGCTGATGAGGGCCGCCGCTGCAGTAGCGTAACTCTGGGGGGTGGGCGTTGCATTTACGGGGCTCGCTGGAGGTGGAGGAGATGTTACGGGGGTCGTGTGGGATGATGCGGGGTGATTAGGGGCCTGGGGTGTATCTGCCACTGCGGCAACCCGTTCTTTGGTCTTTTTGGTCGTTCGGGGGGTGTAAGCAGCGCTCGGGAGGACACTCTGATTCGCTGGTGGTGGAGGGCGATAAGTCCGGGCCTTTTCCTTAGTCGCCTCGATCCTTCTGCATTGCAGTTGGAACTCGAGGAAACTATGGATCTCATCGCGATGTAGGAATATCGCGATGTCGGGGTGGAGGTTGTCGAAACAAAGGTCTAGCTGGGCTTGGAGGGACATCGGGGGGGCCATGTAACTGAAATATGTGCGCATCTTGGTTAAATAATCGCAGCAGGGTTCGGTGGGTCCTTGGGTTCGCGCTTCAGCTTCCCTACGGAGTCGCTCCTGTAGGTTGCTGTACCCAAATCTCGCTCGGAAATAATAGAGGAATTCCTCATACGTTCCCCACGACGGTCGCTCCACTCGATACCACATGAGGGCATCGGCGGTGAAGCTCTCGGCGAGGAGGCGCATGAGGTCTGCTTGCTGAAAGCCTCGGCTGTTGCAGTATTCGTGGAGGCGGAGGAGGAATTCTTCCCCAGCCTCTCCTTCACGTCCTGCAAACTTGGGCCCATTTTGGCGAAAATGGTCCACGTGACGCGTATCTCGGGAGAAAGTGGCCTCAAGGGTGTCATTTGGGGCGTTTGCCGATTGTTGGGGTATTGGGTACTGAAGGGGGTGGGTTGTACTTTGATGGCGGGGACGTCCTTGATGCGTGGTTTCGGGGAGGTCGTACGTTCGATTGGGGATCGTTTGCGGGGCGACGGGGGCTTGGGAGTGGGCGCGGATGTTTATCGAGGGGGGGGGGGGATTGGATTGCAGCGTTGGGCGAGGGGGGACGGGGTTGGCGAACGTTACGGAGGGGCATCGTGGGGTCTGTTGGGGCGGTGGGTCGTGCTGTGGAGTGTCATTGTGGGTGATTTCACCCTCTCGACTTTCCTCCATGCTGAGGGGGTCCTGGTACATGCCAAACGTTTGTCCCGTGGGTAGCTGGTGAATCGGGGAGGACGCTACGTTGGCAGTTTCGCGGGGTGGTTCGTCAGGGTAGACCTGACGGGATTCGTCTAAGCTCGGTTCGACGAACGCTGCCCCGAAAGTGAACGGAGCGGTGCGTCTACGTTCGTCTACCTCGGGGTTCCAGGGGACGTACACTTGGGGGAATAGGCGGCGTACCTCGCTTCGGCAGAATCGGTCCATCAACTGCTCGAGGTTTCCGCTTATTGAGAGGCCGGCGCGATCGCACAGCAGTACGATATCGCTCACGTTGGGGAGGTTGCGAATATGCGCGTACATTTGGGCCATTTCTTGCTCCACCTCGGGGTCTGAGGGGGCACTAGGGGCAGTGGACGGCTGTTGTCGAGGGATGGCACCTCGTGATTGGGTGGTAGTAGCGGTATGGGTCGTCGTGGAGATCGGGGGAGGTCCAGTGGCGGGGGGTGCGACGGACATCCCGAGGGCTGTAATGGGGACAACATAACTGGTGGTCGTGGTAGTCGTTGTCGTAATAGTGGTCGTCGTGGGGGTGGTCATTGTGGTGGGGGGGTTAGTGGTGGTCGTTGTGGGGAGGCCGTCCATTATTATGCGCCAGTGTCAGGCGCGGGGGTGAATTTACAAAAGCAAAGAAAGCAAAAACAAAACGCAAGTGGAAAACAAAATACTACTCGTCAATGCGGGGGGGGCAGTGAGGGGTAGTAAGCGGGGCGGGTCGAATATTGCGGGGAAAAGCTTGGTATTATTCGGGGGGGGGGGGTTGCCGTGCGAGGGGTATGCAGCTAGCGTGGCGTACACGCTGCGCAAGGCGACACACAAAAAAACCAAAGCAGAAAGCAAAGAGAAAAAAAAAACAATAATAAATGCACTTAATATAATATACCAGACCAATAACGTAAATTGGGTCAAGTAAACTCGTGGCACGAGGTGGGTATCGCAACGCGGGGGGAAGATGCGGGCTCTAGGGGTGCACGTGTTGTTTTTTTGTTTTTTTTTTTTTTTTCAACACCGTGAGTACTTGTACTTTATGTTTTTTTTTTTTTTTTTCGTGATACTTTTTGTTCAAGGGGCCTTCGGGTGGGCGGCTCAGAGGGGGAAACACCAAAAAAAGAAGAAAAGAATTTTCAAATTTGATTTGCGGGGACAGGGGTAGTGAATCCGGGGGGGGGGGGGTAGCCGAAGTGAGCTCTTACGCTTGGAAAGGGGCTCGAGGGTTGGCAAAAAAAAACGCAAAAAGAAATTTAATTTTATTCTCCCTTTCCAAAATATCAGTGCCCCACGTTGGGCGCCATTTTGTAACGGGGATCTTGAGGGAACTGGGTTTCGGAAGGGGCGACGGGGGGGGGAGTAGACAGCTACCGGAGATGAAGGGCAAATTAACAAAGAAATATCACTTTATTTGGTAAATCGCACAGTAACCGATACAACAAAAAAAAAGAGAATGAATCGACGAAAAATAAAGAATACAAACTAAATCAATGTAAAGAAAATAAAGGAATTGATAAAAGAATAATCCGAAATAATAATGATTAATCGCTCGCTAGATAATACTTCGGATGGTTACCGGAATAAATCGCAATTAAGGGTTGCAATAGGGGTGGGCGAGGGGAGGGTTGATAGAGATTCGATACGGCGGTGACCACGAGGCAGGCCGCTACGCGGATGCTCTCGTGGTGCGAGAAAAGGGACGACAGGGACCACAAGGGGTATTCGCTCACGAATGCGGATAAATGACCGGAAACTTCCGGTAATTTACGGGACCGCAAATTTGTTGGAAATAAAAAAAAGAAAACGGTATTTCCGGTGCAAAAAAAAAAGAGTAAAAATGGTAATTACGCTGGAATGAAGGGGGAGGGCTCGAGCGATAAACAATAATTAATTATTTGGGCGCCAGTTACCATTACACGGGGTAACACCGTTCACGATTCGGGGGGGAATGACTCGAATTTTCCAAGTGCCGACTACTCGATGGGACTACTTATCTCGCGGGAGGGTTAACTGATCTGTCGGCTCTGAATTCAATCCTTCGGCTTTTACGGGACGACTGATTATTAATTACGGGGCGATGGGACTCACGGGGCGAACACTCGGGAGATTTATTCAACGAACTGAGCGATAACGGCACCCACCACGTGCACGAGCGCGATGCCGGAAAATGGCGATGCCGGCACCTGTACGAGAGACACGCGGTCGAGTCTCACGGGATTTCGCAATGGTTAAGGGGCTGGGATTCGGGGGGACTACTGACTACGGGGTTAATCACACTCGTAAAATGGTATTCTCACTCACTCGTATTATAATTTCTTCGGATATCGACAACTTTCTCTCGTTACACGCTTCGTACAATTCGATTGTTCGCTGTGTCGTTACGCACGTCTACACGCTATCGTATCTCGATCGAGGCTGAGGTACGCTCGTCTTCTCGGAAGTCGTCTCGTGGCTCAGCGCTACGGATGTCGACGGTGGGAGAGAGAAGATAGTACTCGGCGTCGGTCGATACATCGCTCGATCGACGGCGAGGCGGCAGTGGTTCGGCTTCGTGCGCTCTGGCGCTCGCAAGCGCCGACGGGGATCGCGCGGCGATTTGAAATGTCTCGGGCGAGCCCGCGTTGCCACAGTACTCCCCCCCGAGCGGATGCGTTATAATTTTGACCTTCTTCCGAGGACTCGTTCTCGTAGCTCCTGTCGGTCTCCCGGGCGGGGATTCTGCTGCTTTCGTTTTAGTACTTTTTTCTTCGTCGATACAATACGCAGGAATCAAACGCTCCGTCGTCACGTTTTTCTCTTTTCCTAGGGAGGCTCGAGTGGTGGACGGACGGCATCTTTGCGTAGGAAAACGTGTGTACACGTGGCGAGGTCTCTGTGTACGAAGATACTCCTTGTCGAATGATGTGCTGTTGGCGTGGCGCGTAACTTTTGCATGTGCTCTCGCAGCTTCTCGACGAATTTCTGCGGGTTGCTTGGCGCTTTTGCGTTCGCTACAAACTCTCCGGGGATCCTCAGCGTCGTACCGTATACCAACTCTGCCGCGGAAGCTTTTAAGTCGTCTTTAAAACATGTCCGGAGACCAAGGAGAACCGTCGGAAGGAGTTCTACCCACGATAACGATCCGTGACACATTATTGCCGCTTTTAACGAACGGTGCCAGCGCTCGATGATACCTTTCGCCGCCGGGTGGTAGGCCGTGCTTCGCGTCTTGTTCGCACCGATGAGATTTGGGAGGGCTTGAAGAGTTGCGCTTCAAATTGTCTGCCTTGGTCCGTGGTGATCGTACGCGGTGTACCGAAACGCGAGACCCAATGAGTATAAAAGGTTACGGCTACGGTATCGGCCGTGATGTCTTGTAGAGGAATTGCTTCGGGCCAACGCGAGAATCGGTCGATCATTGTGAGGATGTAACGATATTCTTGCGTTTGGGGCAGCGGCTCGACGATATCCATGTGTACGTGATCGAATCTGTTGTCCGGAGTATCGAATTTTCCGAGAGCATTTCTCGTGTGACGTTGGATCTTGGCTCTCTGACAAGGTACGCACGTACAAGCCCACTGCAAGATGTCTTTACGCATTCCTGGCCAGACGTACTTTTCTTTTATCGATTTGCTCGGGGTCCTTCCGCTTGAATGCGATAACCCGTGCACGACGTCGAATACTTTCTTGCGTAATTTCTCGGGAACGAACGGTCGCAAACTACCGCTCGACGTAACGCAGTAGAGAGAATCGTTCTCGTTTATCTGAAGTTTCTGCAATTTTAACGATGTGGGTGAGTTCAGCAGTCGTTGTAATTCTTCGTCGTTTTCTTGTTCCACTTGTAACTCCTGCGTTGTAATGACCATTGGCATGTTGATGGCGCTTAAACGAGAAAAACCATCTCCTACCACGTTCTCCGTTCCGGGAATATGCACGAGTTCTGTCGAAAACTGTGCGATATAATCGAGTTGTCGCAATTGTCTACGTGACGCTTTATCTGGCCGTTGCGCAAATGCGTACGTGAGCGGTTTATGGTCGGTCTTTATTATGAAGTTCCGACCTTCGACCATGTGCTTGAAGTGTCGCACAGCACTGTATACGGCCAAAAGTTCCCGATCGTAGGTGCTGTATCTCGTTTCTGTGCCGCTTAACTTCCTTGAAAAAAAACCTAAGGGATGCCAATTTTCGCCATCCTTCTGCTCGAGTACCGCCCCGATGGCAACGTCGAATGCGTCGTACGTGAGCACGAGGAGAGTGTTTTCTGCGGCGTGAGCGAGTAAAACAGCTTGTGCGAGACTGTCCTTGCACTGTTGAAACGCTCGCTCCGCTCTGTCCGTCCAAACTACCGGTCGCTTGTCGTTCTTCTTTGAGTCTGTGAGGTAGTCGTTTAACGGTACCTGTATGTCGGCGGCTCGTGGTACGCAACGGCGATAAAAATTGTACGCTCCCAAGAATCTTCGCAACTCCAGGATGGTTTCCGGCTTCTTGTACTCAAGTATCGCTTGGACTCGTTCTGCTGGTGGCTTCGTCCCTTCCTTTGAGTTTGTATACCCGAGATATGATACTTCCGATGCTCCTAAGTTGCATTTCGCGAGATTCACGTTGAGCCCGTGATTTACGAGGCGCTTGAAAACTTCTCGTAAATGTGTTTCGTGTTCCTCTTCGTTTGTTGACGCAATCAATATGTTGTCGATATAGCAGTAAACGTAGTCGAGATCTCGAAATACTGAATCGATGAAACGCTGAAACGTCTGAGCCGCGTTGCATAACCCGAATGGCATTACGAGAAATTCAAATGACCCGAACGGTGTCGTGACGGCGGTCTTCGGAATGTCTTCGTCGGCCACGGGTATATTGTGATACGCTCGCACGAGGTCCAAGGTCGAGAAAATCGATTTTCCATGTAAATTGTTTGCAAAATCCTCGATGTGCGCGATCGGATATCGATCCGGAATCATTTTAGCGTTAAGTTGGCGGTAATCTCCGCATGGCCTCCAGTCTCCATTTTTTTTGGGCGTCAGGTGCAAAGGACTTTGCCACGAGCTGTCTGAGGGACGACACCAACCTTGTTCCATCATATATTTAAATTCGTTCCGCGCGGCCGTAGGTTTTTCACCGACTAGACGGCGTGGACGGGCGGCGACTGGCGGTCCTTTGGTCACGATGTGATGAACGACGGAGTGTTTGACGACAGACCGTGATTTTGTCGGAGTGACGACGTCGACAAAATCGTTGAGTAAGTTCTTGAATCGCGATTCCGTGTCGACGGTGGAAATTCCGTACTGCTGCGTTAGCATCACGTTTCCTCGCGAAGTCAACCCAGTCGTGTTATCGATTAGTTGTTTTTGTTTCAAATCTATGAGAAGATCAAATCGTTACAGTAGATCGGCTCCGATTATTGCTCCTGAGACCTCCGCGATGATGAACGGCCACTTAAAAGCGCGGCGGAGACCGAGATCAAGCAAAAGCAATCGTTTCCCAAAGGACGAGATTACCGAGTTGTTCGCTGCAAATAACTTGAAGTCCAACGCTTTAAGGCTCTCTTTAACCGCTTTTCGCGGGATTACTGACACATCCGAATCCGAATCCACGAGGAATACTATATTCGTCGATGCGTCTTTAATATGTAGTCGGTACTTGAGCGGAATGCCGTCGCTGACCGAGCTCACTGACGGCGGCATCTTCAGTTTTCCGACTGCGTTGTATTTTTCGCCGGCGTCTCGAATGCGCATGGTGCTTGGCACGTCTTGGCTGCTGGTCCGAAACGCCGATGGAAATGGCATATCGGTACGTCTTTCGTGCGGCTTTTCGAACGCGCGCGCGATCTCTGGAAATTTCGAGTTTCTCCTTTATGAGCGAAGAAAGCTCTGCGAATCCTCTTTCGAGGAGAGCCAATCGGTCTTCGACGGGAGTGGATTTTTTTACGGCGCCCTTCGAGCGTACGGCATTTACCGCGTAGACCTGACCTTGAGTTTTCGCTGTGCTTTCAATCATTCGATCGGCGATGGCGGTTAATTTTGTCAGCTCTATATCTTCACTGGCGGATAGGGCACAGCGAACGTTCTCCGGCATGTGCTGCATCCACAGCGTTCGCAGGGCTTCCGCCGAGATGTTATCGGCGGCGAGAGTTTTCATCTCCCGATAGAGCTGCGACGGTTTTTTGTCGCCAAGTTCCAACTCGTTGAGTAGCCTGCGCAATTGTTTTGGTTTCGAGTCAGAGAAACGTTCGATAACAGCTTTTTTGAGATTTGTATATTTATCCGTTTCTGGTGGCGACTCGACGAGGTCCGACACTTGTTGTAGTATGTCTGTGTCCAGCCTGGCAATGACGGTGAAATACTTCGACGTGTCTGCCGTTACTCACTGCGTGTGAAACAACGCGTCGACCTATGCGAACCACAACGCTGGGTTGCGTGCCCAGAATGGCGGAACCTTGACGTTGCGTACATCCATGATCTGTTGGCCTTAGAGTACCAGCTGCGCTGGATCTCCCTCGAAATCGATGAGGGAATCGTTTCTCGGGGTGTTTTGGGTGCCCGCTCCCTCCACGCCGCTTCGCTGCGGCGTATCGTTACCGGTACGCGGGGGCGAACGTGTCGTCATTGCTTTTTTTTTATTTTGAAACGTCTGCTATTTTCGTGTTCTACCGGCTATTAGCACGAGAACCGCAGCAAAATTTTTGCTCGCCGCGTGTCGTAGTATCGCGATGTGTATGGATGTCGTTCGACACGAGGTTATGTTCGCACGTCTGACTGTATCGTCTTTTTTTGTGCTTGTTTTTTTCTTATCGGGGTCACCAATGTTGTGTTCCTCGCACACGCAGTGCTCGACGGAGGGTGAGAGGAAGGAGAAAATTTAACACGCTTTGCTCATTTAACAAGTTCTCTATATTATTTCTCTTACGCTAACGTGTTTACATAAACAGGGGAAACATAGCTCGCTCGCGCCACAGCTCTGGCAGCAGTGGTTCGGCTTAGTGCGCTCTGGCGCTCGCAAGCACCGACTGGGATCGCGCGGCGATTTGAAATGTCTCGGGCGAGCCCGCGTTGCCACAGTACCGTTTGTGGAATTAATTCTACTCAAACCTCTGAACAATCCACCGAAGCGTAATACTCTAAACTCCCTAAAATCAAATCCTCGTTGTCTACCGCTCTCAGAAAAAATCGGCGACTCTATCAACGCTTCCGACAAGTACCAAATATCCGAACTTACTGAATCGAGTATCGCTCTATCATCATCTGAGAGTCTGGCATTCGACGCATTCAGAAACGATAGAAAAGAGATGCTGCATCGGTATAAGAAATGCACGTGTTCGTTCAACCAATTGTGTGATTATTTCTATCACTCAGCGCTAGAAAAAATGCGCGATGAAACAACTATCTCGCGGGCACACGACATTGATCGCCCGCCATTGGAATTCGCCGGCGCTGCAAAACGGAAATTTCTCCCTGGTGCAGTACAATAGCCGGGACGAATCGATCTTGGAAATATTCCTCCCACCGACAGGCCACAAACCAACATTTTGGCTTGCTCACCACTGCGTGCGGAAGAAAAATTAAAAAACATCCCGTTGACTATAACGTCCAAGGATGTACACGACCAACTTCGTCTCACGAACAAAATCGATTACTCCCACAGAAGGATCGTCATCAACACCATCTGAGCAAATCGTGAGCAAAGAATTCGATAAGTCGATACAAAACGACGTTGGGGAACCATCATCGCAACCGACATCGTCAAGCTGTTCGTTACCTAACTATACAATAATCGATAAAGATTTGGCATCGAAAATTCGTGCAGTCAACGATCTTTCTCGGGCACAGCTGATTATCTCAAACGGCCTCCCCGAGTAAAATCGTCCGAGTCGTTGACACACGAAGCTCACAACCACGAAGTATCGCCATCTGATCCAAACGTTAATCAGAGCCATGCACGAATCAGCGATTCCATATCTGCGACCAACGTTCCCAACAAATCTCGGGAAAACTTACACAACATGCGCCGATTCTCCGTTAAAAAGACATTCAAATACTATGCTTCAAAAGTCAATGCAGTAATCGATCTCGCGAAGGTGCTCCCTGTGGAACAACTGGGGAGGCGATAGATAAAATATCTATCGCTACTAACAACAACAGGAACGAATTAGTCGTAGAAAATTCGTACTGCCAACACTTCTTCATGGATACAACCGACTACTTCAAACAGCCTACACGATTAAAATCGTACGTGCCGGTGACAAACAGAGTTCACGACAGGGAAGCAACGTCACATGATCCGAACGCTAATCCGTGCAAGATACAAGAGAATTCTTCCCAGTCTATGGTCATCGAATACGGCAACACTCAAACATACGCACAATGTTTAGGCTTGCTTCCTATCACACTACCTGAACACGTAATCAATGACAAATCCGATTCGTCATCTATAGGAAGAAAAGGTGCGATGACTTACGAATAAAAAATTGGTATGACGAACGTGCACGTTATCTCCCATGCAATAACCGGGGAGGCGATCGATCGAAGATCTATGTCATCAACGTGCAATTTCCACCGTGGCTCGCTATACTTTTGTACAATCTTGAATTCTTCTACACCATGCTGAACAGATTCCCCACAAACAAACCTGTAAAATTGTATCGTAACTGTCAACGTGGTCCGTTTATACCACGAGCAAACGCAACCCGTAAAGGAATAGGATAGATCAGACGTAGAATACCTTTTTCAATAGTTTGTTTTCTTTTTCTCTTTCTGTCTCGATCATAGCATCGCACAATTAAAACTCGTAGAATAAATATCAGGCAACACCATAGCGATTTTCGAACACAGAATCTCCAATCACACGCTCGCTGATTCCTCCTGATACCTTTCTATGCTCGCTCAAATGACTATCCAACAGTTACCATCAAATAAAACTATCCGCGATGTACGATACAGCGTATAAAAAAGCTCCTGCAAAGTATTCTAACTCAGAACGCCCAACACAAAAAAAATATGTGTAACCTACTATCGGAATTCGACGGTTAACGAGATTAATTTGTTTAATTTGGGTAAATAGATGTTACGTGCTAGAGAGAGAGGATTTTTGCTCGCTCTCGCTAGCCGTATACAAATCTCTGCGAGAAGCGCAGAGTTTATTTTTACGTGGGCGCTTTGCTCCGTCCCAAAACGGGCCCGGTTTCTCGATACCTGTAAAAGGGTGGGAGGTCTCAAAATAAAAGTATAAAGAGGAATTTTTAAGTAACACGAGTATGAGAAATGGATTGAAGGTAAATATCTGGTTGAGTGATAATCGGGAAGTTACATGAAGTGACTTATAAGAATTTAAGTAAAAATCGATTGGAGTCGCTCTCATACGTTCATACGCACACACATACACATTCCCATACTTACAGATGTTGTTCTCCCTGCGGGGGTTCTTAGTTTTTTTTCTACACACTATGAATTACACTACACACTACTCGGTTTTAACTGTCTCTACTGAGTCTTTGATATTTTATGGTTTATTGTTAATTCCGAATTGATTAACGACACTATGGAACGGACTCGCAGGCTACGTTCCCAATACTATTGCTACTATCTTTGTAACAGCACCGGGTGTTGACCGACGGAAAATTACTCGACCGGCGTGAACACAATTCGGGGCCTTAAGACTAACACGACTCGATTTACAGCACGGCGGAACAAACTTGCGCAGCCACGTTCCCGATACCATTGTGTACTAACTTTGTAGCAGTACCGAGGGTATACTAACGAAGATTCACAGACCTATGTGACACGAGGTCGCGGAGACCTCTGGACCGATCTATCTTTGATCGATACTGTCTAGAGACTGCTTTCTTCTCGATCTTACGAGGATCTTCGCGATCGTCGGAAGGGCGAGAGAGGAGGCAGTCTCGCAGAATCAGCATCTGCGATTGCGCAGTTTTGTGGTACGAAGCCCACGCCACGCGCAGGGATGTTGTGATCGCTGAGCGTGCGGAAAACTTCATACCTCGCGGTTCTTCGGTAATTCAAGTAAAAGTATATCGAGGGATACAGTTCTGCAGCGCATTGCATAAGCGCAGCTGCGGTGTGAAATCACACCCCAGATGAGCTCAGCGATGCGCTGTTGCTAGGAAGAGTTGCGTCTCGCTCCGTTTCGGAATTTTCCATCGGAAAATTCGCGAAAAGATACGGGACGTAACATAGACATACAAGAAACAATAAAAAATAAAAAAAATTTAACTCCGAACTAAGGAAAAGGATAACGCCTTTCGAGTTAGATAAACTCAGTACAGATTTTTATGCAAACACCGGACCCTATTCAATTCCTACAGATTGGTCACAAAGTTCACAACGAGACTGAAAAATATTCTTAAACTGTCAGATAGACTAAATCATTATGACTCTACGCAGAAAACAATAAAATACCTAAATTATAGTGAATTTATCGATTTTCGATGAACTATAAATCTTGCTGGTCGCAAGATCAGCTCTCTAATCCGAAATCAGATCAGTTTCACCAAAATCTCTAGGGGAACTTGGGCATCAAACTATTAACCATGAATGTACCGCAAGGATCAAAGTAAAGGACTGTACAATGCTAAATAGGTAAAAATCTCCTAACAACCTGTTTCCCCCGGAACACAAGGTAAAGTATAACTGAAATAAATCACTACTATTTTGAATATGTTCTCTTTCTCTTGAATTTCCTGAAAGTTCCAGTTTCTAAATTGACAATAGGTTGTCTAATTATATTCCCTACTATAGTTAACTTTCGATAGTTTCAGATCCAAGCCTTACGCAGGAAGCGATTGCGTCAACAATCATATATCGATAATTCAAAATCACGTTTACACCAATGAGGACTTCTCTATCAACAATAAGGCAAAATTAACCGGGATACTAGAACAACAGGAAACCATCGAACGATTTTCAACGCAACGACTCACCATCCGAAAGAAAACCCCAAACCCACATGCGACTCTCGAAACACCCCAAATGGAAATATTTTAAAGTCGTAATTGAAGGAGCTATTCTCCAACACACTTTACCGGGCTAATTATAAGTACACACTACACTACACGAATAGACACAACCACGTCAGGACCCGCTGCGCTTTGTTGCCTTCATCATAGCCGAGGCATTGGGTTGCCTCGACTATCTTTTTAGGCGGGGAGGTGTTACGTCCTGACCCTTAATTTACACATATTTCTAAATTCCGATATCTTTATTATTTTTCTCGCGCAAAGGAAAGAGTCCAGACATAAAATCATTCGACCGGATATCTAATTTCATATTTCGTCAATTCATATCCGCTCGCGACTTTTCGTAGAAACGAATATTACTGTTCTCTCTCTCGGAACTCTCGCTCTTCTGTCTCACGGCCTAATCAGCATTTCAAGGTTTCCCTCATGCTGGATTTACCTCTTACTTAGCGACAGCGCGTGTCGCGCACTGTCAGCATTTTCGGCCGCGTCGCAACGGCCAGTTTCAGTCATTCAAAAAATCAGTCTTACTTCATCTTTCAAACCATTAGGTCGGACTCATTTAGAGCGGATACTGTCCTCCGCGATTAAGATAGATTATAATTTAGAGTCTCACACACACACACACATATACTCTCGCGAATTATTATTGTGTCAATCGTAATTTCGTTGAACGAATAAAACGCGAATTTGTTACACTCGAAACGGGATTTTAAATCTTATTCGAGGAACGAACCTCTTAAATTAATAATATTCCTGATTACGCTATCAAGTTAAAAGCGCGCGGGACCGCTGAGACGATCGTCCAAGTCAACGCGTTCGCCAGTAAACCTCTGAGACGTAACATCCCTCTAAGGAGGATTCCCCTTTGACAACCCCATCGACTAAAAATATACTTTCCCCCTTAGAGGGGACTTTACGGGGTGGGGAGGAGTGTGGGAGGGGAAACACTAGTATATACAAGGCGGTCATTAAAGCGTATATCCGCGGACTTTCCAATCAAATCGGCAATATACTAATGCCCAAATCTTGGCAAACCGTAGACGAAGCGATTACAGCAGCGGAGACAATCGAGATGGAAAAGCTCCGTAGGCAAGAAATCCATCAGGGAAGAAAATAGAGATAAACACGCAGGCTAAAGTTAGATTCGCGTCAATATCCGACGAGATCGACGACATCATCGAAAAAAAACCAAATATCAAATATCGTGAGGTTCACAGAGAAAACCGTACTCACGGAACCTCAGATTATAATGCAATAAAGCGCACTCACGAATTCATCGAAGACCGCCGAAAAAACGGACGGCCGAGAGACAATTCGCGAAACCATAACTCAAGAGGACACGATCGTTCAAACTCGCGTAATAACCAGAACAATCAGCGCTATAGACGCAGATACGATAACTCTAGATATCGCAATTACAGAAGCAACTCGCGTGATTCGCGAGATAACTCGCGTAACCGAAATTCGCGTAACGACAGCAGGGATAGGTCGCGTAATTCGAACGACTCGCGTGGCCGATCCGATCGCGATTATTACCGCATCCGAAATGACTCCCGAGATTACAGCGATTCACTAAATCGTAGGGATTATCGACACCGCGGTAACTCAAGGCAACGCAGCAATTCTCGAGATCAAGATAGTCGCGACAAATCTAAAGATATAGGAAATCAAAGGAATTTAGAGATAGAGGAAAAAAAACCCGAATTCTACCTCCCGGAACAGCGCGACGGGAGGTCAGAATTAAGCGCGCCAGTAACCGAAACGTCGAAAACAAGGGAAACCCCCCTCTTAAAAAATGTACATAACGTAAAAATAACAGTTAAGGAAGCTAGGATTAATTTAGGATTAACAAAAAGACATAAACCACCCACAGTAAAAATACTGTCGCGCGATCTACGCACGAAAGACACGTGTTTCTCGTAGACACCAGAGCCGAGATAAACCTCATAAAAACGTCCAGCCTTGCACCAAGTACCGAGGTAGATGAAACCCTGATATACGTACTCACGGGCATCACCTTAGGGAAAGCACGCACAATTGGACGATGCTATATCCGCATAGAGGAGTTCACTATCGAATTCCATGCGATCGTGGATGATTTCCCGATTCTGCAGGACCTCCCCTATACCGAAACATGCATTAAATTTGCAAACCACATAATACCGTTCGAAGTATTCGAATGAATAACGCTACCCCCTCGATGAACGGTTGTGTTACGTCCAGCGTAACGACCCTTTTATTTTTCGTTTTATCTTTTGTTTTCTTCCTTTTCACGAAACTTGAATTGATTTAAAGTCATAGGAATGACAAAATAACTCGTAAAGGAGTGCTCTTTTACCATTCGGCCGTGATCAGTACCTACAAAAATGAATATGCGCGACTCAAGATAAAACGGGCAGGCAGATCGCCAAATTGATCAAATAGACTCTTGGTAGAAGCAGAGCTAGGCACAAACCGGCGGGGGCAATGTCAATTCCTGCCCCGTCTTCCGCTCCATTGTTTTACCAAAGAAACCAAAAAGAGAGCCAGCCTATGGTAACCTAGGATCTACTCGCTTCTTTACCACTAGTAGGAGAGTCGTCGGCAAGGGGGCAATCAGCAAACCAATAATTAAACTCAAGTCGTTCTTTTCTTTGTATCAACGACATCTATTTAATAAAAACTCAATTGACGTTGACACTTCGAATCAACTGACAGATTTTTCATTTACAGCACCTGCCCTAACGTCTACGTGAGCCAAAAACTCACAATAACGAACTTTTTGGAGCAAAGAGCTGTAAGCCTCCAAAAAGCAACCGTTACGATACTACTTAGGCTGACCCTTTGCACGAATCCCGTCGATAATATTCTTGCCACAACCAGCCGCACAGTATCGGATAACTCTCTAAACTGTGGCTGCACGCTCGTACTCGCACTTTATAGAAGATAAAGTGGAACAAGCAATTCAGCTGTTACTCATGTTTTGAGAAAGATGCCCCGATTATTCCGATTTCGGCAACGCTGTGCCAATTTATTATTGCATCGATACTGTACGTCGTGCGACTGTGGTGTTGTAATGCTCGCAGGCCTCGGTTATTTCTCAATGTGTAACCACGGCTGTGCACGCAAAACTCGGGGGTACAAACTACGGAAAACGAATTGGTAATAGATATGGAATCGATCCACGAAATTCCGATGGAATGCGACGCCGAACCGTTGTCAATGAGCATTCAGAACTCAACCGACGACGAGAACGGTAGCGAACCACAACCTGAACCAACATTTAGGTCACCTTCATGTGTTCAACAGGATCTACAAAGGAATCCACAACCAACATCAGATTTTCGCAAGGCTGCCCAACTTCAAACATTGGACATACGAGAAAGGGCAACCGGTAAGGAGATAGTAACTCCAACATTCCGATCTCCAACTAAAAACCCCTTGAAGAAAATAGTTGAACGTATCAGGAAAACGAAGGTACACTGCGAACCAACAAGACGCAGCAAAAGAATAGCGGAAAAAACGGAAAAAATAACCCAACCTGAATCCATAACAATTTCAGATTCCGAAACCCCACAAACAATCATAGATTCCCCAACAAAACAAAAATTAACCCAACCCACAATCCAATCCACAATAATTTCAGATCCCGAAACCCCTCAAACAATCGTACATTCCCCAACAAAATAAAATCCAACGGAAAAAGCATCGAAGTCAAAATCAAAAAAACCACTTTTAGCCCCAGCTCGCAAAGGAAACAAATAAAAAATAACTAAACGACCAAAACAGCAGCGTTCATCCCAAAGTAAACAAGCGCCTCAGCTCCCTGCGGGCTCTTGTCGGTGGGCTCCGCCCTCCAAACGCCCCGAAAAATGTCCCTTCGGAACATTTTTTAAGGCACTCACAGAGATACACGTCGCGCTCCGTATCGAGTATGATTACACTTTGCATTATGCGCTACGTATTGAATATGTTTATACGTCGCGCTGCGCGGTTCATCTCGGAAGAACGTATGGGGGAACAACATTTATCAATTATGTAAATTGATTCATAGTGTTTAACCTTTAACGAATAAAAACATTTCGTTTTTATACAAATTGATTATTATTATTCACAACTGATATTTTCTTTTAGTTTGACGATAAATTGTCAAATATTCAGACATGAGACAAATATAACGAATTGCATCGCGTAGAACTTGATGAAATTAATGTAACGAATCAAATCATATCTAGCAAAGGTCGTTTTATTGGCTTAATACTGTGACGTATTTTCCATTTACCGATACGCGAAACCCGAACTTGAATCGGAACACAAAAAACAAAATCGAAAACTCAAATCTACTTGACTTTAAGTGCGAAATCGAAAACGTCACCTTCGGCCGTCCACCCGCGCGGATGCATCGGCGTCCCGATGGGCGCCAGTTAATTTTTATTTCGCCGGTATTAACAACCGGACTAATCTGAGGATCGGTGGAACGAGCCGACCCCCGCAGGGACGAACAAACGAAATGACAAAACACAAACTCAAACTATATCGGGATCGACGAGCCAAGAGGCTCGATAAACGATAACGACCGAATGCACTTCGCAAGAGCCAACGGTTGCGGAAATGCACAGTTGCTTAGGATGCTGGTTGTGGTAGAAGGGTCGCGATCCGTCACCAATAAAATAGCGTACGATAGAAACTCGAAATCGCGAGGTATCGTATCAAAAATAATTATTTCTTGTCGTAAGCCACGGGATCGCACTAGCTGATCGAGGGATCAGAGCGAGTCAAGCGTTCTCGAGCGCGACACGAGAGCGATAAATTCTATGAATTAGAAAACTCACCGAAAGTGCGTAAATTATCCAAAAGGACCGGGAACTGCATCAACCAACGCACGAGAACTCACACGAATAGATCGCATAGATCGAATAATCAACTCGTAAGAATTCCTTTCGGAAACAACGAGGATAGCACACACGGTATTACACGAAAATGCACGATACTCGACCGCACTGACAAGTAGCGAAACCCGTGAGTGCGAGCGAGACACAAACACTTCGCCGAGAGCGAACGATAGACCGGCGTACGCGAGAGCGCGACACACTAGGAGACTGCCGGCACCTATCGTTACGGGAGCGCGAGAGAGAGCCCGAGTCACCTCGAGGGCAGCTCGCGATAGACTGATTTGCTTACGATAACGTACCGACCTCGTTATCATTATCATTACGGGAGCCTTGACCGAGAGCTACTGCCCTCTCACCCATTACGATACTTTGCTGAATACAAGGCTCTTCTCAACTCTAATGCAGCGCGAGGTGTTCCATCCTTGCCTGTAACTCATACCTCCACCTGATCCCAACGCATTGCACTTTGCTATAGGGTGCCGGGTTTGCACCGGACTTTAACGTAGTCGCAAGAAACTTCGTCGAATCTCTCCTTCACTTCGGCTTTTTATTTGCTAACGTTATCCCACCAAGCGAATTCGAGAATCTCGACTAACGGAACGGAACTAAACTGTAACTGCATTTGAATGAAATTGTTTGATTAATATTGTACTGAATGTTTTAAAGCAACGAACGAAATACGAAAATACTCGGCCAATAAATCGCAAAGAAAATAAACAACTCAATCGATATCTCACGAGAGTCTAACGGTATCTTTAAGTCGCTGGGAGAGGCAGTAAAACGGAAACGAGAGCGGTACATATCTAAATTTCCTCAGAAATAGGATACGGTTTTATTGTGTGACGCTGATTCCGAAAAATCACGTCACAACACTTATGACCAGATTTAATAAGTATAAAACAAACACACAAAATATTTACCAACACCATTACCGTTTACCATTTGGGTGTAATGTCCCCTTTAAATTAATCCCTTTAAATGTTTTTTTCTTCCCTAAGATACATGGAATCACTTTGTTATCGTCTCTGGACAGGAGCAAACCGCAATCAGCGGTTGACAAATAGGTCAAACAAAATGATTCCCGCGATCTGTTTCTATCCTCATTTATATTCGAGATCCGGGTGACACATTCAGCGTGGCCGGCGAAGTCAAAGACTAGAGAAAAGTACGTTCGAATAAAAATCAAATTACGAAGGCGAGAGCACATTACCAATTCATAAAATCACGCCACGGCACAAGCCTATATCACCGAGGGGCCCTGTGCCCATCCATTTCGAATAACCGCACGTACGATCGAGGATCCATGCCTAGCTGTAGTCTATAACTAATACCCCCCCCCCCCCACCCCCTTGGGTAATAACGATAAAATACCTCAACGGGTCTCCGAGTGACTTCTGATGTCAAAAAGGAGAGAGGCAAATAAAGGTGCAAAGTTTCTCCCTAGCAACAATCACGCGCTAAAGAAATAGTAGTAAAACTATCAGAATTCTGCTGGAAATCACGTACCCCCGCACCACGACTGAAGAATATACAACTATGAAATCCTTACTTTTAATAAGCTTCACAAGACCAAGAGGAACTTATTAATATTCCAACTCGAGGTATCGATTCTTTCTTCGGAAAGAAATAAACATGCACGTAGCTATTTTATTGCCAAAACGCTTAATGTAAGTAGTAAAAATTTACACCTTTCGAAACAGTAAGGAACATGGGGCAGTCGAAACTTGCGCATTAATTTACAAAACACATCGTGTACGGCTCTAAACATTATTCTCACTCCACCAAGGATCTCAACGGCCCCGGACGAATAATCGATTCCGAGAAATTCAACCGCCCGAAATCTTGGAGATACGTACGGCAGGGCGGACTATACGCACTCTTATACCCCACTCTAGCCTCGCTGCTAGAGACGGGCCTGCCAACGGACAATCGATGCACGATCATACGATCAAAATCCTGCCTCGAATTTGTCCACCTCATCGAATGTATCCCCACCATGTTTTAGGAAATATCTTACATGTAACACAAACCATTGTCTTCCTATACGAAAAAAAGGGTATATAACCCACCAAAAACGCCCACTCAGGGAGAGTCAGTTAAGCCAGCGGACAGAGCGTTTTGCTGTCAAAATTTCTAGCCACCAGAATTTCGATTTTCGTAAGCTTTACTTTTCGAACTTTGTAAAACTACCTATCTTTTAAGACATCGTTGATTTGTTACCGGAATTTTGTTCCCGGTTAACATCACACAGATAATTTCACTTTTTCGATCAGCTATTTATTCCAACGTTTTGTAAAGAATATTACGTGTACCATTTAACACCAATTTGTTTATTCTTCAATCATTAAAAGTGGTGAAACATTAAGAAACGGTTGTTCGTGATTAATTCATTGCATACGCGACCACCAATCCACCGAATCAACGAGAGAAACCACGCAATCTCCCCGTCGTTCGCTGCTCTCCAATAATAATGTAAGTACATTATTATTATTCTTGTAACCTTTTTGCATGACCGTTTAATGATTTCCTTTGTCAATCTCCTACGAGTTCAGTTTAAAGAAACACCCCGGTAGTACGGCTACTCAGGTAGTCTCAGGGTTCGTAGACCCTTGGCACCGCCCGAGGGGTTAGAATACAATTTTAAATGCCCTTTACACTTTCGTAAAGACAAGCATTCCTAGGCCTCTATCCCAAGCAATTTTCCGCGAGGTTAGGCTTAAAAAAGAGCTCACGTTGTCACCGGAATCGACTCCAGGTGTGGTATAGATCGATCTTTCATCGTTCTGACCAGAGCGAGGCGATTAAAAAGGTACAACAGTTACCAACAAATTCTCGAGGAATAAAACTCGGCAATTTGGACGTAACAATATTAAGGTATCTACAGCGCATGGTGTTCATTTCGCATAAGTTCGAGAAAAATGAGAGAGAATTGCAAACACTTCTCGATAGTATAAAAATCTGAAAAAATGCATGCTTATTAAAGGTTTCAAAAAGATTAATTTTGCATAATAATAATTGCAAAATGTTATTAACAAATTGATGAAAAAAAAATTATTCGACAAATTTCTGGTAACACAACTTTTTTTTTTAGAAAATGATTCGTTCATTTTTCTAAATACGTATGAATTTTTTCAGATTGTAATCTTTAATTTGAATTTTTTTTCTTATATGGAAAAAATGTGTTTAAAAAAAATCAAATTAAAGATTGAAATCTGAAAAAATGCATACGTTTTCGGAAAAATAAACGAACCATATTCATTAAAAAAAAAGTTGGTTTACCAGAAATTTGTTGAATAATTTTTTTTTTATCAATTTGTTAATAACATTTTGGAATTAATATTATGCAAAATTAATCTTTTTAATTCTCTCTCATTTTTCTTGAACTTAGGCGAAATGTGTTACATCCCCGTAACTCCACCAAAGCGCCTAGTATCTAGCAACCCTCAAAACAGCATTGTATTTCCTGAAGATAAGGCCCTACTCCGATGGTTAAGGGAAGGGGACGTCTAGGCCCTCACACATAGTCTACAGATAACAATTCCTTCCAATTCGTTCAAAACATAGAAAGTGGGAGACTTCGAGTTTGAGCCAATAAGCTACAAGAAACTTGCCCTTTCCTACCCTTATTCAAAAACAAAGATAGATATACCACTAGTATATAAGACCACATTTTGTATAGAAAATTGTCAGTCAGTTCTCGTCAGTTCTTGTAAATATTTCAACCTCTTCGGATCGAGCTGGAACTTGTACCGCTCATCCATTTTTCAAGTAAAATAGTTTAAATGGAATCTTCGATTTATTTCCGAGCTGCGCGGATCACCGCGAGCTCATCATCATAACCTTCGAATCCAAAGGAGTTGCGCGGACCACCGCGAACTCATAATAAAATCTTCAAGACGATTTCCAGTTGCGCGGTCCACCGCGAGCTATGGAATCGTTTTCCAAAATCCACCGAGCTGCGCGGTCCACCGCGAGCAATACAATCATTTTCCTAAATCCACCGAGCTGCGCGGCCCACCGCGAGCTCACTGGATGTCCTATATTCAACCGATAGCAGAAGTTGCGCGGACCACCGCGAATTTCTATTTCCTTTAAACTCAACAACTCCTTATTATTCCAAATAATCACTAAAATATCCAAAATTATTATCCAACAAAATTCCATTACAACCAAATCACCAAGCCCTTATCCCGGACTAATTAGCCTTTGCTAAGGTCTAACACAGGGCGAATTCTTAATGTTACCCGGACGTAACATACTTTTTGGTGACAGCGGTGGGATACAAAACGGTAATTTGGTTGTATCATTTCATAAAGCAAAAAAATATATATCGTGAAAGAAAATAATTTAAGAATTCAAATTAAAAAGCAAATTAAAATTTTGAAAACAAATTCATATTCAAGAATCTAAATGAAATTCAAATTCAAATTCTAAAAAAGAAACTCAAATTCAAATTCTTAGAATAAAAACGTTTTTAACCAATTCAAATTCCAAGTAAAGATCAAATTCAAATTTTGGAATCTAAAATCAAGTACGCGATCACATTGTAGAAGCGTATATGTTAGAAAAGGGAGTTTTGATTAGTCGGGCTGCCATACCGACGGAGCGCGAAGGTACGCAAAAATTATAAGCGAGTGTTCCCTCTCTTAACGAATACTCGTATGCCGTGATAATTACTTCCGTCTGTCTGTCGCCGTACGCTCGTGTGTGCACATGTCTCTGCGATTGTACAACGAAACAATATTATATTAAAACGATCTCGTTCTCTTATCGGAGTTTATTCACTGGCGTAACCTGCCATCCTGCTTCAAATACAGAAAACACAACAGGTTATGGGCCCAGGAAAGTGAATCCGCGAATATTTTTGTGAGAAAAGCGAATATTCTTCGAAATTCGCGTGTTGAAAAATACATAGTGTCCGAAGAGGTCAGCCAACCACGTGCAATTGTGCAAAACGACAATGCCGGACAGTGAACTCACGAAAATTGAAAAGCTGACGGGGATCGAGAACTGGAATTTATGGAAATTCGAAATTCGGGTGCTTATTCTCGCATGCGGTGCCATCGACGTCGTAAATGGGACCTCGCCGAAACCGGTACCGGGAAACAACGATACCGCCGAAGCCGCCGCCGTACACGAAAAGAAATTGGAGCGATGGAGCAAACTTGACAGTTCAGCACAAAAAATAATCGTACAAACGGTGAGTCGAGCATGCATGTTGCACATAATAAATTGCGAGTCGTCCAAAGAAATGTGGGACAAACTACATAGCATCTTCGAGAGCAAAAGCGAAACGTCGAAACATTTGTTGCAAACACATTGGTTTTCGCTCTCGAAAGACAAAAGCGACGACATCACGACGCATATAGCCAAGATAAACGATTTGGCATGCCGATTGAAAATGCTTGGAGAACCGGTACCGGATAGTATGATTATGACAAAAATATTAATGACTACCATCTCCCTATCAGCATTTTGCGACAGCGTGGGAATCGACGAGTCAAGAGGAAAGAACGCTATCGAATTTAACGGCACGTCTCACTATGCAGGAGCTCCGACTTAACGCGAGCGAAGACCAAGGGGGCGGCGCGCTCTCGACGAGAGCAGGCGAAAGAAAAAACACGCAAGGTAAGAAGCCGGGCAAATGCCACAATTGCGGGAAATCGGGACACTGGAAAAATGAGTGTCGAAGCAAAAAGAAAAGGAATCCGAATCAAATCGACACGAAGGCGAAGGACGATCAACGAGGCAGCGCCTTCATTGGAGCAACGATCACAGCGAACACGCTGGTATCGGAGGTATCTTCGTCGGATTGGTTCTTAGATTCAGGCGCGAGTCATCATATGTCTCCAATTCGCGAGTGGTTCATCCACTACACCAAGTTAGCAACGCCGATACAGGTCCGCGTAGGAAACGGTGAGATCATATTAGCGGAAGGCACCGGAGAAATCGATATCTCGTCGAATAACGGAGTACAATGGGAAAGACATTACTTAACTCCGGTTCTTTACGTTCCGAAATTAAAATTTAACCTCCTTTCCGTATCCTCAGCGCTAGACAAAGGCCTTCGACTCGAGTCCGATAGTCAACAATGTCAACTGAAGGACGCTGGCAAAACCATCGCAGTGGGAGACCACTTCGAGGAGTTATATAAGATGAGGTTCAAGACCAAAGGGAACTTCGAGAACGACGCTTCACAAGAAGCAAAAGCTTGCGCGAGCAAATGCACTACGCTGGACGTTTGGCACGAGCGCTTGGCACATCAAAACGTCCAACACATCCGAAAAGTTCTCGAAAATTGGAAAATAAAAATCAAACCATCGGAAGAATGGAACTGCGATGGATGCGCGAAAGGAAAACTACACAGAAAATCGTTTCCGCTCAGCAAAACAAAATCGAAGGAACCCGGAGAGCTCCTTCATGCGGATTTATGCGGGCCGATGGAACACACATCAATTCGTAAATCAAAATATCCTGTTATTCAAGGATGATTATACCAATTACAGATTTATTTTTTTCTTGCAATCAAAAGACGAAGTCGCGACGTATTTCGAGAGACTTATAAAGAGACTTGATACGCAGCTCAACAGAAAGATAAAAACGCTTCGAACGGACAACGAAACAGAGTTCACCAATAAACACATGCAACAAATCATGCAAAGGAACGGCATTCGACACGAAAAGACGACTGCATACGCCCCCGAGCAAAATGGAACAGCCGAGCGAGAAAACCGAACTATAGTCGAAGCCGCAAGAAGTATGCTTCACGCTAAGTCGCTTGATGTGGAGCTGTGGGCGGAAGCGGTGAACACAGCAACGTACGCAATCAACCGTACAGGGACGTGCAGCGTACCGAGAAAAAGTCCATACGAAATGTGGCACCGAACATCGTCGACTACAAGATATTCGGTACCGAAGTATGGACACACGTGCCAAGACAAAAGAGGCAAAAATGGAGCCCAAAAGCGAAAAAGGGTTTTTTCGTAGGATACGACGAATGTACAAAAGAGTACAGGATTTGGTTTCCAGAGGAATCCAAAATGGAAACCTTACGCGACGTAACGTTTCTATCCGAGAAAACAAAAGATAATAAAAAGGAAGACAAATACGCAACGATTAAAATACGCGGAATTGACGATGACGAAGAAGAAATCGAAACAATCGAATCGATAGAAGAAGAAGGTTCACACAACGAGACATCGATCGACGAGGAAGAAAAGCAATCGCAATCGGACGAAGAAGTTTTCGAAGACGCTGAGATTCGGGACGCAAACGAATCTGAAGCAGTGCAGCAAGAAACACGAAGTCTCCACAATCGGAAAACTTTAAAACAACCGGCGAAGTATGGCGATTATGCGATGGACGTAGAAAACATCCTTCTTGCGGAAAACTTCGAACCGACGACATTCGAGGAGGCTGTTTCACGTCAAGATCAGAGCGCCTGGAAAAACGCGATGGAAGAGGAAATGCGCTCTCTACGAGAAAACCGCACGTGGACGCTGGTGGAACCGCCACCGAACGCAAAAATACTCCCCAATCGATGGGTTTTTCGCTACAAACCGGGGGTAGACGGAAAAAGTGGGAGGTACAAGGCGCGACTTGTAGTAAAGGGTTTCTCACAACGCCCAGGAGTGGACTTCGAAGAAACCTTCAGCCCAGTTGTCAAGTTCAGCTCCATTCGATTGATCTTAGCGATCGCTGCAACAGAAGGTATGCAACTCGCGCAATTCGATGTCAAGACAGCCTTCTTGAATGGAGATCTCGATGAAGATATCTACATGAAACAAGTGGAAGGTTACGAGGACGGTACCGGCAACGTCTGCAAATTAAAAAAGGCTCTTTACGGGCTGAAACAATCGGCACGATGTTGGAATACGAAATTCATCAAATGTTTAAAGGAATTTAACTTAAAAGCAACTTCCGGGGACCCGTGTGTCTTCGTCTCACGCGACGACGATGAACTTTTAATATTAGCTATATACATTGACGATGGATTAATTGCTTCATCGTGCGTAACAAAAATTCGAAGTCTTTTGCAGCATCTGGCGGCTGCATTGCAGATAACGGTGTCACCGTTAGGCCAATTCCTTGGGATGGAAATTAAACGATTGCCGGACGGATCTCTCTTCGCAAATCAAGCGACGTACGCACAAAAGGTGTTGGATCGCTTCCGCATGGACGATGCAAATCCCGTGGCAATTCCGGCGGACCAACACACCGACCTGAGCTTACAGCACTCAGATCTCGGGGAAGTAATCGTCAACGCTCCGTACAAGGAAGCAGTCGGGAGTCTACTCTTCTTGGCCACCGTGACGAGGCCGGACATCGCTTACGCCGTTAACGCCGTGAGCCAATACGCTCAAGCGCCGCGAAAAGTTCATTGGAACGCAATCAAACGAATACTTAAGTATTTAAAGGGAACAGTAACGCACGGCATTAGTTTTCCGATCAAAAATAAAAAATTAACATTAAACGCTTACAGCGACGCGGATTTCGCGGGGGATAAGGGTTCGAGAAAATCTACGAGTGGATTTATAATCCAAGTCGCGGATGCACCGATAATTTGGGGTTCTTTAAAGTGTTACGTCCAGCGTAACGCTCTGTTTATTTTCCCTTTTACCACCAATAAAAGTTGAACCTTAAACACTACAAAAAAGGAACAAGCGCCTCAGCGCCCTGCGGGCGCAGAGGCCCTTGTTGGTGGGCTCCGCCCCCTAAACCCCCCGAAAAATGTCCCGAGGAGACATTTTTTAAGGCACTCACGGGGGTACACGTCGCGCTACGCGCTCCGTACCAAGTGTGATTACACTTCGCGTTATGCGCTACGTATCGAATATGTTTATACGTCGCGCTGCGCGTTTCACCTGAACCTCCTGTGTATTTTAAGATAGGAATATTGAAACAATTGAAAAGAAAGTAGAAGGGTGGTTGGAAAAATTCGAGATAAAATTTGAATTTTGTTTCGAAAAAATTTTAAAGAGATTTGAAAAAATTAAATGGCAGTTTCCCAATATTTAAAGTAATTTACATTAAAAATGAAAACAAAGCTGATAAAATTTGAATTCTGTTTCAAAAAAATTTTAAAGAGATTTGAAAAAATTAAATTGCAGTTTCCCAATATTAAAAGTAATTTACATTAAAAATGAAAACAAAGCTGAGATTTTTTTTTTCATTTCGAATCATCCCGCCACAGAATATCAACGTCGCGGCGTGTACGCACTTTATCACGTCTGCTATGGATTTGTCGTCGGCTTCCAAAGTTTGACAGATAGAACGAATGGAAAAAAAATAAATAGTCGCGATTGTTTTCAATTTTATTTGGCAAATTGCAATAATTTTGGATATTCGATGATTCTTCTTTGTGACATTATAACCAAGTTTTTCAGTGCACCCGTGAAATTTATGATTACGAATGTGAATGATGTATTGTAAAATATTGTGAATGGTTTTCGTTCAAAATATATTATTTTCGAAATAAAAAGGACTAATATTTGTAAATCAATGTGTGATATTTCGTGTTTTATTTTTCGCAACCAAATTTTCTTTTCTGACATAATGAAAAATTGTTTTTTGGAAAATTAAAGTAACATAACCTTTAAAATAATTCCTCACTAGAAATAATTGTAGAATAAAAATATTAAGAAATGTTAGAATGTCTTCAAATTTGGCGTGCATAGTGTTTTCGATGCAATGAAATATTGCTGAAAATTAGAAAAAAATTCGTTCGTAGGTTTCAAAATTGCAGCGCCGTACGGACCTTTGACAGGAGAAAATGGATTTTTAAATGGAAAATGCCTGGAAAAAATGTTCAGAGACGTCGGAATGTCTTCAAATTTGCTGTGCATAGTGCTTTCGATAAAATAAAATAATGCTGCGAAAAAGAAAAAATTTGGTTCGTAGACTTCATAATTGGAGCACCGTACGGACATTTAGCGGAACAAAATTGAATTTTTATTTTGGAACAACTCATTAAAGGCTTCGCAGTAGTTTCAAAATGTTTGTGCACAATAGTCATGATGTGATAAAACACTCCTGCGAAGGAGAACAAAATTGGTTCGCACAATCCAAAGTTACACTGTGATACGGACGTCCGAGAAGATAAATTCAGTAAAAAAGCTATTTTTATTCAACCGCAGGCGAAAAAAAATATTTCCAGTCATCGGAGTCACTTCAAATTAACTGCGCATGAAGTTGGAGGTACACCGGGTGGAGTCGACTCTACACCTCCCAAGTCTACACGAAGTCAACTCTACACGAAATGTGTACACCAACTGACTGTACACGCGAATAACTCTACACCAAATAACTCCGCACTGAAATTCTAACACTGCACAATTCTACACGCCGACGATCTGCATAAAAAGTATGCACCGATCAACTCTACACGCGAGCGAGTCTACACCGAATAACTCCACACCGAAATTCTAACACTGCACAATTGTACACGCCGACGATCTGCATAAAAAGTATGCACCGATCAACTCTACACGCGAGCGAGTCTACACCGAATAACACTGCACTTAAAACTGTACACCTGCTAACTATAGAAACTGCACACGAAGCAGCTGTACACAACCATCAAAAACGCGGCACGACGAAAAGTCGACACGAAAAACTCAACACGACGAAAAGTCGACACGAAAAACTCGACACGACGAAATGTCGACACCGAAAACTCGACACCGCGCATTGAGAATTTTTCCAAAAAAAATATATGGCACGCCAAGTACCTAAAAATTAGGCTTAAAAAATGTGTAAAAAATCAATTAAATCAAATCGGCCAGGGAACATTATAACAAAATAAAACATTCCAATACATAATTGGCATCCCGTTTTCTCAGTCTCACAGTAAACACCACTTAATCTGTGTACGAGGGCACTCGGACGCCAATAATGTATTGGAATTTTTTATTTTATTATAATGTTCATTGACCCATTCGATTTAATTGATACTCGACACATTTTTTTGAATACTGATTTTTAGGTACTTGGCGTGCTATTTTTTTTTTGTTTTTCAATTTGGAAAATTTTATTTACTGTTTACAATTTTATGCGGTGTCGTTACGCTTCCTTACGAAAATATTTTTTTAAGTACTTGACATCGAGACGCTGCCGTGTCTCTTGAAAACTCTTCCCAGCTCTTATTAAATAAGTGTCGATTTGGTTGATCATGCAGCTAATTATTTTAATTGTACCTGCCCGTCAATGATGCCTGGGTTTGACAGTTACACTCGGTTCTGGATCTAACAGTATGTTGCCAACATAGCATAAGACTTTATAGTTAATGCCTAATGGCACTCGGTAACACAAGAAACGCGGAATTGGAGCGAGCGACGGTCACGGAAGTCAGACTGACAACTTGCTATATCAGTTCCCGGTTATATTTCGAAGGTTATGATCGATGAAAAAGGATTGAAGTTAACAAATGTCAAGAAAAATAAATAAGATTATATGGAAAATGAAAAACTATCGGAACAAACTTTGAGATGTTGCTGTTATTGTCAACTGTGAGAAGTTGAGATGATGATAATAAACGAATGAGTTATGGTGAATGAAAAATGAAAATAATGAAAGAAAAGAACACCCTCTGATAGGCCCTAAATCCACTCTTAGATTATTAGCGCCTATCGGAGGGTATTTTTTTTACTGGGTGAACTATTATCTCAATTGACTCGGATTCCGGTTATAGCGGATTGGCTTTCAACTGCAAACCCAAATCGCTTGCCTTAACCGCAATTTCGGGTCAATTGTCGTTGAAATTCTAAACAAATTTGAAACGCGCTCGCTTCTTTCGGTCAAATAGAAAGGCTTCGAGTGGTCGGTTTATTTATGAGAAAAATCGCGATAATCAACCGGGCTTCCGGTCATAGCGCATTGGCTTTCGTCGGTAAACCCGAATCTTTTGCCTTAATCGCAATGTCGGTTCGATTGTCGTTAAAATTCTAAACAAATTTAAAACGCGCTCGCTTTTCTCGATCGAATAGGAAGACTTGAAGCAGTCAGTTTTTTTTTGTGAAAAAAGTTGCGACAATCAACCCGGCTTCCGGTCATGACGCATTGGCTTTCGTCGGTGAACCCGAGTCTTTTGCCTTAATCGCAAGGTCGGTTCGATTGTCGTTAAAATTGTAAACAAATTTGAAACGCGCTCGCTTTTCTCGATCGAATAGGAAGACTTAAAGCAGTCAGTTTTTTTGTGCAAAAAGTTGCGACAATCAACCCGGCTTCCGGTCATGGCGCATTGGCTTTCGTCGGTGAACCCGAATCTTTTGCCTCAATCGCAAGGTCGGTTCAATTGTCATTTAAATTCTAAACAAGTTCGAAAAATGCTAATTTTGCTCGATCGAAAAAGGCTTATGGCTATCGAACTATTTGAAATAAATATCGCGAAAATTAAAAAAAAAAAATTACCATCGGCAAAAAAAAATTACCGTTTCGTTTTTTTTATGCATTAAAATGCATAAAAAAAACGAATCAGTAATTTTTTTTTTAAATATATATTTATTCTTCATGCGAACATTTTTTCGCTTATGTATTTTAATGTTTGAAAAATGCTAATTTTGCTCGATCGAAAAAGTCTTGTGGCTATCGAACTATTTCGAAAATAAAAAAAAAATTACCGATTCAAAAAAAAACGAAACGGTAATTTTTTTTCGGTAAAAAAATCGGCAAAAAATTACCGTTTCGTTTTTTTTATGCATTAAAATGCATAAAAAAAACGAATCGGTAATTTTTTTTTGCCGATGGTAATTTTTTTTTTTTAAATTACCGATTCGTTTTTTTTGTGTATTAAAATGCATAAAAAAACGAATCGGTAATTTTTTTTTTTTAATTTTCGCGATATTTATTTCAAATAGTTTTTTTTTATGCATTAAAATGCATAAAAAAAACGAATCGGTAATTTTTTTTTTATTTTCGAAATAGTTCGATAGCCACAAGACTTTTTCGATCGAGCAAAATTAGCATTTTTCAAACATTAAAATACATAAGCGAAAAAATGTTCGCATGAAGAATAAATATATATTTTTAACCAGAATGAGGAATCTTATTTTCCTATGACAAAAGGACAAGAGGAAAAAATAAATTATTGTACAAAGTTAACACGAAATCGCATGTATTTTTTTAATATAATTATCTTTGGATTTCTTATACACGTCTTTTTTACTTCTTCCCGCTCCGTGTGCGCTGCGAAAATGCCCGGTCATCCGGCGTTATTTTTTAATAAAAATAACTCGTTCTGAAAACATTCGATAAATTGCGAGATGAGATTTTACGGAGATTTGACGTTACTCAGCATCACACGTATAATAGAGAGAAGTGCTCACCTCACGGAGTCGAGCAGCTTAACTAAAAATACGACGCCCCTTTTTGCGACGTTCGTTGCCGCTTGTTGGCGTTTGTTGGCCATCGAATCTGTCCTGTAAGAAAACAAAAAATTTATTATAAATTTGTTTTTAAATTCTTATTGATAAAACGTTTTTTTACTCACTCTTTATTGTCCGTTTGGATTTTTTGTGGCGCAGCCAGCAATCGCTTCGTCGGATCCTCGACATCTGTAAAAAGAAGAAAATGCACAGAAATTAACTTTTGGTTAAATGTTTAGAAAAGATACAATATAATTTTTTTTTAGTACTTACATATTATGATTTTGATCAGATTCTTCGCCAGAAGTCCTGCGCAGTGACTTTTTCTTTAGGATCCGATCAAAAAACCAACTAAGATTGCTTTGCCGGCTGGGCAAAAAAGAAGGGCGGTTCGAAAAATACGAGGTAAAATTTGAATTTTTTTGTTTCGAAAAATTGTTAGAGATTTGAAAAGATTGACTTGCAGTTTCCCAATATTTAAAGTAATATACATTAAAAAATGAAAAAAAAATGAGATTTTTTTTTTCGATTCAAATCATCCCGCCACTTCTGTGGCGGGATGATTGCGGGCGGGGTTGGTATTCTTACCAACGTCGCGGCGTATGCGAACTTTATCACGTCTGCTATGAAATTATCGTCGGCTTCCAAGTTTGACAAATAGAATGAATGGAAAAAAAAATTGTCGCGATTGGTTTCAATTTTATTTGATAAATTTCAATAATTTTGGATATTCGATGATTCTTCTTTGTGAAATTATAACTAAGTTTTCAGTGCACCGGCGAAATTTTTGATTTTTATTATGAATGTGAACAACGTATAGTAAAATATTGTGAATGATATTCGTTCAAAATATATTAATTTCGAAATAAAAAGGACTAATATTTGTCAATCAATGTGTGATATTTCGTATTTTATTTTTCGCAACTAAATTTTATTGTTTGACACGATAAAAAATTGTTTTTTGGACAATTAAAATAACATAACCTTTAAAATAATTCCTCACTAAAAATAATTGTGGAATAAAAATATTAAGAAATGTCAGAATGTCTTCAAATTTGCTGTGCATAGTGTTTTCGATGCAATAAAATATTGCTGAAAATTAGAAAAAAATTCTTTCGTAGGTTTCAGAATTGCAGCGCCGTACGGACATTTGACGGGAGAAAATCGATTTTTAAATGGAAAATGCCTGGAAAAAATGTTCAGAGACGTCGGAATGTCTTCAAATTTGCTGTGCATAGTGCTTTTGATAAAATAAAATAATGCTGCGAAAAAGAAAAAATTTGGTTCGTAGACTTCATAATTGGAGCACCGTATGGACATTTAGCAGAACAAAATTGAATTTTTATTTTGGAACAACTTATTAAAGGCTTCGCAGTAGTTTTAAAATGATTGTGCACAATGGTGATGATATGATACATCATCCCTGCGAAGAAGAGAAAAATTGGTTCGCACATTCCAAAGTTACAGCAGCGTACAAACACTTGTCGAAGCAAAAATGGATTTTTTTAATTAAGTAAATATTCAAATGCTACGCAGAGGCTTCAAAATGTATGTGCACAATGGTGATGATATGATACATCATCCCTGCGAAGAAGAGAAAAATTGCTTCGCACAGTCCAAAGTTACAGCACCGTACGGAAACTTGTCGAAGCAAAAATAATTTTTTTTTGTTAAGCAAATATCCAAATGCTTCGCAGGGGCTTCAAAATGTATGTGCACAATGGTGATGATATGATACATCATCCCTGCGAAGAAGAGAAAAATTGGTTCGCACAGTCCAAAGTTACACTGTGATACGGACGTCTAAGAAGATAAATTCAGTAATAAAGGTATTTTTATTCAACCGCAGGCGAAAAAAAATATTTCCAGTCATTGGAGTCACTTTAAATTCACTACGCATGATGTTGGAGGTACACCGAAGTAAATGCTGAAAAATTACATTTTTTGGAGCATACGCTCTGCAGAATCCCCATCGAAAGCTGTGTGAAGAGGCCTCGCTGGTCATTTTAATAGGCACTGTTTGCCTATTATTATAGTGAGTGCCTAAAAAGGTAGCGATGTAGGATTGTCTCCAAATTTGCTGTGCATAGTGCTTTTGATTGAACAAAATGATGTTGCGAAGGAGGAAAAAATTGGTTTGTAGCGTTCATTATGATGTCACCGTACGGACATTTGACGGAAGGCAAAGGCAAATATTGACCAATATTTTTTTAGAAAAAATACTTAAAGGTCTCAGTTTGGTTTTAAAAGTAATGTGCATACTTGTGATAATATGATAGAAAAATCCTGCGAAGGAGAGCAAAATTGGTTCGCAGCATCCAAAGTTACAGTGTGATACGGACGTCCGAGAAGAAAAATTCAGTGAATAAGCCATTTTTATTCAACCGCAGGGTAAAAAAAATATTTCCAGTCATCGGAGTCACTTTAAATTAACTACACATGAAGTTGGAGGTACACCGAAGAAAATGGTGAAAAACTAAATTATTTGGAGCATACGCTGCGGAGTAACCCCTTCGAAACCTGTGTCACGTCAAAAATGTGGGTGTTTCTCTTTCACCTGAACTTTTAACGTGAGGTTGCGTCGAATACGATTGAATACGCGCTGGTCAAGAGAGATTTCTCACTCCTTTACCACTCCTGGCATCAATTATCGGCGCAACTGCCCATTTATTAGTCTAACCGTGAGTAAATTTAGTAAGGATAGGGCTTGGAATGCTATTCGTTGACTTGTCTTAGAGATATTATATAATTTCTTTATCTGTTGCGTAATTAAAATAATGATCGTTGATGATTTGATTTAAACGGATTTGTTTCACCGCGATATAGAAATGATTTGAATTAACTGAATTTATTTCACTGCGTTTTAGAAATGATTTTATAATCGAATTATATTCGGTGAGTAGTGTTGATGATGTCTGGCGACGGCTGGGCGAATTAACGAGGAGTTTGAATAACAGAGGATATTTCACACTTTTCACTTATAGATTTACCAAGGAAATAGAATTAAATTGTAGTTACGTTATTTGTTGAGATGATGCTGCTTGCGATGTAGTAGATTGGTTGAACACAAATTTCACGCGATATTATGCCGTGATATTCGAAATTTATTCAAAGAAAATAATTCAGGCAAATTCGAAAGTACAAGAATGTGGTTTTCGGAGAGTACAAATGACTCGTTGGAACAAGAATTCGTACAAAATTGTCTTTTAACTATCGAGTAAAAGAAAATTCGATGGTGAAACGAAAGATGGTTTCATTCCAGTAGACGATTTGAGAATGATAATTTGGTGAACTGAATTAGCCCAAGAAAACTCGGGTCGCATGAAAAATGAATATAATTTTGGAGATGGAAAGTGTTATCAACAAAATCCTCCAATAGGAGGGTTCCTCTATTTCTTCGTTGTCACAAAAAACGGACCCGCGATCCTTTTCTCGTATGGTGGATAACTGAAAACGCGGTCTCTGACTCTATCTCTCTCGTCGCCTAGCCGGAGTATCAGCCTACTTGTCGGATGCACCGATCACGCGCTCGCTCTTACGCGCCTCCGTCTCTCTCTACTTGCTCTAGTTCCTTACGGGCTGGACTACTAAAAATCTACTTCTGTCGCGCCCTTTTCCGCGGCCTCTTATATGCTAGAAAATGAATCCAGAGGGGGAAGGAAGTCCCTCCCTAATCTTTGCCTGGAGCGTACTCTCCTGATGAGTAACGTCGCTCCTCGTTACTCTCCTACCGGCCTGTTCGAAATTCTTGGATTTGCCGATTTCTCTTATTGTTAAATAATTGTGGATTTATCCATTTTCCATTGAATTTCAGTTTTTCTTATACCTAATTATTTGCCTGATTTATTTGTAAAACTTAATATTAATGATTCATAACTAAATATTTAATATAATTAACATTCGATATTGTTAACGTATAGGAGAAGATATAATTGTTACTGTTCGTAAACTTCTCTTATACGTATACGTATTCGTAACTGATAATAAGAGTCGAGAAATGTGTATCATTTTATCGGCAATCATTTTATAGTATTATAATAATTCAAGTATTGGGTGTCAAAATATTATAAGCCTGAAGGTTGAAAATATATCTCGGCTCTTGTACAAATTATTTTATTATTTGGCAAAACGTTTTCATAATATTTCGAGGTATTGGTAGCATAACCGGGCCGATTTCTCGGGCGTTGCCCCCCTCCTTGGGAGCCGTGCACCAGCTATTGCAAGTGCCTGGTAACAGTGCCGTCCGATCATCCTATTCCCTTATATGGACATTCCGGAACTACTGTTCCGTTTGCCCGGGCGAGCTGTAAAATTCCCCTTCTTCGGTGTACCTGCTGATCTTCCCCTATCGTCGTGAACTAGCCTTGACATTATGCGACTTGGCTTACGCAACTCGTTCCTTTGCACGGGCCCCTTTATCTTTACCGCTCGCCTCTACTAGCTTAATTTCTGTCTTTCGCGGTGTGTCCTGATCATACGTTAAGTGATATCGGAGAAGTAATAATTCCATGTTAAAGGTGGATTATTCCCGAACATTTTGGTATAAACCGCCGTTTGATATTTTGTATTATAAATCGAGTGGAAACCGATTTCCTTTACGCGGCGTACGTTTTTCGCTCCAAATATTTTGTTGCTACTTGTTTTATAAATTTTCCGCAAACGGCATATAATTTCGGAAAAATAATAACAGCGTTAGATTAGTGGAATAATCCTGATTAATTTGATATAATTATCGATTCATAATTTTCCTACCATAAATTGAGAAAACGCAATCCCAGAAGTAAATTTTTGTTCTTAATTTCCGCTTTAACGGTAAGTATATTCGGAAAAATAATAATTATATTTTCAAGAGAAAGTCTTCCTTAAAATGATGATGTCATTAAAATGTTATTTTTTTATTCTCCCTATCGTAGGGAGCCATTTCTTTGCGCGCGGTGCATTAGTATTTTAAAGTGGATTGCATCTTGTCGTTCGGGGGTCGAGCCGCTCGCCCTCATGTGTCACCGTTGAGGCACACTTGTCTTGTATTCTACGTCCTACCGCAATTTGGTTCGGTGGCTCGTAAAATTTTTACGACCGTCTTTCCTTAAATGTTTAGCCTAGCAATGTGGTTTTTCGGTTTTGTTTGTTATCTCTTGACAGAACCTTGAATATTAAGAAAACCGAGTATCAGGAGCAGGTGGAGACTCCCACGATCCCCGAGGAAAGTGAAGAAGTCGAGGCTGAAAAGGTAAAAAGAGACACGTACGAGGAGGAATTAACGGACAAAAGACCGGAAACTTTAACAATAAAGTGAGTAACGACGACCGAATCTACGGACACCGAGGACGTAATTACTAGACAACGATTTATCGAATCCGAATTATTGAGACTGGAAATAACAGCACGAACAATTGCCACCAGCCACGAGCAAACGGGAGACAAAGAAGTAAAAACCTCTCCGCAACCTTCGGGAGTAAGACCAGGTACACCCACCATCCATAAACTGGAGGAGGACGACGACTGCGACAACGAGAGCGTAAAAACAGTAATACAGCATTTTTCGGAAAACGATATCACGGGACCCTATCTGTCACTTCTTGACACAACCCCTTACGACCAGAGCCTCGAAACCGCGGAGGAAGGAAACGAAAAATTCTACACCCCGGAAGGTGAATTTCTTGGCTCTAGAACATCATTAGATAAATTGAATATTGCTAAACGCACGTTATATCCAATAAAAGACTTTAGGACAAGTATTTCCGGAAAAACGAACAGTAATACCGACAGCGACGCAAAGACGGAAGAACCCATCGACGACTCCGACGACAAAAAAAATATAACCGCCGGCGTGTATACGCCCGGTAAATCAACAAGTCAACAAATAAACGAGAACGAAACCCCACTTGGTAAACTTTTCCTACGCCCAATAAAAAAATTCGAAATGGCTAATGCGGATCTTAGGGTGTCTCTTAAAGACGCTTTAACGGTTGTGCGGACGTACGACGGAGTAACCACCTCTCTAAATTCCTTTATACAAGGACGCGATTAAGCCCTCGAGATGATTAACCCCGCCGGGGAGGGACAATTAGTTAAAGTAATCAGAATCAAAATCGTTGGCGAACCACGGCGTTCCATAGCTCAGCAACCATTTGGTATGTTAAAAGAACTATATGATTTTCTCAAGTGCATTTATGCTCCGGCCAGAAACATCTATCAACTCCAGGGAGAACTCGGCTCGATCTTTCAAAAACCGGACGAATCGGTTATAGCATACGCGAATAGAGTACGCGATTTGGGTTTCCAAATATTAGAGGCTTACGAGTCAGAGAATAATACCCCAGCAGACGCAGCTCTTAGGAGAAATACCACCAATAGTCTCCCTCCTTGTTTCATCCAGGGTTTAAAACCCGAAATAGAGGCATGCATGTCAGCAGAAGGAACCCTCGACGATATAGTAAAAAGAGCTGTAAAGATCGAGAAGCAACTTATAACACGTGCCGCTCTACGCCAAGGAATTAAAGACTCTCCAAATCTTAGGGAAACACGAGCCGAGACAAAACGCAGCGTGAAGGTAATAGCCAGCGAGGAGGTAGAATGCCAGCTGTGCAGCGCGACGGGTCACGTAGCGGTGAACGGTCCAAGTAAGCCGAAAGCCCGGTCACCGAAACACAGGGAACAGGTAGCGCAGAGAAAAATGTGCCGATCTGTCAGAATTGTAATAAAAAAAGGGCACGTGGCGAGTAAGTGTTTCAAACTATACCCTCCATTGAAAACTCCGGCCTCCAACACGACAACGATTACAGTATGTCAACATTGTAATAAAAGAGGGCACACGGCGGATCGCTGTTACAGGCTATATCCCCCTGGCAACAAAGAAACGGTGTGTCAAATATGCCGCAATCGGGGGCACGAAGCAAAAAATTGCCCGTCTCTAGCCGGACGCACGGGTATGGTAGCAAAAATCATGATAGTCAGGTTCCGCAAGGGCTTAAATTTCGACAAACGGCCGATGTGATATGCCAAATTTGCAAAAAACAAGGTCACGGTGCGTACCTTTGCCCTTATCGTCATAACTCTGCACAATGCCCCGGCGGTAACTCACAAACCTATGCTGATGCTACTAGAAGCGACCCCACACCTAACGGCGCGTGCCACTATTGTAAGCAGATCGGTCATTTCATCCGTGATTGTCCGGCCAGACAAGCGAACGAAACACGGTACGGAAAGTCTTAGGGAAACTCCAACGGTCTCCCAACAGGAGTTGTAAAAATACACACGATTAAATTACACAAGGAAAGCAGTGTCCCCACAGTCGAGTTGAAGTGCGATGATTTAACAACGCCCATAATTCTGATGGTCGACACGGGGGCTGGACCCAATATCATAAAAAGAAATTTTGTAACTACAGCAACACCCATCAACAAAGATGAAATTTTACAATTGAATGGTATCACCGCGGTTTCCATATACACACTCGGATATGTAACAATCAACGTCTTTGGGCGTGTCTCTACTTTCCATGTAGTGGAAAACAATTTTCCTATTAATGAAGGGGGGATACTGGGATCGGAATATTTAGACGGAAATCGAGTTATAATTGATTATGAGAAAAGGGTTTTAAAAATGCAACAATTGCGAATCTCTTTTGCCACATCTGAGACGATAATTATACCAGCCGGAACTAGGAAGCTGTGTTTTGTTCGCGTGGAAAATTTGGAGATTCAGGAAGGATATCTCCCGCTTTTAGATGCTGGTCACGGAATCAGTCTCGAGACCGGACTAGTAGCAAATCAAAATGGTAAAGCATATATTTCTGTGACGAACAATAATCCTCATACAATAGAACTACAGGTACCGGTATTAAATTTATGCTCGGAAACTGAAATCATCAATGGTAATAAACAAGTACACGGCCACGAAGCTAATAACGATGGGACGGAAAAAGAAGTATCAGTAGGAATAACTGTAGCTGCAGGGGAATCGGAATCTGTAGTAGCTGTAGGTGTGAAACACGAGGAAAACAGGAAGGATACAATCGTGACAAAACTTAACGTAGTTGAAGGGGGAAAAACAGAATGGATAGAAACTTTTACCCCCGAGTCTCTAAATACCATCGCCATACGGGACCCCGAATTTTCGACGAAGGGAAATATATGTGTCTTGAATAATAATTTTTCTAAAAATCAAGTATCAACGGTTAAACAAAAATCAAATGTTCATGGAAAATTAAGTACAAGTGAGAAAATTAATGATGATATTCGTCCTTCCCTAATGGAAGAGGGAGGCGATATCGATAACTGTGTTCAAGAAGTCGAGCCCGGTACTAATAGTACGCGAGACCCCGATTCTAAAATTTTTACCGTCGATACAGTATATGTAATCCACGGAAAGCATAACAGTTACGAGATTCAAGACATTAATGAAACCAGTACGAGAATAGGGAACAAGATCAAGGATAATTCGGAAGAAGAGGGAAAAAATAAGTACGAACAATCAGAGACAGAGACAAAAAAATTAAGAGTAATAGAAAATATTTCGGACGACAGTATGGCTATGCAGTACTTAGAGACACTGACAAATAGAGGCAAGAAAGATCGTAAAAGGGTTCGCAATGACAAATACCCAGCAGGACGTAGTAAAAGCTATACTATTGTAAACCCCGAGCTTGCCGAGAGGCTCGGGACGATGATCGCGTCGCGATGTATACAACCCTTTACGAGAGAAAGTTTTTGCCTCACGTATTCCGCCTCCGGCACAGAGGAGCGTTTCGGACAGATAAAATCTCTCTTATAACTAGACGGACTCGATGCCGAGGAAAGGGACATCATTGAAAGGCTATTGCGCAACAGTACACAACTTTATCATTTACCCGGCGAAGCGTTAAGTCACACGACAATTTTACAACATCGAATACCCACTACCGATGATCATCCTATTAATACGAGGGGTTATAGGTGGCCCGAATGCACGAAAGATGAAATTGAGAAACAAGTTGACGATATGCTTAAAAATGGGGTAATAATACGATCCACCTCGCCTTATAATTGCCCGGTATGGGTAGTACCGAAGAAAAACGATTCAAAAGGAAATAAAAAGTGGCGGCTAGTCTTCGACTATCGTGCATTAAACGAGAAAACTATAGCAGACGCGTATCCGATACCCAACATCACGGAGATTCTCGATCAGCTAGGCGGTGCTAAATATTTTTCCGTCTTCGATTTGGCATCGGGCTTCCATCAAATAGAAGTATGCCCGGACGATCGGCATAAGACCGCATTCACTACACCAAGGGGCCATTTCGAATTCGTTATAATGCCGTTCGGACTCCGGAACGCCCCGCCCACTTTTCAAAGAACTATGGATCTCACCTTAAGCGGTATCCTCGGTAAAGGCATATTCGTTTACTTAGACGATATTGTAATTTACGCAAAACATTTGGACGAACATCAAATGATTTATGAAGAATTAATAAAAAGACTCGAAGCAGCAAATTTAAAATGGCAACCTGATAAATGCGAATTTTTGAAAAAGGAAGTGGCGTATTTAGGCCATATAATCGGCGGAACCGGTGTCAAGCCAGATCCGAAAAAATTAGAAGCGGTGCGAGAATTCCCGAGACCCAAGAATGTTAAAAATATCCGCCAATTTTTAGGGTTGACGGGTTATTATCGCCGATTTATAGAGGCTTACGCAAAAATATCCAAACCCCTTACATTACTCTTGCGCAAAGAAATCACTTTCGTATGGGATACCGAAGAACAAGAATCATTTGAAATTCTAAAAGAAAAATTATGCACGGCACCAGTACTGCGATATCCGGATTTCTCCAAACCTTTCATTCTAACAACGGATGCCTCGGGAATAGCAATTGGGGAAATTTTGTCCCAGGGAAAAATCAACCATGACCATCCATGTGCCTACGCCTCGAGAGCTTTGAACAAAACGGAGGAACGTTATGATACGTACAAAAAGGAAGCATTAGCAATAGTATATGGCATCCTTCACTATCGCCCGTATTTATATGGCCGACAATTCACGGTCGTCACCGATCATAAACCATTATTATGGTTCCGTCGCGCTACCGATGGTAACCCGAAAATTTTGCGGTGTGCGACTAAAACTTGCTGAATGCGAGTACGATGTAATATACAACTCAGGAAAAACTAACGTTAACGCAGACGCTCTCTCTCGAAACCCCGTAGAAGAACCAAGCGGTACGGACGGAATATTTATTATCCGAACTAACCCTGCGACAAAACTCTCGTCGTAAACCAGCACGCGGACTGACCGACGAAGAGATTGCCAACTATTTAGCCATGGACAGCGACGAAGGCGATATAGACGAAACAATAGACCCCGATGAAGAACTCTTCGAAACAGAGGAAGACCCCGGGGAACCTGTAACGAACGACACCTTTGACGAAGGCACCACGAGCTATATTTCCGAGTTTCCTCACCTCGTACAAAGCTTAGACGCCACTGGAAATAATCAAAATGACACCGATAATATTCAAGCCGGTAACGAAAAACTCGACGCTCCAACGCGTTTCCCGGAGAAACCAACCAGAAAGCTAAATACACAAGAGGGAAACGCAACCCCAGAATCTGCCGAAGGAATCTATGCTAGACACACCGAAGACGTGTACCCTGGCGATGAATTTCCAACCGAAGATAATCCTCCCCCGCGGATAGAGGAAAGAACCAAGGCGAGCAGGGCTAACTCGTTTGACGAGGCAGACAAGGAGGATGAGGTAATTCGTGTGCGGAAAAAACGTCGACCCACGGCGCTAAGCGAGTCCGAGGTGTCGGGCGACGAGGCCCCCCCGAGCCACTGCACGAATACGGAATACGGAATCCGAGGAACCCATAGCACCCGACATACCTGAACTAGAAGGAGACGGTTAATTTCCAAAAATGTTAAGCAGTCTCGAGATCTGTTCTATACTCGTAAAGACAATATGATGTTTTTTGTCGATACAAAAGGCAAACCTTTAGACAAAGGCGGACAGGCGCTAACGGAACAAGGGGAAATGCCTAGTTTAAGAAAATTAAAAATCTTCGAGGCAAAGGCAATATCGAGGAGGAACAACCGATACTTTTTCGCTCTTCCTATCCGTGAGGAAATCGGAGAGGGACCCACGAAAATTCTCGAAAACATAGTCGAGGCTCTAAAAAGCTGCCGAGAATTAGCCTGCGAATTAAATTTGCAAACAATTAGTGTAGCTAAATCTTTTGCCACCTGTAATGTACCATGGGAGAATATAATAACACAGATTCGAGCTATGTTTCAAGACTCGGGAATAAAAACAATAATTTGTTTAGGGATCGTTAAAGAACCACCTGTGGAAGAACGCGAAGCAATAATTATCGAAAAACACTGTTCCGCTATGGGAGGGCACCGGGGTGTCAGCAAAACATTCAAACGTATCCGACACGATTTTCATTGGAAAAATTTGAAACAAGATATCGAGGAATATATCCGAAGATGTTTAAATTGTCAGTTAAAAAAATTAGTTAGAGTAAAAACAAAACAGCCAATGGTTATCACGGATACTCCCGCCACGGCATTTGATAAAATTGCAATGGATATTGGAGGCCCTCTACCAAAGACTAATAGGGACAACGAATACATTCTCACAATGCAGGATCAGTTAACGAAATTCTCGGCGGCTGCGCCGTTGCCAAACGCCAAGGCAGTAACGATAGCCGAAGCCTTTGTAAGAAGATTCATTTGTAATTTTGGTTCTCCTCGTTCCGTGCTCACCGATCAAGGCACGAATTTTTTAAGCAATTTTATGAAACAAATCTCGAAACTGTTTAAAATAAAAAAAATAAGAACAACAGCATTTCACCCACAGTCAAACGGATCGTTAGAAAGATCGCATCACGCTCTCGGCGAGTATCTCAAGCAGTACACGACAAAAGAAAATAACTGGGATGAATGGGTTGAATTAGCTATTTACAACTACAACACCAATGTACACGAGAGCACGAAACACACTCCATACGAGATGGTATTTGGAAAAATCGCTCGGACGCCCTCCAATTTTCCTTTGGACGATACAGATCAACTCGCGACGTATGACGATTATTTAACCCGTTTGGTCACACAAATTCACGAAATACAGAGCCTGGGTAGAATTAATCTAATAGCCTCGAAGGAAAGGGCTAAGGAGTACAGAGACCGTCGAATTAACCCAGTCACGTTCAGAGTCGGTGAACCTGTATTTTTGCTTAAAGGACCGAAACCGGGAAAATTAGGCGATCAATACACTGAACCATTTGAGGTACTGGAGTTACTGGAAAAAGGAAATCTCCGTATACAATTGAAAGGAAAAACATGCGTCGTACATCCGGAACGAGTAAAGAAAGCACACATTCCATTCCCAGGATGGAGGGCAGCGAGGTAACGAGAGGTAGTAGCGGCAATACGCCACCAAAGGCGCCTCCACGCACTGCCTATCCCCGGTTCCGACGTGAGTCAGAACGGTTGATAAGTTTCGACCACTGGCCGTTACAATACTTGAAGTCCGAGCAACTGGCTGCGGCGGGATTTTTCTACCTGGGACAAGGCGACGACGTCGCTTGTTTTGAATGCGGTGCAGAGATAAATAAATAGCAACGCGGGGAATACCCGATGGCAGAACACAGGGACGATTGGCCGAATTGTCATTTCATTAATAATCTCCCATGCGGAAACATCACTATCGATGCGGAGAAAGCCAGGCCATCCGCTAGCAAAATCCCGCGGAAAACAGCACCCGACACACCCCAGGAAGCTGTCAAGGAAGGAAAGACAGGGCCTACCACGCACGAGGAACCGAAGATCTCGATAAACAAAACACCAAGCAAGAGCAGCACCGGTAAAGGATCGGTAAAAATAGTCTTGAATAGCCAGGGACGAGATCATAAGGAAACATTAGAAGAATTACGCAGGACATTGAGTCTCGTACAAGCTCCTATCAAGTCCCCACGAGTATCAAACAATGGGAAAAGGACAGCCATAGAAGAAGCCTGTGAAACCAGCGCGATCAGCGGCAAGAAAAAGACAACAGGCACCACCGAGGGACAGCACCTGGTGCGTACCGCCATGAGGATAGCGCTAGCCGGGACCAATCCACTCACCACGCACCCGTTAGAACAGGGCGCGCCAACGCCCCCGGCGACTACCAATAAACCAAGATCCGGCCCTTCGACAAGCGGAGTCCAGACACGGAGCAGCCTAGGCGTTCAAACAGAGGGTCGGAAGTACAACATCACCATAGTAATAATTCCCGATCGCGGGATTAGCGACTACGAGCTACTAGTATCACCCACAATGATCCAAGAGGCAAAAGATCTCACTCGAGCTACTATCCGAGTATTGCAAGCAATCGGCAAAAGGAATTAGGGGCAGAGAGATGAAAAACAAAGGGAAAATATTGATAACCACTATAGAGTAGGAAAAAAAAATCATTTAGTTAGATAAAAAGGGAATAGGGATAATAATAGAAATAATAAAATCGAATACTTTTCCTGGGAAAATAACTTAATCAATAAGGGTGAAGGGTTTAAGGAAAATATATATATACTAGCATTTCTCCGGGCTCGCGCGCTACGCGCGCTCGCTCGTCAATTGTAAACTATTTTGAGTTAAAACCCATTTGGGGAATATTTTTGCTTCTTTCTCCGCCGCCGACCACCGCTGCTGCCTCCTTCGAAATCCCCTTAGAGGAACTTAGAATATTTTGGCCTTCCTCTCCCACCCTCCTCCGCACCCCCCCCCCCCCCCCCTCCCCCCGAAAAATATTCTAGGTCCCTCTAAGGGGGACTTAGAATATTTTTCTCTCCCCCCCCCCCCCTTCGACCGAAAATGTTCTAAGTCCCTCTAAGGGGATTCCCCTTAGAGCCCATCGAGCAAAAATATTCTAAGTCCCCCTTAGAGGGACTTAGAATATTTTCGGTCGGTGGGATGCCCAAGGGAGAATCCCCTTTGAGGGACTTAGAATATTTTTGCCCTTCCCTCGATTTCTGACACGGCGGCGGCGGCGGCGGCGGCGGCGACGGCGGCGGCGGCGACAGCGGCGGTAACTTTATATATATAGAGAGATATAAATATATTAAGGATTACTTAATAAATAGTGGAGGGGAATATATAGTAACTACGGGACGTTAATAAATTTAAAAAAATGAATGAACAAAAAATATATACATATACTCGTAAAGAAAAAAGAAAGAAAAAAAAACCTACAAAACAAAAATAAAAATAATAACACCAAAAAAAACAGGTACTATATAGATACACTACCAACTAGCAAGGGTGAAGGGTAGATGAAGAGCCAAGATTAAATATAGAAATACAAATACTTTACATAACAAAAAGGAAAAGAGGAAAGAGATAGAAATAATTAGCAAATTAGTTACTAAACGTGGAGGGAACAATTTTACCAAAATAAAAAAAAAATGTATAAAGAAAAAAATGAAAATGAAAAAGTAATAATAAAAAAAAAACAAAGATAAAAAAAAAATTCTACATTGATTAAAGCTTTAAAAATAATATACGCAATGCACATTGTAATGCAATACCATACCCAATACATGCAACAAAAAAAAGAGAGGGAGAATTTATTGAAAAAAAAAGGAGTCGTAGATACATAAAAGGGACTCAACCAGAGGTCTTGAAAGGACCAATGGGAGTCAAGCAACGACGAAAAGAAACAGAGAGAGAGAAACGTTCAACCACGGCACAAGGGATCGCCATAGTAGCGCTAGGCCGGGAAAATATTTTCTTTTATGTTATTATTCAGGCAATAATTGTGCCTCGTCGAACACACTAGTCATCAAACAATTTCTAACATGCAAAAAGGAAAAAGAGGAGAAAAAAAAAAAACGTAAAAATTTAAACAGTTATCGAGAGTCTCAAGGACTCAACCGTAAGGAAAAGATTAGAAAAGAAAACAAATATTGTAAAAAAATTTTAACATTTATCGGAAGTCACGGGACTCAACCGTAAAAAAAAAAGTAAAGAAAAAAAAATTATTGTAAGTTTAAACATTTATCAGGAGTCACGAGGACTCAACCGTAAAAGAAAAAAAATACAAACATTTATCGGGAGTCTCGCGGACTCAACCGTAAAAAGAAAAGCAAAATCTAAACATTTGTTAGGAGCCTTGAAGACTCGACAGTAGAAGAAAAAAATATAACGAGAACGCACAACGACGAGAACGAAGCGACAAAACAACCAACGACGAGAACGCACAACGACGAGAACGAAGCGATGAAACAACCAACGACTAGAACGCACAACGACGAGAAAGAAGCGACGAAACAACCAACGACGAAACCAATTGACAACGAGACGATCAACGAAAAAAAAAACGAAACAAGGAAAAAACGACCCGGTGGACGCTAAATATAACCTAAATGAAGGGAAAGGTTTCGGAAGAATTTTTTTCAACACAAACAAATATGTTTAAATTGCCCCGTAAGGGACGTATATTAAAAAAGAAACACGCACGGAAATACTATACAATACAAGAGCGCAATACAATCAACTTATACATAAAAAATATATAATATAAAAAAAAAAAAACCCTCACTTAAAAATAAAAGTTAATAAAACTTAAAAACTAGAAGGGGGACGCCATCAACCCTGAAACAGAAAAAAACCACGCCAGAATTAATACATGAAATAAAAAAAAAAGAAACACAAATACAATACAAGAAGGAAGACGAATCTTTACCTCTCGGCGAGCGCGGACATTACGCAGGGGCGGCTCGTAGGGCCCCGGCTCCTCGAGCTTCGCCAGAACCTCGGCGAGGAAATGATCGCCAGGATTCATGCCCACCCGCTCGTCCTCATCGCCGCTGTCTTCCACGACCCCGATGGGAACCGGCGCCGCGTTCCTCGGGTGGTGGACTGGCCGGATAATCCGGAATTCCGCGACGCCGCCGAACGCAGCCATAGGCCCGAAGATTATCGCGAACCTGCCAGGACCGCATGCCAGGCCAGACAACCCCCGCCGTCGGTTCCGGAACGGCGGGCAAGTAACGCTGTGCCGCCGTAAAGAGGGTCGACGGGGTCATCGCCCAGTGAGAGCGCATGACGCTCGCGTACCATGCGAATCTCAACCCCTCGTCCCCCTCGAAGAAGGACCCCTCCACGGGACTCCGGTCCCAATTCTCCTCCTCCTCGTACGGGTCCATCCCGAAGAGGATTCGAAGAGCAAAGTCCTCGTAGATCCAACTGAAAAAAAAAACACAACCAATACAATATAAGTAAAATAATTGAATTAAAAAAAAAAAAAAACCCAAGAAAACTTACGCTTTTTCCAACTCCTGCCGGGATTAATTTCCCCCTCGATGGCCGGGCCATGGTCGCCCGTCAACACCTCGAACGCGTCGACATTGTCGAGCGACTTCCAGGTCGAAAACGGTCCGTAAAGAGCCATGTTAAATTTCAAGTTTTTCGGAAAGGAACAAACTGAAAATGATGACAAAATAACGCGTACCAGGGTTTTTAAGCACAAGATCATCCCTTTGGCTTGACGATTTTTCCTCCAAAGGTGACCAATGGGCCGCCACGGTTCACCCACGAGTCAATAGGAAGACAGGGAAAACAAAAAGAAGGGGAAATAGGAAGGGACGGAATAAATAGAACTACGAGAAGACGGGGTCTACCCCCGAAACCTATACAACCAAGACTCAACACCACGTACAAGACAGAGACGATTTATTGTTTAATTTACAATTTTTTGTGTTGAATGAAGAAAATTGGCAAACGATATATACCCGCATAATGAAAAACTGGTTTCCGAAAATTACATGGGAATTTCACCTGAAATCAAAATATCCACTATAAAAAAAAAAAACCGAAAAAGAAGATAGAGAGAAAAAAGAAAGGGAAAAAACATACTGACCAACACAAACGCCACCACGAACGCGGACGAACAGGATCGGGCTCGGGAAACCCAGCAGGTTCAACGAAATGTCCGGGTCAGGAAAATCCTCATCGAAGAGTCGCCGCAAATCAAATACATCCTCGTAAAGCAAAACCCAACTAAAGAAAAAGGAGAATAAAAAAAAAAAGGGAAAAAAATATAATAGTTAAATTCTAGAAAAGGAAAACAAATAGATATATACATATCGGGAAGGTATAAACAACACAATTTATACTTACGGTGCATCATTTAACAACCGACGGATAAATCTCACGCGTCTCACTCCTTGTTGAACACTAATAGACACCCTCCCATCAATGAAGAGATCGAGATCTAGCAATCGCTGCAGAGTCGGAGATAGCGGTTCGCGTACACGACACATTTTTGTTTCTTCTTACAAAAGGTACTTGCTCGATCAAGCAAAGATACTCAATAAAACAAATCTCGGACGGTAGCTGCCTTTTAGTCATTTCGACGGGCACAACACTCCGCCTCTTTTCTTTATAATTCACGTATCAAAATCCAATGTTTACACATGTAATCGAGGGGCGAGCACGTTTGTAGCCGCGACTTGAATACTAACGATGGAAGGTAAGGAGAAGACAGAACGTTAGCTCTTTTTCCCCTCTCTTTTTGCTATGAGCTCATGCGTTTCGATTTACAAGTAAAATCGATGACGTTACAGATGGAATTCGGGAGGCTACTAATAGGAGGATTCGTAGTTCTCTACTTGGTGACCTTTCTCCGTCACACGGAAGGATTAATTGGATACGATTGCAATGGCACTACTCTGAATATTACGACCGTCTCGCTATTGGAAGTCGGTGAATGCGATATCCCTCAACAAGAAATAAATGAAACCGGGGTCCACATACAATTGTTACAAATAAATCAATATTCAACTATCCATATTAGACAATGCAAAGTAGAGTTACACCGCGTTATACGTCGATGCGGAATGTGGTCACACGGTATGGATGTACCTAACGGAGAATTCTCGTACATTGATGACATATCGCGATATGCGTGCATAGATATGTATAAATACGGAGAGGTAAAGATCGGCCAAACTGAAGTCCATGGAATCTTGAAAAACGGATCAACGACTCGACCCATCTCATTAGCAGGAACAATAAGCCAGGTTTCAGAGTGCGAGGGAGTTTATTACTCCGATCCTTATGGAAATTGGGAGAAGGTATACGTAAAGGGCACAGCGAAGATCACGCTTCGAGATTATATGGCCGACGTCGATGTAGACACCAACAAGGTACACTTAAAATCAGGTGCACGATGCGAGCTCGACGAGGGCCACTGCACCGACATAGACGGGGGCGATACTTTCTGAGAGCCTTTCCCGGTGGACAGTTGTCACACCAAGCGATACGGCGTACTTTACGAAGGGCCCGCGAAACGCACCTCCGACGCCGATACACGCTACAAACAAACCATGTACTCTCTGACGGAGGGAGATGTGGTTTTTGCACTAACGGCAAAGGACCATACGATGTTGTGTGGGTACACACTGATACGAACCGAGCATCCAAAGCTATTAATCGTAGAAATACATAAAGGATATCCATTCATAAAAAAGGAAGCTCTCTCGGTATCAAACCTTGATCTATTTGCGTACGTAAACTCTAAATTCGTCTATGTCGAAAAACACGTTCGCATACAGATGAAACAAATGTATCGAGACATTCTAACACAAAGATGCAACCTCGAGAGGCAGGTACTAGAAAATACCATAGGACTCGCCAAACAAACACCCGACGAGTTTGCCTATAATATAATGAAGGGTCCGGGGTATATGGCTGCTTTGGCCGGCGAAGTAGCCCACATCATAAAATGAATTCCACTGGAAGTAAGAATTAGAGACAGCCGAGAATGTTACATACAACTGCCCGTAGAGGTGGGAAATAATTCATACCATTTGACGCCTCGCACGCATATCCTTAAGAAAACCGGCACGCAAGTCACGTGCAACGGGCTCGTGCCATCCATGTATAAGGTGGGAGGGGAGTGGTATTCTATCGAGCCTCGACCGATTCATGCAACACCACCGACGGTGCTCCGACCACTCACACAACATACATGGACATACAGAAACCCTCAATCTCTCGCTACTAGTGGCATATATACACAGAAGGATTTAGATGATCTCCGCGACCACATAATGTTTCCCGCCGAACAACCAGCGATTTTAAATTCCGTAGCCAGAGGAATAGCCGGACAACCCACAATCACGCAAGGGGGGACAATTGCAAACCTAATTGACGAACAGGCAATAAACAAAATTATCGAAAGCTCTTGGGAAAAATCTTGGGGATATTTCTCCGCTTTCGGCACATTCAGTGCCGGAATGATCGGTATTATAATGTTATGCAGGGGAATTAAACTCATAGTTGACACAGTAATGTCAACATGGTTATGCTTTGCACACTGTGTACGGTTGGTCGCTATACCTCCTCGGCGCCATATGGGACACTGTGACAACTCTACTGATGCATCTCGGCAGGCGGCCTCCCAAAACCAATAAAGACGACAACGGTGGCGACAATGAGGCTTGCCCGGAAAGCCCGTTACGTCGCGATGAGCCTCCGAAGTATCAGCCCGCGTATACACCAGTGCGACTCCGAACAGAATTCTCGCCGGGACCACTACGGTTCGGTTTCGACCCGAGAATTTATGACTAACGGCCGTCGATGCCTACGGAATCATTGGGTCACCACTACCAAGTCCCAGTAACAGTACACCGAGAGGACACTCAGCGCCTACCCTGTAACCCAAATGTCAAATCCATGGCTACTACACTGCCTCGAACTACGGGGCAACAAAAAAATGTTTCTGTCGAGACAACCGAGGAAATCTACAAGACCCCTCGACCTATATGTCATATCGAGCTCGCTGAAAACGGGCTCGAGGCCAAGGAAACAGTTCCTAAGGAGGAGTCAATCCTTCTCAAGTCCGGTGAGGAACCGGAACCCGAAACAGCGAGCACACCCGAGACAAGAATCTATCCAACACTCGAGAGAATTAAAAACACAGTCCTTCACACCCCTCTGCCGGACAGGAAACCGGTATATTTCACTCTCGAACGACGAACAGATAAGCAATGAACCGAAGAAAGGATGTCCGCGGAATAATGTAACGACAGGAAGAAAATATGTGTATACAGGAATAACAAAGGTTCCCTACCGAGGAAATAATAATACAAACTATTTACATGGTTTTGGTACTAACCCATAATCCCAACGAAAAGTAGGAACGTAAAACTTTCACTGTGTAATTAACAACATTTTTTTTTTTTGGCATCAGCATGATCGTTTTTTTTTCCTCTGGAGTAACAACGACTAAGTAGGTCAAAGGTTCAACTATGATTTAAGCGCGACCAATAACTTTAGTGAATTTTTCTTATCGACAGTCAACCAACATGTCTCGGTGCACATGTGGAAGAGAAACTAATCATGAAGTTCATGGAACAATTCCAAAACTCAGCACATCCGAGACTCTTCCCATCGCTATCGGAAGGGTAAAACCGCCCTGTCTAGCACCTGGGGCTTCGCGACTTTATTGTTATTGGAAGATAACAATATACATCGACATCGCAAGGAAGAACCTCGATCTTTATGTTCCACCTGAATGGAGGAGTTTGACACCGGCATTGTTAGAAGACTGGACCGATCAACTGCGCGATCAACCATTCACAGATATCATATTAGGAAGAGTCATGCATCATTGGAGTATCGATGTACTTTTACCTTCACGACAAGACTATAGAACGGTCCCAATACATGGAAGGAACGGTTGGCCCAGCCTAGTCGAACCTGTGCCTCTTTGGAACAAACCCCGACTCGCTTTTGCAACAGATCGACTACCTATTACCATTAACCGTGCTCCGTTACTACCGTGTCTAGGAATGGAAAATGTCGTGTGTTATTAGCGCATGTTGCTACCCCGAACGGTCGAGCCGAGGCGATACGTTTGGGTGGCCCCTGAGTGGAGAAAACTCACCGACAAAACACGCCGGCTGTGGGCACGCAGGCTAGGCGCCAACACTGACCAGCCTATTGTACTCGGTAGAACGCATTACTACTGGGAAAATAACACTATTATTCCTCACGGCCAAAATCCCGTCTCAATCGAATACTTGGGGCTGGGAAGATACCGGCACGTTGAACCGAACGAAGAGGGAAATAACGGTCATCTGGATATTCGTCCGAAGCCCCGTGTCCCGGAGCCCGATCTCGTGCCCCGAGTTCACCGAGTCACCGTGCAGCCAGGTAACCACAGCCTCACACCGAGCAGAGAGAGGCTAATCGGTTCACGACTAGCGAGCCTCTACCGAGAGCCCGTTGACGCGTGTCATGGATACCAACGAATGCAACCTTACTCAGGGCCAGAGACAAGGGTCTAAGGGAGTATAAGATAAATATAGGCAACCGCACAGCAATACAATGGTTATGGGGTAATCAAAGTAAATATTATGCACGAAAAAAAAAAAAATAATAAACAATTAACAGGGGGTATTCTAATACAGGAAGAAGGGAAAATAAAAAAAAGGGAATGGAAATGGAAATGGAAAAAAAAATAATAATAAAACATATACACAAAAAAAAAACAAAACAAAATATATATATGTATAGAAAGGCTATAACGCCTACATATGGAAGGTAATGATAAAAATACAAGTATAAAAAAATATAAAAAAAAATAATAGTAAAAACGATAATAAAGAAAAAAAAATAAACTTTGTAATAAAAAGGTGGGGGAAGTTCAAATCAGTAAGAGGGGAACAATCCCCGCTCCTTAATTATTAATAACAAAGGTATAAGGTATTGGTACATAAAAGATATTGGGAATTTAAGACGCTTAAAGTAACATCAGTTATATTATCATTTGCAGGATATGGTCCAATACACATTAATAATCACCGTCGACAACTCGTACGCAAAATATAGCAAGCAACACTACTGGGCCATTGTTCCGGGAATTCATGTACCACCCGAATGGAAGGATGTCCCCGCCTGCATATTAGAGGAATGGGTCAAGAAAATACCGGGCGAAGGTGAAAGGGCCACCATAGGCGGAGTGGTGTACATCTTGGAAGACGACCTACTGTTACCGGTGGGTCAGAAATCTCATTTCAACATGACCGAGGACGACGCTTTATTACACTGGAAAGGGGAAAGGCACGCTGCAGAACGCGAGCTAGGAATTGCCAGGAACAACTTTGATCGGAGTCGCCTGAATAGAAGAAACTTGTTGCTCGACGGACTACTCGAGGACGAATAATATACTTAGAAATAAGAAAGCATGTCACTACATAATCGTGAACATAATTAATCAATACTACTTAAATCAATAGGGAAACTAACAACCAATAGGGTGATAGAGAAAAAATATAGGCTGAGCATTCAGATAACTAATGGATACTAAAGATCGGAAAAGGCAACCGAGGATAAACACAGATCGTTGGAAGAAAAGAGATACGCGTAGAACGCAAGATAGATTATTAGTCTTCCATTAATAATCTTCTTAAGGGGGGGAGGTGTTACGTCTAGCGTAACGACACCTTTATTTTTTCATTTTTTATCTTTTGTTTACTGCCTCTCACGAAACTTGAATGGATTTAAGAATGTCAAAATAACTCGTAAAGGAATGCTATTTTACCTTTCGGCCGTGATCAGTACCTACGAAAATCAATATGCGCGACTCATGATAAAACAGGCAGGCAGATCGACCAATCGATCACATAGACTCTTGGTAGAAGCAGAACTAGGAATAAACCGGCGGTGGCAAGGTCAATTCCTGCCCCGTCTTCCGCTCCATAGTTTCCAAAGAAACCAAAAAAGAGAGCCAGCCTATGGTAACCTAGGACCTACTCGCTTCTTTACCACTAGTAGGAGAGTCGTCGGCAAGGGGACTTACGTTCACCTGCCGCTGAGCCAAAGACCCCCGAAATAATGTCTCGGGCAGTTGCCACCACTCTAACGGTAACTAGCCAAAGTCGCCTGTGCTCAAATAAGACCCCGCGGATAGAAAAGAGAGGGGCAATAGAAGTAGATACGGATCTCTGCAGGAAGGGGAAATGCACTTTTAATCGCTTTCAATTACTCTAGTTATCTTTGAATATACGATTCAAAAGAAGTTTTCTGAAACTACTCGAATGACGAGAGGAAAAAGGCAAACGAAAGGAAATGAAAAGAAAATAACTATCCCAGGGAATAAACTTGTAACAGAAAGGATACACAAAATCCTAAGCGCGAAATCGACAAATAGGTCAAGCAAAATGATTCACGCGATCTGTTTCTATCCTCATTTATATTCGAGATCTGGGTGACACATTCAGCGTGACCGGCGAAGTCAAAGACTAGAGAAAAGTACGCTCGAATAAAAATCAAATTACGAAGGCGAGAGTGCATTACCAATTCATAAAATCACGCCACGGCATAAGCCTATATCATCGAGGGGCCCTATGCCCATCCATTTCGAATAACCGCACGTACGATCGAGGATCCATGCCTAGCTGTAGTCTATAACCAATGCCCGCCCCCCCCCCCCCCTTTGGGTAATAATGACAAAATACCTCAACGGGTCTCCGAGAGACTTCTGATGTCAAAAAGGAGAGAGACAAATAAAGGTGCGAAGTTTCTCCTTAGCAACAATCACGCGATAAAGAAATAGTAGTAAACCTATCAGAATTTTGCCGGAAACCACGTACCCCCGCATCACGACTAAAGAATATACTACTATGAAATCCTCACTTTTAATAAGCTTCACAAGACCAAGAGGAAATTATTAATATTCCAACTCGAGGTATCGATTCTTTCTTCAGAAAGGAATAAACCTGCACGTAGCTATTTTATTGCCGAAACGTTAAATGTAAGTAGTAAAAATTTACACCTTTCAAAACAGTAAGGAACATGGGGGAGTCGATACTTGCGCATTCATTTACAAAACACCTCGTGTACGGCTCTAAACATTATTCTCACTCCACCTAGGATTTCAATGGCCCCGAACGAACAATCGATTCCGAGAAATTTAATCGCCTGAAACCTTGGAGATACGTACGGCAGGGCGGACAATACGCACTCTTACACCCCACTCTAGCCTCGCTGCTAGAGATGGGCCTCCCAACGGACAATCGATGCACGATCATACGATCAAAATCCCGCTTCGAATTTGTCCACCTCATCGAATGAATCCCCACCATGTTTTAGGAAATATCTTACATGTAACACAAACCATTGTCTTATACGAAAAAAAGGGTATATAACCCACCAAAAACGCCCAATCAGGGAGAGTCAGTTAAGCCAGCGGACAGAGCGTTTTGCTGTCAAAATTTCTAGCCACCAGAATTTCGATTTTCGTAAACTTTACTTTTCGAACCTTATAAAACTCATATTTTTTAAGACATCGTTGATTTGTTACCGGAATTTTGTTCCCGGTTAACACCATAGAGATAATTCCACCTTTTTCGATCAGTTAGTTATTCCAACGTTTGTAAGGAATATTACGTGTATCATTTAACATCAATTTGTTTATTCTTCAATCATTAAAAGTGGTGAAACATAAAAAAACGGTTGTTCGTGATTAATTCATTGTATACGCGACCGCCGATCCACCGAATCAACGAGAGAAACCACGCAATCTCCCCGCCTTTCGCTGCTCTCCAATAACAACGTAAGTACATTTTTATTATTCTTGTAACCATTTGCATGACCGTTTAATGACTTCCTTTTGTCAATCTCTTACGAGTTCAGTTTAAAGAAACACTCCGGTAGTACGACTACGCAGGTAGTCTCCGGGTTCGTAGACCCTTGGCACCGCGTGAGGGGTTAGAATACAGATTTAAATGCCCTTTAGACTTTCGTAACGACAAGCATTCCTAGGGCTCTATCCCAAGCAATTTTCCGCGAGGTTAGGTTTAAAAAAGAGCTCACGTTGTCTCCGAAATCGACTCCAGGTGTGATATAGATTGTTCTTTCATCGTTCTGACCAGAGCGAGGCGATTAAAAAGGTACAACAGTTACCAACAAATTCTCGAGGAATAAAACTCGGTAGTTTGGACGTAACAGTTTATACAAAAAATTAATAGCTCGTAGCCCTCCTATTCGATTGAGGAAGGCGAAGCAACATTGTCATGCGTACAGTGCATTTAAAAGCACCTCCGAAAGACAACGAGACATATGGAAGAATCGCTTCGATTAAAATAATATTTCTTGTAAAAAAACCGATAGCTTGTAGCCTTCCGATTCGATCGAGGGAGGCGATTAAAGCGATGTTATCGTTCAGACGGTACATTCGGAAGGACCTACAAAACATAATTAGACGTATGGAAAAAGCGCTTCAATTCAAATAATATTTCTGATAAAAAAAACCGATAGCTTGTAGTCTTCCCAATCAATCGAGGGAGACGAGCGTAATTTTTTTTGTCTTAGATTATTAATCGTGATTGAAGCAACATTGTCATGTGTACAGTGCATTTGAAAGCACCTCCGAAGAACAACGAGATATATGAAAGAATCGCTTCGATTAAAATAATATTCTTAGCATTGAACACGCTGCAGGAGACTGCGCTTACAATTTCGCAGCATCTGTGGAGTGACACTACGTATCGCCAGCTCTATACGCTGTTCTAGTTCCTCTTTTGTGGGGATCGGCGTACGATATACAATTGCCTTAACGTGACCCCAAAGGAAGAAATCCAAAGGGTTCAGATCTGGCGAGCGCGCAGGCCAATTTTGAACGCCTGCTCTTCCGATGTATCTTCGAGGGAAACACCTCTGCAAGAAAGCTTGTACGATGTTGCTTGTATGAGCCGGGGCACCGTCATGCTGCAGCCAAATTTGATCGAATTCTTCCCGGGGAATTCCGGCACGCAAGCACAGTCTTCGTAGGTAGTTCCTAAGGAAATACTTCTGACTCGTCAGCGTACCGTCGATTTCAAAACGTCCTACCTGAAACAATGAGAAATAACATCAACAGATTTTGGTCCTCTAATTATATTTATTTATTTATTTATTTATTTATTTATTTATTTATTTATTTATTTATTTATTTATTTATTTATTTATTTATTTATTTATTTATTTATTTATTTATTTATTTATTTATTTATTTATTTCCTTACCAGGCGTCCACCGATTATTCCAGCCCAAAGATTGATCGAGAAGCACTGCTGAAAATTAACCTCGACGGTCTTATTCGGATTAATCCGCGCCCGCCAGTGGAAATTGTGCTAATTCCACGTCCCTGTTCGGCCGAATGTCAACTCGTCCGTGAACAAAATGTTCTCCAAAAACTGCGGATCATCTTGGTGACATCGAAGAAGCCACCGACAAAATTGCAGCCGCATCGGATAATCCTCGATCGTCAAATTTTGCAGTCGCGTGTAATGATAAGCATGAAGCTTTTCGCTCGTCGTTGTCCTCTGGACCGTGCTGTACGACAGCTCCAAGCTCCTCGAAACTTGACGAATAGACATCGTAGGGTCGCGCGCAAAGCTGTTGAGGATCCGTTCTTCGTTTTGCGGCGTACGCGCAAATCGCGGACCTCCACAATTCGTATAATCTCGCTTCACATTTCCATTTTCCCAGAAGCGGCGAAAAGCTTCTTGGATGGTGAAGCTGTTAGGATGGGGCCTCCGTGGCCAGCGAGCAGCGTATGTCTGAGCTGCATTCCTTGCGTTGTTTCGACATTGAATATAAACTATTACCATTTCGATATATTCGCGAATTGTGTAATTATTCATTACGAGACAGTTAATCAAGCAATAATCGAGTAGTAAATAAAATTTTAGCGATACAATATTGGCGTGACACACGAGGACAAACGACACGAAAAACAATTAAACGTTTGTTTATTGCCGCGATATCCTAGCGACAGCGGGGGCATATTAAAACATATTGAGGAGAATATGGATTTGAAATGTAAAATTGATAAATCAACGTTCATTAACGCCAACATCTTAATGATTGATTGTAAAAATCTCATAGTTCTCAAGTCAATTCAATATTATCACCTTTCACCTTTTTCCTGATATCAAATCAATCCAACGCTAAAGACCGCACGTTGACCAATTCACGTGTCAAAAAAACCTCGCATATACCTTGAGTAGTTTTACGCGCTTCCGAATGCACTGTGTCAATGAAAATGTCGCGTCGATTGAGTGTAATAATCTAAGCCAGAGATGTTTCTCGCTCGCGTCCCTCGATTCTTTTGTAAAGCTACAAGCTATCATTTTTTTTTTTAAATATTCTTCAACTTGAAGCGACTTTCGCATACGTCTCGTTGGCGAACGTCAGTGCTTCCTCGATCGAAGAGCTTTGAATGCGTGAAAAATAATATTTTCTTGCGTTATCTCGGGACGGATATTTCAATCACGCGATCACACATGCACGATCACAAGATTTTTACATTGAATAAGGAAGAGACGCATAACCGATACGCATTTCATTTTTTTTTTTTTCAAGACGCCGAACGCTTACAAGCTGTACGAGTACCGGACTAACGATTTCGACTTCGTGCCGCAGTCCAGTTAAACAGAATTTTTTCAAAAATCTTTTCAGGAGTTCGAAGAGTAACATCGTTTTTACTTCGAGAGAATTTTGGGCCATTGGTGATCGGAAAAGTTCAGGAACTTTTGAGAGTTATTACCATTATTATTGGTGCCTTCGTTCTATTTCTACTGACCAAAAAAAAAATCGACAATTCCAATTTCTCAATTTTTTAAATTCTGGAGTAATTTTATTTTCTATTTAAGGCTAAAAAAATCGATCTTAATGAATCAACTCTTTTATTTTTTATCCTTTTAAGTAGGCGTTATTCGCGTTTGACGAATCTCGTTGAAATTAAATTTCTCTTTCATCGTCGGGTCGACGGGAGATGAATAATCAATCGACTCGTCGAATAATAGTTGAACAATATGACAAATCTGAATAGCAATGACGAGGCGATTGAGAAAAATCTAATAATTATAATGACATTAATGATTGAAATAAATATCCTATCGTATCTATGTAATATTACGTTATCTCACGACCAAACGCCTGAGCCAATTGTTAAAAAAATGTATGGATTAAAATTTTCGTCACAATTTCGTACCATTTTAATGGGGATAATTAACTATAGATTACGAAATGTATTCATTTATAGATATTCGACATTCTTTGTATCGATACTGTAATATAATGAGTTTTCTTTCCTTTTTGTATTTTTTTTTCTTTGATGACGACTTACTTTGGACCTAAATTCATTGTTTTTTAAATCTTTTATACCTGTCGTTGATTTTTTTTCTGTTATTAATATTACTATTTTTGGCTTCAATCATTCTAAAGATTCTGACTTTAAACGTTACATTCATCAGACTTTATCACTCCTTATTCACCGGGATCTTACATTGTGCAACAAAACTTACTTCCATAGTCTTGTAATCGGAGCCCGACATAACAGGTAGAGCAACGGAAAACGGAGACGCCAGTATCGTATCCCAATCAATTTTATTCTCATTATCTTCAAAAAATTCATCGATTTGTGTCTTCGTCTTTATTGCCGGTTTGTGTACCTCAATTTTTGTCAGCTGCAAATTCGGTTCTTCCGGATCGTCGAATTTGAACGCCTGACAGATCGATGAATTAATAAATAAAATAAAAACTGTCTTGGAGGACTGTTGGCACTTCGCTACCTTTTTCATAACGTTTTTCACCTCGAGTTTCAGTGCCTTCGCTCGATCCCGAAGCACTCGATTCTGCTGCTGTTCCTCGACGCACTAAAAGTGCAACAACTATTATTGCAACGATTCACACACAACAAGAATGATATCTGCTATCGAATTAAGTTACTTTTGATTGCCAGTGGCGGAAAGCTTCCATGTATCTATCTCCGCAAGACGAACTTCTTTTTTGCTACGTTCCAATTTGCTTTTCGATCCGTTGACCTCCTTTTCTGCTATTCGAAGCCGATCCGTCTATGAGTGGAATGAAAAAAATATTGTATTTCACAATTTTAAGCAGAGAAGGACAAATTTGCAACACATTTACGTATTTGTTAAAGTTTATTTACCAAATCCGGCATTGCATTCTTGAAGAGCTCGCGAGTCTCTCAATTTTCCGAGTAAACGTCGATTCCCAATCGTCCATCCTCCGCCGAGGCGTCGTTTCCATCGTCTTCTAAGCCCTACTTACGTTATTTGGGTCTCGATTTTTCTGTAATTTAAATTAACATACGTTTAGCGAAAAAAATCTATTGCGTACAATCCATATACTTAGTACACGCTAATCATTTTTTTTGTAAAAATGTTGAGCTACGCACAAAATCCGTAAAACGGATATCGATCCCATTAAAAAATTAGCAAAAAGATATGTGATTTTTCTCTTTAACAAAAATGTTTTGTTAGATTTACGATTTTGTTAACAGTGTATCGTGATGATAATATGATCAATTACCGCCAATTGGACGAGACACTGAAAAGTCTCGACGTAACGATCGAGCACATAATTCGGCGATTGTCTGGAATCCGCGTTATCGATTGTCGTCACCTCAACGGGCATTGTTTTCGGTGTTGCCTCGACCGCAGCTTCCGGCAGTGAAGAATTGCTACGATTTTTGTTCGATCGTGACTCGACAATTCCAAAGGCGGTAGACTGTCCAACGGTACCTCAATACTGGGGAACCAAAAAGACTCCTCTTCGGCGTTGGCAAAGGTATTATTCGCATTCCAATGAATTCGCTGGTTCAATGTCGTACGCTTTTGAGGTATCGTTTACATAACAGTAAAAACAGACGGATTTAAGATTGCTGACTTCTACTGTCACTTGATGATTTTCGATGTTCACGATGGTATGTACGTTGCACAACAAGGTGTTATTAATGCCAGTAAAAAATTCGTTTTCGCAGTGGCATCGTCTTAAAATGGCGTAATGTTGCGCCAAACAATTACATAATTTGGGACAATGACAATTTGCCACTCGTACGAAACTATGGATTTGCCCGATCCGAAGCGAAAGATCATCAGCGCAATACAGAGCGTACGCCGAATTCGTGCGTGCACTGCGTGTGTATTCCGTGGAACTAAACAGTAATTTCTTCTTGAGCAGTCTCAGAAAGTAGAAATACTTAGTGCCGCTTATGTCTGCTTGTTCAAAAATCCGTCGAATGTTGTTAGGGACAGGCGACAATGATGTACATTTGCCTATAATGTACTGGGAAGCTGTGATAAAATGCCGCTTAAGTCTTCCACGTTTGTAGTCCAATCGTTCGCAAAATAATTTTGCTGGACTTTCTTCAGTAAATTCTTCGCTTTTCAGCGTCGTTAAATTTAAATACATCGAGACTGCCGAGCATATCTGTAACTGCGCAGCATTACTTCCGTGAACGAGACGTTTTAATGTTCCGTTCAGATCTTCATATGGAAAACAGGATGTCGTCCACAAAGGCCCAAACTGTCGAACGATTTCGGGTAGATTAAGCAGTTGGTGCAGATTGTTTGTCATGTATCGGAGGTGATAAAACATCTCAAATTGTCTGACATATTCGTTTAATGCGCGCGATGCGATCTCGACTGAATTTGGATCTATACTGTGTTATCGACGGCTGCCAATAACAAAGAGGGGGCAGTGCGCGTGACAACGCATGCGCGTAATAAACGCGCGTCTTTCTTTGTTTGCGAAAAAAGAGTTATTCTCGGTGTTTGGTTGGCTCTGAAAAGGGCCGGTGTTTTGAGGGCAGTATTTGCCCGGTTCTACCCTACTCTAGGGTTCTTTTTTGGCGGACTCTCGATGATGTTTCGTCGGGTGCCAGTGGTCGGCAGTCTCGGTCGCGTCGCAATCCGCGTCCGGATGTATTCCGGTGGTGGTGGTGGTGGTGGTCCCTCGATGGCGGCTGCAAGAGAATTAAAAAGTTCCTCGAACACCTCGTCGTTCGAGGGAGGTTTTTTTTCGGGAGAAGGAGGGAAGATTTGGGTAATTTCCCTGAGAGGAATACGTTTCGGGGGTGTCTGTGGGAGAGGAGAGATTGCTGGGGGTGGAGGAGAGATTAGGGGTGGAGGAGTCTTTGGGAGAGGAGAGATTGCGCGGGGTGGAGGAGAGATTAGGGGTGGAGGAATCGTTGGGAGAGGAGAGATTGCTGGTGGTGGAGGAGAGATTAAGGGAGGAGGAGATTTTGACGGGGAAGGATTTTTTTCGAGTGGACAGAGGTCAGGAAGTTGTGGGTGGCGAAAGACGGGAGTTTCGAGAAGATCTATTGGTATCAACTTCCAGCTGTTCGGAAGTTCGAATTCCGGAGCAACCTTTTGCTCCCTCCGAAGCCGAGGATCAGTGATTTCTGACCGATTGGCCGCGCGGCGTAGTAACCGCTTTTGGTATGAAGGATTGCGAGGTTTCCGAAACATATAGTTCTTTTTTGCTGTGAATTTCCCTTTTATTGTGAATAAAGAGGGAAGAGAAAAGAAAAGGAGAGTGAGAGTGAAGGGGTTTGAGAAAAAATTCTTTACTTCTCAGTAAAGAATTAATTGCTTCGCAGCAATTAAGAAAAAATGGAGAGACTTTGCAGTCTTCCGTGGAGAAAAGACTCTGCAGTCTTTTTTTTGTGGAGAAAGACTTTGCAGTCTTTTTAGGAGAGAGACTTTGCAGTCTTTGCGAAGAGAGAAGTTTTTCAGCTCGGAGGAGTTGTTGCTCGGACTTTGCAGCTCGAGAGACTGATCTGGGATTGCGAGGAACGGCTCCTTATATACCCGGCGCGGCGCGTTCGCGAACGTTCGCGCACGCGCTGGGCTGGTGATGGGGATACGTCGCCTCGTGTCGCGTCGCGAAGTTTCGCGATGTTTCGCGAACGTATGGGAATTTGCGCGATCTGTCGGTATGTTACCGTTGCGTCGGCGATTCGCGGAGTTTCGTGAATTTCGCGAAGTCTCGTGAATTTCGCGAAGTGTTTTCGTTGTTTTTTTTTTTTAGTTTTTTGTAAGTGCGTGGGTGGATTTTCGGGTGCGCGAGTGATTTTTCGAGTGCGCGATTTTAATTTCGATTTTTCGGGTGTGAAATTACGGCGTGTCGTGTTTTTTGACACGTCGTAATAATTGAAGTTCTTCCGCGAGTGACGTTTTTAGGTTATCCTCGCGACGTTGAGTTTCGTCGAGGGAATTTCGTGGATTTCGCGCCGCGTCAGGGGAAACCATCGATTCAGGTAAGTTTATTGATGTTTTTGTATACTAATTAATTTGTTTTTTTAATGTTTCAGGTGCCAAAGGGGCCAAAATGTGGAGAGACGCCGAGGGACACCGAGGGACTTCGCCGCTGGACACCGAGGGACTTCGATGGATTCCAACAGGTAAGTTTTAGTGTGTAATTTATGTAAAAAATCTGTGTAACTGTTTTACTAATTAATTTGTGTGTTTTTGTTTTTGTTTCAGATTCCGGAGGATATTCGACGAGGGACATCGATTGCCACGACGAGGGATATCGACTGCGATGACGAGCGAGGGAGCGAACGAGTCAACGAGGGACTTCGACGGCAGGTAAGTCTTACTCCGGTAAGTTTTTCGAGTGTGAATGATTTTTCTAATATGTTTCTTTTTTTTTTTTGTTTCACGTTCGAGGACTCCATGGCGGAATCAACGACGGGGCGACGACGAGGGACGACGCGACGCTGGAGCCGCCGAGGGACGAAGAAAAGGTAAGTAGGTAAAGGTAAAGGTTAGGATACTTAATTTAAGCTTAACTAATATTTACATTTTTTTTCTGTTTTTTTTAATCTTTTTTTTTTTCTGTTTCAGATTTTCAAGAGGATTTAGTTTTAGAAAAATGTATGCGCCATAGGGCGCGTACAACAACTGGATTGGCAAAGTAGCGATATTCCAATCACGAGCAGCTTATAGTGATTAAAATATTGTTCTTCCATAATGTCGGCTGTGCACGGTATTGAGAAATAAAAGAACCAGTTTTTGAACTCGTGAGCCTTCCAATATGGAAGATGCTGTTTTATCGATCGCGGTAATCGCTGGATCGAAGAGGGTGGAGTAAACGACGTCAGCCTTTGATCTACGAGATCAACGTGTTCAAAAAGAGACGACGGGTGATCCGAGAAAGTTGGTAAAAACCAGAACTTGAGCAGGGATTTAACAACGCCTTCAAAAACACAATGCATGATGTCGACTGCGGTTGCTCGTATGTTTTGATGAACGAGGACGGATAAAATAGAAGGACCTTTAACTCCACATACCGCGAATCCTCCATCGAATGCATGCTGGGCATGTTCTCGGGTTTCGCGATCAGTACGCAATTCAAATGGCTCATATGGGTAAATTCTTACTTTGTAATCGTTCAAATATTGACCCATTTGCTTGCATTTCTGACAACCGAATCTCCCATTGTATTGATTCATATTCAGAAACAACGCTTTTGCTGGCAAATCGCATGTACCACATATTACTATTGCTTTTACAAGCAAAGAAACCTCATTATCTGGAATCCTTACGTTGATACCTTGTCGCAATTGTTCTAAAGTCGTTAGCAACGGTTCCAAGAACATATTTGGAACTGGCTTCGAGTCGCCAAACCATATGCCTGCAAGCAATACGTTTTCTTTCTTCGCCCTTTCGGCGAATGGTAATTCGTTGATAACGAAATAAACGACCCAAATGTTAAACTTAGATGACTTGAATATACGTATGCCGTCAGCGTACCAAGTGAACGAAACGTTATCCTGTTCAGCGAGAAAGCAACCCGGTTGTGTCAAGTCCATGTATACAGCACCATCATATATATCTTCATAGTTCGCAATATCCTGACGATGTCTAGTGAATCGCTATTGAAGTAGCTCGTAAAAGTTTGGACGTTTGTATAATACTTGAATTTGCGGAATTATTTCTACTTCGAGAAAATAGCTGTTTTTTTGCGAGTCGACACACGTTTGACATACAGAAGTTGCAGTGTCAACACGCATAGTACATTCTGTACAGTAATAGTGTCGGATCAGCGGCATTTTCATTTTGGAAAAGTGCTTCTTGAACAAATGGAGTGTTGTTTTGCAATGATTACCCTCAGGACAATGCAAAGCGATCAGACGTAAGATGTCGGTAAGTTGTTCGTTGGTAATATTGTGGCGGAGTGAGAAATTTAAAGTTGCTAACAGGCTTTCCGATGTCGTGATAGGAGCTCCGTCGTACAATAATTCATTTTCTCTATCTTCGTTGGCTTCGTTATAGTCATCGTCACTTAAAACTTCACCCACTGACGCATCTATCATTGAATCAGATTGAACGTCAGATAGACTATCATTCATAGTACGTGTCTCGTCACTATCTGTTCGACATTCCTCTTGCTCTTCTGCAGATTCTATCGACATTGCGGACTCCGCCTCCGAGTCGCAATAATTTTCGGGTTCTTCTAGTTCAGAACTACTTCTGTCCCGTTCATAAACCTCAGATCGTCTGATATCTTCCTGTTGCTCATCCGTTTCGTCATCACTTGAAGAGACGGGACATAGTTGCATCAATCTATATTGTGTAGATCGCGAATATTGACAGAATGACTTGTATCGGCTATTTGCCATTGTCTGTGAGTATTATTCGGAATTGTAGATACAAAAACACAACCACTGCAACGTAACGTTCCAATCTGTAACAATATCGTATAAAGGAAAGGAAAAATTAAAAACGAAAGTAAATTACGATTTGGATTGTAATATACAATTAATACGATTGAATAATTTAAAAAAAAACAACACATTCATTCTTGACTATCGTAAAGAAGGTCTTTACGACTTTTGAGGACGTCTGAGCAAATCCGTTAATGTTATTGCCGTAGAAATCTAGTCGAATAGGTATCAATTCGGAAAATACTTATTTTGCAATTTTTCTTTTTTTTTTTAATCTAATGATTTAAAAAAAAATGTTACGATAGTTGTAATATTTGTTTTACGAAATCGCTTCAAAATCCGAACTGTTTATTATCACGGTGTTCTATGCAATGAATTATTTCATAATTATTAATTGTAATAATAATAATTTTACACGATTAAATTATTCAGATTGAAAGAAAAATTGCAAAATAAATATTTTTCTTCAAAATTTCTTCAAAAAATATATAATAATATTATAAATAATTAATATTAATATAGATTTTTAAAAAATCAAATATAATCCACACATAAATTAATTAATTAAAAATATGCAGTGACCCAAGCAAAAAGAATCCCTCAATACATCATTCTCGTAAAGCCTTCTTTATGCGGAAGCAACGGCATAAAAGGCCACAGGTCAATTGTCGATCGGCAACAGTATGTAAACAAAAAAAAAAATATATTATACGCGAATAGATCAAAGACTCGATTATCCGCGCCGACAATCCCGACCATTAAAGTCGACGTGCAAAAACGATCGAATTTCCATTTCCGTATCAAGAATCATGAAACAATAACGCGACAAAAAAAAAAGTATTCTCAATTCAACATCCCCAAAAAAAAAAAAAATCGATAATTTCGAACGCTTGAACGAGTGCCCGTTGGAGTGCAATCGAGGCTCGCGTAGCCGAGTTATTCGCACCCCATGAGCACACAAACGCATTGCAAGTCGAAATGATATAAGGATTCACGTATTTAAAATCGTAAAGGTACCCGCGTAGAAAAAATTAGTATGGGATTGACTCTGGGAGGACGATGGGCGAGATGCTGGGGTTTGTTTGGGATTGAATCTGGGAAGCACTATGGGCAGTCATCTGGGTTTTGGGACCCGGCTGGATGGTTTCCCAGCCCTTTTCCCATAGCGTCAGTGGACCGGGGGAATCCGCGTGCCGTCAATCCCATACGCTTTTCCAGATTCTCTCCCAGCCGTCGCGTACAACCGGGGGAATTCTCGTGCAATCAATCCCATACATAGAATCCCATAATATGTGTAAATTAAAGAAGAAGAAAAAATAGATTTTGTCAAATGGAAGGAAAAAATGTAAAACGAAGAAATATGCCCAAAACTAATTTTTTTCGACGCATATGAGTTCCCCGAGCAAAGTTAGGCGCTGTAGTACCTAATCGGCGGTTAAATTTCTTTTAAGGTCCTTTCGCTTGGATGCACAAATTAAAAGATCTACGCGAGATCATCCAATACTTTACAATATTTTTGGGACCTATATCGAATTTCAAGCGCCGATTACGTACAGCAGCATTTAACTTTGCTCGGGGAAAGCATATCCGTCGAAAAAAATTGGTTTTAGGCATATTTCTTCGTTTATAATTTTTTCCTTCCATTTGACAAAATCTATTTTTTCTTCTTCTTTCATTTACACATAATATGGATTTCTATGTATGGGATTGATTACGTGAGTATTCCCCCGGTCGTACGTGACGGCTGGGAAAGGATCTGAAAAGGCGTATGGGATTGATTGCATGAGAATTCTCCCGGTTGTACGCGACGGCTGGGAGAGAATCTGGAAAAGCGTATGGGATTGATTGCACGAGGATTCCCCCGGTCCACTGAAGTTATGGGAAAAGGTCTGGGAAACCATCCAGCCGGGTCCCAAAACCCAGATGAGTGCCCATAGTGCTTCCCAGATTCAATGCCAAACAAACCCCAGCCTCTCGCCCATCGTCCTCCCAGAGTCAAACCCATACTAATTTTTTCTACGCGGGTAACTCGCGCGTTAACTAACTAGATCTATCGATATCCCTCTCTCTGTGAATACCATTCGTGAGCAAATACGAAATCTCACGTCGCTTTAATAAAATTATGAGAAAAACGGGAACAGTCGTCTAACACAGACATATGTACTTTAGTACAGAAATGAAAGGAAGAAGGATACGTCGAACGAGGAATCCGTGTGATTTCTATGATCACTCATTTCTACGTTAGAATTGACTTTTGCGGCGGGTCAGTATGATCTAAAGGTAGGTGAGTGTTGGATACACGTACCTATACCGCGTACCGTATTATAGTAGGTAGTAAAGGAAGAATACATCGGACATATATAGCATATATATTGTAACGACCGAGCGAATGAATAACACGCGTATTTGGTTTTGGGGCGGATATTATTACTAATGATAAACGTTAATTATCCCGATCACGAAATGTCACACGTCTGCTCGCTTTTAAAGTCCCGTCCAGACTCTTTTGTCGTGACGATCGATATCACATCGATCGTCTGTTCGTTCGTCTATTGTCAATCTCACTAATATCGTGTGTCTTAATAAATAGTCGGCTATATTCGTTAGCTAGTCAGCTATATTCGTTACAATATATATTTCTGTCGATGAGACCCATTCGCTCGAGGTTCGTAGTAAGGTATTAGAACGCGGAAAATAACGTATCTATATATAGGTATAGACGATGCAACTTTGCAGCCGTTAACCATTGGAGCGCCGTAGAGTTAACAGAAGAGAGCGCATATGCCCTCAGCTCATAAACTACGAAGAGCCGACAACGCGAGCACAACACGTATTAGATCTCCCTTCTTCCATTTCTTTTTTACTCTAATTGTCATTGTTACCCCCCCCCCCCCCCCCCACCCCCCCCCCCCCCGCCCGATCCCTGAGGCCCCAAGAAATTCACGGTTACATTTCTCTATTTACCCCTCGTTTTCACGATAATATAATATCCGTTGTGACGTGATTTTTTTTTAATCAGCGTCACAAAAACCAAAACAACCGTAACTCGCATAAAAATATCGATTTTTAATGCTGAAGTTTCGCGTTACTGCCTCTCCCAGCGGCTTAAGATACCGTCAAGCTCTCGCTAAGATATCGATCGAGATTTTTGCAGTTTACCTTCTATCTTTTTTTTTGTTTTTCCTTTTTGCTTTGAGATTTAGTTTACTTCAGTTTTAGTTCAGTTTTGGGTCGGGATTCTCGAATTCGCTTGGTGGGACATAGTTCGCAAATAAAAGGCCCAAGCGAAGGAGAGACTCGACGAAGTGTCTTGCAACTACGTTAAAGTCCGGTGCAAACCCGGCACCCTATAGAAAAGTGCAATGCGTTGAGATCAGGCGGAGGTATCGTTTGGTCCAGGCAAGGGTGGTGGAACCCCTTGCGCTGCGTTATAGTTGAGTAGAGCCTTGTATCTCACGCATTGACTAAGGGAAGCGATTGCGAAGATTCGTTCAAGTTACCGCGTTATAGTATCGGCTCTCGATTCGATAAAGTCATGAGATGGTTGAGAGGGCAGTAGTTATCGATCAAGATCCCGCAAATAATAACGATAATTCATTACGAATTTTCGTAGACAAAGATAGTCGACGGAGAGCTGCCCTCGAGGCAACTTGGGTCTCTCTCGCGCTCCCGCTGCCGTAGGCTTCGGCCTATTGTTTTCGCGCTCGAGCCATCGTGTGATCGCTGGGTCTCGCTCGCGTTACCGTGGATCCCGCTATCGCTCTCGCTCTCGTGTTCGCGCGTTCGTTCGTCGATTCGTGTGTTTCGCGTGTGCTATCCTCCGTAGGATTCCGAAAGGAATTCTTTCCGAGTCGATAATTCGATAGATGCGTTACAATTAATGCTCTCGAGTTGAAGTGCATGTGTGTGAGTTCTCGTGGCATCGTCAGATGCAGTTCCCGGTCCTTTTTGGATAAATTACGCGCTTCGGTGAGTTTTTTTGATTTATCGAAGTTATCGCTCCCGTGTCGCGCCCGTCGTCGCTTGTCTCGCTTCGATCTCTCGATCAGCTGAGTACTCGCGATGCACGTGCATGGGATCCCGTGGCTTCTTAGGCAAAATATTAATTTTCGCTCCCGACTAAAGTAACGTTGAGGTCTCGATCTCCGTTCCTTGTGTGCTATTCTATTGACCTCGGATCGCGACCCTCTACCCTAACCCGCATCCTGAGCAACCGTGCATTTCCGCAACCGTTCGCTCTCGCGAATGCATCGACGTTAGTTCTCGTTCCGTTTTAGTTTCCGTTTTGTTGTGTCGTTCGTTTTGTCCCTGCGGAGGTCGTCGTTCCACCGACCTCCAGGTTAGTCCGGTTTGGTAATTCCGGCGAAACAAAAATTAACCCTGCGGAGGTTGCCGTTCCACCGGCCTCCAGTTTAGTCCGGTTGTTAATACCGGTGAAACAAAATTAACTGGCGCCCACCGGGACGCCGATGCATCCGCGAGGGTGGACGGCCGAAGGTGACGTTTTCGATTTCGCGCTTAAAGTCCCGCGGCTTTGAATTTTCGATTTTTGTTTTTTTGCTGTTCCGATCCGATTTCGAGTTTCGCGTAACGATAGATGGAAAATACGTCACACCGTATATCCCCTTCCAATAACCTACCGTATGTACATGCCTTTCGATTTCGAGATCCGCGTAAAACGCGAACAAACTTTATTTTTATTTAGTACATCGTATGTTTTCAACGAGTGTCTACAAAATTTGATGTCGAATTATTATAGAAATTAATAAAAAATGTTGTATATCGTATGAACGATATCGATGTATTTTGTGATCCGCGTAATTCGAAGACGCGAACAAAATTTTTTTTTAAATCGACAAAATCATATTTTTCTCGCTTTGTTTCAACGATTATCTGTAAAATTTGATATCGAATTATTATAGAAATTGATAAAAAAATTTTTTGCAAATCGTCCGAACGATATCGATCGATTTTGTGATTCGCGTAATTCAAAGACTCGAGCGAACATTAACTACTTTGGACAACATGATTATTTTTTCTCAAATAAAATGTATGCTTCTTTTTCTTATGTGCCAAATTTAATACCGAAATATTATTGAAAAGTATTTTTTATTTCGTTGCAAATTGGCGTCATCGTTTTCAATCCCATCGTACGTGAGTACCGTTCGGTTTTGCAATCCGCGTAATTCGAAGACGCGAGCGAACATTACCTTTTATCGACTAAAAGACCATTTTTTTAATAGTTTTTTTTTCGAATGTGCAAAAATCAATTTCGAATTATTATTGAAATGTATTTCTTATTTTGTTACAAACTGCGGAGATATTACGGGTAATTTGGTGGTAATTCGCGTGGCGATAGTCTGAGAGATTCGTACTGAAATTATAACGTGGCGAAACCCACTGAAAGAACGCTTGTGCTGCGCGGGGGGCGTCTGACTGCTCGGTATAAGTGTGTAGTGTGTTTGCTTCGATGGTATTGTACGACGACCTATTTACTCACTCGATACTCAATAGTTACCACTTCGCTCATTCACTCGTATACACACCGCACGCGTCCTGTTTGTTCAGAGTTCTTGGCATCGCGGCTGTGGCCGTGCTGCTCTCCTCTGCTACGCCTTCGAAATGCATTCGATAACACGATTGCTCTCTACGTATAGCTGTTCCACGTAATACATGCTAAACACGGGATTAATCGAGCGACTAGAAATTTCCAATTGAACTGATGTACATTTTTCGTGTAAATTCGAATAGTTCAACACGCGATTTTACACGCTATTCTGTTATTTCAATGAAATTATTCTCTTCTCGTCTCGATAACGAAAGTTAACCTTAAAAAGCGCAATTAGCGCAATGTTTATTGTACTGCTTTCGGAAATATTGAAACTAAAATTTCACAAATATATTATTATTTATACAATAATTATTATTAATATTATACGAAACAATGAAATGTAAAAAAAAATCATTTATCGTTCGATAAATTGGAAAGTTTGAATTTTTTTTTTTCGATCTTTCGCGATAAATGTATGAATTGAATTTCAAGTGACGTCCGTTTTGAAATGAGAGGGACATATGCAGTTTATGAAAAAAAAAAATATCGCGAAGGGTTGTTGTCCAGTTGTCGTGAAAGCGTTTCTCATCTTTTGGGAACGATCAGTTGTGACAGAGCTTGACGAATTTTTGACGCAAGATGCGTTGCGAGCAATTCATTCCGTACGATCATCGTTGCGTGACGAAACTCGTATCCAGGTTTTATAATGTCCTCGCGTACTTTTTTTATAAAAAAATGTTGTAAAAAAAAAACGAGATACACATTTTCTACGGACTCGAAAAAAGTGCTCTATGCAGATCACAGTTTTAGCTTTAACCGGTATTTATATTTACGTCGGCAGCAAAGTGCGTAAGTCGAGATAAGCCGAGTAAATATAGCTTCATGCTACCGACGATTGAAACAATACAATACGAGAATGAAAAAAAACGTTCTTGTCCTTGGAAGGATGATGAAAAAAAAGGCAAAAGAGAAAGATGGGAACAGAGAGAACAATGGAGGAAAGGCGACACGAAGTGTGAGAGTACCAATGGCGCAGAATGACGAACCGAAGTACGACGGAAAGAATTGAGAACCACGCGGATCGTACAAGTGAGCTGCGCGACATTAGTGCGCACAGTACCACCAGAAAAACTGTCAATTGCACCGCCTTCGATAATTATTATTCATTGGAACTTTCGTTTGGAACGTCATCGGCTTTCTTCGGTTGCTTAACGTGTGGGTGTCTTAACGTACCGCATTGCAAATTTATAACGCGTTCGTATTCTGCAGATGATATTTTATAAGTCCCCTTGCGATCAATGTAATCTGTAATAATAAAAAGAATTTGGGCGTTAAAAACATTCAATATTTTTTTGCATGAATATATCGATGCTGTCAAAAACTATTTTATTTACATTTTACAGCTTCCAGTATTGCAGGCGGTACCGCCTCGCTACGCTGACTCTTGTTCCTTCCGCAGTTTCCAAGCGCCGTCATACCTTTTAATCTCTCCGCACCCACGAGATACAGCATGAGCTTTCGAACGAGCATTGGCGGATTGTTTCTCCATCTCGACATAAATTTCAGTTCGAGGTGATCAAAGAATACTCCCGATTCCGGCATTAACTCTATCTATAAAGAAAATGAGAGACGAGTCACTCGGCGCATTCATATCTATCTCTTTAAGGATGCTTCACCGGTACCTTCCAACCAAAAATGAGATTTCGCGAGAATTTCAAACACCTACCAATAATATGAAAATCGGAAAAAGTCAGTCGTTTTGAAGACATCAAGGACTATGATTTTGACTAATAACAATGTCAAAATGTTATTAACAAATAAATAAATAAATAAATAATTTTAAAAGTAGCAAGTGAAACGTTTTTTTCTCATTTCAAATGCATCTGTTGATTTTTTAGAGACCATATGCATTTTTTTAGAATCTTCTTATATTTTTGGAAATTCCGTTTTGAATTTTTTGAAAATGCTATTGTTACGAAAATGTTCGTACCATCTCCCCGAAACTTCACGAGTGTGGTGTGGAATATTGTCGCAAAAACATATCCAAAATTCATGCTTTTACATTCTTTTCAAAATTTCGAAAAAAAAAAATCAAAAATATAAGAAAAATCTGAAGAAATTCATATGGTTTCTAAAAAATGTATAAATAATTTTCAAATGAGAAAAAAAACTTTCAATGGTCAGTTCTCGATCAATTTATTAATTTACATATTTGATAATAACTTTTTGATATTATCATGTAAAATCAGTGTTCTTGATATCTTTAATACGCTTGAATTTTTTCAGATTTTTACTCTAATACGAAGTAGTGAAATTTTGATCGTATTAAACTTTTGGTTGGGAATGTACGGCATCCTCAATTTAAAAAAAAATCCAGGTACGTTTAGAAACAGAGGCGAGCCGATAGTTCAAGAGTGCATTGAAATTCAATTCAATTCAATTCAATTTAATTTACCTCTCCAGATTTCCGGCGCGATGTATTGTCTGGGATGTCTTCACCTTCATTGCAATTGGTGCGAGAAGTAGACGGTCCCAAGAGAGACGAAGATTCCCGTCGACGTTCAATCGCAGCCCTCCTACGGGATAGTTGCCGCTTACTCGCTGACGTTGCTGCGCCGCACACATCATTCTCGTTAATAACGTCTGTCACTATTTTGGCAATGAGTGGTCGAAGAGCGTCAGCAAGAACTGAAATAACAAATAAGAGATAATATTATGTAAATAGTATGTATATATAATAATGTAGGAATAATAAAATGTATATATTTACCTTGTACATCCAGATTTTCGTGATGGACCGTATCGCAAGGAACTCTGGTGCTCGACGCAGTCATTGGAACCGTTTCATTTCGTTTTTTTTTTTCGCTCCATGCTCTTCCCCATTATCGTCGTCTTCGGACGAGAACGGAAGGTGTTCGGGCGATAACGGAATTAGTGAGACATTGGCCAACATCGTTTCTTCATTTTCCGAACTGGATGAAAAGCGATTTCGTTTGCACTCTTCTTTATTTTTCGTCGTAACAGCATCACATGTCGAAATTTTTCTTTTTCGAACCGTTTTCGTCATTATCGTCTTGTTAGTCGAAACATCAAGTTTCCGAAGCAGTTTATCGTCGTCTTAAATCGAGATTTAAAAAAAAATGATTTTTTAAGTTACTTAATTACTTCGACATTGAAAATGACAAATTAAAAAAACAATGTGCAAATTTAATTTTTCTTATGGCTTAATTGAATTTAAAATAATGAGGTTAACAACAAAATGAGCAATCAATCGGCAAATTTATTTTTTGACTTACCAGCGGTTTCGATAACCCTTGCTTTGTAATATTTGCCCCGGTACGGCAATCGCATCTCGTCTCCCTTTTTCAGCTGTCGACCCAAGTCCTCCATTCTTTCGACGCTGTGCTCTTTGCTGACAATCCAATACACGAGCGCAAACTATTGGCCTGATGTCATCGCCATGCCTGGACAGGATTTTCATTCGTTTTTTTAGGTTCGGTGTGTTAAATAACAATATACGGTTTATCTTAACATACCGAATTTGGCTGCAAGCAGCTCGGATTCTCGCACGCCATCGATGTACGTGAAGTCGACTAGTCGATACTTTTCCAATGAACGTAGTTCTCGAAGGTTATCGGTGGTGGCACACTAAAAAATGATTTTGCGAGATTATTAATCTTTTTTCTTACGATACAGATGGCAATATTGACAGAGAGAATGCCCTGAATATTCTCAAGGGTTCAAATCGAGCGAATGTGATACGTTCCGAGTTGTTGTACTACTACGGGACTCGTTTGATTTATGCGCCTACATGATGTGTGCACACAAACGCGCGTGTGAACGTGTAAGCTTCGTGAGTCTCGGTACACGAATATACGGGTGTCCGGCGCACCCATCTCTCCTTGTGAGTTAAGCACAGATAAGAGAGCTGGTCTTAGGCAGAAGAACGCATCGGTATACACTAAAAGCGCTTGCAGGCTGCCAGGAGGAAGAAGCAAAAAAAGATATCCACCGAAAAAGAGGCATATGTTGGATCTGTGTCGTCGAGGACCTCATAGGCCAACAGTGCGGGAGCCTCGCGTCTCCCTTTTTTGTCGCTTTTTCTTTTTTTATTTAACAGAATAGTAATAAATAAGTAATAGTAATTAATAAGTAATAGTAATAAATAACAAAATAAGTAATAAAAACATTAAAAAATGCCAATCCATGTGTCGTGGATAATTCGCCACTCGAACACTTTTTTTTTACGGTAGCTTTCGAAAATCCGTTAAGTCAATTTTCCCACTGTTAAACTAATCGATCACAGCCTGTTACAAATTCCCGTGGGTCAACTTTACACCGGCACCGACCTCACGCCTCTTCGTGTTTTCTTACGTAGCCCAAACGAAAGTACTTTCCCTTTGAGAAAGTTGTGAATGAAAATATTGACGATACCGGAATAAGGACGACTCTCGAGACAAGGCGTAAGAATGCAGGTGCATAGAGAAATATTTTGACTACCTTTCGTCTTTCGATCTTACAAGTAACGAAAAAAAAATCTCATAGTTTGGTGCACGATCCACCGTGAAGTTGATGGCTTCGCGAGCATCTCTTTCCATGAAAATTTGTGTATTGAAAAATATGTCATTGATAGATGTTGATGTTGTTGATTGATGTTGCTTTAGGAGGCGTATGGGATTGATTGCGCGAGAATTTCCGGGTCGCGCGCTGTGGCTCGGAGATGGTCTGGAAAAGCGTATGGGATTGATGGCTCAAGGATTCCCGCAGTTGCGCGCTGTAGCTGGGGGATGGTCTGGAAAAGCGTATGGGTTTGATCACTCGAAGATTCTCGCGGTCGCGCGCTGTGGCTGGGAGATGGTTTGGAAAAGCGTATGGGATTGATTACGCCAAGATTCTCGCAGTCGCGCGCTGTAGCTCGGAAATGGTCTGGAAAAGCGTATGGGATTGATTGCGCGAGAATTTCCGGGTCGCGCGCTGTGGCTCGGAGATGGTCTGGAAAAGCGTATGGGATTGATGGCTCAAGGATTCCCGCAGTTGCGCGCTGTAGCTGGGGGATGGTCTGGAAAAGCGTATGGGATTGATGGCCCGAAGATTCTCGCGTTCGCGCGCTGTGGCTGGGAGATGGTCTGGAAAAGCGTATGGGATTGATGACTCGCGGATTCCCGCAGTTGCGCGCTGTGGCTGGGAGATGGTCTGGAAAAGCGTATGGGATTGATGACTCGCGGATTCCCGCAGTTGCGCGCTGTGGCTGGGAGATGGTCTGGAAAAGCGTATGGGATTGATGACTCGCGGATTCCCGCAGTTGCGCGCTGTGGCTGGGAGATGGTCTGGAAAAGCGTATGGAATTGATGGCCCGAAGATTCTCGCGTTCGCGCGCTCTGGCTGGGAGATGGTGTAGAAAAGCGTATGGGATTGATTGCACAAGGATTTTCGCGGTCCCGCGCTGTGGCTGGGAGGTGGTCTGGAAAAGCGTGTGAGATTGATTGCGCGAGGATTTTCGCGGTCGCGCGCTGTGGCTCGGAGGTGGTCTGGAAAAGCGTATGGGATTGATTGCACGAGGATTTTCGCGGTCGCGCGCTGTAGCTCGGAAATGGTCTGGAAAAGCATATGGGATTGATTGCGCTAGGATTTTCGCGGTCGCGCGCTGTGGCTCGGAGATGGTCTGGAAAAGAGTATGGGATTGATGGCTCAAGGATTCCCGCAGTTGCGCGCTGTGGCTGGGAGATGGTCTGGAAAAGCGTATGGGTTTGATGGCTCGAAGATTCTCACGGCCGCGCGCTCTGGCTGGGGGATGGTCTGGAAAAGCGTATGGGATTGATTACGCGAGGATTCTGGCAGCCGCGCGCTGAAGCTCGGAGATGGTCTGGAAAAGCGTATGAGATTGATAGCTCCAAAATTCTCGCGGTCGGGCGCTGTGGCTGGGAGATGGTCTGGAAAAGCGTATGGGATTGATTGCTCCAAAATTCTCGCGGTCGGGCGCTGTGGCTGGGAGATGGTCTGGAAAAGCGTATGGGATTGATTGCGCGAGGATTTTCGCGGTCGCGCGCTGTGGCTCGGAGATGGTCTGGAAAAGCGTATGGAATTGATAGCTCGAAAATTCTCACGGTCACGCGCTGTGGCTGGGAGATGGTCTGGAAAAGCGTATGGGATTGATGGCCCGAAGATTCTCGCGGTCACGCGCTCTGGCTGGGAGATGGTCTGGAAAAGCGTATGGGATCGATTGCACGAGGATTCTCGCGGTCGCGCGCTGTGGCTGGGAGGTGGTCTGGAAAAGCGTATAGGATTGATTGCGCGAGGATTTTCGCGGTCGCGCGCTGTGGCTGGGAGATGGTCTGGAAAAGCGTATGGGATTGATGGCCCGAAGATTCTCGCGGTCGCGCGCTCTGGCTGGGAGATGGTCTGGAAAAGCGTATGGGATCGATTGCACGAGGATTCTCGCGGTCGCGCACTGTGGCTGGGAGGTGGTCTGGAAAAGCGTATGGGATTGATTGCGCGAGGATTTTCGCGGTCGCGCGCTGTGGCTCGGAGATGGTCTGGAAAAGCGTATGGGATTGATTGCACGAGGATTCCCGCAGTTGCGCCCTGTAGCTGGAGGATGGTCTGGAAAAGCGTATGGGATTGATTACGCGAAGATTCTCGCAGTCGCGCGCTGTAGCTGGGGGATGGTCTGGAAAAGCGTATGGGATTGATTGCGCGAGGATTTTCGCGGTCGCGCGCTGTGGCTGGGAGATGGTCTGGAAAAGCGTATGGGTTTGATGGCTCGAAGATTCTCGCGGCCGCGCGCTCTGGCTGGGGGATGGTCTGGAAAAGCGTATGGGATTGATTACGCGAGGATTCTGGCAGCCGCGCGCTGAAGCTCGGAGATGGTCTGGTAAAGCGTATGGGATTGATAGCTCAAGGATTCCCGCAGTTGCGCCCTGTAGCTGGAGGATGGTCTGGAAAAGCGTATGGGATTAATTGCACGAGGATTCTCGCGGTCGCGCGCTGTGGCTGGGAGGTGGTCTGGAAAAGCGTATGGGATTGATTGCGCGAGGATTTTCGCGGTCGCGCGCTGTGGCTCGGAGATGGTCTGGAAAAGCGTATGGGATTGATAGCTAAAGGATATCCGCAGTTGAGCCCTGTAGCTGGAGGATGGTCTGGAAAAGCGTATGGGATTGATTACGCGAAGATTCTCGCAGTCGCGCGCTGTAGCTGGGGGATGGTCTGGAAAAGCGTATGGGATTGATTGCGCGAGGATTTTCGCGGTCGCGCGCTGTGGCTCGGAGATGGTCTGGAAAAGCGTATGGGATTGATAGCTCAAGGATTCCCGCAGTTGCGCCCTGTAGCTGGAGGATGGTCTGGAAAAGCGTATGGGATTGATTACGCGAAGATTCTCGCAGTCGCGCGCTGCAGCTGGGGGATGGTCTGGAAAAGCGTATGGGATTGATTGCGCGAGGATTTTCGCGGTCGCGCGCTGTGGCTCGGAGATGGTCTGGAAAAGAGTATGGGATTGATGGCTCAAGGATTCCCGCAGTTGCGCGCTGTGGCTGGGAGATGGTCTGGAAAAGCGTATGGGTTTGATGGCTCGAAGATTCTCGCGGCCGCGCGCTCTGGCTGGGGGATGGTCTGGAAAAGCGTATGGGATTGATTACGCGAGGATTCTGGCAGCCGCGCGCTGAAGCTCGGAGATGGTCTGGAAAAGCGTATGAGATTGATAGCTCCAAAATTCTCGCGGTCGGGCGCTGTGGCTGGGAGATGGTCTGGAAAAGCGTATGGGATTGATTGCTCCAAAATTCTCGCGGTCGGGCGCTGTGGCTGGGAGATGGTCTGGAAAAGCGTATGGGATTGATTGCGCGAGGATTTTCGCGGTCGCGCGCTGTGGCTCGGAGATGGTCTGGAAAAGCGTATGGAATTGATAGCTCGAAAATTCTCACGGTCACGCGCTGTGGCTGGGAGATGGTCTGGAAAAGCGTATGGGATTGATGGCCCGAAGATTCTCGCGGTCGCGTGCTCTGGCTGGGAGATGGTCTGGAAAAGCGTATGGGATCGATTGCACGAGGATTCTCGCGGTCGCGCGCTGTGGCTGGGAGGTGGTCTGGAAAAGCGTATGGGATTGATTGCGCGAGGATTTTCGCGGTCGCGCGCTGTGGCTCGGAGATGGTCTGGAAAAGCGTATGGGATTGATAGCTCAAGGATTCCCGCAGTTGCGCCCTGTAGCTGGAGGATGGTCTGGAAAAGCGTATGGGATTAATTGCACGAGGATTCTCGCGGTCGCGCGCTGTGGCTGGGAGGTGGTCTGGAAAAGCGTATGGGATTGATTGCGCGAGGATTTTCGCGGTCGCGCGCTGTGGCTCAGAGATGGTCTGGAAAAGCGTATGGGATTGATTGCGCGAGGATTTTCGCGGTCGCGCGCTGTGGCTCGGAGATGGTCTGGAAAAGCGTATGGGATTGATAGCTCAAGGATATCCGCAGTTGCGCCCTGTAGCTGGAGGATGGTCTGGAAAAGCGTATGGGATTGATTACGCGAAGATTCTCGCAGTCGCGCGCTGTAGCTGGGGGATGGTCTGGAAAAGCGTATGGGATTGATTGCGCGAGGATTTTCGCGGTCGCGCGCTGTGGCTCGGAGATGGTCTGGAAAAGCGTATGGGATTGATAGCTCAAGGATTCCCGCAGTTGCGCCCTGTAGCTGGAGGATGGTCTGGAAAAGCGTATGGGATTGATTACGCGAAGATTCTCGCAGTCGCGCGCTGCAGCTGGGGGATGGTCTGGAAAAGCGTATGGGATTGATTGCGCGAGGATTTTCGCGGTCGCGCGCTGTGGCTCGGAGATGGTCTGGAAAAGCGTATGGGATTGATGGCTCAAGGATTCCCGCAGTTGCGCGCTGTACCTGGGGGATGGTCTGGAAAAGCGTATGGGATTGATGGCCCGAAGATTCTTGCAGTCGCGCGCTGTGGCTGGGAGATGGTCTGGAAGAGCGTATGGGATTGATGACTCGCGGATTCCCGCAGTTGCGCGCTGTGGCTGGGAGATGGTCTGGAAAAGCGTATGAAATTGATAGCTCCAAAATTCTCGCGGTCGGGCGCTGTGGCTGGGAGATGGTCTGGAGAAGCGTATGGGATTGATTGCGCGAGGATTTTCGCGGTCGCGCGCTGTGGCTCGGAGATGGTCTGGAAAAGCGTATGGAATTGATAGCTCGAAAATTCTCACGGTCACGCGCTGTGGCTGGGAGATGGTCTGGAAAAGCGTATGGGATTGATGGCCCGAAGATTCTCGCGGTCGCGCGCACTGGCTGGGAGATGGTCTAGAAAAGCGTATAGGATTGATTGCGCGAGGATTTTCGCGGTCGCGCGCTGTGGCTCGGAGATGGTCTGGAAAAGCGTATGGGATTGATAGCTCAAGGATTCCCGCAGTTGCGCCCTGTAGCTGGAGGATGGTCTGGAAAAGCGTATGGGATTGATTACGCGAAGATTCTCGCAGTCGCGCGCTGTAGCTGGGGGATGGTCTGGAAAAGCGTATGGGATTGATTGCGCGAGGATTTTCGCGGCCGCGCGCTGTGGCTCGGAGATGGTCTGGAAAAGAGTATGGGATTGATGGCTCAAGGATTCCCGCAGTTGCGCGCTGTGGCTGGGAGATGGTCTGGAAAAGCGTATGGGTTTGATGGCTCGAAGATTCTCGCGGCCGCGCGCTCTGGCTGGGGGATGGTCTGGAAAAGCGTATGGGATTGATTACGCGAGGATTCTGGCAGCCGCGCGCTGAAGCTCGGAGATGGTCTGGAAAAGCGTATGAGATTGATAGCTCCAAAATTCTCGCGGTCGGGCGCTGTGGCTGGGAGATGGTCTGGAAAAGCGTATGGGATTGATTGCTCCAAAATTCTCGCGGTCGGGCGCTGTGGCTGGGAGATGGTCTGGTAAAGCGTATGGGATTGATTGCGCGAGGATTTTCGCGGTCGCGCGCTGTGGCTCGGAGATGGTCTGGAAAAGCGTATGGAATTGATAGCTCGAAAATTCTCACGGTCACGCGCTGTGGCTGGGAGATGGTCTGGAAAAGCGTATGGGATTGATGGCCCGAAGATTCTCGCGGTCGCGTGCTCTGGCTGGGAGATGGTCTGGAAAAGCGTATGGGATTGATTGCACGAAGATTCTCGCAGTCGCGCGCTGTAGCTGGGGGATGGTCTGGAAAAGCGTATGGGATTGATTGCGCGAGGATTTTCGCGGTCGCGCGCTGTGGCTCGGAGATGGTCTGGAAAAGCGTATGGGATTGATAGCTCAAGGATTCCCGCAGTTGCGCCCTGTAGCTGGAGGATGGTCTGGAAAAGCGTATGGGATTGATTACGCGAAGATTCTCGCAGTCGCGCGCTGCAGCTGGGGGATGGTCTGGAAAAGCGTATGGGATTGATTGCGCGAGGATTTTCGCGGTCGCGTGCTGTGGCTCGGAGATGGTCTGGAAAAGAGTATGGGATTGATGGCTCAAGGATTCCCGCAGTTGCGCGCTGTGGCTGGGAGATGGTCTGGAAAAGCGTATGGGTTTGATGGCTCGAAGATTCTCGCGGCCGCGCGCTCTGGCTGGGGGATGGTCTGGAAAAGCGTATGGGATTGATTACGCGAGGATTCTGGCAGCCGCGCGCTGAAGCTCGGAGATGGTCTGGAAAAGCGTATGGGATTGATAGCTCAAGGATTCCCGCAGTTGCGCCCTGTAGCTGGAGGATGGTCTGGAAAAGCGTATGGGATTGATTACGCGAAGATTCTCGCAGTCGCGCGCTGCAGCTGGGGGATGGTCTGGAAAAGCGTATGGGATTGATTGCGCGAGGATTTTCGCGGTCGCGTGCTGTGGCTCGGAGATGGTCTGGAAAAGAGTATGGGATTGATGGCTCAAGGATTCCCGCAGTTGCGCGCTGTGGCTGGGAGATGGTCTGGAAAAGCGTATGGGTTTGATGGCTCGAAGATTCTCGCGGCCGCGCGCTCTGGCTGGGGGATGGTCTGGAAAAGCGTATGGGATTGATTACGCGAGGATTCTGGCAGCCGCGCGCTGAAGCTCGGAGATGGTCTGGAAAAGCGTATGGAATTGATAGCTCGAAAATTCTCACGGTCACGCGCTGTGGCTGGGAGATGGTCTGGAAAAGCGTATGGGATTGATGGCCCGAAGATTCTCGCGGTCGCGCGCACTGGCTGGGAGATGGTCTAGAAAAGCGTATAGGATTGATTGCGCGAGGATTTTCGCGGTCGCGCGCTGTGGCTCGGAGATGGTCTGGAAAAGCGTATGGGATTGATAGCTCAAGGATTCCCGCAGTTGCGCCCTGTAGCTGGAGGATGGTCTGGAAAAGCGTATGGGATTGATTACGCGAAGATTCTCGCAGTCGCGCGCTGTAGCTGGGGGATGGTCTGGAAAAGCGTATGGGATTGATTGCGCGAGGATTTTCGCGGCCGCGCGCTGTGGCTCGGAGATGGTCTGGAAAAGAGTATGGGATTGATGGCTCAAGGATTCCCGCAGTTGCGCGCTGTGGCTGGGAGATGGTCTGGAAAAGCGTATGGGTTTGATGGCTCGAAGATTCTCGCGGCCGCGCGCTCTGGCTGGGGGATGGTCTGGAAAAGCGTATGGGATTGATTACGCGAGGATTCTGGCAGCCGCGCGCTGAAGCTCGGAGATGGTCTGGAAAAGCGTATGAGATTGATAGCTCCAAAATTCTCGCGGTCGGGCGCTGTGGCTGGGAGATGGTCTGGAAAAGCGTATGGGATTGATTGCTCCAAAATTCTCGCGGTCGGGCGCTGTGGCTGGGAGATGGTCTGGTAAAGCGTATGGGATTGATTGCGCGAGGATTTTCGCGGTCGCGCGCTGTGGCTCGGAGATGGTCTGGAAAAGCGTATGGAATTGATAGCTCGAAAATTCTCACGGTCACGCGCTGTGGCTGGGAGATGGTCTGGAAAAGCGTATGGGATTGATGGCCCGAAGATTCTCGCGGTCGCGTGCTCTGGCTGGGAGATGGTCTGGAAAAGCGTATGGGATCGATTGCACGAAGATTCTCGCAGTCGCGCGCTGTAGCTGGGGGATGGTCTGGAAAAGCGTATGGGATTGATTGCGCGAGGATTTTCGCGGTCGCGCGCTGTGGCTCGGAGATGGTCTGGAAAAGCGTATGGGATTGATAGCTCAAGGATTCCCGCAGTTGCGCCCTGTAGCTGGAGGATGGTCTGGAAAAGCGTATGGGATTGATTACGCGAAGATTCTCGCAGTCGCGCGCTGCAGCTGGGGGATGGTCTGGAAAAGCGTATGGGATTGATTGCGCGAGGATTTTCGCGGTCGCGTGCTGTGGCTCGGAGATGGTCTGGAAAAGAGTATGGGATTGATGGCTCAAGGATTCCCGCAGTTGCGCGCTGTGGCTGGGAGATGGTCTGGAAAAGCGTATGGGTTTGATGGCTCGAAGATTCTCGCGGCCGCGCGCTCTGGCTGGGGGATGGTCTGGAAAAGCGTATGGGATTGATTACGCGAGGATTCTGGCAGCCGCGCGCTGAAGCTCGGAGATGGTCTGGAAAAGCGTATGGGATTGATAGCTCAAGGATTCCCGCAGTTGCGCCCTGTAGCTGGAGGATGGTCTGGAAAAGCGTATGGGATTGATTACGCGAAGATTCTCGCAGTCGCGCGCTGCAGCTGGGGGATGGTCTGGAAAAGCGTATGGGATTGATTGCGCGAGGATTTTCGCGGTCGCGTGCTGTGGCTCGGAGATGGTCTGGAAAAGAGTATGGGATTGATGGCTCAAGGATTCCCGCAGTTGCGCGCTGTGGCTGGGAGATGGTCTGGAAAAGCGTATGGGTTTGATGGCTCGAAGATTCTCGCGGCCGCGCGCTCTGGCTGGGGGATGGTCTGGAAAAGCGTATGGGATTGATTACGCGAGGATTCTGGCAGCCGCGCGCTGAAGCTCGGAGATGGTCTGGAAAAGCGTATGGAATTGATAGCTCGAAAATTCTCACGGTCACGCGCTGTGGCTGGGAGATGGTCTGGAAAAGCGTATGGGATTGATGGCCCGAAGATTCTCGCGGTCGCGTGCTCTGGCTGGGAGATGGTCTGGAAAAGCGTATGGGATCGATTGCACGAAGATTCTCGCAGTCGCGCGCTGTAGCTGGGGGATGGTCTGGAAAAGCGTATGGGATTGATTGCGCGAGGATTTTCGCGGTCGCGCGCTGTGGCTCGGAGATGGTCTGGAAAAGCGTATGGGATTGATAGCTCAAGGATTCCCGCAGTTGCGCCCTGTAGCTGGAGGATGGTCTGGAAAAGCGTATGGGATTGATTACGCGAAGATTCTCGCAGTCGCGCGCTGCAGCTGGGGGATGGTCTGGAAAAGCGTATGGGATTGATTGCGCGAGGATTTTCGCGGTCGCGTGCTGTGGCTCGGAGATGGTCTGGAAAAGAGTATGGGATTGATGGCTCAAGGATTCCCGCAGTTGCGCGCTGTGGCTGGGAGATGGTCTGGAAAAGCGTATGGGTTTGATGGCTCGAAGATTCTCGCGGCCGCGCGCTCTGGCTGGGGGATGGTCTGGAAAAGCGTATGGGATTGATTACGCGAGGATTCTGGCAGCCGCGCGCTGAAGCTCGGAGATGGTCTGGAAAAGCGTATGGGATTGATAGCTCAAGGATTCCCGCAGTTGCGCCCTGTAGCTGGAGGATGGTCTGGAAAAGCGTATGGGATTGATTACGCGAAGATTCTCGCAGTCGCGCGCTGCAGCTGGGGGATGGTCTGGAAAAGCGTATGGGATTGATTGCGCGAGGATTTTCGCGGTCGCGTGCTGTGGCTCGGAGATGGTCTGGAAAAGCGTATGGGATTGATGGCTCAAGGATTCCCGCAGTTGCGCGCTGTACCTGGGGGATGGTCTGGAAAAGCGTATGGGATTGATGGCCCGAAGATTCTTGCAGTCGCGCGCTGTGGCTGGGAGATGGTCTGGAAGAGCGTATGGGATTGATGACTCGCGGATTCCCGCAGTTGCGCGCTGTGGCTGGGAGATGGTCTGGAAAAGCGTATGAGATTGATAGCTCCAAAATTCTCGCGGTCGGGCGCTGTGGCTGGGAGATGGTCTGGAGAAGCGTATGGGATTGATTGCGCGAGGATTTTCGCGGTTGCGCGCTGTGGCTCGGAGATGGTCTGGAAAAGCGTATGGAATTGATAGCTCGAAAATTCTCACGGTCACGCGCTGTGGCTGGGAGATGGTCTGGAAAAGCGTATGGGATTGATGGCCCGAAGATTCTCGCGGTCGCGCTGTGGCTGGAAGGTGGTCTGGAAAAGCGTATGGGATTGATTGCGCGAGGATTTTCGCGGTCGCGCGCTGTGGCTCGGAGATGGTCTGGAAAAGCGTATGGGATTGATAGCTCAAGGATTCCCGCAGTTGCGCCCTGTAGCTGGGGGATGGTCTGGAAAAGCGTATGGGATTGATGGCCCGAAGATTCTTGCGGTCGCGCGCTGTGGTTGGGAGATGGTCTGGAAAAGGATATGGGATTGATTACGCCAAGATTCTCGCAGTCGCGCGCTGTAGCTCGGAAATGGTCTGGAAAAGCGTATGGGATTGATTGCGCGAGAATTTCCGGGTCGCGCGCTGTGGCTCGGAGATGGTCTGGAAAAGCGTATGGGATTGATGGCTCAAGGATTCCCGCAGTTGCGCGCTGTAGCTGGGGGATGGTCTGGAAAAGCGTATGGGTTTGATCACTCGAAGATTCTCGCGGTCGCGCGCTGGGGCTGGGAGATGGGTTGGAAAAGCGTATGGGATTGATTACGCCAAGATTCTCGCAGTCGCGCGCTATAGCTCGGAAATGGTCTGGAAAAGCGTATGGGATTGATTGCGCGAGAATTTCCGGGTCGCGCGCTGTGACTCGGAGATCGTCTGGAAAAGCGTATGGGATTGATGGCTCAAGGATTCCCGCAGTTGCGCGCTGTAGCTGGGGGATGGTCTGGAAAAGCGTATGGGATTGATGGCCCGAAGATTCTTGCGGTCGCGCGCTGTGGCTGGGAGATGGTCTGGAAAAGCGTATGGGATTGATGACTCGCGGATTCCCGCAGTTGCGCGCTGTGGCTGGGAGATGGTCTGGAAAAGCGTATGGGATTGATGACTCGCGGATTCCCGCAGTTGCGCGCTGTGGCTGGGAGATGGTCTGGAAAAGCGTATGAGATTGGTAGCTCCAAAATTCTCGCAGTCACGCGCTGTGGCTGGGAGATGGTCTGGAAAAGCGTAAGGGATCGATTGCGCGAGGATTTTTGCGGTCGCGCGCTGTGGCTGGGACATGGTCTGGAAAAGCGTATGAGATTGATTGCGCGAGGATTTTCGCGGTCGCGCGCTGTGGCTCGGAGATGATCTGGAAAAGCGTATGGGATTGATAGCTCGAAAATTCTCACGGTCGCGCGCTGTGGCTGGGAGATGGTCTGGAAAAGCATATGGGGTGAATATGGCTCCGTCCCAAAACCCATACCTTTCCCAAACCCTTTTCGATACTAGTTCCCATACTACATCCCATCGAAATCCCATACTCAGGTAAAGACGCTTTCCCATACTACTTTTTTCTACGCGGGTGGCTAACACATGGCTGACTTTCGAAAAATACTTAAATAATATGCGCGACTCTCCATTTACTATGTCGATACTCGCGACAAACCCGCATGCAATAACTCGACAAAAACTAAAAATTACCTACCCGCCATAAAACTTTCGAACGGGATTATCCCTCGAACCTGCGGATTTTTTCAACTGCGCACGTGTTTTACGACTTTCGGAAAACCCGTGCAATTATTATAACTAGAAAGAAAGTCTTTCTTGATTGGTGACAAGACGAAACGCCTATTGAAAGGTTCACCAATGAAAATTGTTCAAAGTAAAATACAAATTTTTCTCGCTTCGCGAAGCTCTTGTCGCCGGTCACGGAAACCAGTCTAATACCGACACTCGTCGTGAAAACAAGCAACTGCGCTCGCTTGACCAGTTCGCTGCAAACAATTATACGTTCACTTTAACTCATACATCTATCGATTACTCTTTGTTAAAACTTGTAACTGTTGTTGACTTGTAAATATATTGTGTTTGGTATAACTTCAGTTTAGCTTCACTCTCCTCTAAACAGCCGCATAATATTAAGTTGGCGTGCGGTAGTGCCAACGCGTGTCGTCCCTATGCAACGGAGCATCGGGCCTTACAACCCCGTAGATTCATACGCGAATCGCGACAACGACGGTGCACAACCACTGTCAGCGACACGTAAAACATGCATGCCGCAAACGTACAGCAAAGACGAAAAAGGTTAATCCACATAACCTTCTTGTCTTCTCTTCCGTACGATTGCACGTAACAGAACTGCTCAATGACAGAACCTGGCAAACCGACTGTCTCGATCCGCCGTGAACGAAGACTCTGTCTGTGTGACGGTGTAGTGGTAAATTAAACGTTGCCAGCTCTCCGCATGGCAATATGTAACTTTCCAACGCGCCGAAATGGCTTCACCTGATTGGTCGATTTATTCAAATTTACAATGCTTATAATTAAATAAATATTGCGAATTTCGACAAACGGCTAAGTAACTTTGCTCAGGACACGACAAACTACAATTTGGCAAAAGGTGTCGAAAACTTCCTGAATCACCCTGTATATACGATTACATAAAAAATTACTTAATTAAAAATAAAAAGTGTAAGCTTATCCTGAAAAGTCTACGACGACTTGTCGCGAAGAGTCAATCTCGACCACGTTGTCGAACTCAGAGTAAAGTATACAATTCAACGTATTTTTTAAAGCAGTAGTAAATCGCTACTACAACACCAGGACTAATTTTCACGCGTCGAACAATGAGACTCGCGTCGGTAATATGTAGACTATAATCTTTTCCTGAGGCATTCATTAGGCAAAACGCATCTCGTGAACGTACAAGATGAAGACGTAGCTCAACGCCATTAAGTAAAAACTTCTCCTGGTTGAATATATCGGAATGTAAATATCCAATAAGGTCGATCGACTTGCCGTTTGCCATCAATGCTTGTCCTGCTGATAGACCCTTATTCTTTTGTACGGGCGCAACAGCTCCGGCAGCCGCAGGCGTGGTGGAAACTGGCGCGGCATCGAATTCTGGAGATGTATCATCAATCCACATGCTGGCGGCTAGTTGGTTTGCTTTCGTTGAAGATTTGTAGTTTAGCAGTGTTTCTATATATGCTCGATATGCGTACGCGTTGCTCGACGGTGATACAAGTTTTTGATTGAATGAGACGTCTGGCTGGTTGAATAATGAGTGTAACAAATTATTCACGGGTGCTACTCTGTAGTGTTCACCCATTTTACCATAGTATGTGCTTGAACAATGTATTCATCGCCGTGGCCTGGTACAACAAATTCAATGGGAGCCTTATCGGTAAGCGATGAGATAGGTTTGTAATGATGACCTTGCGAGGCTTCTATACTTGTTTGAATTTGCGGTAGAGCGAATAAATCCAGTTCTGACTTCGGACATTCACAAGAGTGTCCATGTCGGAACGACATTTTACAATTTGTTAATAATTATCCGAATATGTCGGCAACCGTGCGTTTTTTACGCTTCGCAATTTTTCGATTTTTAGTCTTGCTGCCCGATTTTTTCTTCGATTTTTTTCCTTTTTGATTGCGTTTAGCAGGCAAAATTTTCTTCTTCTTTTTCCTCGTAGATTTTTTAGCCTTACGGGCCTCAGTATATTTCAACGCTTTCAGAGCTGAAGAACCGATGTGCGAGCCCGGGTGACCAAACAACGAATGATGCTGTGAAGAACGATCGTGTATTTTATGTCGTGAACCCTTCATGAGATTTTCAAATGTTTCTTCAGCCTTTCGTTTAAAATTTCTCCCACTTTCAGTTATACGCGTTCTAAACGACTCTTTGAATGGCGTATTATGAGCAACATCATCCAATATATTCCAATCAGTGTGTAGAGCCTCTTTTCCAACGGCACGAGCCCCGCGAGTCAGTAACGGCAGTGCACGTCGAAATAAGCCACTCAAAAAGATTCCTAGACCATGACCTCTCTGATAATGGGCATCCATGAACACTCGATCCACCCCACCCCCAAACTGACTTGAGTAGTGATCGATATATCGATCCATAGCGATATATGTCTTTATCGCACACGCTTAAAATGTAATGTAACCGTCAGCGTTCCGCTCTGAAATGGTACGGGTTTGCGTGTGTCGGTCCTTATATTTATCTCGATCGTACTGAATTTAGTGCGTAATAAGGGTATGTTGAGCGGTGGTGTGAATGTTTTTGTTTGGGTAGAGCCATAAGCACAATTTGTGTTATCCACAGGTACGATACGTAGCAGAGGCGTCTGGACATTTCCTGTTATATATCTTTCACAGATATCTGTTTATACAAATTATTTGTCGGGGAGACTCGTGGATAGGTTTGCCGGATAGTTGGCAATGAATCTTTATTTATGTATGTCCAGGAGCTCTTCTGCGGGTATAAAACCTAAAGCTTTGGAGAGTTTCGTATACTTCCGTATTGTTAATAGTGTCGACTAGTCCTGACGGACGCGTAGACTCCGGCGGGGATTTCGACCTTATGATTCTTTTGCGTCTTAACGGATACTTGTTTGTTTTCACGGTCACCAGTAGCCTGCCTAGTCACTCGTTTGTTGTTTTTATTGGTGGTACTAGCCACTGCATCTGTTGATGATTTAGGGTGATCTATTTTATGAGTAGTATAGGCTGTAATTCGAGTAGCCGTACGGTGCTGGCCTTCAGCCAGATCTTTATGAAGAAATGTGCGAGGAAATTGAATTTCCGTCAGGGCCACGACCCATTCTCCAGACATTTTCAGCGGACTTGGTAACTGCGTAATATAGTGGGTCACTGCATTCTCGGGATAGTACTTCATACTACTATTACTAGGCACGACGAGATAAAACTGATCTCGCATTTTTTATTCACTATATTCGCTGCGGCGATCCAAGAGTTGAATTTTTCTGGATACCCTCTCCAGCTAACAAAGTGTTGCTTATTACCGTCTTTGCCTTTAGTTTTGAGAATTTTTGCGATTACAAACTCCTCAGCATCGGTCTTCTTTTCGACGATACTCAATTCTTCTTCGTAGAAAAATCCGTCAATTTCTTCGCCTTGTAGATCAACCAACTCATAAATAGGAGGCTGTCTATTTGTGCGAACTTTGTGAATCTTGAATATCTCTTCGGTCCAGCGAAATTCGTAACCTTTCTCGAACGCTGCTTTCGCTTTACTGATGCGTACAAACTCTCCGACCTTGCATTTAATCCCTTTGTAATATGATTTGTAGCGCTTTTCCATATTTGCGTGTGCTAACGCTGCATTGTAGCGGGTTACTGCGGCCGGAGGCATCTTGATCGTAGAGTGTTTTGTATCATTATAGCCCTGAACTATAGCTTGTAATACATCGATATAACGGCTCGTATTTTTATGAGTAAATTATCGCCACATTCGCTCCTTCAGTGTTCTGTTGAAACGTTCTACGATAGCAGCTTTGATATCGGGATTTCGAGCAACACGAAATCGTATTCCACGACTCTTTAGAAATCTTTGTAAAATGCTACCGACAAACGCTTTGCGACAAACTCTTCGATCTGTCTGTAACCATACCGACAAACTCTTCGATCTGTCTGTAACCATACAGGAAACCTAGGCTCGCTCTTGGATAGTATTTTTTTAAAACCTTCTGTAGTTTTAGCACATGTTTTATCGCGTAGTAGTTCAACCCACGCATGTTTGCTAAGAACATCGATAACCACCAAGAGATAAACATTATCATCGTTATCATCTTTGAGAACTCGTAGATCTACGAGATCAGTTTCCCATACATCATCAATATTATCAACACTATTTTCCACTAGTGTCGTGGAAATCTTCGACGTATAGGTCGGTGTAGCGTATAAGCATCCTGAGCTCTCAACCAGTTAATAGCATCGTCGTGAGGAATCTTTTCTTTGTCAGCCGTGCGCAACAAATTTGTTGCACCGGCATATCCCGCAGGGTGTGAAGGATTGTAATAAATTTTTTTTAATGAAGTCATTAATCTTCAATTTTTTCCACGATCAATTTAATAGCTCACTAGTAGGTGTACGTCGTCGGCCACTGCTACCGGAAGAATTTAAGCTCGTATTAGGCGTATGAATAATATTTGACGAAATTGACGCATCGAGCCCGCTTAAATTAGAGTTTATCGCAGCGTCTAATGAAAGGTTCTCATACAATAGACTTGTATTACCGATGAATTCGCGGGGGATACCCAGTCGCCGGAGTTCAGCATCAAACTGTTCACGACCGTTCGCACGCACTGTTTTTCTATTATGCATAGTTTCATTTACGAGATCTATTATGTTGGAGTCTCTTATCGGTTCGTTGTTGATGCGAACCAGCCCCGTTCTATCCCAAGATAGCCTATTACTGGTGCTCGAATGGAGATGCTTCAGCAGTTGCTTTGCCTGCTTCTTGTATGTTTTCGGTACGGTAGATAAAATGGTTGCATCGATCATACCTGACGCTTTCTCGGATACTTGTGGTATTTCGTCAACTACTGGAGTTATGTCGCCAGGGTTTTTATCGCTAGTCGCTGGGTTTGCAGGCATTTTGGGGCGACATTCCTCATCACTGAAGAACTGATAACGTTGCAGTACTTGCTGATTAAGCTTCTACTTTTCGCGTTGATTTGATGGTGTTACTGAACGAAGTATATCATCCATTTCCGCATCGAGCCTAGTAAGCGTAGTACCAGGCGTTTGTACGCTCTTTGGCTGCTCTACTGCGTCTTCGGGCATCAAAATCATTTTCTTTGCATGCTGCACCGTTCCTTTGTATTTTTTTTTAATTACGCGTGAAAACACTGGAGAGAACACTGCCTATGATGGGTAGAAGAAGTGGCAATAAAAAACCGCTGCCTTTTTGTACAATTACGCGCTTCTTCGATTTCCAGCAGCCAGCTTTCTTCACTAGATGCCGTAAAATTTTTTTATGCTTAGCTAAACGCAATCGTGCATTCTTTTTCAATGGTACGACACCGTTCAGCGTATTTAAAGCACACTCGCAGATGGATCGCTGACCGTTTCTATCGATAGTACGCAATAATGCTGCACGCTGCTGCTTATCGAGGTGGCATAGAGCATGTAGCAAGACTATGTTTTTTTTCCAATAGATGCCCTGGCCACTGTTGTCGGAGCCATAGCAAATAATCGACTGATTCTCATAAATTCGGAAACGTCTATTTATACGCGGGCACTACTACCGTGTTTTGGAACGTACACAAAATTGCGCGGATCATCCGGAAAAATACAAGTTCTGAACCGGCAATTATCCGGAATCGATTGCTTGAGATCTAGTAGTAAATAGCTGTGTGGTTTTGACGTGGCATCGTAATAAGCTTCTTGTAAAAACTTTGGATCTTCAGGATATACCTGACGCACCAGATGAGAAATTTGTGCACGATCGCGAGGATTTTTAAAAGCTACAAAGTAATTTGTGTTGAGAGAAATATCGCGTTGTCCGCGGTCTTGATGAAAAACATTTTGCGTTATGAAAATTACGCTGATATTTTTATGATAACTGCCTTTAGTAAACAAGTCTACTATCTCGCCGTTTGAAGATTCTCGCATCAGATCGTCAATAATTATAAGTTTTGGCCGAAAATCGCCAGCAATGTCGGGATTTTGAGGCAGACCTTCTAAAAATTCGATATTTTTTCGGTAGTCTTTATACTCATTTTGCCACTCGGAATAATAAAAGAGTATTCGCGCAAACTCTGTGTCGGCCATGCATGATAGGTATTTAAAAAAAAAATCACAAAACACGTTTTACCGCACCCTGTCGGACCAGCGATAATCGACATCCAGGGATGTTTCCAGCGCGGGTCCATATTTATAAATGAAAGGATGATGGAACATGAGGGTATTATATATATAAAAACATATATATTGTATTTAAAAAATTATTAAAAAAAATAAAATGAAAATTTTACACATATTTATATACACTTTTTTTTTCTTTTTTCTTTATTTACATTTTTCGTTTTTTTTTTCACCAGGGACTCACAACGTAGCCTGAATCGACGAGATCGGTATATAAAGCCTCGACTACACTGTCGCTAAGTAAACGTAGCGAGAGGTCGGAATCTGAAACAGCATTTAAAAAATTATTATTTCCAGGGTTTGAAAAAGTAGTAACTATCGCCGCCGCCGCCGCCGCTCCTCCGCATGCTCGCAGCTACATACAAGATAAGCTTATCGTATGTAGCACCCGTATATCACTGTGTATGAGCTAATCTCCACGGTATAGCGCGGATATACATACGCAGAGAAGCTCGTCGTTGCGTATGATAGGAAGGAAGGCAAAGGAGGGGTTTTAACCAAGAAAAAAAAAAATTCCGCAATCATCTTTTTATTATTTCAGCCCATATTTTTTCTATATCTAAATTTACATATGGAGTGGCTGGGCCTAACCACAAATCAGGGTACAAGTCCCACAAACACCATGCACCTAAAATTAAACGTAACTATTAAAAATGTATTTACAATTAAAAATATATGTCTATTGATCTCTCTCCCTCTCTCTATCTCTCTCTCTCATTCCACGTAGCCATACGGCAGCGAATCTTACTTGCCCCATCTCCGTCTCTTAATGAGAACTGGCTTGCAAGTTTTTGATTCCTGGCGTGTGACTACTTGATGAAATTCGTCACGTTGGATGGCCGCAACTTTTACGGTTATATTCGTGTTCGGCTCTCGAACCATCCGACATATCAAAATTAATTTTTTCAGCATTATAGTAATTAAGGCCGATCCCCTTTACCTTGCAAGTTGCGACTTCGCTACCATCGGCCTTTTGTACAATATAACCATAAAATTTGGGACCACCCGAGACGAAGCGCTTAATATAACTATCGCGACCGTAGCTTTTCAACTCGTCCGTCATGTCTCCCAGAAGGTTGCCAAGACGCGGTTCATACTCAGCTGCCATATCGCTACTTATGTATATGCACGAATCTGTATCGTAGTAGAGGACGCGCTTGTCTAAAGGTTCAAGATACGAATACAGCTTTAACCTCGCTTGTGCTGTCGTATATGCCGCGATCACTACGTTCACGTGAGGATTTACGTGACGCTTTCAGATGTTCTCTGCCAGGCTACGTACATCAACTCTTCGTTGATGCTAATTATTTTCGTAACCTCGCAGGATTGATCTGTTAGAAGCTCCAAGATACGTTGTCGCGTGGTCACAACCTCTGTCTTCGGCAGATTTTCCCGCTGTCCAAACATTCCCCAGAACGAATTCAGGCAAAGTTTTGCGACCGATCGCAGTCCAGGATTTTCCTCGATTCGACTCCTATCTAACTCTATTCCCTCCGCCGCGCGAAAGCTTTCGAGGTACGCTACCTTGCTCGCCTCTGTGGTGCATTCGGCCGGCCACCCGCTCGCTTCCTGCTTAATTTGGAGCCACAAATTTATGTAGCTGCCAAAGAGTCCTGTAGTCTGGCCGTTTCTATCGTACTGTTCTACCTGATACTGCCAAGTCTCGTGAATACCTAGTACGCGATACCCTTTCTCGATCTCCTTCTTTAGCTCGCATGACACCCAAGTGCCCTCGAACGATCGTTCAGCCACACTGTGATGGCACGCATCCTGACGCATCTCTTCGCAGCATTACTGGCACAGTGCAAACATTAAACGATTGTGCATACGTACCGGAAGCACAGGGTGGTAAAGATCGCGAGGTGGTAGGACGGTGCATTTCACGATTCCTTCAACGTTCGTCAAATCGTTGTGAGGCCCGACAGGAAACTGACCGTACTTGCAGATGTATGGGTATAACGAGCATACATCGATGTATCGTATTTTCTCGTTATCTCGCGTCTCGCAATAACTCCGCGTGTTTCCCGTGCGGCCTCCGAAAAACGCGTCGCGCGGATTTAACGGCGGGTTGGCTAATATCGCGTGATCGTTAACGTACGCGGCGATCGCAGGATTGTGACTCTTTAACCTCCTATATTCACACTCCCAAATCTCGTGTAGTGTATAACCCAGAGATTTGATGCGAGTGGTGATATTCAGAGTTCTTTGGAGACGATAGTTTAGCGTGCTGCCATTCCAGTCGTGGTTACGCTTACGCGGGTCGGTGTAGTATTTATCGCATCCGTGATAGAAACACCCGTGAAATTGAAGGACGTGCTCAGAACCGTCATTTGTTTTAAAATATCCATCGACGCGCGTACCGTCGATTAATTTGTGCTCACGACCACGACCCACGTGTGCGATTTCACGACCGTATTGGAGCTCGCACCACAATAACCACCCGATAGCCACGTCCGATTGTCTATCACCGCGACGGTAACCGTTTCGCGGTAGTACTGAGATATTACCTTCTTGCAAAAAGTTTCGCCGGAAAACTTTGTTGCAGGCTGAGGCTATAGTTACCGCCTCGGTGAATGGACATACGCTGCCGAGTGTCTGGAAAATCCTGCGAAATGCTGCGCACGCCTCCCTGAGAATTGACACATCTGTCTTGCAGTATGCTACAATCTCCTTCCGGAAGTGAAAGACGTAACCAGACTTTAACGTTTCCGAATGCCATTTGATCTACGCCTCCCTATCTGATGTGACATTGTGTCGGGAGAGTAATCCGCGAGAGGTGGTAACGGCCCTACGTAAAACTGATTTTCCATTCGATTGAAAAGATGAGGGAAAGTCCCCTTAAAAATGTTTTCTCCTAAGCCAAAGGCTTTTGGGAGTTTACTAAGTGCCATATGAAAATAGTTTAAACTATCGAGAAACTTTACTTTGTCGATTTTCATTTCCATGATATTAGTCCCGTTAGTGATTAACTGAGGTACAACGCGTTTTTCCTCGACGATATAACGTAGGATGAGCATCAAAGCCTTTAGCGTTATGCGCTATGCACACGACGCGTCCGACATTCGGCCTTTTTTCTAAAACATAGTCAACGAAAGAGCCCACTGGATTGTCAGCAAAGATTGTTTGACGCTCCACCTCGCACAGATCGCACTCCCATACATCATCTTTTTTGTCGATACAACCGGTGCATCACTGCTGACTAATACACGAGTTCGGCTCGTGTAAAAAAGTCCCGACCGTACCTTCGACTTCGAGTTCCTGCCGCGTTTCAAAGTTGTAGAAAATGAATAAGTCGGGCTTATCGCTTTCTTTCGACTGTTTCAGAGGAACCATGAAACATTGATGGTTTTCAGGCTTCTGTTCATTGCAAGTTTTGCAGAAGAACATTCCGCACACATGTTTACAGGCGTCTTTCCTGTTGACCTGTTTCAAACATGTTTTACATGTTTGAAGCATGTCACACAAACGCGTCTGCTGTCCGTGCGAACCAATCGCTTAATGCCGAACAAAGTATGCGTTACCTTGAATGAAACGCAGACAATCTTCGCAGCGTATATTTTCGGCAACGGGCTCACATGGCGGACTGTTCTTGCAGCACCTGCACTTTTGCCTACACGGATGGCCGGTTATCCTATTGTATGCGGTTCCGCACGGTACGCAGAAAAACGCAGATCCCGCTGCTGGCGCTATATTTAAAATTAATCCATAATGGCGTTCGCGACGATCGTGTAGCAAATAAATAGTGTGCACAACATCGTGTACGCACTCAAGTACGCTATTCGTACCGTCAAATAGTGCAGGTTTATTGCTTCTGAACGACTCGAGGTCGAAGATTAATAAAGCTATTTCCTCGGGAGTGAGCACGCGTTGAAATGCCTGCAGCTCTGGCATACCGCAGCCCGCTGGCGGAATCTCGATACCGGCATCAGCGACTAGCTCTAAGGCCGAGTCTTTCTGAAGCCCGCGATCTCGCTGCGTACATACGTTTTTCCAGCGCTGCTGGAGTATTCCCTGCCGCACATGGCCACGCTGCGCGAAAACGACTCCGGCCACGATGCCCCGCGGAAGACAGAGGCTGTCTCTATTCTCGAATCGAATTACCGATTCCTTCGCCCAAAAATCAACCCCATTAACTTTTTTTACGCGCCCGGCTCCTATCGGCATTGACACTATTGTAACGGTTACTTTTTGGAGGCTTACAGCTCTTTGCTCCAAAAGGTTCGTTATTGTGAGTTTTTGGCTCACGTAGATGTGAGGGCAGGTGCTGAAAATAAGAAATCTGTTCGTTGATTCGAAGTGTCAACGTAAATTGAGTTTTTATTAAACAGATGTTGTTGATACAAAGAATAGAATGATTTGAAGTTAATTATTGGTTTGCTGCTTCGTTTAATTCTTTTATTATTAGTGTGCGAAACAGATCGAAACGTTATTTTATTGCGGGTAGGAGGATTGCGATTCTACTCTACATGATTCTTATTAGATAATGACTAGACGAAAACAGTCGCCGAGGTCTCCCAAGGCAGTCGCCGGCGCTGTCACAGAGTAATAAGTCGTACCAAAAAATGATTCTATTTTCGATAATCGCTATTAGCCACCAACTAGACGAAAGCGGTTGCCGAGGTCTCCCAAGGCGGTTGCCGGCGCTGCCGTGTACTAATAGGTCACCGCAGTACAAGTGATTCTACTGTACTCTCTGAGTTTGATGGATAAACCGAGACGAAAGCAGTCACCGAGGTCTCCCAAGGTAGTTGCCGGCGCTGGTTTTTGATAGGAAGGGTAACACTAGACGAAAGCGGTTGCCGAGGTCTCCCAAGGCGGTTGCCGGCGCTGTGTTTGGAAAGGAATTTTACATTTAAAGATCTGTTCGCTGAAAATAAATGTAATTAATTCGTTGATTAATTGGTGATTAATGGTGAATGGCCGACGTTGGTTCTTCCTTCTCGGATCGGATCGTTGGTGATGGAAATTTGTCCCTTGCTTCTTCTTAACGTCGGGACTCTGTCGAGTAAAGCAACGTTTTACTCGAAAAATGAAAAGGTATTGATTCTTTGCTATCGAGAATTATCGATAAGCAAAATTGAGGACTCAAGATCAAACGTGCCGTAGACGCGCATGAGTTCCTCTCCGTTCAAAAGTTCGGATTGAAGTGAAGTTTGTGCTCGCAATCGGCTCTTATATACTCGGTCGCGAGGCCCTTTTTTCTATCGAATGAAGCACGAAGTACGTCAAACTTCGCTGTCCTTTATTATTACTGCCCGGGGTGTGCCGAAGAAAGCCGTGTGCACAAATGATGCAATACTCTCGGGCAACTCACGATATCGACCGTTGTTATCGATCGACTGTGCGGTCGGTATCTTTACGCGCTGATTTACCGCAAGGTATGATAAATTGCCGATGTAGCGAATAAACGCGAAAAGTGCGAGTGGTAAAAATTTTATACCGTCTCACTATGTTACTCGTTATTACAAATGAGTCATCGACCGAGAAACCGGCGGCACTTTGCGCAATACTACTGATCACAGTAAACAAATTTTCGAACTGAAAATCGGCTATCGGCCGATACGATATCCCGCAAGGTCCTCGTGTGAACGCGTGTGAAGTAAATTCTACACCAACCATATCGGTTGGTTCACTACCGCTCACGATTAGCGTATGTAATTCGCGCATGGCGTCCTCTAGCCATTCCACAAGAGTCGTGTCCGCGGGCGGTTCGCGGATTTTAACCGTCATCACGGTACCCGCCGTCTTAAATCGATCAAAGCAACGCGTGGCTTCTACGCGGTGAATAATTTTCGACTCACCGGAAACATCCAAAGGTGGCAATGGTGGCGGTGCCAGTGGTGGCGATGCTTGTCGCGACGGTCCAGCGATCGGCTCGTCCTCCACGCGAATTGTCGGAGGCTCCGCTGTTGCTGCTGCTACCTCCGCGTGCTGCGATGCTGGTGCTGAGTCGCCGTCGTCGCTAGCAGCGGCGTTTATACGGTGCGCCAGCGGTATACTGTCGTTGTAGTGGCTGTCGTTGCCGTCGTTGTCGTCGTCGTCGTCGTCGTCGTCGTCGTCGTGGTGACACTCCCGGTGGAGCGCACAAATGTGTGGTATGAGTCGAACAAATTCATAAACAACTGGTGTCCCATGGGATTTCTGATTGCTACATGCACTATTATATTGTAGATATGCGACACGCCGGTTCATGCACCGGATTCGTGTTCAACCGCACATGGCAACGATGACGAGGGTTACGGCCAAAAACGTATTTGCCATGACTGTAAAATCCAAATGGAAGTTCCGATCTCCAAATCAAAAGAAGGCAAAGTTCAGACCAGGAACATAAAGACAGCGCCGCCTCAAATATTAGCACCGAAGACAACGGAGATAATTCCCCAAAAAAAACGACGCGCAGCTCGATATCTTCGAGATAAATATCCTAAGGAAGCGTTCTGCTTGAAACCAGATCTTGCAAAAATTCCGCTATTGCGAAACGGAGATGATAATGGGCTCCAATCAATTCGCATGAGAGGAGAAAGTGTCGATTTCATTCACACTTGCGCATTTGATAGCATATTTCAGCGATTCTTGACTGTGGCGTTTGATTCGGAGCATTTTCTGAGAACTGTCAAAGCGAACTCTAAAAAACATAGTTTTTTTGAACTACTAGACCAGGTGCACACGGCTGGCATCGCAGCTTGAACTTATCGCCTTCGAGGTGAATTGTTGTATTCGATGTTCCAAAAAAAGGGCACCGACGACCTCAAATGCTACGTCGTAGATTGTGAGACAACGGGGCCGGATATGTGCCGAAAGCTGTTAGCTTCTGCGCCCAGTTTCGTCCAAAGAACGATGTGCGGTGGGGGATGTTCAGACTAGTCCAAAAATTTAGCGCTTCTTCCGATTAAGGACACATCTTTACAAGCGTTGGATTACGCGACTGCAATCGACGCCGAACTAGCATTGGCAGCAACCCAATGTCCGAAGGCAGGCTGCTTACACATGATCAACTATCACATCACCGGGGCAGGTTTATTATTGGATAATATAAATGAAGACAGTACACAAGATCAAGGTCAATTCGTTAAAATCGATTTATAAAACTATATAAATAACCATTCTGCAGGAGAGTTTGTCGTGTTTGAGGTCGTCGCGGATTTCGACCCGTCGGTGGAACCATTCCGAGAAGCGATCATGCCACTGCATGCTATTCCAAAAACTTTGAAGTTAGCACAGATGGAGCAGTCATTTAAGTTGAGACGATTGGTTCACTGGAAGCCACCGGCAATAGCGACGAGAAAATCTACAGGCTCGAATGCATTAGGGCATTATACTGCCCTTTGCTGTCGAAACGGAGTGTGGACAGAAGTGGACAACAAGATGGTGAAAGAGCGAGCAGAAAAGTACTGGGTCATACCTCACGTATGACCAAAACCATACCAAAACAAAAAATCCACGAATTCACATTTGAGTTAAAACAAGCTGAAACTATAATAATAATAATATACACACGTGTGTAAACTATGTAAAATTTACTTAAATATAACATCAAACAAGTTTTATCTATTCCGGCTGTGTTTTTACTCACAGAATAAATGATTTCTTATTGCACATTTCTCTTTAACATCCCGCACGTGCGCGCTGTTCTAAATGTAAAGTTTTTGAGAGACGCGGTAGCGTCTCGGCGCCAAGTAGTTTAAAGTAAGAAGCCCGCACGCAAGCTCGGGCGTGTCGAGCGCTACCGTATCTTTATACGTCCACATCGTGCACCCCAAAGTTTGATAGTTTTTTTTTTCGTAATAACGAAACATTGGATCAAAATTTCAATTGAACTTTCATCACATAAATCGAATACAAACTTGAAAATAAGCCCAGATTCAACCCGATCGATTTACGCAATAATGAGTTATCGTGATGTCGCCCGAAAAACCCATATTTTCATCACTAACATTCATTCGTACTCTAGCCTCCACTCCACCTTGTTCAATGTCCCGCCTGCCTGTGAATTCTGGAAAAAAAAGGGAAATCTTCCCAACATTACTTTCTTTTCAAAAATGTAAAAAACGTTGCCAATTCGATTAAGGGGGCTGAGTCACCTAAAAAGTAGAATGTTCATTATTTTTTTTTCTGTCTAAAAAAAATAAAAAATAAAAATTCGATTATATTTTCATAATCTATATATGATTAACTACCTTTTTTAATTTTTTTGAGGTCCCCAAGTTTGTCGAAGCAAAAGCAGAGATGGTCAAACTTTTTTTACTTGTCGTAGGTTTCAGACCGGAGGAGTGAATCAATTTTGACTTTTCATGGCTCATTTTCTTCGCTGGAGTATTAATTATGGAACGAGTGCAGGCATTTTTTTTTTGAAGCTCCTCCGATGAAGCTATCGAAGAAAATGTGGGAAAAAATGTCATTTTCACATGACTGCGATGCTCTTTTTCCACATTGTGTATCGTCTGCTACGAAATTGTCATCTGCTTACAAAGTTTGACAGATAGAATAAAACGAAAAAATATATACTCGCGATTTTTTTTAGTTCTATTTGGTAAATTGTAATTATTTTGGATATTCGATGAATCTTTTTTGTGAGTTTATAACCAATTTTTTCAGTGAACACGTGAAATTTATCATTTTTATTACGAATGTGAATGAAGTATGGTAAAATATTGTGAATGATTTTCGATAAAAATATATTATTTTTGAAATAAAAAACGCAATCATTTGTGAATCTGTGTATGATATTTCGTGTTTTATTTTTCGCAACCGAAGTTTTTTTTTTTAACATGATGAAAAATGGTTTTTTGGCAAATCTAAATAACATAACCTTTGAAGCAAAGCTAGTTATAACCACTTTTTTTGAATTATTTTATAATTAAAAGTAGATTTGTCGGAATGACTCAAAATTTGTTGTGCATAGTGCTTTCGATGCAATGAAATATTGTTGCGAAAGAGAAAAGAATTGGTTTCCAGGATTCTTAATTGGAGCACCGTACGGACATCAGATGTGAGAAAATCATTTTTTTATGGAAAATTGTGATGAAAAAATAGTTAGAGATGTAGGATTGTCTCCAAACTTGCTGTGCATAGTGCTTTTGATAAAACAAAATGATGCTGCAAAGGAGAAAAAAATTCGTTCGTAGAGTTCATTATGATGGAACCGTACGGACATTTGACGGAAGGCAAATGCAAATTGTGACCAATAATTTTTTAGAAAAATACTTAAATGTCTCAGATTGGTTTTAAAAGTGATGTGCATACTTGCAATAATGTAATAAAAAAACCCTCCGAAGGAGAACAAAATTGGTTCGCACCATCCAAAGTTACAGTGTGATACGGACGTCCGAGAAGAAAAATTCAGTGAATAAGCCATTTTTATTCAACCGCAGGGTAAAAAAAATATTTCCAGTCATCGGAGTCACTTCAAATTAACTACACATGAAGTTGGAGGTACACCGAAGAAAATGGTGAAAAACTAAATTTTTTGGAGCATACGCTGCGGAGTAACCCCATCGAAACCTGTGTGAAGAGGCCTCGCAGGTCATTTTAATAGGCACTCTTTGCCTATTGTTATAGTGAGTGCCTAAAAATAGATTTTGTCAAATGGAAGGAAAAAATGTAAAACGAAGAAATATGCCCAAAACTAATTGTTTTCGACGCATATGAGTTCCCCGAGCAAAGTTAGGCGCTATAGTACATAATCGGCGGTTAAATTTCTTTTAAGATCCTTTCGCTTGGATGCACAAATTAAAAGATCTATGCGAGATCATCCAATACTTTACAATATTTTTCGGACCTATATCGAATTTCAAGCGTCGATTACGTACAGCTGCATTTAACTATGCTCGGGGAAAGCATATCCGTCGAAAAAAATTGGTTTTAGGCATATTTCTTCGTTTTTAATTTTTTCCTTCCATTTGACAAAATCGATTTTTTCTTCTTCTTTCATTTACACATAATATGGAATTCTATGTATGGAATTAATCACGTGAGGATACCCCCGGTCGTACGTGACGGCTGGGAAAGGATCTAAAAAGGCGTATGGGATTGAGATTGCATGAGAATTCTCCCGGTTGTACGCTGCGGCTGGGAGAGAATCTGGAAAAGCGTATGGGATTGATTGCACGAGGATTCCCCCGGTCCACTGAAGCTATGGGAAAAGGTCTGGGAAACCATCCAGCCGGGTCCCAAAACCCAGATGACTGCCCATAGTGTTTCCCAGATTCAATCCCAAACAAACCCCAGCCTCTCGCCCATCGTCCTCACAGAGTCAATCCCATACTAATGTTTTCTACGCGGGTGAGGCATCCATTAGGCAAAACGCATCTCGCGAGCGTACAAGACGAAGACGTAGCTCAACGCCATTAAGTAAAAACTTCTCCTGGTTGAATATATCGGAATGTAAATATCCAATAAGGTCGACGGACTTGCCGTTTGCCATAAATGCTTGTCGCGCCGCTAGACCCTTATTCTTTTGCACGGGTGCATCAGCTTCGGCAGCCGCAGGCGTGGTGGAAACTGGCGCGGCATCGAATTCTGGAGATGTATCGTCAATCCACATGCTGGCGGCTAGTTGGTTTGCTTTCGTTGAAGATTTGTAGTTTAGCAGTGTTTATATATATGTTCGATATGCGTACGCGTTGTTCGACGGTGACACAAGTTTTTGATTGAATGAGACGTCCAACTGGTTGAATAATGAGTGTAACAAATTGTTCGCGGGTGCTACTCTGTCGTGTTCACCCATTTCACCACTCCTGGCCTGTAGTTTAACCCGCAAACTAAGCATAGTATGTGCTAGATCAATGTATTCATCGCCGTGGCCTGGTACAACAAATTCAATGGGAGCTTCATCGGTAAGCGATGAGATAGGTTTGTAATGAAGACCTTGCAAGGCTTCTATACTTATCTGAGTTGGCGGTAGAGCGAATAAATCCAGTTCGGCCTTTAGACATTCACAAGAGTGTGCATGTAGGAACGACATTTTACAATTTGTTAATAATTATCCAAATATGTCGGTAACCGTGCGTGTTTTACGCTTCGCAATTTCTCGATTTTTAGTCTTGCTGCCCGATGTTTTCTTCGATTTTTTTCCTTTTTTATTGCGTTTAACAGGCAAAATTTTCTTCTTCTTTTTCTTCGTAGATTTTTTAGCCTTACGGGCCTTAGTATATTTCAAAGCTTTAAGAGTTGAAGGACGGATGTGCGAGCCGGGGTGGCCAAACAACGAATGATGCTGCGAAGAACGATCGTTTATTTTATATCCCGAGCCCTTCATGAGATTTTCAAATGTTTCTTCAGCCTTTCGTTTAAGATTCCTCCCACTCTCGGTTATACGCGTTCTAAACGACTCTTTGAATGGCATATTATGCGCAACATCATCCAATATATTCCAACCGGTGTGTAAAGCCTCTTTTCCAACGGCACGGGCCCTGCGAGTCAGTAGCGGTAGCGCACGTCGAAATAAACCACTCAAGAAGCTTCCTAGACCATGACCTCTCTGATAAGGGGCACCCATGAACACTCGATCCACCCCACCCCCAACCTGACTTGAGTAGTGATCGATATACCGATCCATAGCGATATATGTCTTTATCGCACACGCTTAAAATGTAATATAACCGTCAACGTTCCGCGCTGAAATGGTACTGGCTTGCCTGTGTCGGTCCTTATATCTATCTCGATCGTACTGAATTCAGTGCGTAATAAGGGTATGTAGAGTGGTGGCGCGAATGTTTTTGTTTGGGTAGAGCCTGTGACGTGATTTTTCGGAATCACCGTCACACAATAAAAGAGCATCGTATTTCTGAGGAAATTCCGATACCTAACGATTTCGTTCCCGTTTTCTGCCTCTCCCAGCGACTTAAAGATACCGTTAAACTCTCGTGAGATATCGATCGAGTCATTTCGGTTCTTTCCGATTTGGTACTCTAGTATTGCAGTTTCATAAATCTTTAACATCTCTCAGTACAATAGTAATTAAACATTTTTGATATAGATTCCGTTACCGTTTTAGCTTCGTTCCGTTAGTCGAAGTCTCGAACTCCCTTGGTGGGGTAAAGTTAGCAAATTAAAGGCCCAAGGGAAAGAGAGACTCGACGAAGTGTCTTGCGAACACGTTAAAGTCCGGTGCGAACCCGGCACCCTACAGCAAAGTGCAATGCGTTGAGATCAGGTGGAGGATTGAGTTACAGGCGAGGACGGAACACCTCGCGCTGCATTAGAGTGAGAAGAGCCTTGTATCTCACGCATTGACTATGGGTAGCGATCGCGAAGACACTTCAAACTACCGCTCTAGTATCGCCTCAATTCGGGAAAGTATCGTAATGGTTGAGAGGGCAGTAGCTCTCGGTCAAGGCTCCCGTAATAATAATGATAACGATCTCGGTACGTTATCGTAGGCAAATCAGTCTACCACGAGCTGCCCTCGAGGCGACTCGGGCTCTCTCTCGCGCTCCCGCTACGCTAGGCGCCGGCCGTCGTATAGTGCGTCTCTCTCCAGTTCGCGCTTCGCGTACGCCGGCCTATCGTTCGCTCTCGGCGAAGTATCGGTGTCTCGCTCGCTCTCACGGGTTCTCGCTACCTGTCAGTGCGATCGAGTATCGTGTGTTTTCGTGCCATCCAGTGTGTGCTATCCTCGGAGTTTTCCGAAAGGAATTCTTCGAGTCGATTACTCGATCGATGCGTAGTGTTTGACGCTCTCGAGTTTTGGTGCAGCTGTGTCAGTTCTCGTGCATCCGTGGATGCAGTTCTCGGTCCTTTTGGATAATTTACGCGCTTTCGGTGAGTCTTTTGATTTATTGGAATTATCGATCTCGTGTCGCGCCCGTCGTCGCTTGTCTCGCTTCGATCACTCGATCAGTTGAGTACTCGCGATGCACGTGCGTAGGATCCCGTGGCTCCAAGCCAATAATAATTATTTTTCACGCGCTATTTTATTGGCGACGGATCGCGACCCTTCTACCCCAACCCGCATCCTGAGCAACCGAGCACTCCGCTACCGTCCGCTCTCGCGGGTATATCGGTGTTTGATTTAGTTAGTGTTTTATCGTTCGTTTTCGTCCTTACGGAGGTCGGGTTATTCCACCGGCCTCCCGATTAGTCCGGTTGTTAACACCGGCGAAACAAAATTAACTGGCGCCCACCGGGACGCCGATGCATCCGCGAGGACGAGCGGCCGAAGGTGACGTTTTCGAATTCGCGCTTAAAGTCCCGCGGCTTTGAGTTTTCGATTTTTGTTTTTTTTGATGTTCCGATGCAATTTCGAGCCTCGCGTAACGATGGAGGAAAAATACGTCACAAGCTATAAGCATAATTTGTGTTATCCACAGGCACGATACGTAGCAGAGGTGTCTGGACATCTCCTGTTATATAGCTTTCGCAAATATCTGTATATACAAATAATTTATAGGGGGACTCATGGATAGGTTTGCCGGATAGTTGGCAAAGAACCTGTATCTATGTATGTCTAGGAGCTCTTCTGGCGGTATAAAGCCTAAAGCTTTGGAGAGTTTAGCGCTAAATGTAACAAATGAGGCAATTCACACTCCTCAGTAGCGCAGCTGTCGGGTATCCAGTTTATACACGCTAGTCCACCAATATTCTCATCGTACTCAACACGAATATGATTTTTAAATACTTCCGTATTATTAATAGTGTCGACTAGGGTCTTGACGGATGCGTAGACTCCTGCGGGGATTTCGACCTTATGAGTTTTTTGCGTCTTAACGGCTACTTGCTTGTTTTCACGGTCACCAGTAGTCTGCCTAGCTACGCGTTTGTTGTTTTTATTGGTAGTACTAGCCACTGCAGCTGTTGATGATGATTTAGGCTGATCTATTTCATGAGTGGTATAGGCTGTAATTCGAGTAGCCGTACGATGCCGACCCTCAGCCGGATTTATATGAAGAAATGTGCGATGAAATTGAATCTCCGTCAGAGCCACGACCCATTCTCCAGACATTTTCAGCGGACTTGGTAGCTGTGTAATGTAGTGGGTCACTGTATTGTCGGGATAGTACCTCATACTACTATTACTTGGCAAGACGAGATAAAACTGATCTCTCATTTTTTATTCACTATATTCGCTGCGGCGATCCAAGAGTTGAATTTTTCTGGATACCCTCTCCAGCTAACAAAGTGTTGTTTATTACGGCCTTTGCCTTTAGTTTTGAGAATTTTCTCGATTACAAACTCTTCAGCATCGGTCTTCTTTACGACGATACTCAATTCTTCTTCGTAGAAAAATCCGTCAATTTCTTCGCCTTGTAGATCAACCAACTCATAAATCGGCGGCTGTCTATTTGTGAGAACCTTGTGAATCTTGAATATTTCTTCGGTCCAGCGGGATTCGTAACCTTTCTCAAACGCTGCTTTCGCTTTAATGATGCGTACAAACTCTCCGACCTTGTATTTAACCCCTTTGTAATATGATTTGTAGCGCTTTTCCATATTCGCGTGTGCTAAAGCTGCAATAGCGGGTTACTGCGGCCGGAGGCATCTTGATCGTAGAGTGTTTTGCATCATTATAGGCCTGTACTATAGATTGTAATACATCCACGTAGCGCCGTGTATTTTTAGGCACTCACTATAACAATAGGCAAAGAGTGCCTATTAAAATGACCATCGAGGCTTCTTCACACAGCTTTCGATGGGGATTCCCCGCAGCGTATGCTCCAAAAAAATTAGTTTTTCAGAATTTACTTCGGTGTACCTCCAACTTCATGCGCAGTTAATTTGAAGTGACTCCGATGACTGGAAATATTTTTTTTAGCCTGCGGTTGAATAAAAATAGCTTTTTCACTGAATTTATCTTCTCGGACGTCCGTATCACAGTGTAACTTTGGATGGTGCGAACCAATTTTGTTCTCCTTCGCAGGACTGTTTTATCACATCATGACTATTGTGCACAAACATTTTGAAACTACTGCGAAGCCTTTAATGAGTTGTTCCAAAATAAAAATTCAATTTTGTTCCGCTAAATGTCCGTACGGTGCTCCAATTATGAAGTCTACGAACCAAATTTTTTCTTTTTCGCAGCATTATTTTATTTTATCGAAAGCACTATGCACAGCAAATTTGAAGACATTCCGACGTCTCTGAACATTTTTTCCAGGCATTTTCCATTTAAAAATCCATTTTCTCCTGTCAAAGGTCCGTACGGCGCTGCAATTTTGAAACCTACGAACGAATTTTTTTCTAATTTTCAGCAATATTTCATTGCATCGAAAACACTATGCACAGCAAATTTGAAGACATTCTAACATTTCTTAATATTTTTATTCTACAATTATTTCTAGTGAGGAATTATTTTAAAGGTTATGTTACTTTAATTTTCCAAAAAACAATTTTTCATCATGTCAGAAAAGAAAATTTGGTTGCGAAAAATAAAACACGAAATATCACACATTGATTTACAAATATTAGCCCTTTTTATTTCGAAAATAATATATTTTGAACGAAACAATTCACAATATTTTACAATACATCATTCACATTCGTAATAAAAATCATAAATTTCACGGGTGCACTGAAAAACTTGGTTATAATTTCACAAAGAAGAATCATCGAATATCCAAAATTATTGCAATTTGCCAAATAAAATTGAAAACAATCGCGACTATTTATTTTTTTTCCGTTCATTCTATCTGTCAAACTTTGGAAGCCGACCACAATTCCATAGCAGACGTGATAAAGTTCGCACACGCCGCGACGTTGATATTTTGTGGCGGGATGATTTGAAATGAAAAAAAAAAAAATCTCAGCTTTTTTTTCATTTTTAATGTAAATTACTTTAAATATTGGGAAACTGCAATTTAATTTTTCCAAATCTCTTTAAAATTTTTTCGAAACAAAAAAAAAATTCAAATTTTATCTCGAATTTTTTCAACCACCCTTCTACTTTCTTTTCAATTGTTTCAATATTTCTATCTTAAAACACACAGGAGGTTCAGGTGAAACGCGCAGCGCGACGTATAAACATATTCGATACGTAGCGCATACCGCGAAGTGTAATCACACTTGGTACGGAGCGCGTAGCGCGACGTGTACCCCCGTGAGTGTCTTAAAAAATGTCCCCTCGGGACACTTTTCGGGGGGTTTGGGGGGCGGAGCCCACCAACAAGGGCCTCTGCGCCCGCAGGGCGCTGAGGTGCTTGTTTTTTCTATTCGTTCGTTTTTTGTCTTTTTTTCATTTCCTTTTTTTTCTGTTTTTTTTTGTATCACTTTTTTTTTATTCTTTTTATTCATTCTTGAAAGATCGTGGTGTATCAATACAAAGTGTATCCGGTTACGAGATTTCAATACGCCAACACAAAATTGATATACTCATGTATGCCGAAATAACTCGCAAAGTCATGCGACAAGAGACGATCCTTGATATATTGAATAACCTTTATTTCATTAGGTGCGAAAAAACAGTTATACGCTCGTAAAGCCTTCCATCCCTATTCTCATTTTTACATTTTGCGAAGTAAAATTTTGTACGATACTCGTGCGAAAAAAGTTTTCTTAACTCGTGTGATTGCAATATTCGCCCTCGGTAAGTGTTGCAAATTCACACTCGTCAGAAAATTTATTTTGCACTTGTATTGTAATGTACTATTATAACCGTCATGGCGACTCGTATCAGATATGGAAAATAAACAATTTAGTTTGTAAACGTTCGTGGTTCGAAAGTAATAATTGGCGAGTATGTAGACGCAACGAACTGACGATCTTAATGGAGATCTACGTAAATTTAGGGCGTAAAAAACAAAGCGATATTCTATATTGTATTCTAGTTATATTTTTATATTACTGTTTTTTAGAAGTTACGAGAAACTATTGTTTTTTAATCTTTGCTGTAGTGATGATAATGCTTCGTAATTTTACACAAATAATTGGAAAAAAGTTGTTATTTGCGTTTGTACAGTTATGAGATTTGATTTACTTTTCAAATGATAATAATTGCGATCCATTTTTCAGGAGTTTGTCGGCACGATGCAATCTATGGACAGCAGGATGCAGTTTCAGATATCGCAGCCGAGAAATTGTACGATAATCGATGATCGGGCTAATACGTACATGTCCGTCATCGAGCAGATAGCCGCACAAATTCTCAGCTAATCATGTGCGTCATGTTGAATAATCGCGCCGATCATTACTCGGTTATAAAGAAGAAATACTGCATACATTTTCCGATTACGACGCAGTGTATATTCGGAAAAAATCGTAATGGCAAGAGTCTCAAAAGTGTGCTACGATATAACTGCGAAGAATTTGTGTTAACTTGAAAAGATGTTAAAAAATGCTTGTGTATTTATCTTTACAGATTATTTTAATGTTCTGCAAATTTATTGTAAAGTATCATTGTTTACATCAAATAGAACTTCCTTAATTTAGATGTACCTTGATTTGCATGAGTTGTCATATAAAAAGTATATAAATAATGTCTTCAAATTTGATTCTTTATTTCCTTTATTTTACAGTAAGGATTATCTCACCAGTCGATTTTTTTTTACGGCTCGAATAATTTTAAATAGGATTTTTTATCTCGTGGTATCGTTCGCAATAATTGATACAAAGAGATTAATTTTATTTAATAAATCAATAAAAAAAAATTAAATGAAAATTAAATTATAAAGAAAAATAATTCGTATTTTTTTATTATGTTAAATTAATTTAATTAATTTTTGAAAAATTTATTTACGATCCCAAGTGAATATGTTTGCAAGTCGCAATAATAAAATATTATATTACAGTAGCATTTGAAATACCGGTATATATGTATATATATATATATATATATATATTTGTTTCGTAAGTAATTTGACGTCTGCAACGAATGATTCGGAGTTCCGAATTTTAGCCGATAGAATAAAACTGAAAAAAAATGTATTATTTAATTGGATTAGGTGAATCGTAAATTGACTGGATTTAGTGCGAATGAATATTTTCGTGAATTAAGGTGCAAGCTTTTCCGTACCAACGTGATATTTAGACTTTTGATTACAAATGTGAATAATATATCGTAAATTATGGAGACTAATTTCCGTGAAAAAATATTATTTATACAATAATAAAAGAAAATATTTGTGTATATATTGTAACGGGGTTGTCGTCGGAAACTTATATTCGGGGGGGGGGGGGGCGATGGGAAAATCAAATAGTCGTAGGCGGCGAGGGGGTAATTAACAAAAGAAATAGAATTTTATTATAATCTCGGAAAAGAATATAAATGATCGCGAATAAATCGAATACAAGAAACTAAAGCAAATAATTGACCAGAATAACGCAAAATAAATCGTAACAATAATCGCAACTAAATAATACGTGAACTAAAAATAATGATAAACTAAACGGGAAAATAATAATGACTCAAAAGATAATAATTGCGGCAAGGGGATGATCGGGGAACAATAATAAAAGATTTTACGGTGGTTGCCACGAGGCGATCCGCGAGGCGTACGCGAGTCGTGGCAAGAGAATATGTCGACGGGAGCTGTCTAATATTCTCGGCAAAGGGACGACGGGTCCTCGGAAAAACTACAGCGGAGATCGCGGGGAAATTGCTGACAAAAATAACTCAAAACTTCGGGAAAACTATTAAAATACTACTTTTGGGCGCCAGTTACCTTTTACGGGGTAACGCCGTTATGCGATTCGACATGAGTCGAACAATATTCAATTTTACACGAAGTACGGAATGGCCGGCAGACTCAAAGGGACAGCAGAGGGCTCAGGGGAGGGTCAACCGATCTGTGGGCTCGCAATTTAATGCCTTCGGCCTTTAAACGAATTTTCAGGGACTACCGGGTAATATACGGGGAGGGGGGGGGGGGGGGAGTACACGATCAAACGCACTTACTATAATATCGCACGCAAAATACTGTCGTACGCCACTCACCACGTGCACGAGTCCTCGCCGGCAAATGGCGATACTGGAAAAATATACGATAAATTACCGAAGTGACTACCGGTCACTTCACTGACTCTACTGCAGGGACAATATCGGGGGAGATTCGGGGGAAATAATCACGCGGGAGGGAAAAACTATTACTCGCGGGTATCACACACTCGGTACAATAATTCGCACGATCCTCGAACAATGGCGGAGACGGGGAGGATCGCCGACACACGTGCTTACTCTATAACGGCTCGAACGAGGCTGAGGTAATGCTCTTCTTCTTTTCGGAAGTCTTCTCCGGCATCAGCGCGACGGAAGGCGGTGGTGAGAGAGAGAAGAACGGTACTCGACGTCGGTCGATAATTCGCTCGATCGACGGACGAGGTGTCAGATGGCGGCAGCGATATTGATTTATCGTCGCTCAGGGCATTGAGCGACGATCGAGAGCGGCAGAGCGGCGGTGGTCAGTGAGAGAGACGACGGGACGGCAACGTTGGATATTCGGACAGCGACGAATCCTTTTGTCGTCGAGCGAATATCTTCCTTCGCTGTTTCCCGCTCTCTCTCTCTCTGTCTCGTTCGTTGTCTCGGCATTTCGGGTCTCTCTCGGTGTCTTGCTGAGCGTTACCTTACCTATGCGCGGGGATACATGGGGGGAGGGGGGGGGGGGGCTACTATAACGCGCGCTTCTGTTAAAGGGGCTCCGTGGTGAGCGGAGCCTCGATTCGAGTTCGCGAAAAACAACTGTGCGAATTTACTTCGTTACAATATATATGATAATTGGTATTTTATTTTGTGTCAGTGATGGTTTTCGTAAAATATAATAGGATATTATGTATTGAAAGAAATAAAAAATGACATAACCTATATTGTAATAGCTAATTGCAAATAAAATTTTATAATATAAAATAAATAAAAAAATACACATGTCGGAATGACTTCAAACTTGTTGTACATAGTTCTAATTATGGAGTGAAACGATGCAGCGAAAAAAAAAATTAGTTAGTAGGATTTCTAATTAGAGTACAGTACGTACATCCGACGTGAGAAAATGATTTTTTTAATGGAAAATAGTCAACAAAAAATAGTTAGAGATGTCGGAATGACTTCAAATTTGGTGTGCATAATGTTTTTAATGAAATGAAATAGTGCTGCGAAGGAGAAAAAAATTGGTTCGTAGAGTTCATTATTACAGTACCGTACGGATATTTGACGGAAGATAAAGAAATATTTTGAGCAATAATTTTTTTTAAACATACTTAATAGTCTCAGAGTGGCTCTAAAACTAATGTGCATACTTACAATAATGTAATAATAAAGCACTGCGAAAAAGAACAAAATTGGTTCGCACAGTCTAAAGTTACAGCGCCGTACGGACGTCCGAGGTGATAAATACTGCGAAAAAGCTATTTCTAGTGAACCGCAAGCTAAAAAAAATATTTCCAGGTATCGGAGTGACTTAAAATTGACTATGCATGATGTTGGAGGTACGTCAAAGTAAATGCTAGAAAATTAAATTTTTTGGAGTATGCGTTGCGGAGTAACCCCACTGACAGAGGTCGGAAGAGCAATGGATGGTCATTTTAATAGGCACTCTTTGCCTATTTTTAAGTGAGTGCCTAAAAAGGGAATCTACATTACCTTATGTATGGAAGTTAACCCTGCCCATCGACATAGTTTCGGTATTTTAACACCGAACAACGTCGCGTAATATTCCTGAATATGTGGGTCACGCGATTGAGAGTCAGAACATCCCTCGTACAATTCAATCATTCGTCATCATAAAGAAATAATTTCTCCATCAACAATTCTAAAATACGTTTCATACCCCCACACGCTTTTTAACATTTAACGAACAACGATAAAAACGATCGATGAAATTTCGGCAGCTACTTAATATAAAAAAAAAAACTACAGTATGAATTGAATCAAAGATAATAAAATTGTCCAGGATATTAGGGAAAGTAATCAATACGATTTGTCGACAAACGCGATTAATATATAAATTCGAAATCGACAATATTCAAAATCATAGGAATAATATTCGGTATAGCTTAGTCATAAAATACAGTCAATACACCAAAAATAAATTATAACTGAACAGAGACCAGGTCGTAAATTTGTGCGAAGCCATAGAATTTGATACGAATAAAGGGGCCACTAACTTCGTAAAGTGCGCTCTAGTTGCAACTAATATAATATACGACTGTTGAAGAAAAATAAAAAAATTGCCCGAAATTCAAAAGATAACAAACTAGTAAGACCGAAAAATCACGTTGCCAGGCTAAACATTTAAGGAAAGACGGTCGTAAAATTTTACGACCCACCGAAACTGAATTGCGGTAGGACGTAGAATGGATGACAAGTGTGCCTCAACGGTGACACATGAGGGGCGAGCGGTTCGACCCCCCGAAAGAGAAGATGCAGTCCATTTTAAAATACTAATGCACCGCGCGCAAAGAAATGACTCCCTACGATAGGGAGAATAAAAAAAATAACATTTTAATTACATCAACATTTTAAGGAAGATTTTCTCTATAAAATATCATTATTATTTTTCCGATTATGCTTACCGTTAAAGCGGAAATTAAGAACAAAAATTTATTCCATGGATTGCGTTTTCTCGATTTATGGTAGGAAAATTATGAACCGATAATTATATCAAATTAATCAGGAATATTCCACGAATCTAACGCTGTTATTATTTTTCCGAAATTATATACCGTTTGTGGGAAATTTATAAAACAAGTAGCACCAAAATATTTGGAGCGAAAAACGTACACCGCGTAAAGGAAATCGGTTTCCCCTCGATTTATAATGCAAAATATCGAACCGCGGTTTATACCAAAATGTTCGGGAATAATCCACCTTTAACATGGAATTATTACTTTTCCGATATCACTTAACGTATGATCAGGACACGCCGCGAAAGACAGAAATTAAGCTAGAAAAGGCAGGCGGTAAAGATAAAGGGGCCCGTGCAGAGGAACGAGTTGCGTAAGCCAAGTCGCATAATTTCAAGGCTAGTTCACGACGATAGAGGAAGATCATCAGGTACACCGAAAGAGGGGAATTTTACAGCTCGCCCGGGCAAACAGAACATTAGTTCTGGAATAATCCATATAAGGAAATAGGATGATCGGACGGCACTGTTACCAGGCACTTGCAATAGCTGGTGCACGGCTCCCAAAGAGGGGGGCAAAGCCCCAAGAAATCGGCCCGGTTATGCTACCAATACCTCGAAATATTATGAAACGTTTTGCCAAATAATAAAATAATTTGTACAAGAGCCGAGATATAGTTTCAACTTTCAGGCATATAATATTTTGACACCCAATACTTGAATTATTATAATATTATAAAATGATTGCTGATAAAATGATACACATTTCTCGACTCTTATTATCAGTTTACGGATACGTATACGTATAAGAGAAGCTTACGAACAGTAACAATATATCTTCTCCTATACGTTAACAATATCGTATATTAATTATATTAAATATTTAGTTATGAATCATTAATATTAAGTTTTACAAATAAGTCAGGCAAATAACTAAGCATAAGAAACTGAAATTCAATGGAAAATGGATACATCCACAATTATTTAACAATAAGAGAAATCAGCAAATCCAAGAATTTCGACCAGGCCGAGAGGAGAGTAACGAGGAGCGAGATTACTCATCAGGGGAGTACGCTCCAGGCAAAGATTAGGGAGGGACTTCCTTCCCCCTCTGGATTCATTTCCTAGCATATAAGAAGCCGCGGAAAAGGGCGCGAGCAGTACAGAGCAGACCAGAAGTAGATTTTTAGTAGTCCGGCCCGTAAGCGACTAGACCAAGTAGAGAGAGACGGAGGCGCGTAAGAGCGAGCGCGGGATCGGTAAATCCAACAAGTAGGTTGATACTCCGGCTAGGCAACGAGAGAGATAGAGTCAGAGACCGCGTTGTTCGTTATTCACGATACTAGAAAAAGATCGCAAGTCCGTTGTGCGACCACAAAGAAATAGAGGAACTCTCCTATTGGAGGATTTTGTCGATAACCCTTTCCATCTCCAAAAATTGTATTCATTTTTTTCATGCAACCAGAGTTTTCTTGGGTTAATTCAGTTCACCGAATTACCATTCTCAAGTCATCTCGTGGAACGAAACCATCCTTCGTTTCACCATCGAATTTTCTTTTACTCGATAGTTGAAAGACAATTTTGTACGAATTTTTATTCCAACGAATCATTTGTACTCTCCGAAAATCACATTCTTGTACTTTCGAATTTGCCTGAATTATTTTCTTTGAATAAATCTCGAATATCCCGGCATATCGCGTGAAATTTGTGTTCAACCAATCCACTACATCGCGAGCAGCATCATCTCAACAAATAACGTAAGTACAATTTAATTCTATTTCCTTGATAAATCTATAAGTAAAAAGTGTGCAGTATCCTCTATTATTCAAACTCCTCGTTAATTCGCCCAGCCGTCGCCAGACATCACCAACACTACTCACCGAATATAATTCAATTATAAAATCATTTCTATAACGCAGTGAAATAAATTCAGTTAATTCAAATCATTTCTATATCGGGGTGAAACAAATCCGTTTAAATCAAATCATTAACGATCATTATTTTAATTACGCAACAGATAAAGAAATTTTATAATACCTCTAAGACAAGTCAACGAATAGCATTCCAAGCCTTATCCTTAGTAAATTTCCTCACGGTTAGACTAAAAAATGGGCAGTTGCGCCGATAATTGATGCCAGGAGTGGTAAAGGAGTGAGAAATCTCTCTTGACCAGCGTGTATTCAATCGTACTCGACGCAACCTCGCGTTAAAATTCAGGTGAAAGAGAAACACCCGCATTTTTGACGTGACATCTGCTTTCGCTTCGACAAACTTGGGAATCTCAAAAAAATTTAAAAAGATAGTTAATCATATATAGATTATGAAAATACAATCGAATTTTTATTTTCTATTTTTTTAGACAGAGAAAAAAATAATGAACAGTCTACTTTTTAGGTGACTCAGCCCCCTTAAAAGTAGTAAAAAAGAAACTTTCATATAAACCAAGTACAATAAAGAAAAAAAACTTCCTTGTAATACGAATAATTATAGATGCATCAAAAGAAAGGATGAGCAAAGCTTTTTTACATCAAGTAGAAAAAAAAAAAGTTTCGGGGAGTATCTATAGCTGATTTAACTGCGTAGAAGGCGCAACAAATTGTTTAATCTACCACCTAATGGGCGAGTGCATAGCCTCTGATTATTGTGTGCCTTCATGATATTTTTTTTAATTCACAAAAACCCGGGACCGCTAGTATCCCATTAAGTTAGCGGTCCTTCGAAAAATTTCCACGGACTGATGTTATGACGTCAAGCTGACAACTCCCAGGAGCTTCTATTTATCTGTAAGGTCGGATGCGCACCAAATGTAAATTTTCAATACGGCATCCGCGAAACTCGTAATTCTTGTGCGAGTTACAATGTTTTCCTAAATTAAATTTCGGGACAGCTGGGTTGATGTTAGGTTAACCGTCCCCTGGAAAAAAATCGGAACCACTAGCTTTACACAAACTGGCGGTCCCAGCAAAACTTTGATTTGACCCTGCATTTGGAAGTGCGATACGAAGACGACTGGGGTAATCCGCACGTTAGAAGAATTTGTATTACAGTACGGAGCGCCAGTCCGCATCATATCCGATCGAGGGACGTGTTTCACCTCAGCAAAATTTAGCGAATTCTGCGAGACACACGGAATTCACCATGTACTCACATCACCCCGTCACCCGCAAGCAAATGGGATGATTGAGCGTGTCAATGCGACGTTACTGCCAGCGATTATGGCAAATCTCGAACGAGAAGACGGAAAAGATTGGGATATTCATCTACGAAATGTCCAGCGCGATCTAAATGCAAGTCATAACCAAACGACCGGCAAAAGTCCGTTCGAACTCCTGTATGGATTTGTACCACGGTACAACGAAGGCACGTTACGCCTATTGACCGATGAAATCGAGAATCGCTATCGAAAGCCCGCACTTCTTCAAGAGGAGGCACGAGGACGCATCGCGGAAGCTCAACGGGCGTATAAATCACGGTTCGACGCAAATCGCGATACACACACAAAATTCAAAGTCGGTGACATTGTATATACAACCGCGCAAGCGGTAGCGACAGGCGAAAGTTCGAAATTTCAGCCGAAAAATCGTGGACCGCTAGTAATTACAGAGACGCTTCCCAGCGATACGTATCGTGTAGCGCAATTACGCGAAAATACGCCCGGACGACACTACGCCTCCACAGCTCACGCGAGTCAACTAAAAATCTGGCGACCGAACGATGCCGAAGAAGAGGAACAATACGAATCCGATGCAAGCGACAGCAACACCGACGAAGAAACGGCTCAACCGAGAGCTAGAGAAAATGACGTTCCTCCGAAGACCGCCGAAAAACCGAGTCAGAAACGACTCGAACCTGCAACGAAGACTCTGAGAAAAGAAAACGAAAACAGAGACACGAAAAATGCGCGACCGCGAAGATTCCGACGAGCACCCGATTACTATGGAGCGTCCCGAAGCGCGAATCTACACAAGTAAATGAAACGAAATTAGTGCGCGCGTCGAAGTCGAAAAAGTGATATAAACAAAAAAAAAAAGAAAGAAAGATGAAAAAGATAGGAGTGTTATGCATAGTGCGCGCGAAATGTATTTACGAGGAGTGATATACAAAAAAAAAAAGAACGAATTCGTGACAGAAACAGTAAAGTTGCGTTATTTATTTGTGTTATACAGAGTGTGCGAATTCGTTGATTTATTTACGTACTTTTGTTTTGGTTGAAAAGAGCATGCGAATCCGCCGAATTACTTACCTTTGTTTTCTTCGTAGTAAAGAGTGTGCGAAGTTATCAAGTTATGTATTTAATTTTTCTTTTGTTATGCGAAAAATGTACGAAATATGTACTTCGTCTTTGATTTTGTTGAGAGTGCTGCGTGTCGAATGCCGTCGCGAGAAACGCATAAGTATATATATATATAAAAAAAAAAAATAAAAATAAATTTTCGCTAGCTTGTCTACGCGTCTCGAGGACGAGCCGAATTAAGGATGGCCGAGTGTTAAACACACGCGCGCGACGGATCCCACGTGATCGGCCGACGTGGCAAGAGGGCTAGAGCGTCCCTTACGCGATCGATCGTTCGATAGACAAGGCTAGTCGGGTCGCGACAACCGTGAGCGATAGGTACGCGAACGGAGAGCGAGATCGAACCTCGGAACGAGAGCGCGAGCGATAGTGGAAAGAGCGAGCGCAAGACGGCCGGGCGTGGAGCGAGCGACATAGGTACGACGAATAATAAAAAAACCCTTCAAACATTCTTACCATTGAAATTCGCGTTCTTTTTATTCGGCTCCGAGCCGATTTCTCCTCCCCCTGTCTTCCTGACAACGAAACCGAGGAACGTAGACGCGGGGAAACGTGCGCGTCTAACAGTTGTGTTATGCATGCGCTTCGAGAAAATTATTTACTTACCGTGGTGCTTGTGATTTGACTTCGCTTTGATTAAAATAATGGACCATTGGCCAAAAAAATACCCGCTAATAAGCTCCAATCCATTCTTGAATTGGAACCTATCGGAGGTTTTTTTTTTTAATCACGTTTTTCACCAATTACGCCATCACCGTTTGGATATTCTTAAAAATGTTGAATGTCGTTCTCCTAACGAAAAATTACATTATTTGTCGTCGCATCTCTAACCTGAAATCATTCGGTTCATCGCACTGTGTCATCCACGACACCCACTTCGATTGAGTAAAAAGGTTAAGAGATCGCGTAATGACAGCAGTGAGCGGACGAACCGACTGTCTCGCTCTGCCGTGAACGTAGACTCTGCCTGTGTGACGGTGTAGTGGTGAATTGAACGTTGCCAGCTCTCCGCATGGCAATATGGAACTTTCCAACGCGCCGAAACGACTTCACCTGATTGGTCGATTTATTCAAATTTACAATGCTTATAATTAAATAAATTTTGCGAATGTCGACAAACGGCTAAGTAACTTTGCTCAGGACACGACAAACTACAATTTGGCAACAGGTGTCGAAAACTTCCTGAATCACCCTGTATATATATATTTTTTTTTCTGTCGTTGCATTATTCCGCGGGCATCCTTTCTTCGGTTCATTGGTTATCTGTTCGTCATTCGAGGGTGAAATATACCGGCTTCCTGTCGGGGAGCGGGGACTGATGTGTGAATGACTGTGTTTTTAATTTTCTCGAGTGTTGGATAGATTCTTGTCTCGGGTGTGATCGTTGTTTCGGGTTCCGGTTTCTCACCAGACTTGAGAAGGATTGACTCTTCCTTGGGAGCAGTTTCTTTGGATTCGAGCCCGTTTTCAGCGAGCTCGGTATAATATATTGTAATTTTCTCGGGAATTTCGCCTTGACGAATTCCGGAGATTCTGATTGCAAAAATGTTAGGAGATTCGAGCTCTGGGTGGCCGAGAACTTCGGGGCGATATCGCGGGGTAATTTCTTAAGGAAAGGCCTCAGATATCAGCTCTCAACATTGTCCGAGGACGGAGACTATCGTTATCATCGGCCGGATGGCCAAGGTTGGAAAGGAAGCGTGGTGAAATACTGGTTTTATCTGAATTTATTGTCGATGGGCTATGGTGTGAGATGGTGTTGATTCCTATTGATAAACTTTATCAGCCGGCGTGAGACTGCCTTTGCAAATCCCTACGCGCGACTATCTATGAATTCGGGAATATCCCGAATTCGCGAGTTAACTACCGACTCGCCTCGGTTAAACGGCGTAAATTCCGGACTATAATTGTTTTGACTCTACATCGCAAATTCAACCGCAGCTCAAGACGAGCCAACGATTGGAGCCTTTCCCGTGCTCAGGGATACTATGAATTTTCGATTAAATAAAAGTTACCTCGTCGCTCAGCGGCGGCAATGCACAAGCAGCGACGAGTATTTTACAAATGCACGTTAGTCGCGTGGCTCGATACCTCTTTGCCTGGGAACCACGTCGCTCAGCGGCTGCGATGCTCGAGTAGTGACGGGTATCGATCGAATTTAGTCTCTCGAGAGGTTCGGTGTTACAAGCGTAATTCGCGAATATTTCTAACTACGCACGATCGAGCGTGCTCTACGCAATTTAATTCCCGTGTTCCAAATTTCGTCTCTAGCTTTGAGTTTAACGCGTGTCAACGCTATCTCTAATAACGACGATCCGCGATTCATACACGAGACTCGAATATTCTTCCGAAACTTCCTCTAAGTACGATCGATGCTTTGACTATGCCTCGAAAGGAGCTGAGTTGTCTCAAGAGTACAAGAAATTCCTTTCTATCAAATCTAACGTTAAAGAGTTGGGCTATCCGTCGACTATAGAAATGACAATGTTTAATTTCAGGGAGAATTGGCTTTTCTCAAGGAGTCTTCGTGATAAGCCAGTGCTTGCTGGGGTTCACTTAGACAAGGAGTGTAGGAAGGTATCGGATGAAAATCTGAGATGCAAGAGATCGAGCGTCGCGTTTCTCGCCCTTTTATACTCGGTTGGAGTCCTGTTATTCGCGTCGCGATCGTATGATCGATGACGTGTGGGTCACGGCTATTCGCGCTTGGGTCTATGTTCGAATCTACTTAAAGGCGATTCTCTCTTAATTTCTACTGCGATTCGCTAATCGGATTTATCGAGGCGTGGCGTTCGCTCTCCCAGTGACCGCGGTCGCTGTATCTTGCGCTTGCCGGACGGTACCATGCCTCGGTCCCCCCGCCGTCGCACTCTCGCTCGGCGCTCTCTCGTCGAGGCCGGCGTTGGTCGCGTTACAATATAGGTCGAGGGGTCTTGTAGATTTCTTCGGTTGTCTCGACGGAGGCATTTTTTTGCTGCCCTGTGGTTCGAGGTAGGGTAGTAGGCATGGACTTGACATTTGGGTTACAGGGTAGGCGCTGAGTGTCCTCTCGGCGTACTATTACTGGGACTTGGTAGCGGTGACCCAATGACTCCATAGGCATCGATGGCTGTAAGTCATAGATTCTCGGGTCGAAACCGAACCGTAGCGGTCCCGGCGAGAATTCCGTTCGGGGTCGTACAGGAGTAGTATTGTACAGCTATAGGGAGACAGGATTTACCCCCACCACGCGGCCACTGGCGCCAACCCCCACCACCGCCGTCTACCCCACCATCTCCCCCACCCCCACTGTCTGGCCCCCACTCCTTCCCCCACCACCTGTGGTCCCCTCCCCACCCCCTAGGGCCCCTTAAGCCACGCCCCTTGAGTTATAGGGAGCCAATGAGAGAGAGGCTGAGAAAATCTCTGGGCCGTGATTGGTCGTCTCATTTTCCCCGAGCCGTGATTGGCCGACTGGAAATTCCCCGAGCTCTTATTGGTCGACTGATTTTCCATGGTGCCCTCTATAAATTTTCATCGTGTTTTCTGTACTAATGTTCTTCTAGTAAACTTGCTGCGTTCGGATTGGTCGTCCAATTTCTCCTGGTGCCCTCTAGGAATTACCGACAGTTTTTTTAATACTAATAATATTCTGCAGTCGGTAAATTAGTTTTCGTCTTTTACTATTCTAATGGTAATACCGTACCGCCAAATAAAAAAAACATTTACAAAATTATTTTTGTTTATTAAATTTTCTTGCATTGACATTTTACAATATTTCATCGTTACAATTTTTTAAAGATCAGTGGTCTTGGGTGGTGGGTCAAGGGTCATAGCAGAGTCGGTTGACGGCAGCGATGTGTCTTGCTTGCGGTCAGACTCGGCCGTTGTCGTAAGCGCCAATACCTTCTCGGGTTGGTCCGGCGGCGCCGTTGACTCTTGTTCCGCGGCCTCCTGTAGACAGTCCGTGCATTCTCTCTGGAGTGGTGGATACCCTTCGAGCTGCATCTTTAGATCCTTGGGTGTCCAATGTTTTTTACAGACTCTGTATGATGCAACCTCGGGGTCCTGTCGAATATGTTGAGGTAGTTTTGCCCACAGGATGTCGATGTATTCACTCCAGTGCCTCAGTAGCAAGGGTTTGGGAATGTATTCGAGCTCCTCCGGGAGTAGTTCCCAGGGATCCTTGCCACAGTCAATGACGAGTATGCCGCTGATGATGTCCATTTTTGTGGTGGGTTGTTGACGTTGCCACGAATCGTTGACAAGTGTGCTTTCTCGTGTGGAGAGGCCGTCTTTTATATCAGCTGATGGTGGTGGTGGGGGACCGTGTGTTGACGATGAAGATGAGATGAAAACTTTTTTTCTTTTCTTTTCTTTTGTTACATTCGTTTATTTACAGGTGGCAACCGAAACAAGCTGTACATGTTTGTATACACCGTGATGTACAGCCATTACCGCTGCCCTTTAAAAGTCTTGTTCGTCGGGTGTTTGAGACGTTTCGTCGTCTTGTATGTTTCACATATCGTAGATTCTTGTAGTAACGTCGCACAATATTATCGTTTTTCACCTTATTAGCCGAGAATAGTTTGCAAAAAGCAGCAAGGTTGTAGCCCCGACACATATAGTCAAGAAACATAACACAATATTCTCCACACACTCGAGACTTGATACACTGTAGGGGCTTGGTGCTCCACTCGTAACTCGCTGTATTTCTTCGCAGTCGATTGCGATGTTGGTTGACAAGTGGAGGCAGTCCGTAACTGTCGAAGAAGATCCCTTGACCATTGTTGTCGACGTATATGGCTACCCAATGAGTTCCTGGCTTCGTATGATCGTCCGTGTTTGCGATGATGGCTGTGGGTCTAGACCAGCGACTCGGGATGCGATCGGCGGGGAAGACTCCTTTCGTCTGTGCCGAGACATGTCGTAGAGCCTCCACCACTTCTAGGCTGTTCATTGCATATGCTTCCTGTGCCGGAGTGGGGGCGACGTCTTCGTGAATGCTGATGCTGATGATGATACTGATGAGCGCTACGGCGGATGGTAGGCGTAGGCTGGCGCTTCGGTGGTGGTGGCGGTGAGAGTTGTTTATTACGGTAAAGGGCAACTATTTCACCCTCCGCAGGTACCGTGGCGTCGCAGGTGTTCGTCGTAGCACTGCTGTCACTGCTCGAAGGTGCCGGGACTATATAGTCTCCCATTGTCGAACCGTGATCTGTATCGCTCGGAATTTCGATATGTATCGCTTTTCTCGGCGTATCGTTTGGCCGATCTCTCCGTTGCACTGCGCCCACTGGTTCTGAGTAAACGGGATTCTCCTTATCCAAAATCTGAGTCCGAAGCCAACGTTTTATTTTTCCCACGTTGTTTAATGCGCACTTCGCTGCATCCTCCTTTGACACACCGTGATAGATGCACCAAGTGTCGTAGTCCGGCATGTTTTTGAAGCTAGGGCCTTCGTAATCTTCCAGGTTGACTATGTCGCGGCCCAGCACGTCACGTAGAATTTTCGCTTTTTGTACGCCTCTCGTATATATACGAAGTGTGTATCGGCACATGGCCTTTAGCGCAGTGTATACTTTTGGCAATGGAGTATCACCGTCAACCCACTCGATACCGTGATGAAAGCACGTTAGACGATTATTGCTCGCGCGCACTTCTTTAGGTAGTTCACCAAAATCGTATGGTGAATCGATAACCCAATGGCCGATATGATCGCCCAGTAGTGTAGTAACGGCGATCTCCTTAGGAAGAAACTCGCCATGCTTGCCGTATAGCGCTTGAATATCAACTATTGCGTCCTTGCTGAAGGCGTGAGACGAAATGGTGTCGAATGCTCGCTCGTAGTCGGTCTTAAATACGTTTCGGCTGTACGTATAGCGCCCTCATCGGGGAATGTGTGATCGTGTGTTATGCATCGGAAGAGGGGATTGGACGCTCAAGCACTAAAATCTGTGATTACTTGACGTGCCGAGTCAATTTCAATAACATTGTCATACTCGGCGTAGACAATACAATTTATTGTAGATGAGAGGGGTTTTGCGAAACGTACTTTGATTCTCACGGTACCGTGTTTCACGAGATTCCAGTGGGTGAAACAATTGGCGGATAGATCAGGCGTCAAGTCAAAAGCGAATAGACAATAACCTTTTGCGTAAGCGCTGCGTGAAATGTCTATACCGTCGTTTTGGAAGTGTATACCTGTGCCCGAAAAAAGGGTGTGGTAACATTCGATCCAAGTTCTGTTGGTGTCGAACTCTGGTTGCAGTGGTTTTCCAGGTATCTATTGACCGTCAACGTAGAGTGATAGAAAATTTATCGAATAATTTTGAAAATTAAAGGGGTTTGACGTTCTATCGCCGTTGAAAGCTTTGTTGCTAACAAAACCGAGTATTATACGCTTTTGTAATTGACCGAGTATTACATTGTCCAGTGTATCGCCCGCGACGCCGCTATGCATGGTAAACGACTTAACCTCCACACGCGTTATAGGATATTTCGCTGTTGTTTTAGACAGCGTCTTCGCATGGGCTATAAGTACTCCTGGGTTGATTTTCGCTCGTCTTATCAGCAGTGTCGTATCGTGAATTAATATCTTGTGTGTGCAATCTTTTGATGGTATTTTCATAAGACAAAAATCGTCTTTTGAGCGTACGAGACGTAGTCGTACTTCCACGCCGTTCAGCAAAAATTTGTCTTGATTGAATACATCACAGTGTAGATGGCCAATCATATCCAAGGTCCGACCTCCTTTGACATAACGGGCTCTCGCGTCTTGGCCATCGTTGCTCGGACTTGCGCCCGGTAGCAACTCGAAACCACCTGGAGTATCGGCATACCACAAAGCCGTAGTGAGATGCGATGCTTTTGCCGCAGGGCCATAGTTCAACAACGTTTCAATGTACGCCCGGTAGGCATAGGCATTATTAGGAGGCGCGACAAGTTTTTGATTAAAAAACACGTCTACCTGATTAAAGAGGCTGTGCAAAAAATTATTTACGGGCGCAACTTTGTACTCTGCGCCACCGCTGGATACCACTTTAAGGCTTACAGCGATCATAGTATGCGAGAGATCCAGGTATTCCTCCCCGTGGCCAGGTATCACAAATTCGACGGGCCCGTCGTCCGACAACGAAGAGACCGGCTTGTAGTGAACCCATTGCGATGATTCTATAGATGTTTGCGTTGGCGGTATTGTGAATAAGTCGAGTTCCGACTTCATACATTCGCACGAGTGTGAGTGTAGAAAGGACATATGTAAGCACTTCCGAAAATATCAACGCGTCGCCTCTTTTTATTTTTTCGAGTCTTCGTCACTTTCCCCGTCTTCGTCCTTCTTTTCTTTCTCCGCGATGTTGCACTAGTGGCGCTTCTCTTTTTTCCCCTCTTCGTCTTCTTGTTCCTCGTGGTGGAAGATCTCTTTCTCGTGGAGGTGCGCCGAGTTGCGCGTCCAATCAGCGACTGCATCGTTCTCGCGGCGATCGCACTATTATAGCCAGATCCCTTCATAGGTAGTGCAATTTTCTCGTCGGCTTTTCGTTTCAAATTTTCGCCGGATTCTCTGGCCCGCCGCTTTAGCGACTCCTTGAATGGTACATTATTACCGCTTACATCTTCAATAACGTGCAAGCCGGTGCGCAAAGCCTCGCGTCCTATAGCTTTAGCGCCTCTCGTGAGGAGCGGTAGTACACTTCTGAAGAGTCCGCCGAGAAATCGGCCAATCCCATGGCCCCTTTGATAAGGTGCACCCACGAAAACATTGCTCATACGTCCACCGCCGCCGATTTGATTCTCGTAATATGACGCGTAGTGGCTCGCCATTTCGTCTAAGAGACTCGCTTAAAGTGAAGCGTCAGCGTTAACGTTCCGTACTCAAATGTGATTGGCCGTCCCAACTTGTCTCTTATATCTATTTCGATCGTACGAAAGCAATTATTAAGCAGCGGTAAGTAATTTGCCGGCGAAAAATATTTCACCTGTGTCGAGCAATACTTGTACTTTGCTTTATTCAGATTTACTATCCGCAACAGAGCGGCCTGTGTGTCACCAACTGTGTAGGGTATGCACAAATCCGTATAGACAAAGATTTCTTCGGGTAGAGCGCGGGCAATGCAGGCGGGCATCTGACTTTCGCGTTGTATACCACGGGTAAAGCTGACGTACGAATTCCTGGCGCTTTCCCAATCTTTACCCGGCGTTAACTCGAAGCCAAACACGTGACGAAGCTTGTCGCTCATTTGCAAGAAATTCGGCGATTCCTCAATTTCTTTGCCGCACTTTTTACCCTCAATCGCCACGTAACCGCTTGCATTTTTTGCATTAACTAGTCGTATACCGGTCTCGCTTATACCGGGCAGACTATTTATACTTTTCATTAAAGCCTCATGATTGTCGTATACGCCGTACGGTATATGGTTGATTTTTAGGTCTTTTCGGCCACACGTTGTCCACTGAATTTCAGTCTCATCACGCTGGATATGTATCATCGTGCAAGGTATGTGAACTTCCGTTAAACCCACGACCCAATGACCGTTGAGGGTTATTTCACGTGAAAGGTGTGTGGTGAAATTTGTCGTAGTGTTGTTCGGAAAATACTTCATGCTGCTGTTGCTCGGCAGGACGAGAAAAAAATTGTCGTCATTGTACATGTTGGCTGAGCGTATTCACTACGCTAGCCTCCAAGGTCGCGAGCGTTAGACGCCGGAATCCACGAGTTGAATTTCGACGGGTAACCGACCCAGCTGACAAAAAGCTGTTTCTTCGCGCCGCGACCTTTTGTTCGTATTACATGGTCGATTTTGAATTCTTTATTTTCCGCAACACGTTTCTCGTGTACAGGCGTGATTTCTTCCGTATAAAAAAATCCGTCGATTAACTCTCCCTTAAGATCATTTAATTCGTAAACTCGGATACCCTGACGGACCGTAACTTTTGTGATTCGGAAAATCTCTTCACTCCAATTCCGCTCGTAACCCTTCTCGAAGGTGCCTTTTGTTCGACTAATCCTAACGCAATCGCCGCACTTGTATTTAACGTCGGTGAAACGCCTTTTTCTGCGTTGCCTCAACGATGCTCTCGTCATATTCTCGTACGCTACATCAGCATTGTGTAAAGTCACAGCGGCCGGTTGCATCTTAATTGACGAGTGTTTCGCATGGTTGTACGCGTCGACGAGTTGTTGTAGAATGTCAATGTATCGATGAGTATTTCGGTGCGTGAAGTAACGCCACATTCGCTCTTTCAACGTACGATTGAAGCGCTCGACAACTGCTGCTTTTATATCAGGGTTACGCGTAACTCTAAACACAATATTGTTCTCTTTAAGAAAGACTTGCAACTCTTTTCCGACAAACTCCTTGCCTTTATCGGTCTGTAGACAGGTGGGTGACCGTCCGGTGCTTTGTTCAAAAATCCTTTTAAAGGCTTGCGTCACAGAGTGCACTGTTTTGTCTTGTAGCGGTTCGACCCATGCATACTTGCTCAATACATCAATGACTGTGAGCAGGTAGCAGGTATTATCGTTGTAACTCTCTAACGAGCGTAAATCGATGAGATCAGCCTCCCAAACGTCGTCTATGTTGTCAACACTGTAGTGAAGTCTTGGGAAAAGCTGCTTGACGGGCTTGTGAATGGTGTACGCGTCTTGTTGGGTCAACCAGTCATAAACAGCGGCTACTTCAGTTTTTTTATCTGTCAGTCGTCTTGCACCGGCGTAACCAGCGGGGTGCGAAGGGTCGTAATACACTTTTCCGTACTGCATCTCTCTCTCTCTCTCTCTCTCCCTCTCTCTCTCTGACGGTTATGCTGCAGCAGACATTGGACTATTCATAGTTTTAGCCAGTGTGCAAACCCTCGTGGTATTTGAACGGCCTCGTCTGAACGTGGTGTCGTCGTAATGTTCGACCGCTCGGCAGCCTCCGTATCCGCGGCCATACTATCCTTCTTGTTCTTCTTCTTTGACTCGTCCTTTTCACTCTGTTTCGGCGAATAGTCGGAATTTAGCCCACGACGATTGTTGAACGTCTCTTCACGACTAGTTCTAGTTCTAATACCAGCCGCACTTTTACCATCAGACCGTTTTAGTTTTGCAGCTATAGCATTGTCAACGGTTCCTTCTTCTTTTTCGTCCTCGCTGCTGTAATAGGGGCTTTCGTCGTTATCCACGCCTGGATTATTTTGTGTACGCTCAACACCGAATCGCTCCTCTCCCAGTGTCCATAATGCGGTGTTTCCGATAAATTCACGTGGTATAGAGATATCTCGTAGACTCTGAATAAAGCCACGCCGACCCACGGCTTTAAACTCCTTTCTCGATCGTACCGCGTCGTTAATAAGATCGACAATATTTGAATTTGGTACAAGCTTGCCGTCTATAGTCACGCGCCCCTCTTGGTCCCATCTGATGCGCTGTACTGCTCCCGGTGCATTGCGAAGATAAGACACGAGAGCTTTAGCTTTATGTCGAAACTTTTGCGGCACGCTGTCTATGATTATCGTATCATCGAACGTTCCATTTGGCGTCTGTTGTTCACGAGACATGGCAGAGTCGCTCCAGGTAACGCCGGATCTATTCGGCCTTTTCGTACTTCGAGCAAAAATAAATACCTCTGCAACACCTGTAGATATTGTTTCCACTTTTCCGAGTCATCGCGATACTTTTTTGAGTGTAAAATTCCCGAAAGCTCCTCGTCGAGTCGCGATATAGCATCACCTGGCGTCTGTACACTTGGTGGACCGACAGACGGCGCACGAATTGCTCCGCCGCCGCCGCCGCCTCCGATCATCGGGTCTTTCCATATCCCCGCCTCTTCAGCCGGTACTAAAATCAGTTTCTTCGCGTGTTCCATTAGATCTCGCACGTTTAAATTAAGAGTCAGTACTTCCGCCACCGCTGCCGGTAAACAGTCTACTGACCAAACTCGTGATAATCGGTGCCAATAAAAGCGGCAAAAATGCTCCACAGCCTTTCTGCATGATGAGACGTTTTTTCGCTCTCCAGTTGAATTTTCGTCGTTTACGAGCGGTGCCGTTGGCTTTACTCCGGCCGCCACCGCCGCTCTGTCTTACTGCGGACCACGGCGCTAGTTGTCGCAACACCTTTTTATATCTTTTAAGACGATTTTTCACACCGTTTTTAAGCGTTACTACGCCGTGTAAGACGTTCAGTGCGCATTCGCATATACACTTGACCAGCGATTCATCGGCCGTGCGTAGCAGCGCTCTTTGCTGCTCTTTACTAGCATGACAGAGGGCGTTCAGAAAAGCGGCGTGCCGTTTATCGATCGGTGATCGCACAGAACACGCTGTTCTCTTCCTCTTCTTCTTTACCGTCATCTTCCCCATTGTCGCCCTCCGCGCCGAAATGTTTGCGTAACCGACACTCGAGCGTTACTGATGTCTTTGCTGTTCCGCCATTTGACTAAATACGCGCCCATCCACCGGTCATTTCCATTGACGAAAGCCACGCTTGTTTTTCGATATATATACATGCATTTGTGGATCGTCGGGAAATATATTGGTGCGGCATCGACACATATCAGGCGTCGATTGCTTTAGATCCAACAGTAGATATCCATGCGGCTGCGCAGTCGCATCGTGATAGGCTTCCGTTAAAAAGCGTGGATCCTCGGGATAAACTTGTTTCGCAAGATGCTGAATTTGCGCCCGATTTCGAGGATTTTTAAAAATAACAATATAATTCGCATTCAGCGAAATATCGGGTTGCCCGTGTCCCTGATGAAAAATATTTTGCGTTATGAAAATAACGCTGATATTTTTATGATGACTGCCTTTCGTGAAGAGATCTACTATCGTATTGTTTGACGATTCCCTCATCAAATCATCGATAATAACCAATTTCTTACAGTCGTTATCTTGCGAATAATCCTGCGGCTGTGGTAGTCCTTCGTGAAATTCGATTTTAATATTAGCGCTCGTTGAATCCTCATACGACGAATTCTTGAACAGAGCGGCAGTATCGGCATCGAGATTATCGCCGTAGTAAAATATAATACGGCCGAACGTTGCATCGCTCATAGCCGCTAGATGGCGCAAGAATCTTCGCACGAAAACTGTCTTACCACAGCCTGTTGGCCCACAAATTAGTGAAGTCCACGGATGTTTCCATTGTACGTCCATTTTACATTTTTTTTTCTTTTACTCACGTTTCACCGACGCAGCCAAAACTCTCACTGAAAACACTTATAAATATACTCGTTTTTACGCGACTATAAGCTTAACACGGCGGCGGCGGCGGCGGCGGCGCGGAGGACACATGTCGCGGACAAGCTAACTCGACGTGTGCGCGGCGGTGGTCCAGCTAGTACGGAGAGCCGTTCGCTCGCAACATCAGCTTATGAGCGGGCGAGCGCACGCGCGCGCGTGTCGATCAGCTTTTATACCGAGGCCACATGTGCTCGATCAGCTCTTATACCGCGGCCACATGTGCTCTATAAGCTTATATCGCGCATGTGGCGCCTCCTAGCTTAAAATGAAGAAAATTCTCAACACTGACTAAGAATATGTTTCAATTTTTTATTTTTTTAATCATTTTTAACGAAGAGTCATGGTGAAACGTTTATTGCATATATATATATATATATATAAATAGAATTTTCATTCCGTTTTTTATTTTTCATGAAAATCGCGTTGACTATCTGCGAATTGAAATAACCTTTTTCTTTTATATATATTTGTATTCGTATAACTATATCGAATATTTACAAAACATTTTTATCAATTACCGCTATTATTCGTTGTAGTTGTCGAAGGTTATCGCTAATTAAAATATAAACATTACATAACATTACACGCATGAAAGTTTTTAAGATTATCCTATGTATTGTGAGGAGATTTTCCCGACTCCATCACCCTATGGCCCCGATAACCCCGTCCTCACCGCCGGGCGGTTCAAACTCGAACCCACGACGAGATAACAGAACCTTCGCACCTCGGGGTGCCCGGGCGCCAGGTACTACGTACCGCCGATCAACGATCGGCTTTACTTTGAACCCCGAGATGCGAAGGAGGGCCCCGACGTTGAGGAAAGGCGTACGGCAATCGAGATTCGGCTAACTCAGCCCGCCTGGGAGAATAGTAGAGGGGGGTGGACGGGGAGAGTAACGAAACGACGAAATTGAGTTGAATGTGTAATCTATTAAGAGAAGGTAGAAATTCGGAGCGAACAAAAAACAAAAAAAAAAAAATACATAGTAGTAGCAAGATAGTGGTCGGTACTCAAACGGAAATTTCGTAGACTCAACAGCGAATAGATGAACGCGGGTAGGTAAGATAGTGATAGGTACTCGCAACGGAAATTTCGTAGACTCAACAGCGAGTAGATGAACGCGGGTAGGTAAGATAGTGATAGGTACTCGCAACGGAAATTTATCGTAGACTCACCAGCGAGTAGATAAACGCGGGTAGGTAAGATAGTGATAGGTACTCGCAACAGAAATTGTGTCGTGCTCGCCAGCGAGTAGATAAACGCGGGTAGGTAGTATAAATAGGCAGGTAACATTACAAAATACTTCAGTAGAAAAAGTTCAGCGGCGAGTTAGCACCATAAGGGTGAAAACCGAGTAGGTAGTAGAGTTAGATAAATAGGCAAATAAGGTAACGGTAGATAATATGGTGAACGAAATATGCCATGACTCGCAACGAAGTAGATAGCGCCGGTAGGTAGTACGAGTAGGTAGGTAGTAAGGGCTAATTAGGTAGAGAACTTCGTTGCGATTCACCAAAAGAACATAAACGGCAAAAAATCCCCGCGAAATTGGTAAGTCGGGGACGCCGAAAAATAATAACGCGAATCGTGATTCGCAAAATACGTTGCGACGACCAGAGATAACATAGTGGAAAAATCACGTAATGTACTCACATTTCTTTCACTCTATTCACCCATCCGAAAGATCGCGAACCACCAATAGGTAAAAATAAGAGGAACACAAAAGATAACAAGATAAATGTCGACCAGAGTCGAGCCGATCGGGGTCCTCGCGCGCCAACTAACACACTCGTCGAGCACGAGAAAAATGAAATAATGCGCGAACCGATTCGCCAAATTACTTAACATTCGTTAATTGCCAAACACGCCGAAAGCGCAACAAAAGGAAAAATCCGCGAGGACCCGAATGACTCGCACAGAGACAATAAGGATTCGGGCTCACCCTGCAATAGTGCTCAGCCGAGAGTACACGCTGGAACACGTGCGATCGATTTGCCGGTACGTCCAGAACTAATCACTCGCACCTCTCGGCTGCCCGGTAAGACCCACTGCCTCTCTCCCCCAATTCTCGCGCGATACCCTTATGCGCCGCGTGCAAAAGAATTCCTGGAAGTCTGTGATGACGCACGAGTCGTACAATAGGTAATCTCCTTTTCTCGCATACACGCGCGCAGACAAAGGGACAACGATACTTTGCGAGGATAACCATGAAGCGCCAAATACTTTGTCGCGCGCGAAGTACGGTCAGGGCTTTAAGTACACGAAATTAAATTTTGAGAATTTTCGAGAATCTTTCTCGAAGGACCCGATAATGGTTGACTACAGCGGGGGGAGACCTCCCTCGTGAGTATGAATCCTTTTTCTCTCTCACGGTGGGTCCACACGGTACGAAATTTCACTGCACCCCGATGCACTCTTCCCACTCGAGCCCCATTAGCAAGATGCCGCTCTTCACGGACCGCGAGACTCTAAATTCTCGGAGGGATGATTCAGCTCCAGGCTGATAAGTCGGGAGTTAATAGGCGGCTCAGTATCTCGGCCATTGTACCACAAAAACTCCGGCATCCATTTAATACGAATACTGGTAATCGGTAAACGTTCGCCAACTCTTGAAACTCCCTTTCGAATTCGCACGAATCAACAGTAACTGTAACGCGCGCGACTCGCAACGATACGCGGCATAGCATGCCCGCAATCTTGAAAGATAGATAACTTTCTGAGCCTACTGTCCCCCCACTGTCTCTGTGCTCTGGCGCGCGCTAATAGGTAAACACCTCGCAGCAGGCGAGAAAAGAAAAATACAAGAAAGAGAACGTTCAATAATAAATCCCATATTAGGCGACGGGACAAAATATTTTTCCGAGATAGGTACTGATTTAAGGTAATATTAATATTAGTTTAGAAGTAGAGAAAGGTTTAAGATACGGTACAGGTGAGTTCCGGACGACCGACTCGATGCGCGACGGCAAATGGGTCGTAAAGCCGACCCACTACCCCATGCCTCCTCCGTACGGGTGGCGAGACGGAATGTCACGTCACAGTATATACAATTAAACGCTAATCAACAGACTTATTCATACTTTTACACAAATCTTACAATTATTTTACACAAACGCTATTGAACGTGCGACGGCGACAAAGACAACAATGACGACGGCAACGGTTACGCGCTTACCGAGGGCTAATCTTTGAAGCCAAATGGTAGCGACAATGTATGTGCCACATGACGTCGTTTATGGCAAACTACTCGGCAGGTTTTCGTCATTTCACGAGTTACGACCTCATGGAGAGCCGTCCGCTGAATTGACGCATAATTCAGCTTAATCGTCTCTACATTTGGCCTCGGTAAATCGGCTTTAATCATGTTCCGTATCGAATCAAAGTTAATTTTTTGGGAATTTTGGTAATTTAAGCTCAAACCCTTGACCTTACATTCGGTTTTCGTAACCACTTCGGGGTTCTCGCTATTGACTACCTGATACCCATAGAATTTGGGGCCTCCGGAGACAAACGACTTTATGTAGTCGGTTGGTTTCTTTAACTCGCTGGTCATATCGCCGAGAAAATTACCGAGCGGCGGCACCCATTCACCCGATCGACCTGTGCTGACATAAATCACCGAGTCCGTGTCGTAGTACAATACGCGTCGGTCTAGTCGCTCGAGATAGCTATATAGCTTTAAACGCGCCTGAGCTGTTGTGTACGCCGCAATGACGACACTCGTTTGCGAGGAAGGTATTACCGCCTCGTCTATCGACACCCAGTTAGCGTATAAGACGTCGTCGTTTACCGGAAGTAGCCGATGTACCTCTTTGTCGTTATCCTCCAGAAGCAGTAACAGCTGCTCGCGAGTATTAACGATCGTCGTTTGTGATAAATTATCCCGCTGCCCAAACTTACCCCAAAACGAGTTGAGACAAAGCTTCGCAACGGAACGCAAGCCCGGATTCTTGTTAATCTTTTCCGCCGTTAATTTAATCCCTTCAGCGCGTTCATAGTCCCTGATATACCTTGCCTGCGAGTCGACATCTTTACATTCCGCGGGCCAACCACTCGCTTCCTACTTGATTTTCAGAAACGTATTTATATAATCGACAAAGAGGCCGCCATCATGCGTTTCCGGATTGTATTGAGTCATTTCATAGGCCCAAATAACCGCTATCTGCTGAACTTTATAGCCGACCTCGATTGCTTTTCGAACCTCGTCTATCACCCATGTACCGGTAAATACACGATCGTTCACATCCTCGTGAGGACACGACGTCTGTGTCTTTTCCTCGGCACATGTGCGGCACAACGCAAAGAGTAGTTTATGGTGTATACCCACATATATATATATATGTGTGTATACACTAATTTGGTTGTAAAATAAATTTCGACTCACCCGCTGTAACATCCGATTGACGGTCCATTATTGTGCCGACCTCCATGTCGAGGCTCCTCTCCGCTGCACTTTCTTCCTCGCAAACGTCCATTACCTCATCGCAAGGATCCGACGACGTAATGATTACCGTTTCGGCGGTTGACAATGTATCGCCTACATTGTCACTCTCGGCGACAGCGTCGTCACTATTCTCGTCATCGTCCTCGCTGAGTCGTACCGTAGTCGTCCGCGCCGTCGTCTTCGTCGTCCTCCTCGTCGTCCTCGCTGTCGTCTTCGTCATCCTCCGTGTCATCCGCGCTGTCGTCTTCGTCGTCCTCGCTGGTGAAGCCGTCACTATCGTCCTCGTCGTTGTCTTCCCCGTTGTCCTCGGTGTCACCAGTCGCACCGGTGGTCTCGTCGTCGTCCTCATCGGTTTCCGTATCCGACGCCAACATGTCGAGACCGCATTGAGCGTTCTCACGACTGTTGACGAGATCACGGACGACATGCAGATGGCCGCTGTTCCGCTCTTCAACGATACTCACCGCGATGACGATCGCATCGAGAGAATCGTCAAACGCACGATAATTGTGCAGCCGGCCAATGACTCTCACCGGCAATTGCCTCAAAATACAACGAAACTCTCGTTGAACCTGGTGAAGGGTCATAGCGTTGAGTCGCTTAGCCCAAGGTGCCGTACAACGTCGCGCAATCACGGCATTCCTGAATCGCGCAAAACCAACGGCTTTATGTACAGCCTTGACAAGAACGCGAGCACGGTACGATTCCATTTTTTTAAATTTTTTTAAGTTTGTTGAAAACGATGATACACAACAATAAAACTTCACAATGAAATACGAGGTTACACAGCACACGATTTTTGCACGCCGTTGCACTGGATATATATAAATATATATATATAAAACCTTAAAACCGTAAGAAACGTACGTAAAGACACGTCGCGTAACACGAGAGTATAAAGGATTCACGAAACACCAAATTGTTTGAAGCTTCGCGAATGACTTCTCGACAGAGAATTGTCAAAGATTTGTCTTTCCGAAGCTTTTATAGTTTTTCGCCTACACCCCACCACAATTTCCGGCCTATGAAAATGCGGAAAAACAGAAGACGAAACACTGTCTCTGGTAAACATTACTACGATTTTGGTGGACATTGTCCTCATTGCCTTAAGTCGGCTTATTTTTTTCACCTCTTTTCGTTGTCTCAAGACATTGCGCACCGATGGTGAAAATATAGGCTACCCGCGGCGTAGCTTATTCTATTGACTTTGCGCGCATCCTTGCGCCGAAATACGACGCTCATCTTATACATAAAAACGTTACTACCTGTAACCTACCGCACCGCCGAAAATACGGCTAACATCGTATACATAAAAACAATACTAGCAGCAACTTGTCGCGCCGCCGAAAAGCCATTGAATAGCCGCCTCGAGGACGCTTCGGATTGTTTTCGCCGACACTATGAGTAATAAAACGAAAAAAATTCTGTTCCTCGAAACTCCACTCGAAGGGTTGTGCAAGAACCTAACAGTCATAAAAATACCGATCTGCAGATAGCCGTTTACCACCGACACCCTTTTGAAATAGATCTGGATCTATAGACCGTTACAATACACAGAGCTCGCGTCCATTGTATCTCACTGTCAAAACAATATCGAGGTAACAGTTGGACACGATCTTCGAAGCAAAACTCTTTTTCATCAAACTAAACAATACGGGAACTCGAGACAAATATCGGCTCATCGCAAAGACGCTGCACATTTTTTTTTTAATTTTTTTTTATTTTACGACTTAGAAATTTTAACGGCTGATCTAGATTGATTTTACGACCATGACAGAACGCTACAAAAATCCATAAATTTCAAGGAGAAGGTCAACATGTATCCCGTGTTGTGACCGTCAACTCTTCTTATTTTTATGACTTTTCACGGGCCGCGGATCTCCAACTGTGAGGTCCAGCGATCGATATCGTCGATCTCTGGGATACCAGATTTATAGCTCCGGTGTTTGTTTGTACTCAAAGATCGATATCTTTTCTTTATGTATATCGGCTTTTCTTTCCCATATGCAGGTGTTTTCTTTACGGTATATGCGTCATGATCTTACAACCGGTTCTCCCCCTCTCCTAGAGCATGTGAAATCTTCAGAGATACTAGCGCCGTGGCGCCCCCGGATCGCATATAACCGATGCGATACACCAAACAGCGGCAGTCCGGCCCGTGAGGTCATTAAAGAGATTTGAGTTTAAGCTTTCGAGTTTCTTCTCGTTAATTTTTTGCTAGTCTCAGTGTATTCGTGGACCATTGTTTAAGATGAGTCAAGCTAGTTGTGTTGAAGATCTTCGGAACAGTGATTTACAACCTTCAGCCATGGAACTCGGATTCACGGAAGACGACAAAAAGCGTCTCGAATCGCCACTGATTCTCGGTACAACATATACTCTCAACCAGTCCGAGACAAAAAAAGTGAGCATTGGACTACAACTACGCGCCGATGGAAGTATACGCGCCTATCGTAAAACTTCAGAACAATAGCACGGCCGGTGGTATTGTCTTTGAATCGGAAGCTTGGAACTTGCTGCAAACTCATCTACCGACCATTTCGAAGTACTTTGACGGTAGTCAAAAGATCGCCTGGGGATCGGGTTGGCGCACCCCATCATCCATACGTGTCGGCGACTGTGAAATCGTGTTTACAACAAGTTTCGGTTCAAAATCTGTCGCGTGTGATCGTCGCGTTCAAGAAAACCCCGCGGAGAAGGACGACGACGAGGGATTAGGATCACCGACAAAGAAACGAAGAAAGTATTCGCCGGCCGTTGTGATGCAAAAAACATCTGTTACATCCCCGTAACGTCACCACGCAGCGCCTAGGTACAAGCAACCCTCCTAGCATGCACGCAGGGTTCAAGCGTGGGCCTTGGGGCAGCAGCTAAGGGAAGGGGGATGTTTGGGCCTCGGCTATGCATAAGAGATAAGGAATATCCTCCCCATCCTTCCGGAAAAGTAGGAAGTGGAAGACGGGAAGTTCAGGGCCAATAGGCTACAAGGAAACTTGCCCTCTCCAACCCCTACGCATAGACAAAGATAGTGTACATATTAGTATATAAGACCGAATTTTACACTTAAAAATCACTTCTTGTAACATCTTCAAACTCTCTGGTTCGAGTTCAGTATTGTACAGCTCTTCCAGAATTCACCACAAAATCTAGTAAAAGTAAGTTCAACGAAATCTTCGAATTCTTATTGAGTTGCGCGGACCACCGCGAACTCCTCATCATATCCTTCGAACTCAAGAGTTGCGCGGACCACCGCGAACTCTTCATCAAATCCTTCCAACTCAGTGAGTTGCGCGGACCACCGCGAACTCACATATCCTTCGACAAATCCATCAAGCTGCGCGGACCACCGCGAGCTCAACGGATATTCTTTCCTTCACTCAAACTCAATGAGTTGCGCGGACCACCGCGAACTCTTATCCTCCTAAAAAACATAGTTTGTTGCGCGGACCACCGCGAACTCACTATTCTTCTAAATCCTGGGGTTCGCGTAGTCTGAACAATTAGATTCATTCAATATTTTAAATTCTCTTTTATTCTTGTAGTGGGAAAACGTAAATCGGGTGGTCGAAAGAATTACCTCCGGAAGATTACCGCCGAGTATAGCGGCTATTCAAGGAACCACAAACACGGCTATTTCACAGAAGAATTTATTCAAAATCTTTTCTGTGATAAACCCGAGAATAAATCTAAATATCATTTGATCAAGATCGATTTAGTAATTAAATTTTTACATCCATCGAGGATCCCCGAAAGTGATCCTCGACGAAACATTTACGAGAAGAGACTCGCTTTATGTAGTAACAAATAAACAAACAAATATTTCATTTATAAAATATTATTATTCAAACCAGTCAAACTCCGTTAGCCCGTTTCCCAGACTAATTAGCCTTTGCTAAGGTCAAAAATAGGGCAATTCACTAATGTTACTCGGACGTAACACATCGTTTGACGGCCTTATCGGCTTAATAGTATGCACGGACGAACGTTTCAGACGTCTGCAGCGAAACGTCACACATGTTCAGAAGTGTCTCGACGTACTTTGTGCCGAATTACTGATGTATATCCCGCCGATGGAGACGCCGGAAAAGATAGACAGTTCACGTGTCAAAGATTTGATAAAGAATAATTTCAAGTTATTGAAAGAAGCTGTTAAACGCCGATTGGACCCGTCGTTTATCGAGCTCACGTTTAGCATCGTATTCCTTGAACTGACGGTACTGGGTATCCCTTTCATCGTGAACGAGATGAAAAAATACCTCATGAAGAATAAGAAAAGTGCGAATCAATAATCGCGTAATCGTATACATATCCTTTTGCTGATATGGATATGCTATCAACAGACATCAGACCATGCGTATTTAGCAGTAACTCTACCGATTGGTAGTCAATTACGTCGATCCAGTAGTATTAATTATAGCGTTTCTCATTGTATTCGTTATTATAAGTAGATTTAAGATTATTTCTCGTCGGTCTTCACTTTGCGTCACTTGCCCTTACTTATATGATAATCATGTATGAATAAGTATTTTATGTTTCGTTAACCGTACATTGTAAACTTTCGTTAGTCTGGGAGAATGAGACATGGGAGGGGATGGATTATACAGAACGTCTAAGCTACTGAATAATAATTCGATATACTTAAAACGCCGATTTATTTTTACCTGCTTCGAATTACCATCATAAGGATCCACCTAAAATCCATTTTACAGACTGCAGAATATTTTAGTATTAAAAAGAAGTCGGCAACTCTTAGAGGGCGCCTTGGAAAAATTCTTCGACCAACCAGAACATCGGAAAAATCGGACGTCCAATCAGTATAAAGCGAATGATTGGATTAATACTAGTACATAAAAGACAATGAAAATTTATAGAGGGCACCATGGAAAATCAGTCGACCAATAAGAGCTCGGGGAATTTCCAGTCGGCCAATCACGGCTCGGGGAAAATGAGACGACCAATCACAGTCCAGAGATTTTCCCAGCCTCTCTCTCATTGACTCCCTATAACTCAAGGGGCGTGGCTTAAGGGGCCCTAGGGGGGTGGGGAGGGGACCACAGGTGGTGGAGGAGTGGGGGGCCAGACAGTGGGGTGGGGGGAGAGGGTGGGGGTAGACGGCGGTGGTGGGGGTTGGCGCCAGTGGCCGCGTGGGGGGGGGGGGGGGGTAAATCCTGTCTCCCTATAGCTGTACAATACTACTTACAGATGTATGAGCGGGGTGATACTTCGGAGGCTCGTCGCGATGCAACGGGCTTTTAGGGCCAGCCTCGTCATTGTCGCTGTTGTCGTCTCTATCTGTCTTGGGAGGCCGCCTGCCGAGATGCATCAGTAGATTTGTTACAGAGTCCCAGATGGCGCCGAGGAGATATAGCGACCAACCTTACACAGTATGCAAAGCATAACCGTGCATTACTGTATCAACTATGAGTTTGATTCCTCTGCGTAACATTATAATACCGATCATTCCAGCACTGAATGTGCCGAAAGCGGAGAAATATTCCCAAGATTTTTTCCAAGACCTTTCGATAATTTTGTTTATTGCCTGTTCATCAAATAAACATTATGCGGGAAACATTATGTGGTCACGTACATCATCTAAATCCTTCTGTGTATATATGCCGCTAGTGGCGAGAGTTTGAGGATTTCTATATGTCCATGTGTGTTGCGTGAGTGGTCTGAGCACCGTCGGTGGTGTTGTATGAATCGGTCGAGGCTCGATAGAATACCACTCTATAGAATACCACGATAGAATACCACTCGGATGGCACGAGCCCGTTGCACTGTTACGTCCTGACGTAACGCTCTCTATTTCTTTTACTAATAATAATTTTCGCAACTTATATTGCTGCTTATTTTTCCATACTATTTGCAAACCTGTTCCTTCCAAAATAATTCCTACATTTCACAAAATTCAAACATTATTCATTATCATTAAACTCATAAAAGGAGTGATATTTCTTATCGATCGCTGAACGATATTCCAGGAATGGATCTCCTCTGGAAAATATTTCCAATGAGATCTCAATACTCGTCGTGTGAATTAAAATTTACATGGGTAAAAGATGGAAATAGAATTATTTACCACACGAGATAGATGCGGACAGAGGTTTGAATCCCCCTCGACACACGCACTACCCTCGGTAAAACAGTGAACTCCGCTGCCGACGTCGATACGATCGACCGCAACATCGACCCAAGGAGCATAGATCCAAGCTTTTACCCTGCGGCTAGACCGTTGGAGTTTTCCTAGCCGAATAACCTAACGGGCTTCCATCGTAAAAAAGGGAATCTACATTACCTTATGTATGGAAGTTAACCCTGCCCATCGACATAGTGTCGGTATTTTAACACCGAACAACGTCGCGTAATATTCCTGAATATGTGGGTCACACGATTGAGAGTCAGAACACCCCTCGTACCATTCAATCATTCATCATCATAAAGAAATAATTTCTCCATCAACAATTCTAAAATACGTTTCATATTCCCACACGCTTTTTAACATTTAACGAAAAACGATAAAAATGATCGATGAAATTTCGGCAGGTACTTAATATAAAAACTGTAGTATGAATTGAATCAAAGATAATAAAATTATCCAGGATATTAGGGAAATTAATCAATACGATTTATCGACAAACGCGATTAATATATAAATTCGAAATCGACAATATTCAAAATCATAGGAATAATATTCGGTATAGCTTAGTCATAAAATACAGTCAATACACCAAAAATAAATTATAACTAAACAGAGACCAGATCGTAAATTTGTGTGAAGCCATGGAATATGATACGAATAAAGGGGCCACTAACTTCGTAAAGTGCGCTCTAGTTGCAGCTAATATAATATACGACTGTTGAAGAAAAATAAAAAATTGCCCGAAATTCAAAAGATAACAAACTAGTAAGACCGAAAAATCACGTTACCAGGCTAACCATTTAAGGAAAGATGGTCGTAAAAATTTTACGACCCACCGAAACTGAATTGCGGTAGGACGTAGAATACATGACAAGTGTGCCTCAACGGTGACACATGAGAGGCGAGCGGTTCGACCCCCCGAAAGAGAAGATGCAGTCCATTTTAAAATACTAATGCACCGCGCGCAAAGAAATGACTCCCTACGATAGGGAGAATAAAAAAATAACATTTTAATTACATCAACATTTTAAGGAAGATTTTCTCTATAAAATATCATTATTATTTTTCCGATTATGCTTACCGTTAAAGCGGAAATTAAAAACAAAAATTTATTCCATGGATTGCGTTTTCTCGATTTATGGTAGGAAAATTATGAACCGATAATTATATCAAATTAATCAGGAATATTCCACTAATCTAACGCCGTTATTATTTTTCCGAAATTATATGCCGTTTGTGGGAAATTTATAAAACAAGTAGCAACAAAATATTTGGAGCGAAAAACGTACACCGCGTAAAGGAATTCGGTTTCCCCTCGATTTATAATGCAAAATATCAAACCGCGGTTTATACCAAAATGTTCGGGAATAATCCACTTTTAACATGGAATTATTACTTTTCCGATATCACTTAACGTATGATCAGGACACGCCGCGGAAGACAGACATTAAGCTAGAAAAGGCAGGCGTAAAGATAAAGGGGCCCGTGCAGAGGAACGAGTTGCGTAAGCCAAGTCGCATAATCTCAAGGGTAGTTCACGACGATAGGGGAAGATCATCAGGTACACCGAAAGAGGGGAATTTTACAGCTCGCCCGGGCAAACGGAACATTAGTTCCGGAATATCCATATAAGGAAATAGGATGATCGGACGGCACTGTTACCAGGCACTTGCAATAGCTGGTGCACGGCTCCCAAAGAGGGGGGCAAAGCCCCAAGAAATCGGCCCGGTTATGCTACCAATACCTCGAAATATTATGAAACGTTTTGCCAAATAATAAAATAATTTGTACAAGAGCCGAGATATATTTTCAACTTTCAGGCATATAATATTTTGACACCCAATACTTGAATTATTATAATATTATAAAATGATTGCTGATAAAATGATACACATTTCTCGACTCTTATTATCAGTTTACGGATACGTATACGTATAAGAGAAGCTTACGAACAGTAACAATATATCTTCTCCTATACGTTAACAATATCGTATATTAATTATATTAAATATTTAGTTATGAATCATTAATATTAAGTTTTACAAATAAGTCAGGCAAATAATTAGGCATAAGAAACTGAAATTCAATGGAAAATGGATAAATCCACAATTATTTAACAATAAGAGAAATCAGCAAATCCAAGAAATTCGAACAGGCCGAGAGGAGAGTAACGAGGAGCGAGATTACTCATCAGGGGAGTACGCTCCAGGCAAAGATTAGGGAGGGACTTCCTTCCCCCTCTGGATTCATTTCCTAGCATATAAGAAGCCGCGGAAAAGGGCGCGAGCAGTACAGAGCAGACCAGAAGTAGATTTTTAGTAGTCCGGCCCGTAAGCAACTAGACCAAGTAGAGAGAGACGGAGGCGCGTAAGAGCGAGCGCGGGATCGGTAAATCCAACAAGTAGGCTGATACTCCGGCTAGGCGACGAGAGAGATAGAGTCACACACCGCGTTGTTCGTTATTTACCATACTAGAAAAAGATCGCGAGTCCGTTGTGCGACCACAAAGAAATAGAGGAACTCTCCTATTGGAGGATTCTGTCGATAACCCTTTCCATCTCCAAAAATTGTATTCATTTTTTTCATGCAACCAGAGTTTTCTTGGGTTAATTCAGTTCACCGAATTACCATTCTCAAGTCATCTCGTGGAACGAAACCATCCTTCGTTTCACCATCAAATTTTCTTTTACTCGATAGTTAAAAGACAATTTTGTACGAATTTTTATTCCAACGAATCATTTGTACTCTCCGAAAATCACATTCTTGTACTTTCGAATTTGCCTGAATTATTTTCTTTGAATAAATCTCGAATATCCCGGCATATCGCGTGAAATTTGTGTTCAACCAATCCACTACATCGCGAGCAGCATCATCTCAACAAATAACGTAAGTACAATTTAATTCTATTTCCTTGATAAATCTATAAGTAAAAAGTGTGCAATATTCTCTATTATTCAAATTCCTCATTAATTCGCCCAGTCGTCGCCAGACATCATCAACACTACTCACCGAATATAATTCAATTATAAAATCATTTCTATAACGCAGTAAAATAAATTCAGCTAATTCAAATCATTTCTATATCGCGGTGAAACAAAATCCGTTTAAATCAAATTATCAACGATCGTTATTTTAATTACGCAACGGATAAAGAAATTTTATAATACCTCTAAGACAAGTCAACGAATAGCATTCCAAGCCCTATCCTTAGTAAATTTCCTCACGGTTAGACTAAAAAATGGGCAGTTGCGCCGATAATTGATGCCAGGAGTGGTAAAGGAGTGAGAAATCTCTCTTGACCAGCGTGTATTCAATCGTACTCGACGCAACCTCGCGTTAAAATTCAGGTGAAAGAGAAACACCCGCATTTTTGACGTGACAAATTTTTGGGGGCTCGTCCGGGATCATGGAATGCTTGCTTGTTAAATTGAATTTTTATAACAATCTACGGATAAAATATTAAGCAATTTTTCTGAAACAACAACACACATACACGCACACTCGCATACACAAAAAAAAAAAATGTGGAAAATAAGAAACGATTGTTATTGCAAATGAGAATTAATTCTATAAAGAGAATTCATACAATTATATTCTTGTATTATCGAAGTGCTGCGCTAGTACGAACCGTAACCTTTTATAACCTTGACTGGAAACTGGGATTTACGCGGCCCGCCACGTAATCTCACTCAAAAAACCCTTTCCTTACGTGTCGCCGCGCAGTTCGCTGCAACGCCACATTTTCCTATCTAAACCCCGGTTCGTGCAGCGTTGACTCTACCTTGCAGCAGATAAGCTCAAGGGTCGATATTTGTTAATAATTTATATAAATATGAACAAATTACATTTTTTTTTTTTTAATCATTGTACCATTGCGTTAATGTGAGCCGTAACCTTCAATAACCTTTACTGGAAACTGGGATTTACGCGGCTCGCCACGTAGTCTCACTCAAAAACCCCTTTCCTCTGTCGCTGAGCAGTTCGCTGCGAAGCCACACACTCCTGTCTAAACCCCGGCTCATACAACGGCAATTGGGAATTATTGTATTCAAATATTATTGTACGGCTACGTTAATACAAACTGTAACCTTATATAACCTTGACTGGAAACTGCGATCTGCGCGGTTCGCCACGCAATCTCACTCAAAAAACCCTTTCCTTACGTCGCCGCGCAGTTCACTGCAAAGCCACGCTCCTACCTGAACCCCAGTTTGTATAACGATAGTTTGGAATTCAGTATAGAAAAAAATATATATATATATATTTCAATTCGCGTCGCTTAAATTTTGTTTGTTACAATCCTATGATAGTCGTTTCTTATGGATACACAAGGTTTGCAAGCAATAAATAATAATTTACAAAGACTACACGAACAACACGTAACTCTAGGAGAAGCTCGACGAAGCGAACAGGCTTCAGAGAACAATAAAGAAAATATTGCACCCCAAATCATTTACATATTGAAACCAATCGAATACACTACAACGCCTGTAGACACTGAAAACATTAATTGGTACGATCCGCGACGGGAATTTTACGAAAACAAGAATAATCTCAGAGTAGAAAGAGAACAAAGACATTAATTCTCTCAGTACAAAAAAATAATAACAGGATAATCGAATAAATAACGCACATATACAGAAAAAAAACAAGCGCCTCAGCGCCCTGCGGGCGCAGAGGCCCTTGTTGGTGGGCTCCGCCCCCCAAACCCCCCGAAAAATGTCCCAAGGGGACATTTTTTAAGGCACTCACGGGGGTACACGTCGCGCTACGCGCTCCGTACCAAGTGTGATTACACTTCGCGTTATGCGCTACGTATCGAATATGTTTATACGTCGCGCTGCGCGTTTCACCTGAACCTCCTGTGTGTTTTAAGATCGGAATATTGAAACAATTGAAAAGAAAGTAGAAGGGTGGTTGGAAAAATTCGAGATAAAATTTGAATTTTTTTTTTGTTTCGAAAAAATTTTAAAGAGATTTGAAAAAATTAAATTGCAGTTTCCCAATATTTAAAGTAATTTACATTAAAAATGAAAAAAAAAGCTGAGATTTTTTTTTTTTCATTTCAAATCATCCCGCCACAGAATATCAACGTCGCGGCGTGTGCGAACTTTATCACGTCTGCTATGGAATTGTCGTCGGCTTCCAAAGTTTGACAGATAGAATGAACGGAAAAAAAAAAATAGTCCCGATTGTTTTCAATTTTATTTGGCAAATTGCAATAATTTTGGATATTCGATGATTCATCTTTGTGAAATTATAACCAAGTTTTTCAGTGCACCCTTGAAATTTATGATTTTTATTACGAATGTGAATGATGTATTGTAAAATATTGTGAATGGTTTCGTTCAAAATATATTATTTTCGAAATAAAAAGGGCTAATATTTGTAAATCAATGTGTGATATTTCGTGTTTTATTTTTCGCAACCAAATTTTCTTTTCTGACATGATGAAAAATGGTTTTTTGGAAAATTAAAGTAACATAACCTTTAAAATACTTCCTCACTAGAAATAATTGTAGAATAAAAATATTAAGAAATGTTAGAATGTCTTCAAATTTGCTGTGCATAGTGTTTTCGATGCAATGAAATATTGCTGAAAATTAGAAAAAAATTCGTTCGTAGGTTTCAAAATTGCAGCGCCGTACGGACCTTTGACAGGAGAAAATGGATTTTTAAATGGAAAATGCCTGGAAAAAATGTTCAGAGACGTCAGAATGTCTTCAAATTTGCTGTGCATAGTGCTTTCGATAAAATAAAATAATGCTGCGAAAAAGAAAAAATTTGGTTCGTAGACTTCATAATTGGAGCACCGTACAGACATTTAGCGGAACAAAATTGAATTTTTATTTTGGAACAACTCATTAAAGGCTTCGCAGTAGTTTCAAAATGTTTGTGCACAATAGTCATGATGTGACAAAACACTCCTGCGAAGGAGAACAAAATTGGTTCGCACCATCCAAAGTTACACTGTGATACGGACGTCCGAGAAGATAAATTCAGTGAAAAAGCTATTTTTATTCAACCGCAGGCTAAAAAAAATATTTCCAGTCATCGGAGTCACTTCAAATTAACTGCGCATGAAGTTGGAGGTACACCGAAGTAAATTCTGAAAAACTAATTTTTTTGGAGCATACGCTGCGGGGAATCCCCATCGAAAGCTGTGCGAAGAAGCCTCGATGGTCATTTTAATAGGCACTCTTTGCCTATTGTTATAGTGAGTGCCTAAAAAGGAGAACAGAAATAAAATGAAAATAATAATTACCCAGTTACATAAATTATATTAACGGGAAAGGGGTCATCAAACATCATTTCGTAAAAAACCCTTTGCAAAAAAAAAAAAAAAAATATATAAAAAAAAAAGAGGAAACATTTTTCTCAAATTCGATGCCTAAAACTGTTAGTTCGCGCAAACAAATTAAAACACCAGTTGAAACGAGAATTATAAAAACCCAACGACTCCAGGGAAACGAGGAAAACATTTTAGCCGCGAGGAATTTCTCGAGAGCCAAAGACCCTGCCATAAAATATAATACGGAGACGCACAACTGCTCCTGTGGTCCTTCCACGGTAAAGACTTTAAACTCTGAATCCCTACGCGGAGTATACCACCAAGTAAAAAGGAAATATACACCTTCAGGAGAAACTGGCGAAAGGACAGGGAAATTAATTCAAATCATCGAACTCAACGACGAATATCAACTTGAAATTTTTGAAATCCAAATACACCAAAGAATGCACTAATAAAAAAAAAGGGGGAAAAGGAGAGTAGACGAATACATAATACGAGGGAATAAAAATTGTAATGTTATATTACTGGATCGTATTAATTTTCATAATCTTATTGAGCCGGTACAACAATAAAGGAACTAAGAAATACGTATATAAGAAAAACAGTAATAAATCCAAGAAAGACAAACACATTTATCCCAGGAGTCGCAAACCACTCGTACACCGTCATTAAATTTGTCCTGTACTGGCAGTTAATACAATTACTCTTGAGATCAATATTCCATAGGGCATAACGGAACACAAAAAAAATATATAAAAATCAACAAGGAAAACGTAAATTCCGTTACTTTCGATATCCCCAGAAAATTAGATTTTTGTAAAAACAAAGGAAGATAGAGGAATAAAAGTACATATAACTACGGTAATAAAAACAAGGAACGGGTTAAGAAGCGGCGAATTCCATATAATGAAAATAATCGTGAAATAAATGCCGGCGACTCGGTCTCAATTAAAAATCAAAGGCGACGACGTTCTCAGAGAATACCCAGACGAACGAAAGAAAAGGACAAAGCCGAAAGCAGTAATTAAGAAAGTGAGTGAGCGACAGGAAATTAGCAAACCCCGTGTTGAATCAATTGAGGGCTTAAATCTCGAAAAACGATATCCACTCGCGCATTACCACTCGTGTCCTGCGTTAATAAAATTCGATGTAGCAAAGTTAGAGTCCAACTGGGAGTGTAGTAAGGAAGCCAAAATCCATTACGGGTCGTCCCCCGCGCTGATAAGTTCCGAGATAACAAAATCACCTTCTCCCATAACATTCGACACCGACCCTAACATCGAGGCAATGATCCGCGAACTCGAGGAAAAATTTAACGTAAAGATCACCAAAGTACAAGCGGTTTCGAACAAAGAAATCAAGGAATTACAGGATAAAGCGGAACACATTTTTACAGAACTCGAAACAATAGAAGCAAATATCCTTCGTGCTGCCGACGAAGTAGCTCAGCTAACGGAGGCGGAGGAAAAAACAGGTGAATTTCCTGTCATAGTCAAAATCGCTGCAACAACCGAACAAATTCCGACACCTGTAGGAAAATCTCCCGTAACCTCTCCTGTAAAGGTTCCTTTGAAAACCCCTGTCGATTTTCCAGCAATATCCCCTCGCAAAAAGATCATATTCTCACCTAAATATACGCCAAAAACTTCCCCCGGTGGGATCTTAAATACAGGAACTATTATTATCTCGCCGAAAGTAAGTCCGAAAAATTCGCCGGTATCAATTTTAAACGCAGAAACCGTAACGCCGTCGAAGAAAAGCCCATCGGCAATCCTCGAACAAATCAATCAGGTAGAGAAAGACACTGACCCGACGGAAGAATTTAAAGAAACCTTCGAAGAATGCGCAGAGAATAAAGAAACAATAAAAATTACCAAGACGCCTATAGGATCTCCGCACGGTTCCGATAAATCAGACGTTTCTAGTATCGAGTCTGAAATATATTCTACACCACAGGGAACGATTTTTGATCAGCCCGCGGAAAACAATCGCTCTTTGAGACGCAAATTATTTGGAACTTTAAGAACGACACGGGGAAAACGCATTAAAAACATTAACTTAGAAGGAAGTAAAGCGATAACACGCAAAATTGTAAAAATTATTTCGTCAGGATTAAACAGGAAAAAAGGCATATTAAGTCTCTTCAGGACAAAGGAGGGAAATTTTGATAAAAAGGTTCTAATCAACGGTACGATCAACCCCGATAAAAAACGTTGAAGAAAATATACCGGGTAAAGATAGTAAAAAGCCTCTCGACAATAAGGCTATTTCTACCACCATGGTCACCCACAGTCAAGTCGTATCCCTTCGAGACGCGCTCGCGGTAATACCAGAGTACGATGGGAAAACAACGTCACTCGGCGCGTTTATACAAGGATGTGAGGAGGCAGCCGAAATGTTAGAACCCGAGAACGAGAAAAATCTAGTAAAAGCGCTCAGAGTAAAAATTAAAGGCGAACCTCGACGAACAATTCATCTAAACACCTTCGAAACGGTCGAAGAATTAACAGACTTTTTGAAAAGCATTTACTATCCCGCTCGCAATATTTATCAATTACAAGGAGAACTAGGAGCCATTTATCAGAAATCAAACGAAACGGTGATTACTTTTTCAAATCGACTGCGCAATATTGGTTACCAAATATTAGACGCGTATGCATTCGGGAAAAACAGCGCTGCTGACGAGATTTTTAAGAAAAATACTACCGAGAGCCTTCCGCCGTGTTTTATAAACGGATTAAAACCCGAAATCGAACAAAGAATGAAACCATGCGACACGATCGACGAATCCGTTAAAATGGCAGTAAAAATAGAGAGAGAATTAGCCGGCCGTGCAGCGCTCCGAGGTGAAAGCGTTAACCCGCCCGAAACAAAGGGAAATAAATCCGACAACAAGCGTAACACGTTCATGTAGTAACCGGAGATCAAGTAAATTGTCAACTTTGCAAAAAGACGGGACATACTGCTGCGACATGTGCTTTAAATAAAACTGCTAACACACAGTCGCAAGAATCAAAGGAAAACGAAGTTGAAAAGAAAAACGTCCCTGTGTGTCAAGCATGCAGTAAAATCGGTCACACCGCGGAAAAGTGTATCGAAGTAATAATTCGCAGCCTCCAAATCAAAACCAGTCCGCACCGCAAAAATCATACGCAGAAACGACTAACGATTTTGTATGTCATTATTGTAAAGCACCGGGTCATTTCATTAGAGAGTGTCCCAAGAGAGTAGCAAACGAGGCTAAATCGCAGAATGCGTCGGGAAATGCGAGTGGTCTCCCGAGCTCGGGTGCGATGAGAGAGGCCACGACGAGTTCGCACCCCGTTCGAGTCATCAGAGCAGTAGAATTCGCGAACCCAGAATTTTAGAAATCTTTACGATAAAATTGCATAACGAGAGTTCCGTTCCATCTGTTTTACTACATAGCGAAGGAATTAAATCTCCCATAACCCTCATGGTTGATACTGGGTCCGGTCCTAATATCATAAAAGAACGTTGCTTGTACCCCGAGACCCTTGTGAACCGGCAGGAAATTTTACAACTCAACGGTATTACGGAATCATCGATCTATACTCGAGGTCACGTTGAAATTCAGGCATTCGGGCGGTACGCTACTTTCCACGTGGTGGGAGACGATTTTCCTATCACGGAGGAAGGAATACTGGGTTCGGAATATCTCGACGGCAATCGCGTCAAAATAGATTACGAAAAACGGCAATTAAAAATGCAAGACACGAAAATACCGTTGTCGGCACAGGAAAGAATGATTATTCCGGACAATACAAAGAAACTATGTTTCATACGCATTAAAAATTTAGATATCAGAGAAGGATATTTACCACCTCTCGACGCTGGCGAAGGACTAACGCTCGAGAGTGGGTTCGTGGAGAATAATAATGGAAAGGCTTACATTTTTATTACCAACAGTAACAGCTACAATGTAGAGGTAGAAGTACCAGTAATGGCGCTTAGACCCGCTCAAATGCCAGGAAACCCTAGGTATCAAAAGGAAAAATTAATACCATGCAATGACTTAAGGAGAATGATTGAAAACAAGACAAGGGAAAATGGAAATTCAGAGAATCCGGTCGGAAATTTTGATAAAGATCGTACGAATAGCGATGCTGGACCCGCCGCAGGGCCAGACGTTATCGACAATAATAATTCAGAAAATTCAGTTGAAGTTGTGCAAGATTCGTGTTTAATAATCGACTCGCAACCCATTGAAGGGCCGAGCGTTATCAACGATTCGGTTTCAAGTTATCGTACGACGAGCGGCGCTGTGCCCTGTGAGAGGCCAGGCGCTCTAGACGATGCAGTTTCGAGTTACCGTATGACGAGCGACTCGGCGCCCTGTGAGAGGCCCGGCGCTCTATACGATTCAGTTTCAAGTTATTGGTCGGTAAGCGACTCTGTGCGCCGTAAAAGGCCAGGCGTTATAAACAAAGTCATTTCGGAAAATCTTGGTAAAGTTATTCATAACTCATGTTCGAGTAACGATCGTATACCCACGAAAGGGGCGAACGTTCTTGACAATTCAGTGTCGGTAAATTCGGTATGTAATTCGAGTTCGGTGAGCGAGTATTCGCCCAGTAAAAAGCCGAACGCATTCGATGAATCTTGTTTGATAATTTCCGTCGAAAAGGTTAAAAATTCAGAGGGAAACTTGTCCCTAGTTGAAATAAATACGGGAAAATTTTATAATGATATAGAGGAAACAAAAGCGTGTATTACAGAAATATTTGAGGAAAATTCAAGCGTTACCAAGGAACAAAAAATTCAAGAGTCATTGCAAGGAAATCCGGTAGGAAAGGAAATAAGTATTACAGAAAAACACGTGAATAATGAGAAGAATAAACAGACGTATGAAATTAAAGACATCGCGTTAGTAAGGATGCTCGGAGCTATTCCCATCTCTCGCGAAATTTATCCTTTATTTCAGAAAGAACATTGTCATGTAATTAACGAGACAGCTACAACCCCTCGGTTCGAGAAAATAAAAGAATTATTAAGGTTCGACGGTTTAAACGACAAAGAAAGAAAAAGTATAGAAAGCCTTTTGAGAGAAAGCGGTTTTCTATACCATTTACCCGGCGAAAGTTTGAGCTGTACAACGCTTCTGCAGCATCGGATACCCACTACGGATGATCTACCTATCAATACAAGAGGGTATCGATGGCCAGAGTGTACGCGAAAAGAAATCGAAAGACAGGTCGAGGATATGTTAAAAAATGGGATTATAGTACCCTCTACCTCTCCGTATAATTGTCCCGTATGGGTCGTTCCGAAAAAACTTGACTCCAAAGGAAATAAGAAATGACGAGTAGTATTTGATTATCACGCGCTCAATGAAAAAACCATTGCCGATGCGTATCCTATACCCAATATCACTGAAATACTTGATCAATTGGGAGGAGCGCAATACTTCTCAGTCTTCGACTTGGCCTCTGGCTTTCATCTAATCGAGGTATACGCCGCAGACCGTCATAAAACCGCCTTCACAACACCGCACGGCCACTTCGAATTCGTTCGCATGCCCTTCGGTTTACGAAACGCCCCTCCGACGTTTCAACGCACGATGGATTTAACGCTGGGAAGTATCTTAGGAAAGGGGGTATTTGTTTACCTCGACGACATCGTTGTATATGCAAGAAGCCTTGAGGAACACGAAAACACTTACAGAGAATTGATGAAGCGATTGGAAATTGCTAATTTGAAACTTCAACCTGATAAATGCGAATTCTTAAAAAGGGAAGTAGCGTATTTAGGCCACGTGATAGGAAAGGACGGAGTGAGGCCCGATCCAAGGAAACTCGAAGCCGTACGCGAATTCCCACAACCGAAGAATGTTAAAAATATTCGCCAATTTCTTGGATTAACGGGTTACTACCGGAGATTCATAGAAAGTTACGCAAAAATATCTAAACCACTCACGGGACTTCTTCGAAAAGAAATACCCTTCGAATGGCATCCAGAACAAAATGAAGCTTTCGAAATATTGAAAGAAAAGTTATGCACGGCACCGGTTTTGCGATATCCGGATTTTTCAAAACCATTTATCTTGACAACAGATGCATCCGGAGTTGCTATTGGCTCCATATTATCACAAGGAGTAATTAATCACGATCATCCTTGTGCATACGCTTCTCGAGGATTAAGTAAGACCGAAGAAAGATACGATACGTACGAAAAAGAAGCATTGGCTATTGTATATTCGATACTTCATTTTCGGCCCTACCTGTACGGACGACAGTTTACGGTGGTAACGGATCATAAACCTATATTGTGGTTCCGTCGCGCTACCGATGGAAATGCTAAAATACTACGTTGGCGTTTAAAACTCGCCGAATACGAATACGATGTTGTGTATAAAGCTGGAAAGACAAATGTTAACGCGGATGCATTGTCAAGGAATCCAGTACAGGGACCTGACGGGAGCGACGGCATTTTCATAATTCGCGTCAACAAGGATACGGAAACGAGAACGAAAAAGAGAAGACGATTGACGGAAGAAGATATCAGCGAATTACTCGAACACGATACGGACGACGAAGAAGCTGACTTAGTGGAGAGCGAAGAAGAAGATAACTATGCATTGGTATATGATGAATTCGAGGAATGCGATTGGGATCGCGAATTACCCAATGAAACGTTCGCCGCAGCCGAAGAAAATACGGACGGTAATTACCCTCGTGATTTCGAGTTAACGTTTGACCCCCCGATGAACGAAACCGTGCCAGAGGAAAGGCCACCGGCAGCACCAGACGAAAGCACCAACGAAACTATGAATGAGCCGTACCATAAATCCCCCGCCGAACGATACTACCCGGAGGACAATGACGAGGCATGGCACGTGCCTGCCGCTGATCCCTATGGGCCTAGCACATCACGAGACTATATACCGCCCATTATACAAGACGCCGCTAGCGAAGAAACTGAAGAAGAAGAAACTGTACGCCATAAACGGAAAAACCACAATCCGGTACTTATTGAGGAAAGTGAATCCGAAAATTCGAGCGAAGAAGACGAAAATGCCAATGTAGTGAGCGATGAAGAAGGAAACGTCGGTACGGCCGAAGTAATACAATCAAATAATAATCCGCGAGTAAATAACCACGACGTAATTAATGATCGCGGTACTGCAGGGAATGTTAAACAATCTCGAGATCTATTTCACACTCGGAAGGATAGCCTTGCATATGTCGTATCCATCGCCGGCGAACCATTAGACGATGGGAGTAAGAAATTACAGGAGAAAAACGAATTACCCAAAATGAGAAACTTGCGGCTGAAACGGCCTCAATCCTTCGTGAAACAAGGTAATAAATTTAATATTGCCCTTCCGATTTCCGTCGACCAAACCGAGGGTCCCACGCAGATACTCGAAAACATTATAGAAGCTTTACACAACTGTGAATACCTGGCGGGAAGATTAGGGATCCAATCCATAAGTATCGCTAAATCCGAAACAATTTGCAACGTCCCTTGGGATAGAATACACTCTGAAATACAGCGAATATTTGAAGAAAGCGATTTTAAGATTATTATTTGCAATGGAATAGTTAGAGAACCCGCTGAAGATCAACATGACGAAATAATTCGAGAAATGCAATGTTCACCGATCGGAGGACACCGCGGAGTAAGCAAAACTTATCAGAATCCGTCACGAATATTGTTGGAAAAATCTAAAAGCAGACATACAACAATTTATTCAGCGATGTCTCCAGTGCCAATTAAAAAAATTAGTCAGAGTTAAAACAAAACAACCACTCGTGATTACCGATACGCCCAGCACTGCATTCGGCAAAATCGCGATGGATATAGTAGGACCGATAGCAAAAACCAAAAGAGATAACGAATATATACTCACTATCCAAGATCAATTGACAACATTTTCCATGGGTATAGCACTTCCCAATGCTAGGGCCGTAACCATCGCGGAGGCATTCGTGAAGCATTATATCTATCAATTTGGTGCGCCAAGAGCGGTATTAACCGATCAAGGTGCGAATTTTCTGAGCAAATTTATGCAACAAATTGCTAAATTATTTAGAATTCGGAAAATTAGAACGACTGCTTTCCACCCACAGTCAAACGGTTCCTTAGAGAGATCTCACCACGTCCTTGGAGAATATTTAAAACAATATACAACGCGAGGAAAAAACTGGGACGAATGGGTCGAATTGCCAATTTTTAATTATAATACGAACGTACACGAAGGGACTAAGCACACACCTTACGAAATGGTGTTTGGAAAAATAGCTAGAACTCCCTCGAGCATGCCGTTAGCTGCAAGAGAAAGACTTGCTACCTATGACGATTATTTAATTCAGTTAGTAACGCAAATACATTCGATTCAACAGATCGGTCGTGAAAATTTAATTTTAGCGAAAGAAAAAGCTAAAGAATACCACGATCGGAAAATAAATACAATAAATTTCAAGGTGGGCGAACCGGTATTTCTGCTTAAAGGGCCGAAACCCGGAAAACTTGGAGACCATTACGTCGGACCATACGAAGTATTGGAACTACTGGAAAAAGGAAACGTGCGGATAAAAATAAAAAAGGGTTCACGAGTCGTGCATCCAAATCGACTACGAAAATCCCGCATTCCGGCGTCGTAAGACCGGAAGAAGAAAGGAAAAGCCTTCAGACTGTTGTACCCCGAATATCACAGGTATTATCGAAAGAGGTATTGTGCAATAGTGGAAGTATGCAGGCGACACGTGAGGCGCGAACGCCGAAACCGAACGCCTCGCGAACGATTGAGCAATCGACGCATCGAGCGCGCGACTCTCAATCGCGGTCAAGTAATGCAGCGCGTCAGCAGTTAGCGTAACGCGGAGCCTCCAAATTCTCGAACAGAATCTGGAGCGTCAAATAATAAACAACAGGCATCGAAAAGCGGAGATTGTCGTAATATATCCGGTGGTCGCAATATTACCGAATATCGCAATAATGCTTCGTCTTTAAAATTATGTTGACACGCTCGCTCCGTATATATCGATTCGAGCGCGAGCATCAGACAGTCTGGAATGACTCGTGAAACAAGGGGTCCGATTGACTCCTGAAACTGTGCGTCTGGTCCAAGGGATTCGAGCAAGGAATCCAAGTCGAAAGTGTAAAACGTGATAGCGGGTCGAACCTGGGTACTATCAAAGAGTGAGTTATGATGTAAAAGTGAAATAGAGAATCGTTCAGTAAGCGATACTGATTTACGAATTGTACGTGATTATTGTGAATTAATCTGAAAGCAATACTGAATAACGAATTGTATTTGATTGTTAAACTGTTCTGTTGTTTTCCTACATCAATAAATATCATCTTTATCTACGTTCAGTGGTTCTCACTGGAGTTCTAACTCCTAAACTGGTACAATCCCTTTTATTATTTCGGGTTAAAATCCCAACCTTCGAGCACGGAGTGATCAACCGGGTTTCGGCGGTACAACAAGACGTACAAGAAGAAAAAAACATTAAACAGCGTCCAATAAACACCATATATAAAAAAAAAGTCGCGTAGAAATAATATTACGTATTAAACATATCCATACTAATAAGTTTATATAAAAAAAAACTCTTTATATAAGGAATATACTCAGATAGTTATACGAACAATTAATCGACACAAAAACTCGGAAAATGTCGACCGTTGGACCACCGCAACCCGATTATCGTTTCGAGAGCGTTCGGCTGCAAAGTTATCCCGGTCCGCCCCTGTTTACGTTAGATGCGGCGAAATTTGCCGCCGCGGGATTTTATTACCGTGGGCCAAGGGATCACGTTTGTTGCTTCGAGTGTAAAATTTCAATAAATCTATGGACAAACGATGACGATCCCATGCGAGAACATAGGAGATACCAAGAGTCGTGCCGATTCGTGAGGAATCTGCCGTGCGGCAACGTGCCGATTGGAGCGGACCCCGCGACGATTCCACCCCCTCGGCCGGAACGGAAAAGGGGACAAACCAGCGCAACGGGAAAAAGACACTCTTGCATCGATTGCGATAGAATAAGCGGTAACGTAACTCCGAAACCAGGGAAATCTTCCGCGAGCTTTCGGAGTTGGAAAAAGGCTGAATATCCGCACCTTCTTGATTTCGATGAACGCATGAAAACATTTAAAGACTGGCCGAAATGGGCACCACAGACGGCCGAGGACCACGCCAACGCTGGATTCTTCCGCGAGGGGAGTGGCGATTATGTAATTTGCCATTACTGTGGAGGCGGGCTGAAGGATTGGCAGCCTACGGACGTACCGTGGGAACAACACGCACTATGGTTCCCAAAGTGTGAATATTTGCTCTCGATGAAAGGGCAAGAGTACGTAAAACAAGTAAACGCCCCTAAGATACCTACCATTGAAACCACCTTGCTGACACCCCCACCCCAGTACGCGCACTCGGACGGCGAGACGGCTAATCGCACGTGGCCCCCGCCGGGGATGGGTAAACACGGCGCAAGTAGTCAACTGACCCTTTGCGACGACGACGACAAGATAGAAAAGAAGGATAAAGAAACCCCGAAAACAAAGAAATCATCAATGACACTTCGCAACTGGAAGGAGCCAGGATATCCAGAGTATACCGATTATATCGCGCGTCTCAAGACTTTCAGGGGTTGGCCGAGTGATTCACCACAGACGAAGGAAAGTCTCGCTCGAGCGGGATTCTTCCGAAAAGGACCCGGCGACTTAGTAGTTTGCCACCATTGTATGGGTGCTGTAAAGGATTGGCAGCTCATCGATGTACCATGGGAACGACACGCACGACTATATCCGGAGTGCAGGTACCTGCTCTCGCAAAAAGGTGCGAACTTTTTGAAAAGGGTAAACGAAGGAGCAGTACCGGCACCAGCTCTCGATGACTCTCGGGTAGTAGAGCAACCTATGTACATAAAAAAGGACCCCGTCGTTCGCCTCCGCCGTTTGGAAAATCTTACAGAAGCAATTAATGAATATCTCGCTAGTGAGACTACTCACAAGATCGGCGACTCCGAGTTCGAGTCATTGGACAGAGCCGGCTACACTGTATACACGCTCGACGAGGCAATAGACTGTCTACCCAAAGAGTCCGGTGCGGCAACCTCTTCAAAGAAGGAAACTAAATCAAAGAAAATGGAGGAGTTCGATAGTAAATCAAACGACTCAACAACTGCGCTTCCACCATCTGATCTCCCACTTTATAACGATCTAGAAATCAATCAATACGTTATCAGTAATCTGTGTGAAGGTTGCAGGGCCGCAGGAATTGAAACTATAATTATACCCTGTCGACATGCAGTTTACTGCGAGAAATGCGCTAAAGAACGAGGCGAGTGCGTAATTTGCGGAGCGTTAATATTCCGCTACACTAAGATCGTTGTAGTACACGACTACCATTGTAAGGACAGGGGAATCGCAATCGTCCCCAGTAACGTGACTATACTCGGGAGCACCCGCCCACAGAGAATGTAGTAATAAAAAAAAAATATAATATCAAGAGAGAAAAGAATAACCCATTCGAAAAATAACCATGGAAGAGTAGAACGTAAACCCTGAATAAAAAAAAATGGGGGGAGCACATAATAGGCAGCTTTACATAAAAGTATTACAAGGTTACAAATAGAAAAGAAAAAAATAATAATAATAATAAAAAAATAATATAAAATTTTAAATTAGAAAAAAAAGAGATATATTTCCTTTTAATAATAATATCAAAAAAAAAAATTTATTACATAATAATAAATGAATAAATAAAAACGTTTCTTCCAACTTACATACTGAGTAGGAAATAACCGCGCTATCGATAGGACCTGTGTATTTGATAAATTAAGACGAAACTCATTCAATAAATCATTTCATGAAGTAAACTTAGCAATACAAATAAAAAAAAAGAAAACACAAAAACTGTATGAACGAATAACAACGCCTTCACATATACATATATGCGGTAAAATTCATAAGTAACGTTTCAAAAACAGGAACGTGTGGAACAATGGCTGTCCATCACTGCTACTGTACGGAGTTCAGTTGGTGTCGACCACTTATGAACGACACCCACGAGGACACATTCTGGATATGTCTTACTCGAATAAGACCCCGGGTCATTGCCCCCGGAACAGAAGCATTGTTCTGTTATTGGAAAATCGCTTTCTATTTGGAGATTCCGAAAAGAAGAGTAGATTTATATGTATCACCCGAGTGGCGAACGATCCAACCAGCGGTGTTGGACGAATGAGTCGGTAAATTACGCGATAATCCATACGAAGACATAGTTCTCGGAGATACTCTGTACAAATGGTTACCCGATGCACTCGTGCCACTGGGACAAAGATTATCGGACATCCCGATGGCTGGGCGCAATGGATGGCCAGAATCTCGGGAGGAAACTCCTTTTTGGGGCGAACCTAGGCTTCAATACTCCGACGGAACAGACCTACCCGTAAAAATAAACCGACAGGTACCACACGACATCGTAAATGGAATGGAAAAAATATTTTGTTATTGGAAAATCGAATTGCCCGACAACCACGGACGCAAGTTCGAGCTGTGGGTACCCCCCGAGTGGAGAAGGCTCAATAAAGAGGGACGAGCGCGTTACATCTCGCTGTTATGTGAGAATATGTATTGTTACGTCTCGTGGATTTTGATCGTTAGAAACGCGACAATTATTTCGAAAAAGTTGCTCCTTTTTGGATTCGTAAATTACGAATCGGGGATAGAAGCGCGAGTCTCTTTTATTTGTGCCACGGTTGACACGTCTTTCGTGAATCGACGCGAAAATGTGACGATGCCAAGAATTCGTTTCGTGGATATTTACTTGGCATGGGGCGATAATAAATAAATTTGATTTTGTTACGTACGTTACCGTCGCTCTATTCCAACGTGATGATCTCCACCGTGGATGCGTCCGAATCGGAATCCTCTGGATTCGGGGTCGGCCCGATGGGTTGAGGATGATACGGCGGCGGATGCACCGTTTCGGCTCGCACCGCTACGGGTACGTACGGTTCCGGTTCGTTGAACGTAAATGTTGGACGTGCAACCGGAATCGGTAACACGCGTGCTATTGGCACGTATTTCGTTTCTTTTCGCGCACCGAGTTCGAAAGTATCTCGCCGCACGGTCTCTACGGTGTTCACGTTGCTCCCGGTAGCGACGACACAACCACCAGCGAAATTACCGTTGGGTGGATTGTTGCTGTTGGCGAGAAAATCAGTGGAACCACCAGCGAGGTTACCGCTGATTGGAACGCAGCTGTTGACGGGAACGACGGCGGAATTCCCAGCGACGTTACCGCTGGGCGCTCCGAGGGCGATCGCGATCGCTCGCCGCAGCTGGTATTTTACACCGCTTCGACGTTTCTTTCCCATTAACGCGTATTGGAAATGGGATGAAATCGGAAGGATGGGATGTGGGAAATTGTCTTGCCCGGCGTGCGGTAAGATACTGCACCACCGATTAAGATATAAGATGTTTTATACCGCGCGCAATGCAATCTAGCACAGCGGTATTTGAAAGGGTAGAGTCGTGCACCAGGCTGGTCGGCGCTACGACGGTTAGGGTGCTCGTTTCGTGTGCAGAGCGATTTAGCACCACGGAACGAACACAAAGATTTCGCGAATTGCTTGCAAATCGATCTAGCACAACAATTCGCTAGTAGAAAATAGCGTTTAAAAAATAGTGTGATCAAGTGTCGGTGAGCTCAGTGGAGGTAGGGTGTATGTTCACTCAGTTAATTACCGCCACTGAACCGCAATCACAATGTTGTTCTTTAAATTGTTTATTAGAACAATGATTAGACGTAAAAAAAAAATGTAACAATCACTTATAGTTTACGCAAAACTTGTGAATCTCGATGAAATCGAGATTTACACTAAAAAGAAATTATGGATTTAATGATAATCGTGATTTACACGGTTGAATTATAAATTCGAAAATTATCGCGATTTACAATTAAATTGTGAATTCGATGATCGCGTAAAATTATGAACCTCGATCAGATCGATACGCTGATCAAGACGAGCACTGTGTTCGAGCTGTCGCGACTTCTCTACACTTTGCGTTTGAATGTAATGTTCGCGGATACCCTGGCTTCACTTCGAGTACTTCGCTCAAGGGTCGGAATGTTTTTACTCGCGGTTCGGAGTTCTCGTCGATACTGACTTCTCTCCGTTCTGAGATTGACCATTACGACTCTGGTCCCCACTTTTAATTGCAAGAAGTGCTGACGATTAGACTGAGGTGTTTAGTCGTTGAACGGTGCTCGACTTGATTTCGCGAAGAGATGTGCCGACGCGCGAGGGAACGGTTTCGGACCCTCCGTCGCGCGGTACTCGGATACCTTAAACGCTAGGTGATACGGCATCGCTCGCGATATTCGCTGCTCTCGCCTCGATTCTTCGAAGGGAGATTCCGACGTGCGAGGGAACGGTTTCGGAACCTCCATCGCACGGTACTCGGATACCTTATACTCTAGGCGATAAGCTTATTGCTTGCGAAACTCGTTGCTCTCGAATAATACTTCGCGCGATACTTATTCATTGCGCGAACGATTTTTATATTCGATTAAATATGAAAAGAAATTATTATATACTAAAAAAAACAAAAAAAAAATATATCTATGAATATTTGGGCGCAGGTGCGACTCCGGACGTAACAGTATCAACCCATCACCCTCGGAGGAGTGAGATACACATGGAGAGGCGATTCTCTTCTTCCAGAGGGACAATTAATGGAAACAATGGAAAGCCAAGGGTACGGACTGTTCAACTACCACCCGCCAGAGGATACCGATGAAGACGAGGACGAGAATACAATAGTACCAACGACCCCGTACGAAACGGCCCCGGACTCCGGAGACAAGGAAGACGGAGCTAGCGATAATAACACCGCACGAAACAAACCCCAACAAACAAGCGAGAAAGAAGTTTACGAAGAATTATGCAGGAAAATATTCACTCACATCGAAGAGGAAGATGAAACCCTCGAACACAGAAATCTATTAGAAACTTTGGTATAAAAAAAAAATTAAAAAAAATGACCCCTATATACAACCGAAAGAACCTCACATTTTAAACAACTAAACGGTTAAAATATACATGAATAAGGAAAAGAAGGAAGCAAACATAGAAAAATACAAGTAAGAGAATTAAATAGAGATACGATAAATAAATTTAAGTACATGAAATACCCATATTCACTATGAATACATAGAATTTAGGGAAAAATATTTTATAAACTATATGTAGGAAAAATATCGCATTATTAATAACGTTAATAAAAAAAAAAGGATTTGTTACATAAAACGAATAAATCGGTGTAGGGACGGGTATCATTGTACTACCTATATAAAAGAAAGGATAGGAATAAGAAAAGAGATGGGAACTCAGGAAAATATAAAAGAAAAGGGGGATAACGAATAGAATATAGGGACCATAAAAGAAAGTAGAGAAAATAGGAAAAATAACGTTTTATATACGGTAGGAAAATTTTATATAATAATGTATAAGAATTTAAAGGGGATCTAACACGCATTGGAAAGAATTAAATTGAATAAGGTAATTAAAAAAAAAAAGGAAAAAAACATAACAAAAAAATAATAAAATAATAATAATGAAAAAAATATATATATAACTATACGTATCGGAATAAATAAAACATAGGTAATAACAATAATGACAATAATCATCAGAATAAGGAAAAACATATCGAAAGGACGCGTTTGGAGGAATGGACCGCGCAACTACGGACTAATCCGCTCGAAGATATTACTTTGGGGCAAACGCTATATGAGTGGCGCAACGATATCCTTATGCCACAGGGTCAACGATACGCTACGGTCCCCATACCCGGCACAAGAGGATGGCCGGTGATTAACGAACCGGTACCTGAATGGCACGAGCCGCTTAAGCTACCAGGGATCGGAAGACACCTGCCGATCGCCGTCAATCGACGATATATTAGCCCTAGGCTGGGAATGGAAAAATTCGTCTGCTACTGGAGAGTAGCATTGGATCCGCCAGGTTATCAACAGCGATTTATTTACGTACCGCCGGAATGGCGCAGACTGGCCCAGAAAACACGTGACCAATGGTTAAGACGAGTATCCGTCCGGCTCGGACAGCATATACATCTCGGAGGAGTTACGTATGGATGGTACCTCGACACATTGACACCTCTTACACAAAAGCCGGACCTCATCGAATACATAGGAAAAGGGCAATACAGTAAGGTAGAAGACGAAGAGGTCCACAGCGAAGAAGAAGCCAGTAGCGAAGCTCGTGATCTTACAAGTAAATCAACATCCGAGGATATGGAAGTAGAACGATACTCGCTGCAGAGACTCTTGGAGGTCGATACTCGCGATGTACCGTCAAACCTATCAATTCGCAGCATTTCGGGACTCGAAGAAGAAATAAGCAAGTTGGAACATGCCAGGAATCTAGCAGGAAAGGGAAATGGAGAATAACAACATACGAGTAACAAGTAAACGGTTATGTCGATGGTCAAGTGAGTTCACCCCTTTTTCCAATTTTTCCTCCTCTTATCAAAATAATAATATAATAAATAATTTATATGCCATAAATCCCTATAAAAAAAAAAAAAAAACAAACAAAAAAAATAATATTAATAAAAAAAAAAATAATATTTTTTTTTTTACATAACAAGGAAAAAGTTCCCTATGCGCCTAACTAATGTAATCATTGTAAATATTCGCAGATGGTCCCGTACATTTTGCCGATTGTTATCAATCCTCCGAAAACCAACGATCGGAGGGCATTCCTATCACAACTTTATTGGCCTTTGGTACCTGGTTGCTACATACCCCCGGAATGGAGAGGAATCCCTAACGGCGTACTCGAGGAATGGACTCGGAAACTACCACGCCAAGGCCGATCCGTTATCCTGGGCGGAACAAAATATACAAAGGTGGAAGACGTCTTACTACCACAAGGGCAAACCTTAGATACAATAATTACCACCGACGAGGTTGGCGGCTATGAGGCTGAAATATGGCTGTAATAAACCTGGACCAATAAATCGGCAAGAAGAAGACCTCACGCCTACACACACAACATCGTGCACCAAAACAAACCCCGAAACTCGCGTATGTTAGCGACTAATTATAAAAGAAGGCAATTCCGAATTTTATTGTTAATGGTTATTACGTTTAAATTTTATATATATATTATACAAAAGTTAACCACGCTTAATGCCAAAGTAGTGCCGTACATTGAAATTCTATTACTCATAAAAGCTTACTTGCCAAAAAGTATAAGGGACAAGGAAAATTACATAATCACTTAGTAGTAAGTTACGTATAAGAGGAGAGGAAAAACAATTACACCAAAGATAATAAAGCCATAATTTCATACTTACCAAAAATAGAACGTAACAATCCATTATCTTTGATTCAAATAAAATATACATAAAAAAAAAGGAACAATATCTCGAACGAAGGGACAAGCGATTATGGTAATAATACCAAGAGCCATACATTTAATTAATTATTACTAAGAGATATATATATGGATATGGATACACACCCATTGGAATGATCGTTAGGCTTCCCCTAACAATCATCTTAAGGGGGGAGGTGTTACGTCCTGACGTAACGCTCGCTATTTCTTTTACTAATAATCATTTTCGCAACTTATATTTCTGCTTATTTTTCCATACTATTTGCAAACCTGTTCCTTCCAAAATAATTCCTACATTTCACAAAATTCAAACATTATACATTATCATTAAACTCATAAAAGGAGTGATATTTCTTATCGATCGCTGAACGATATTCCAGGAATGGATCTCCTCTGGAAAATATTTCCAATGAGATCTCAATACTCGTCGTGTGAATTAAAATTTACATGGGTAAAAGATGGAAATAGAATTATTTACCACACGAGATAGATGCGGACAGAGGTTTGAATCCCCCTCGACACACGCACTACCCTCGGTAAAACAGCGAACTCCGCTGCCGACGTCGATACGATCGACCGCAACATCGACCCAAGGAGCATAGATCCAAGCTTTTACCCTGCGGCTAGACCGTTGGAGTTTTCCTAGCCGAATAACCTAACGGGCTTCCATCGTAAAAAAGGGAATCTACATTACCTTATGTATGGAAGTTAACCCTGCCCATCGACATAGTGTCGGTATTTTAACACCGAACAACGTCGCGTAATATTCCTGAATATGTGGGTCACACGATTGAGAGTCAGAACACCCCTCGTACCATTCAATCATTCATCATCATAAAGAAATAATTTCTCCATCAACAATTCTAAAATACGTTTCATACTCCCACACGCTTTTTAACATTTAACGAAAAACGATAAAAACGATCGATGAAATTTCGGCAGGTACTTAATATAAAAACTATAGTATGAATTGAATCACAGATAATAAAATTATCCAGGATATTAGGGAAATTAATCAATACGATTTATCGACAAACGCGATTAATATATCAATTCGAAATCGACAATATTCAAAATCATAGGAATAATATTCGGTATAGCTTAGTCATAAAATACAGTCAATACACCAAAAATAAATTATAACTAAACAGAGACCAGATCGTAAATTTGTGCGAAGCCATGGAATTTGATACGAATAAAGGGGCCACTAACTTCGTAAAGTGCGCTCTAGTTGCAGCTAATATAATATACGACTGTTGAAGAAAAATAAAAAATTTCCCGAAATTCAAAAGATAACAAACTAGTAAGACCGGAAAATCACGTTACCAGGCTAAACATTTAAGGAAAGACGGTCGTAAAAATTTTACGACCCACCGAAACTGAATTGCGGTAGGACGTAGAATACATGACAAGTGTGCCTCAACGGTGACACATGAGGGGCGAGCGGTTCGACCCCCCGAAAGAGAAGATGCAGTCCATTTTAAAATACTAATGCACCGCGCGCAAAGAAATGACTCCCTACGATAGGGAGAATAAAAAAATAACATTTTAATTACATCAACATTTTAAGGAAGATTTTCTCTATAAAATATCATTATTATTTTTCCGATTATGCTTACCGTTAAAGCGGAAATTAAGAACAAAAATTTATTCCATGGATTGCGTTTTCTCGATTTATGGTAGGAAAATTATGAACCGATAATTATAATGCAAAATATCGAACCGCGGTTTATACCAAAATGTTCGGGAATAATCCACCTTTAACATGGAATTATTACTTTTCCGATATCACTTAACGTATGATCAGGACACGTCGCGAAAGACAGAAATTAAGGTAGAAAAGGCAGGCGGTAAAGATAAAGGGGCCCGTGCAGAGGAACGAGTTGCGTAAGCCAAGTCGCATAATCTCAAGGCTAGTTCACGACGATAGGGGAAGATCATCAGGTACACCGAAAGAGGGGAATTTTACAGCTCGCCCGGGCAAACAGAACATTAGTTCCGGAATAATCCATATAAGGAAATAGGATGATCGGACGGTACTGTTACCAGGCACTTGCAATAGCTGGTGCACGGCTCCCAAAGAGGGGGGCAAAGCCCCAAGAAATCGACCCGGTTATGCTACCAATACCTCGAAATATTACGAAACGTTTTGCCAAATAATAAAATAATTTGTACAAGAGCCGAGATATATTTTCAACTTTCAGGCATATAATATTTTGACACCCAATACTTGAATTATTATAATATTATAAAATTATTGCTGATAAAATGATACACATTTCTCGACTCTTATTATCAGTTTACGGATACGTATACGTATAAGAGAAGCTTACGAACAGTAACAATATATCTTCTCCTATACGTTAACAATATCGTATATTAATTATATTAAATATTTAGTTATGAATCATTAATATTAAGTTTTACAAATAAGTCAGGCAAATAACTAAGCATAAGAAACTGAAATTCAATGGAAAATGGATAAATCCACAATTATTTAACAATAAGAGAAATCAGCAAATCCAAGAATTTCGACCAGGCCGAGAGGAGAGTAACGAGGAGCGAGATTACTCATCAGGGGAGTACGCTCCAGGCAAAGATTAGGGAGGGACTTCCTTCCCCCTCTGGATTCATTTCCTAGCATATAAGAAGCCGCGGAAAAGGGCGCGAGCAGTACAGAGCAGACCAGAAGTAGATTTTTAGTAGTCCGGCCCGTAAGCGACTAGACCAAGTAGAGAGAGACGGAGGCGCGTAAGAGCGAGCGCGGGATCGGTAAATCCAACAAGTAGGCTGATACGCCGGCTAGACGACGAGAGAGATAGAGTCAGAGACCGCGTTGTTCGTTACTCACCATACTAGAAAAAGATCGCGAGTCCGTTGTGCGACCACCAAGAAATAGAGGAACTCTCCTATTGGAGGATTTTGTCGATAACCCTTTCCATCTCCAAAAATTGTATTCATTTTTTCATGCAACCAGAGTTTTCTTGGGTTAATTCAGTTCACCGAATTACCATTCTCGAGTCATCTCGTGGAACGAAACCATCCTTCGTTTCACCATCGAATTTTCTTTTACTCGATAGTTGAAAGACAATTTTGTACGAATTTTTATTCCAACGAATCATTTGTACTCTCCGAAAATTCCTTATTCGTCGCTATGATCGACTTGTACGTAAGCTATTTATATTATTTTTGGGTTCGGTTCCTCGATTAAGATTCAAATCCCGTTCCTCAAATAACAAAGTGGTTTATTAACAAAATGCGAATATAAATGAAGTAACTTCCATTGATAATTTTAGTGCAAGTACAATATATGTGTTGAAGGGGTGATTCTAATTTTCGAGTCGATAGGATGTTAGTTAAGACTTTTGATGTGTGTCGTTCAGATGGTGGAGTAAGACTCTTTGATATGAGTCGTCCGGATGTTAACATAAGACTGATTAATTGGAGGTAATAATTGGCCGTCGCGATGAGGCCGAAAATGCTGAGATCGCGATCCACGCGCAATCATACGAGAGAAACAAAGGATATGTGAAGACAGAGAGGGAAAGTAGAATCAATGGAAAGAATAACAAGCGCCTCAGCGCCCTGCGGGCGCAGAAGCTCTTGCTGGTGGGCTCCGCCCCCCAAACCCCCCGAAAAATGTCCCTTCGGGACATTTTTTAAGGCACTCACAGGGATACACGTCGCGTTACGCGCTCCGTATCAAGTATGATTACGCTTTGCGTTATGCGCTACGTATCGAATATGTTTATACGTCGCGCTGCGCGTTTCATCTCGAAAGAACGTATGGGGGAAAAACATTTATCAATTCTGTAAATTGATTCATAGTGTTTAACCTTTATCGAATAAAAACATTTCGTTTTTATACAAATTGATTATTATTATTCACAACTGATATTTCCTTTTTGTTTCACGATAAATCGTCAAATATTCAGTCACGAGACAAATATAACGAATTGCATCGCGTAGAACTTAATCAAATTAATGTAACGAATCAAATTATATCTAGCAAAGGTCGTTTTATTGGCTTAACATTTATGACCAGATTTAATAAGTATAAAACAAACACACAAAATATTTACCAACACCATTACCATTTACCATTTGGGTGTAATGTCCACTTTAAATTAATCCCTTTAAAGGTTTTTTTCTTCCCTAAAATACATGGAATCATTTTGTTATCGTCTCTGGACAGGAGCCGAAGTATTGGAGCCAAATATTCGAAAATTTGCTTTTTCTTACGATTTTCAATGAAATTTAGTCGATATTAATCGTTGTAGCAAAAAAATTATATCTCTAGAACGAACATAGATATCGTCTTGGTTCTTGTCGTGTATTGAAGAGGAAGTAGTACGTTACTCAAATAAAAAGTTGTAGTGTCTTGGATGCGTCCAAATTTTTTTTTTTTATTTCAATTTCTCGATGAATTCGACTGCGAGGGCTCTTCGACTGTCGATATATAAGAGATTTCGGTTATAACACTTTAAGCGTTTTTTCTCTTTCCCATAACAGACAGAATCAATTCGTTATTGTCTCTGTACGAGAGTGAAAGATTGGAGACGAGAAATTCGAGAAATTTTATTTTTCTTTCGTTTTTTTTAAATTTGAGATAGGTATATTGAAACATTTGAAAAAAAATAGAAGGGTGGTTGGAAAAATTCGAGGTAAAATTTGAATTTTTTTTTGTTTCGACAAAATGTTAGAGATTTGAAAAAATTAAATTGCAGTTTTCCGAGACCGAGATTTTTTTTTCATTTCAAATCATCCCGCCACAGAATACCAACGTCGCAGCGTGTGCGAACTTTATCACGTCTGCTATGGAATTGTCGTCGGCTTCCAAGGTTTGACAGATAGAAATAAATTGCAGTAATTTTGGATATTCGATGATTCTTCTTTGTGAAATTATAACCAAGTTTTTCAGTGCACCCGTGAAATTTACGATTTTTAAATAACGTATTGTAAAATATTGTGAATGATTTTCGTTCAAAATATATTATTTTCGAAATAAAAAGGGCTAATATTTGTAAATCAATGTGTGATATTTCGTGATTAATTTTTCGCAACGAAATTTTCTTTTCCGACATGATCAAAAATGTTTTTTTGGAATATTAAAGTAACATAACCTTTAAAAAAATTCCTCACTAAAAATAAGTGTAGAATAAAAATATCAAGAAATGTCAGAATATCTTCAAATTTGCTGTGCATAGTGTTTTCGATGCAATGAAATATTGCTGAAAATTAGAAAAAAAATCGTTCGTAGGTTTTAGAATTGCAGCGCCATACGGACCTTTGACGGGAGAAAATGGATTTTTAAACGGAAAATGCCTCGAAAAAATGTTCAGAGACGTCGGAATGTCTTCAAATTTGCTGTGCATAGTGCTTTCGATAAAATAAAATAATGCTGCGAAAAAGAAAAAATTTGGTTCGTAGACTTCATAATTGGAGCACCGTACGGACATTTAGCGAAACAGAATTGAATTTTTATTTTGGAACAACTCATTAAAGGCTTCGCCGTAGTTTCAAAATGTTTGTGCACAATAGTCATGATGTGATAAAACATTCCTGCGAAGGAGAACAAAATTGGTTCGCACCATCCAAAGTTACACTGTGATACGGACGTCCGAGAAGATAAATTCAGTGAAAAAGCTATTTTTATTCAACTGCAGGCTAAAAAAAAATTTTCCAGTCATCGGAGTCACTTCAAATTAACTACGCATGAAGTTGGAGGTACACCGAAGTTAATGCTGAAAAACTAACTTTTTTAGAGCATACATTGCGGAGAATCCCCATCGAAAGCTGTGTGGATAGGCCTCGATGGTCATTTTAATAGGCACTCTTTGCCTATTGTTATAGTGAGTGCCTAAAAATGCTGATAGAGAATCGCGTGATATCGGGAATCGAGGCGCGAGGTTCGTCGCACGGCTTTTGTAGGAAAAACGTACGCCTTCTCGCGACCGGATGTGCATTGCCGTAATTCGAGAAGGAATGACCGGTGCTTTGATTTTAATTATTGAATATATAGAGATAGAAATTCGGAGAAATAATTTATGGATATGTTATACCCCCGAGTTTCGCGAGCATAACCGAGGTTATAAGTTGAGAAATAACCGAGGTATGCGAGCGTTGCGACAGCCGTCGCACGACGCACAGTATCGATGCATCGGAAAACCGGCACAGCGTTGCCGCAATTGCAATAATTGGAGCATCTTTCACAAAACATGCGAAAACAGCTGAATTGCTCGATCCACTTTATCTTCTATAAAGGGCGAGTACGAGCGCGCAGGAACAGTTCAGAGCGTTATCCGATACCGTGCGGCTGCTTGTGACAAGAATACTATTAACGGGACTCGTGCAAAGGGTCTGCCTAAGTAGTATATCTTAGCTATAGTCGGACAATAGCAGTGATGCCAGACTCGCGGGCGAAAAAGTCCCGCACGCTCGCCGGGCTCCCCCCACCACGTGACACAGGCTGGCTGCAGGGCGGGGCTTCGCGCGCCAGAGTCACCGTGCGACGTCACTCATACTCCGAGCGACAGAGCCAGCGCGGATCGTGACGTCACGCGTAAAGATTGAGGCTTGATTTAAATTCAAGCATAATTGTTGTTTAAATTTCTCAAAAAAAAATATAAAAATGTTTAATTGGTTAAAAAAAACTAAAAAAATGTTTCATTGGTTCAAAAAAAATAAAAAAATGTTTAATTGGTTCAAAAAATTGAAATTCGTATTTGATTCGTTTCAACAACCGAAATTGACGTTTAATTCGGGTAAAAATCAATCAAAACATAATTCATTGGTTTAAAAAATCGCAATTCTTGTTTAAATTGTTTAAAAACCAACGGCATGTTTAATTCGTTCATGAACTCAAAATTAACGCTTGATTTGTTCGAAACTCGAAAATTTGTATTAAATTTGTATTAAATTATAATATTTATAATTTATGTATATGTATTTATGTATATGTATTTGTGTTACGTCCCGCAACTGTCCGAATTTCTTTTTCACAAATTTACGTTGCTCTTCGATCAAATTGAGAGAAGAATACCGCTGCGCGTGAACACTCACGGAGTGGGGGAAAAACCAAGGAGAAAAATATCAAGCTATGCGAGAATCATTACCGGTCAGCCACGTAAGTCGAGATTTGTTTCATACTTCTCGAAATCAACGTTGCCGGGTCAAATGTACATGCGGTGCGAAACACATTGCACACCACACTAAGAAAAACTCGCCACCACCAAGAGAAGTCCGGCTCACGTATACGGGCTAGCGGACTTCCAATGGATATTATACTCTACGAAAGGCAACGAGACTCGAACACACGAGACTCCAACGCACGAGGCCCACTAACACCTCCAAGCACTGTGCTCACGCATAAAGACGCTCAGTGGCTTCGAGGCGAAGAACAACGACTCGAACAAAGGTACCGATAGCTTCACCAATACCATGACGCGTCGGGCCGTTCGATAGAAACGTTTTGGAACCTCCTCCGACGTAACCCCACGAATAAAAAGAAATTCCCGACGATCCGCGAGAAAGATAATGAGAATAGAGTCACGCATGAACATGAATATTGGGTCAGGTCATCCACGGTGTAGTTTATAATTTTATGTTTTACTTATGATAATCTTAAACATTTTTCTCTATAATAATCCATTAAAGGCAGAAGTAATATTTGCAAACTAAGCCGGTCACAGTTATCAATCCTTTTGGATATTGCCAGAAATAAATAATTAGAGTAATGTCTGAAATAACAGTAACGAAAAATATTGATACGTGTTTCGAATCAAGGTCTCGCTAAACTTTGCACCTTCATATTAGTTTTATATATTTTTCCACGAAGAGTTGACCATTGGGCATTCATCTATAGTTTCGTGGAAGAAATCCGTTGCAAAAGCAAAACAGGAAGCCGTAATTCTACTGCGACATTAAAATTCTAAGAACCAACTACGGCACACGAAAAATATTAACGACCAGTTGTCAAATTTTATAAACATTCGGACTAGCAAGAAGCTAAAGTCCTCTCGTTCGAAATCCAAGAAGTAATAATTATTATCGTGGTCGTTTTTAGGCACTCACTTAAAAATGGGCAAAGAGTGCCTATTAAAATGACCATCCATTGCTCTTCCGACCTCTGTCGGTGGGGTTACTCCGCAGCGCGTACTCCAAAAAATTTAATTTTCTAGCATTTACTTTGACGTACCTCCAACATCATGCATAGTCAATTTTAAGTCACTCCGATACCTGGAAATATTTTTTTAGCTTGCGTTTCACTAGAAATAGCTTTTTCGCAGTATTTATCATCTCGGACGTCCGTACGGCGCTGTAACTTTAGACTGTGCGAACCAATTTTGTTCTTTTTCGCAGGGCTTTATTATTACATTATTGTACGTATGCACATTAGTTTTAGAGCCACTCTGAGACTATTAAGTATGTTTAAAAAAAATTATTGCTCAAAATATTTCTTTATCTTCCGTCAAATATCCGTACGGTACTGTAATAATGAACTCTACGAACCAATTTTTTTCTCCTTCGCAGCACTATTTCATTACATTAAAAACACTATGCACACCAAATTTGAAGTCATTCTGACATCTCTAACTATTTTTTGTTGACTATTTTCCATTAAAAAAATTATTAATTAGAAATCCTACTAACTAATCTTTTTTTTTTCGCAGCATCGTTTTACTCCATAATTAGAACTATGTACAACAAATTTGAAGTCATTCCGCCATGTGTATTTTTTTATTTATTTTATATTATAAAATTTTATTTGCAATTAGCTATTACAATATAGGTTATGTCATTATTTATTTCTTTCAATACATAATATCCTATTATATTTTACGAAAACCATCACTGACACAAAATAAAATACCAATTATCATATATATATACACAAATATTTTCTTTTATTATTGTATAAATAATATTTTTTCACGAAAATTAGTCTCCGTAATTTACGATATATTATTCACATTTGTAATCAAAAGTCTAAATATCACGTTGGTACGGAAAAGCTTGCACGTTAATTCACGAAAATATTCATTTACACTAAATCCAGTCAATTTACGATTCACCTAATACAATTAAATAATACATTTTTTTCAGTTTTATTCTATCAGCCAAACTTCGGAACTTCGAATCATTCGTTGCAGACGTCAAATTACTTACGAAACAAATATATATATATATATATATATATATATATTTAGCAGCGGCGTCAAATTACTTACGAAACAAATATATATATTGTAACGGTACGTTTTTGGAGTCTTACAGCTCTTTGCTCCGAAACGTTCGCTATTGTGAGTTTTTGGCTCACGGAGAAGTGAGGGCAGGTGCTGTAAATTATAAATCTGTTTGTTGATTCGAATTGTCAACAATAATTGTGATTTTATTGAGACATTGGCGTGAATACAAAAGAAATAGTGGATTTTGTCCAATAATTAGATTTTCAGCTCTCAGATATTTAAATTGCGAAACAGATTGAAGGGTTATTTTATTGAGGATACAGGAATTTGATTCTACGTTAAACAGTCGCTTATCAGTTAATGACGAGACGAAAGCAGTCGCCAAGGTCCCCCAAGGCAGTCGCCGGCGCTGTCACGAAGAGATAAGCCGCGCAAAAATGATTCTACGTTAGATGATCGATATTAGCCACCAACGAGACGAAAGCAGTCGCCGAGGTCCCCCAAGGCAGTCGCCGGCGCTGTCGTGTACTAATACGTCACCGCAATGCAATAGATTTTACGTTAATTAGGATTAGATGGATAAACCGAGACGAAAGCGGTCACCGAGGTCCCCCAAGGCGGTTGCCGGCGCTGTGTTTGGAAAGGAAATTTTTAAATTCAAAAGGAGGTCTGTTCGCTGAAAGAAAATTTATCTAAATTAATTGTTTAAAGATGAATGGCCGACGTTGGTTTCTTCCTTCAATGACCGGATCGTCGTCGAGAAATTTGTCCCTTGCTTCTTCTTAGCGACGGGACTCTGTCGAGTAAAGCAACGCTTTACTCGAAAATGAAAAGTGTTGGAATTTTACTATCGAGAATTATCGATAAGCAAAATGGAGGACTCAAGATCAAACGAGCCGTAGCCGCGCATGAGTTCCTCTCCGTTCGAGTTTAGGTTCGAAGTGAAGTCCTCTGTGCTCGCGATCGGGTCTTATATACCCGAGCGCGAGGCCCTTTTTTGTATCGATTGACGCACGAAGTACGTCAAACTTCGCTGTCCTTTATTATTGCTGCCCGGGGTCTGCCGCAACAGCCTATCGAATTCGTGTGCAAAGTGTGATGCAACACTACCGGGCAACTCTGGCTATCGACCGTAGCTATTGATCGGCTGTACGGTCGGTAATTCGTATGCTAATTTCTCCGCAAAATATGATAAATGACCGATAATCGGTCTGGTATTTATCGCATGAGTTTTTCCTTCTAGATTATTTATTTTATTTTATAGGTACCGGGGTCGAGGGTTTTATACCGTCTCAATATATATATATTTATATATATATAGCAGCGGTGGTCGGCGGCGGAGAAAGAAGCAAAAATATTCCCCAAATGGGTCTTAACTCAAAATAGTTTACAAGTGACGAGCGAGCGCGCGTAGCGCACGAGCCCTGGGAAATGCTAGTGTATATATATATATATATATATAGTATGCTAGTGTATATATATATATATATATATATATATACACTAGCGTTTCCCAGGGCTCGCGCGCTACGCGCGCTCGCTCGTCACTTGTAAACTATTTTGAGTTAAGACCCATTTGGGGAATATTTTTGCTTCTTTCTCCGCCGCCGACCACCGCTGCTATATATATATAAATATATATATATATATATTTGTTTCGTAAGTAATTTGACGCCGCTGCTAAATATATATATATATATATATATATATATATTTGTTTCGTAAGTAATTTGACGTCTGCAACGAATGATTCGAAGTTCCGAAGTTTGGCTGATAGAATAAAACTGAAAACTAGAAAGGACAAAGAAGAGCACGTTAAAAATTTAAGAGAAGTTTTCAAAAGATTATCGGAGGCTGGCTTACGTTTAAATATAGAAAAGTGTTCGTTCTTCCAGTCTGAAGTGAAGTGTTTGGGTCACATTATTAGTCGGAATGGTTTAAAAAAAAATCCGGAAAAAGAAGCGGCTATCGTTAAAGCCCCAAGACCGTCTAATGTGCAGGAAGTTCAAGCATTTGTCGGTATGGTTAACTATTACTCGAGATTTGTAAAAAATATTGCTGAAATTTTGGCTCCACTTTACAATTCTCTGATTATTTCAATCGCCCTGCGGGCGCAGAGGCCCTTGTTGGTGGGCTCCGCCCCCCAAACCCCCCGAAAAGTGTCCCGAGGGGACATTTTTTAAGGCACTCACGGGGCTACACGTCGCGCTACGCGCTCCGTACCAAGTGTGATTACACTTCGCGTTATGCGCTACATATCGAATATGTTTATACGCCGCGCTGCGCGTTTCACCTGAACCTCCTGTGTGTTTTAAGATAGAAATATTGAAACAATTGAAAAGAAAATAGAAGGGTGGTTGGAGAAATTCGAGATAAAATTTGAATTTTTTTTTTGTTTCGAAAAAATTTTAAAGAGATTTGAAAAAATTAAATTGCAGTTTCCTAATATTTAAAGTAATTTACATTAAAAATGAAAAAAAAGCTGAGATTTTTTTTTTTTCATTTCAAATCATCCCGCCACAGAATATCAACGTCGCGGCGTGTGCGAACTTTATCACGTCTACTATGGAATTGTCGTCGGCTTCCAAAGTTTGACAGATAAAATGAACGGAAAAAAAATAAATAGTCGCGATTGTTTTCAATTTTATTTGGCAAATTGCAATAATTTTGGATATTCGATGATTCTTCTTTGTGAAATTATAACCAAGTTTTTCAGTGCACCCGTGAAATTTATGATTTTTATTACGAATGTGAATGATGTATTGTAAAATATTGTGAATGGTTTCGTTCAAAATATATTATTTTCGAAATAAAAAGGGCTAATATTTGTAAATCAATGTGTGATATTTCGTGTTTTATTTTTCGCAACCAAATTTTCTTTTCTGACATGATGAAAAATTGTTTTTTGGACAATTAAAGTAACATAACCTTTAAAATAATTCCTCACTAGAAATAATTGTAGAATAAAAATATTAAGAAATGTTAGAATGTCTTCAAATTTGCTGTGCATAGTGTTTTCGATGCAATGAAATATTGCTGAAAATTAGAAAAAAATTCGTTCGTAGGTTTCAAAATTGCAGCGCCGTACGGACCTTTGACAGGAGAAAATGGATTTTTAAATGGAAAATGCCTGGAAAAAAATGTTCAGAGACGTCGGAATGTCTTTAAATTTGCTGTGCATAGTGCTTTCGATAAAATAAAATAATGCTGCGAAAAAGAAAAAATTTGGTTCGTAGACTTCATAATTGGAGCACCGTACGGACATTTAGCGGAACAAAATTGAATTTTTATTTTGGAACAACTCATTAAAGGCTTCGCAGTAGTTTCAAAATGTTTGTGCACAATAGTCATGATGTGATAAAACACTCCTGCGAAGGAGAACAAAATTGGTTCGCACCATCCAAAGTTACACTGTGATACGGACGTCCGAGAAGATAAATTCAGTGAAAAAGCTATTTTTATTCAACCGCAGGCTAAAAAAAATATTTCCAGTCATCGGAGTCACTTCAAATTAACTGCGCATGAAGTTGGAGGTACACCGAAGTAAATTCTGAAAAACTAATTTTTTTGGAGCATACGCTGCGGGGGATCCCCATCGAAAGCTGTGTGAAGAAGCCTCGATGGTCATTTTAATAGGCACTCTTTGCCTATTGTTATAGTGAGTGCCTAAAAAATGTATTATTTAATTGTATTAGGTGAATCGTAAATTGACTGGATTTAGTGTAAATGAATATTTTCGTGAATTAACGTGCAAGCTTTTCCGTACCAACGTGATATTTTGACTTTTGATTACAAATGTGAATAATATATCGTAAATTACGGAGACTAATTTTCGTGAAAAAATATTATTTATACAATAATAAAAGAAAGAAGATATATATATATATATATATATATATATATATATACACTAGCGTTTCCCAGGGCTCGCGCGCTACGCGCGCTCGCTCGTCACTTGTAAACTATTTTGAGTTAAGACCCATTTGGGGAATATTTTTGCTTCTTTCTCCGCCGCCGACCACCGCTGCTGCCTCCTTCGAAATCCCCTTAGAGGAACTTAGAATATTTTGGCCTTCCTCTCCCACGCTCCTCCCCCTCCCCCCCATCGAACGAAAATATTCGAAGTCCCTCAAAGGGGATTCCCCCTTGAGCACCCCATCGAACAAAAATATTCTAAGTCCCTCTAAGGGGAATCCCCTTAGAGCCCATCGAGCAAAAATATTCTAAGTCCCCCTTAGAGGGACTTACAATATTTTCATGGGGGACTTATTTTATAATAAGTCCCCCTTAGAGGGACTTAGAATATTTTCGGTCGATGGGTTTTGCCCTTCCCTCGATTCCTGACACGGCGGCGGCGGCGGCGGCGACAGCGGCGGTAACTTTATATATATAGAGAGATATCTACCGGTATTTCAAATGCTACTGTAATATAATATTTTATTATTGCGACTTGCAAACATATTCACTTGGGATCGTAAATTAATTTTTCAAAAATTAATTAAATTAATTTAACATAATAAAAAAATACGAATTATTTTTCTTTATAATTTAATTTTCATTTAATTTTTTTTTATTGATTTATTAAATAAAATTAATCTCTTTGTATCAATGATTGCGAACGATACCACGAGATAAAAAATCCTATTTAAAATTATTCGAGCCGTAAAAAGAAATCGACTGGTGAGATAATCCTTACTGTAAAATAAAGGAAATAAAGAATCAAATTTGAATCATATTTGAAGACTAAATTTATTATTTATATACTTTTTATATAACAACTCATGCAAATCAAGGTACATCTAAATTAAAGAAATTCTATTTGATGCAAACAATGATATTTTACAATAAATTTGCAGAACATTAAAATAATCTGTAAAGATAAATACACAAGCATTTTTTAACATCTTTTTAAGTTAACACAAATTCTTCGCAGTTATATCGTAGCACACTTTTGAGACTCTTGCCATTACGATTTTTTCCGAATATACACTGCGTCGTAATCCGAAAATCTATGCAGTATTTCTTCTTTATAACCGAGTAATGATCGGCGCGATTAATCAACATGACGCACATGATTAGCTGAGAATTTGTGCGGCTCACTATCTGCTCGATGACGGACATGTACGTATTAGCCCGATAATCGATTATCGTACAATTTCTCGGCTGCGATATCTGAAACTGCATCTTGCTGTCCATAGATTGCATCGTGCCGACAAACTCCTGAAAAATGGATCGTAATTATTATCATTTGAAAAGTAAATCAAATCTCATAACTTTACAAACGCAAATAACAACTTTTTTCCAATTATTTGTATAAAATTACGAAGCATTATCATCACTACAGCAAAGATTAAAAAACAATAGTTTCCCGCAACTTCTAAAAAACAGTAATATAAAAATATAACTAGAATACAATATAGAATATCGCTTTGTTTTTTACGCCCTAAATTTACGTAGATCTCCATTAAGATCGTCAGTTCGTTGCGTCTACATACTCGCCAATTATTACTTTCGAACCACGAACGTTTACAAACTAAATTGTTTATTTTCCATATCTGATACGAGTCGCCATGACGGTTATAATAGTACATTACAATACAAGTGCAAAATAAATTTTCTGACGTGTGTGAATTTGCAACACTTAACGAAGGCGAATATTGCAATCACACGAGTTAAGAAAACTTTTTTCGCACGAGTATCGTACAAAATTTTACTTCGCAAAATGTAAAAATGAGAATAGGGATGGAAGGCTTTACGTGCGTATAACTGTTTTTTTCGCACCTAGTGAAATAAAGGTTATTCAATATATCAAGGATCGTCTCTTGTCGCATGACTTTGCAAGTTATTTCGGCATACATGAGTATATCAATTTTGTGTTGGCGTATTGAAATCTCGTAACCGGATTCACTCTGTATTGATACAGCACGATCTTTCAAGAATGAATAAAAAGAATTAAAAAAAAAGTGATCCAAAAAAAAACAGAAAAAAAAGGAAATGAAAAATAGACAAAAAACGAACGAATAGAAAAAATAAAAGGTAAAATCGAAATGAAATAAAAAAAAAAAGATACGGAACGAAAAAAAAAAAGGGAAAGAGAAACGATAAAAACAAATTACAAAGAATACAAAAAACCAACAAAAAGAAAAAACAGAGAAAGAGATTTTAAAAAATTAAAAAATAAAACGGAATTATAAAAAGGTTAATAGGAAATGTGTAACGGTCCCCTATATACAAAAAAAATCTTCTTTTATAATAGACTAATATTTCGCCAACGCTCGCTTCTCCTTCCGAGAAGCGAGATAACTCGCATTTTTGGCCGTCAGCACTTTTGCCGTGAGAGCGACAATAGGATCGCCGTCTCACGGCAACGGTCAAGCCGCCGCGCGACCAGCATCCGCGCGACGGTCCTTATCTGCGCGGAGGTATTCCTCACGCGCGTAACAACGCAAGTTACCGGCGTCGAAGCCCTTTGCTTCGACACTTAATTATTCAGTTCATCTCCGACCACCACCAGTGTTAGACGGTACACTCTCCCTATATTATTTCTGCGACTAATAAAATACTTGAATTCAATATTTCCTTCAATTCTCGACTTCTTCTTTTCAATACAATTATCCGCGTACCTGGCCATCCATTACATGGTGTCAGAAGTGTTCGAACTAAAATCTGCGTCCGCGACAAGTGAAATTTTGATCATTTATTTTTTTTTCTCTTTCCTCTCGTTTTTAGATACAGTGTCAAAAAAAAAAATATACAGCGAAACGTTACAACAAAAACCAGCGGAAAAAAAAACACAACAGTGAAAACAAAAACTAGTGAAAAAAAAAAAAAAAAAAAAAATTTGTGCTCAACAGAAACGAAAAGTCAACTACACAAAAACAGAAGGAAGGAAGAACGACACAAAAAAAAATCAACGAAAAACCCGAAAAAAGGAAACAAAAAACCAAATCCATGCAAATACGCATTCTTTACTACGTGGCAGCAATGTAAGTACCTTTAAAATTCTTAATATAAGTGTGAAAAAAAAAATAACACAAAAAACGAGCTGCATACGACACAGGGAAATCTTGCTTTAATATATTTCCTTTTCTAATGTTTGCCAATTAAAAAAAAATATATATATATATATACTAGCGTTTCCCCGGGCTCGCGCGCTACGCGCGCTCGCTCGTCAATTGTAAACTATTTTGCGTTAAGACCCATCTGGGGAATATTTTTGCTTCTTTCTCCGCCGCCGACCACCGCTGCTGCCTCCTTCGAAATCCCCTTAGAGGAACTTATAATATTTTGGCCTTCCTCTCCCACGCTCCTCCGCACCCCCCCGCACTCGAAATATTCTAAGTCCGTTGACTTAGATATATCTTAGATATATCTCTTAGATATGTCTAAGCGGTATAAAATTACCGCCGCTGTCGCCGCCGCCGTGTCGGGAATCGAGACCCCCGCCACCTCGATCCCGCTCGCTCGACCCCTCCCCCGCCACTCCGCCCCCGCTCGCTCAAAAGGAGCCTCAGTCCAAAATATTCTAAGTCCCTCTAAGGGGAACCCCCGCCATAGTAACGGTTGCCATAGCAACCGTCTCCATAGCAACCGTCTCCATAGCAACGGTCTCCATAGCAAGCGTCTCCATAGCAACGGTTGCCATAGCAACGGTCTCCATAGCAACGGTCTCCATAGCAACGGTTGCCATAGCAACCGCCTCTATATCAACGGTCGCTATAGTAACCGTCTCCATAGCAACCGTCTCCATAGGGTCGGTCTCCATAGCAACCGTCACCATAGCAACGGTCTCCATAGCAAAGGTTGCCATAGCAACGGTCTCCATAGCAACGGTCTCCATAGCAACGGTCTCCATAGCAACGGTTGCCATAGCAACGGTTTCCATAGCAACCGTCTCCATAGCAACCGTTCCTATTCTAAGGCCCTCTAAGGGTGGAGGGAGAGGAGGGGAGGGGAGGTGAGCAGCTAAAAATAAGTTCCTCTAAGGGAGGTGGGAGAGGATGGGAGGTAAGTCACGAAGAGACTAATGTCACGGAGTGGTTAAAGTCACGGAGAGACTAATGTCACGGAGTGGTTAAAGCCACGGAGAGACTAATTTTACGGAGTGGTTAAATTTACGGAGGGACTAAATTCTCGGAGTGGTTACAGTACTGGAGGTCCCCCTTAGGGGGACTTAGAATATTTTCGGTCGAAAGGGGGGGGGGGGGAAGAAAAATATTGTCCCCCTTAGAGGGACTTAGAATATTTTTGCTCGATGGGGTGCCCAAGGGGGAATCCCCTTTGAGGGACTTAGAATATTTTTGCCCTTCCTTCGATTCCTGACACGGCGGCGGCGGCGGCGGCGGCGACAGCGGCGGTAACTTTATATATATAGAGAGATATATAAATTTGTGTTTTCAAAAAAAAAATTTTTTTTTTTACTCTCTCTTGCGACACATTTATACAATGCGCGACTCCCGATTGGAGAACGCAGCTGTTAACGCCGACAAAAATTACAATTAATCAGTATAATTAAAACCACCTCTATCCATTTGAAATCTTTAAATTTGTTTTCTCCCTTTTTTCAAATTTTCAACTTTTGTAACTTTTTCCAAATTTTTCAAATTTTTCAACTTTTTCTAACTTTTTTCAATATTTTCAAATTTTTCAACTTCTTCTAACTTTTTTCAATATTTTCAAATTTTTCAAATTTTTCTAACTTTTTTCAACATTTTCAAATTTTTCAAATTTCTCAACTTTTTCTAACTTTTTTCAGTATTTTCAAATCTTTTAAATTTTTCAACTTTTTCCTACTTTTTTAATATTTTCAAATTTTTCAAATTTTTCAACTTTTTATAACTTTTCATAATATTTTTAAATTCGTCAAATTTTTCAAATTTTCCTAACTTTTCGTAATACTTTCAATTTTTTTTATTTTTTGTAATAATTTCAAATTTTTCAATTTTTTCTCTTTTCCCTCAATTTTCCTAATCTTTCACAACCACCAATCATTGTAAGTATTGTAATTTTTTTTTCAACTTTTTCAGTTTTTTAAATTTTTCAAATTTTTCGATTTTTTTTTCTCTCTCCCATTTTTAGTTTCTCAAATTTCTTGTCATTTTTCAAAAATTTTCAAATCTTTGAATTTTTCAAAATTTTCGATCTTTTTTTTTCGCTCCTCTTTTCTCTGACTCACAACTAATTTTTTCAAATCTTTTGAAAAAAAACTTCATAAACCCCTCAATCTTTTAAACTTTTTTGAATTTTCCAATTTTTAAACCTTTTAAATTTCAACAAAACATAAAATATTTTCAAATTCCCTAATTATTTTTCAATATTATACATATATACTGTGACGTGATTTTTTTGAATCAGCGTCACAAAAACCAAAACAACCGTAACTCGCATAAAAATACCGATTTTTAATGCTGAAGTTTCGCGTTACTGCCTCTCCCAGCGACTTAAGATACCGTCAAGCTCTCGCTAAGATATCGATCGAGATTTTTGCAGTTTACCTTCTGTTTTTTTTGTTTTTTTCTTTTGCTTTGAGATTTAGTTTACTTCAGTTTTAGTTCAGTTTTGGTCGGGATTCTCGAATTCACTTGGTGGGACACAGTTAGCAAATAAAAGGCCCAAGTGAAGAAGAGACTCGACGAAGTGTCTTGCAACTACGTTAAAGTCCTGTGCAAACCCGGCACCCTATAGAAAAGTGCAATGCGTTGAGATCAGGCGGAGGTATCGTTTGGTCCAGGCAAGGGTGGTGGAACCCCTTGCGCTGCGTTATCGTTGAGTAGAGCCTTGTATCTCACGCATTGACTAAGGGAAGCGATTGCGAAGATTCGTTCAAGTTACCGCGTTATAGTATCGGCTCTCGATTCGATAAAGTCATGAGATGGTTGAGAGGGCAGTAGTTATCGATCCAGATCCCGCAAATAATAACGATAATTCATTACGAATTTTCGTAGGCAAAGACAGTCGACGGTGAGCTGCCCTCGAGGTAACTCGGGTCTCTCTCGCGCTCCCGCTACCGTAGGCTTCGGCCTATTGTTCTCGCGCTCGAGCCATCGAGGCATCGGGTGATCGCTGTGTCTCGCTCGCGTTACCGTGGATCCCGCTATCGCTCTCGCTCTCGTGTTCGCGCGTTCGTTCGTCGATTCGTGTGTTTCGCGTGTGCTATCCTCGGTAGGATTCCGAAAGGAACTCTTTCCGAGTCGATAATTCGATAGATGCGTTACAATTAACGCTCTCGAGTTGAAGTGCATGTGTGTGAGTTCTCGTGGCATCGTCAGATGCAGTTCCCGGTCCTTTTTGGATAAATTACGCGCTTCGGTGAGTTTTTTTGATTTATCGACGTTATTGATCTCGTGTCGCGCCCGTCGTCGCTTGTCTCGCTTCGATCTCTCGATCGGCTGAGTACTCGCGATGCACGTGCGTGGGATCCCGTGGCTTCTTAGCCAAAATATTAATTTTCGCTCCCGATTAAAGTAACGCTGAGGTCTTGACCTCCGTTCCTTGTGTGCTATTCTATTGACCTCGGATCGCGACCCTCTACCCTAACCCGCATCCTGAGCAACCGTGCATTTCCGCAACCGTTCGCTCTCGCGAATGCATCGACGTTAGTTCTCGTTCCGTTTTAGTTTCCGTTTTGTTGTGTCGTTCATTTTGTCTCTGCGGAGGTCGTCGTTCCACCGATCTCCAGGTTAGTCCGGTTGGGTAATTCCGGCGAAACAAAAATTAACCCTGCGGAGGTTGCCGTTCCACCGGCCTCCAGTTTAGTCCGGTTGTTAATACCGGTGAAACAAAATTAACTGGCGCCCACCGGGACGCCGATGCATCCGCGAGGGTGGACGGCCGAAGGTGACGTGAGTTTTCGAGTTCGTGTTTTTTTTTTGAGTTTCGATCTCGCTCATCTTTTTGAGTTTTGAGTTTTTTGTAAAATTAGTGTTGCGTTCTCGAGATCAAGGAAAACCCGTCAGAATACATAAACAAATAATTTTCTTTTTTCAACTTTTTCCTCACTAACATAAACGACTACAAAAATTGCGCCACACAAGCGTAACCTCACTAAAACAAACAATTACTACCGGTTGCTGCTAACTAGCGAAGCGCGACCGGGACGCCAACCGACAAAAACAATAACAATGGCGACCGGAGGCGGACTCGAGCCCGAAAACATGGCAAATTTTATAACATTTCGCGACGTATTTAACAATATACCGACATTTAACGGGAAAAACATACCGCTGGAACAGTTTGCGCGGACCTGTAGGCACGCAGCAAAAATGGTTCCTGCGGAAAAAATGGCATCCTTTCTGAACATGCTGCACCTGAAGCTATCAGAAGAAGCAGCAGACATAACAGAAACGAAAACTTACGTAGACATGGAGACACTCCTAAAAGACTTGAAGGACTATTTCGAGAAACCTTTCAAACTATCAGACTTAGAATGAGAGTTAAAAACAAACATTCAAAACTATAACGAACCGGTAAAAACCTATTCAGCGCGCACTCGCAAAATTGCGAAACGGATACATGATCGATTAGGTGAGGTCTATAAGACCCCTAAGGCACAACAACAGTATTTAACAAATAGGATCAGTGAAATCGACAAAGCGGTTATCAAGGCGTACATCCGCGGACTTTCAGATCAAGTCGGTAATTTATTAATGCATAAATCGGGGCAAACAGTAGAAGAAGCGATTACAGCAGCAGAGGCAATCGAGATGGAACTGCTCCGTAGGCAGGAAATCCATCAAGGAAAGAAAATCGACATAAAAACACAGGCTGAAGTTAGATTCGCGTCAATATCCGACGAGATCGAAGACATCATCGAAAACAAAACAAATAACAAAAAATATTGCGAGGTTCACGGAGAAAACCGTACTCACGGGACCTCAGATTGCAACGCAATAAAACGCACTCGCGAATATATTCAAGGCCGCCGAAACAACGGTTGGTCGAGAGATAATTCGCGAAACCGAAGCTCGAGAGGACGCGATCGTTCAAACTCTCTTAACAACCAAAACAATCAACGCGATAGACACAGTTACGATAATTCTAGAAATCGCAATTACAGGAGCGATTCGCGAGACTCGCGCAATCGATACTCGCGTAACAATAGCTGGGATAGGTCGCGTAATTCGAACGACTGGGTGGTCGACAACGCAGCCGATCTGATCGCGATTATTACCGAAACCGAAACGACTCCCGAGATCGCAGTAACTCCCGAAATCGTAACGATTCGCGAGAACACGATAACTCAAGGCAACGTAACGATTCCCGAGTTCGAGACAGTCGCGACAACTCGAGAGATAGAGGAAATCGCAATTCGCGAAAAACCGACTTCGATCTCTCGCAACTCGAACAAGCACTAGAAAACGTGCTGAAAAAAAACCCGAATTCTACCTCTCGGAACAGCGCGACGGGACGTCAGAATTAAGCGCGCCACAAAACGAAACGTCTAAAACAGGGGTAATCCCCCTCTCAAAAAATGTACATAATGTAAAAATAACAATTAAGGAAGCTAGAATTAATTTAGGTTTAACAAAAAGGCATAAGCCACCGACGGTAAACATACGCTCGCCCGATCTACGCATGAAAGAAACTCTGTTTCTCGTAGACACAGGAGCTGAGATAAATCTTGTGAAAATGTCCAGTCTTGCGCCAAGTACCGAGGTAGATGAAACCCTGATATACGTACTCACGGGCATCACCTCAGGGCAAGCACGCACAATCGGACGATGCTATATCCGCATAGAGGAGTTCACTATCGAATTCCACGCGATCGAGGATGATTTCCCGATTCTGCAGGACGCTATTCTCGGCGATGTGTTCTTTAGAGACACTCCCGCGGACCTCCTCTATAGCGAATCATGCATTAAATTTGCAAACCACACAATACCGTTCGAAACACTCGAACGAATAACTCTACCCCCTCGATCTAAGGTTGCCATCCCAGTACGACTGAGACCAACAGATCTTGAGGAAGGATATATCGAGAATAGAAGCAGGAGAAAACATATACATGGGTCACGCAGTTGTCTGTTACGTCCGGCGTAACGCTCTATGTATTTCTCTTTGACCACCATTAAAAGTTAATTCTCTAAAAAAAACAAAGAAGAAGGAAATTGGTTTACTGGTAGGTTCTTTATCCACATGAGATCTCGATTAGGTTAAATTCCTCCGAAGCCGACTTTAGCGAGTTAACGCCAACGAGCCTAGATAAAACAGGCCCAAAGGACCTCGGGCAGAGGTCGGAAAAGGCGGTCTCTGACCCCTCCTCCGAACTCTCCCCCCTGGAGTACCAGCAGGAAACTAAAGACGCGAGGCCCCACTAGCTGTCAACATGGAGCTCTACTATTACCCTGTATCGACCCAGGCCCTATAGATCCATAGACCGACAAATCTTCTTTACCACGGCCAAAGACCAGTTGGAAAGAGAGGAGTTTGCGGTCAGCTGAGTTAAGTTCATACCCAGGGGTCAGTCAAAAACGGTCGACAAATTATCCTCGAAAAAGATCACACGTTTAAACGGTGGCATAGTTGAACCAAAGCTGCACTGCTTAGAGGGAAGAAAAAGGGGGCTTCGATCGATGATCTCGGTGGAAATGGAAATAACTTTTCTTCCTTTTCATTTATATAGATAACAAAATCCAGCAGGAAAATAAATAAGTACAGAATAATAACAGGCGTTCGAGAGCATTACAAAACAAATAACGAAAACAACATCACCACACCATTGATAGATTAAACGTTAACGATATAACTGATATCTCTATATCAATTATTGAAAAGTATTCTTAAAAATTGGATTTGTTCCTTTAAACGCTTGTGTCTATCCTTAAATAAGAAATAAGTATTCCTAGATAATAAATGTAGTATAGTATAAAGAGTGAAACAACTATAGATGCTAGAAGAGGGCCCGACTCACCAATAACAGCCAAAGGATAAGTCATACGACGAAACCAGCCGCATTGAGTCTCGAAAAGTAAAAAGCCCTCCGAACACAATTCAAAGGCAATCTATACACTCCTAGCGATACCCGTAAAACCCGGAACAGTATACAAATTTTTTTTCTCGCATATACCATATAAAATTATTAAACCCCGAGAAAACTCCCACGAAAGGTTGAAACCACAATTTGTTGGAGATTTGCCAAGGTTTTCGAAACCAATACTCAAAATAAAGTCCAGATACGATGAGGAAAAGATAATTACTCTTTAATAAAATAAGCGAGAACCATTTAAAGTACTCTACACTTACAAAGAAATTGTTACAGTTAAAAGAAACCTTTTTTTTTTGCGTATACTTACCGAACGTTTAATTTAGTTTAAGAGATTGATACTTTCACATGGAGTTTATGACTCAGCGCATCTCCGAATCATAAGGACAGTTTTCTTTGTTGAGAGCATTGATGAGATCCATTCTATAAATAGACTCCGTATAGCGCTCTCTACCAAGAAATACCCTGCCTCAAAGTCATTGCATTCCGCCGAAACCTATAAACGAATTCTCAGAATACAGAATGCGAGAAGAGGGGAAATGGTGCGTACGTGATTTGTTTCGCGCCCTTTACATCGATACCCCACTCCGTCATCCACGGCGTGGGCCTGATTCACGCGAGTTCGACTAGAAGAAGGCCCTAAAAAATCCGAGGTCCAATCAAAAGGTCAGATTCAATGCACCTCCCTCATCTTCTCGGTGACAGTATCCAAAATCATAAGGAAAATAGATATACGAAAGGACACCAATTAGGTGGTGCGAAGTATTTTTCCGTGTTCGACTTAGCATCAGGATTTCATCAAATAGAAGTCAGTCCCCTGGACCGACATAAGACCGCATTTACGACGCCGAGGGGCCATTTCGAGTTCGTACGAATGCCGTTCGGACTTCGGAACGCCCCGCCCACTTTCCAAAGAACTATGGATCTCGCTCTCAGCGGATTACTGGGAAAAGGAATATTCGTATACTTAGATGACATCGTTATTTATTCGCGAGGATTAGAGGAGCATGATACCATCTATAGAGAGTTAATGAAGAGACTTGAGGCAGCAACTTTAAAGCTACAACCGGATAAGTGCGAATTTTTAAAAAAGGAAGTCGCTTATTTAGGACATGTCATCGGCAACGACGGCGTTATGCCCGATCCTAGGAAACTCGAGGCAGTTCGCGAATTTCCTCAGCCCAAAAACGTTAAAAATATTCGACAATTCTTAGGACTAACGGGCTATTACCGACGATTTATCGAAAGTTACGCAAAAATATCAAAGCCACTCACTCTGCTTCTTCGGAAAGAAATACCTTTCGAATGGGATAAGGAGGAACAAGGGGCTTTCGAAATTTTAAAGGAGAAATTATGCACAGCACCTGTGTTACGGTACCCAGATTTCACGAAGCCTTTCATTTTAACTACTGATGCCTCCGGGATAGCTATCGGCGGCATCCTTTCTCAGGGGGAAATTAACCATGACCATCCGTGCTACGAAAAAGAAGCCCTTGCGATAGTATATTGCATCCTTCATTACCGTCCTTACTTGTACGGACGCAAATTCACAGTCGTAACGGATCATAAACCACTGTTATGGTTCCGCCGGTCCACAGACGGCAACTCGAAAATTTTAAAATGGCGTCTGAAACTAGCCGAATATGAATATGATGTGGTATACAAAGCAGGAAAAACAAATGTAAACGCTGACGCTCTCTCTCGGAATCCCGTCTGTGAACCCAGTAATCCCGATGGAATCTTTATAATTCGCACCAACCCCGCGACTAAGACACGTCATAAACCAGCTCGAGGATTAACTGACGAAGAAATCGCCGAGTATCTAGCTTTGGACAGCGACGAGGACGTAGACGAAACCATAGATCCAGACGATGTTTTATTAGAAGCCGACGAGGAGCCATGGGAACCTCCAGACCACGAGGATATGTGTGAACCTTCGGCAAGCGGCATCCTTGGACCAACCGACGGAGCGCAGGAAGGTTACATGTCAAAGGATAGCGAGGATGATTTTGGCGACGGGGACTACGAGAAAGTCCACTCAGCCGGACCATCAAAAAGTCGTAAAAATCTAAAACGAAGAAAGGGGCCTACGCCGGGACAGGAAGACCTGGGAACCCTTAAAGAAAGCTCCAGCCGAGAAGTTAACGAAGAGACCGATACTAGGATAAGCTACAGCAGGATGCACGAAAACGGCGTACCTCCAGCGGCGCCCGAAAATTGTGAGAGTATTGAAAATGACACCGAACCATCAGATAAAGATAGCGATATGGAGGACAACCCTATAAGGAAAAAAGTTGCTCACAAACCGTTGGTCTACAGCGACTCGGAGAATTCCGACGACGAAAACGCCCCTCACCGTACCCGCGACAGCGAATGCAGAGGAACCGAAGGCAATTTAACGAACAACCAAAGGAGACGGGAAAATTCTAAAACTATTCAGCAGTCTCGGGATCTTTTCTACAGTCGTAAAGATAGCATGATGTTTTTCGTAGACACTAGGGGACTGCCGATGGATAAGGGGGCGCAATCATTAGTGGACCGAGAAGAAATGCCCAATTTAAGAAAGTTAAAATTACGAGAGGCAAAGGTTTTGTCCAAGAGGAATAATAAATATTTTATTGCCTTGCCTATCCGGGCAGAAATACGGGATGGACCAACACTTATCCTTGAAAACATCGTTGAAAGTTTAAAAAGCTGCCGAAACCTCGCAGAAGAGTTAACCCTACGATCAATTAGTGTGGCAAAATCTTACGCTATTTGCAATGTACGCTGGGAAGATATTATAATCCAAATTCGTCAATTGTTTCAAGAAACGGATATAAAAATAATAGTCTGCTTAGGGATTATCAAAGAACCAAAAGAAGAAGAGCGAGAGGCAATAATAACGGAAAAACATTGCTCGGCCGTCGGCGGACACAGAGGTGTAAGCAAAACATACAATCGCATTCGACACGATTATTATTGGAAAAATCTCAAGCAAGACGTACAGGATTTTATAAAAAGATGCTTAAATTGTCAGCTGAAAAAATTAGTTAGGGTCAAGACAAAACAACCGATGGTAATTACCGACACGCCTCCCACGGCTTTCGAGAAAATTGCAATGGATATCGTGGGACCGCTGCCAAAGACTCATAAACAAAACGAATATATACTCACTATACAGGATCAGCTAACAAAATTCTCGATCGCGGTAGCTCTACCGAACGCCAAGGCAGTAACCATAGCCGAGTCATTTGTCAAGAGATTTATTTGCAACTTCGGTTCTCCACGAGCCGTACTAACTGACCAAGGCACGAACTTTCTGAGCAATTTTATGAAACAAATTTCGAAATTGTTCAAAATCAAGAAAATCAAAACTACCGCGTTTCACCCACAATCAAACGGTTCGTTAGAAAGATCGCATCACGCTCTGGGCGAATATCTCAAGCAATATACAAACCAGGAAAATAACTGGGATGATTGGGTTGAATTAGCTATTTTCAATTACAATACAAACGTTCATGAAAGTAGGAGACACACCCCCTATGAAATGGTATTCGGAAAAATCGCGCGAACCCCCTCGAGTTTCCCTCTCGATGACCTCGACAAACTCGCGACGTACGACGATTATTTAACGAGACTAGTTACACAAATACATGAGATTCAAAATATAGGAAGAATAAACCTCATAGCGTCCAAGGAAAAAGCCAAGATATATAGAGACCGCCGCATCAACCCAGTTACGTTCAAGGTTGGCGAACCCGTCTTTCTGCTTAAAGGGCCAAAGCCAGGGAAATTAGGAGATCAATATACAGGACCTTTCGAGATATTGGATATTCTGGAAAAAGGAAATTTGCGCCTCCAACTCAAAGGAAGAACGTGTGTCGTTCACCCTGAACGAGTAAAGAAGTCACACATACCTATACAAAAATGATGGGAACAGGTGACGAGGGGGAGCCGACAGGGCCTTCGGAAAACACGGCTCAGGAACCGAAAAGAAAGCAACCTCAATACCACCGATATCGGCGTGAGTCCGAGAGAGTAAAAAGTTTTGCTGGATGGCCACGTCCCTACCTGAAACCCCAGGCACTCGCTGCCGCCGGATTTTATTACGAAGGATTAGGCGACGATGTCATTTGTTTTGAATGCGGAATAATATTACATGATTGGAAAATCGGCGAGGATCCTCTCAGGGAGCATAAATTAGAATCAACGGAATGCCGTTTTGCACGTGGACTTCCCTGCGGCAATATACGAGTAGGAGAGGATGGAAGGAGAGGAAAGGTCCCCTCGTGGATGCAAAACAATTCGCCCACATGTCAGGAGGATCCACCGGTCGAACACTATGTGCGTTTAACAGCATCCGGAGCAATAATCCTTCCGACTCCACCAACCTTCCCAAACACCCCAGAATTGCCCCCGCCTCCCCTAAGCCCTCCCGGTCCTCCCAATACCCCTGAACTACCGATGGATTGTGGGAAAAGGAGCGAAATTATCCCCGGAATTCAGGAAACAAGTAAAGCTAGAGAAAACAGCAGTTTCTCTCTCTCGGGCCTCGGGCCAGCCGAAGGGAGCCTGCGGTCACCCGACAAGGAAGCTCCGAGCGGACAGAGGACAACGGTAGTGGGAAACAAAGGAGATACTCTGCCAAGCAGTAAGAGGAAGACAAGGAACACCTCTGGCACGTGCGAATCAACTAGAAGCGGGGAAGAACCAATACAACCAGCAACACACCAGCCATGGAAGATGAGAGCTCCAGTGCCTCCGCACTTTGCGCAAAAATCCGCGACTACCAACGACAAAATCGTACCCCCTGGAGTGACTAACGAGGCTAAACCCACGCCCGAAGCACCGAGGATTGTCCAAGGATTTTTGGAAAAACCCAGATATAGTCAAATAATCAACATTGAGCCAACAAATCCTTTAGAGCATTCCACATATGAACAACGGCTTAAAACCTATGAAGACTGGCCCATCGCATTGGAACAGACCCCCGAAAGAATGGCCGATGCGGGATTCTTCTATCTCCAGAAGGGAGATCGAGTAAAGTGTTTCTCATGCGGAATTGAGTTACACCGGTGGATTCCCAGCGACGATCCATGGAAGGAACATGCCCGTAGGCACAGGAACTGCTCATACCTGCTGGAGAGAAAAGGACACGAGTATATCAAGGAAGCGCGTAGACAGGGAGACGCCGGGCCAACCGTGGCCGAGGTGATGGAGCATTATAGAACGTTTTGCCAGAAGAAAATTAAGCCAAGCACCGCAGAAAAAGCGCCGCTGCATGAGCATGAGAAAAACGTTCTCGTAGATTATTTACCCAGTGGATTCATTGCACCGGGACTCAGACTAGACGATATCGTTTTCGAAAATCTCTGCCGTTATTGTGGAAGAAATCGGGTGTCGGGAATTTACATTCCCTGTGCACACGCGGTAGCTTGTTACGAGTGCGCCATGGCTTCGAACCAATGCGACCTTTGCCAGGAGGACATAATTAGTGTACGACACATGGTAATCCTTCCTGATCGCGTTTATAGCGATTATGACAAAGAGATAAGCCCTGCAATGGTACAGGAAGCTCACGATTTAGCTAAAAGCACCATACGAATTCTCCAGGCCCTCTGCAGGGGATAGAAAAGGAGAGCCGGAAAATCACGAATAGGAAGAGAGAAAATAAACCGACAACAAAGAAAAAGAGACAACGAATATAAAAAGAAAAAAATGCATAGTATAAGACAGAAATAATCAACATTACGACTAGATAGGTACTGATAACCCCATATATTAAAATAAGAAGTTTGAAAAAAAAAAGGGGGGGAGGTGATAGCCGGGTAAAAGCTTTAAGGAAAAAATGAAGATATTCTAAACTTTTGGAAAACGGGATACCCTCCAAAAGAAAAGGAAAGAAGCAAACTACTGTACCTGAACAAAATAAGGAAACGGGTGTACGAAAAAAAAAAGAGAATAAGCTAAGGAAAGAAACATATAACCCATTTTTTAAAAAAAAAAAAAAAAAAAATGTATTATATAATAATAAAATAAAAAAAGAGAGAGAGGAAGAAAAAGAAGAAAATGTAATAAAAAAAAAAGAGAAGGAAAAAATATATATATAAAAAAAAAAAATATATATATATATATATATCAACGTAATAATAATAATAATAATAATAAAAAAAAAAAAAAAAAAAAAAATTCTTTTTTTGAGAGAAAAGAGGAAAAAAGAGGGTACTAATATTAATAAATAGAGAAAGAGAAGAATAATAAGACAATAACAATAATAATAAAAACCCGCAAAACAGAGAAATCAGTTTAACTGCTCCCACGGAGCATTTATTAGAAAAAAAACAAACACAAAATCCCACAATACAAAAACATACAGATTAAAGGGATCATATAAAATATACGCAATAAAAAAAAAGAGAATAATAATAATGATAATAATAATCGTAGTTTTTTTTTTTTTTTTTTTTTTTTATAGAGAGGGGGGAAATGTTTTATACACCATGGAGGGGCACGTGTACTCCGTGTGCTGGAATCTCCGTTACGGCCTACCAGCTAAAACCCCGCCTCTCATGTCATCTTCCAGTATCTGGATCCACCCCGGCACTGCTTTCGCATTACTTCGGGGTGGGTTTCCTTCGTCATGAGGACGCCTCCATCCGAGCCCTGATGGGCTCCTCTTCGATTTTCTCGTCATTTAACCATTTATGGCATTGTCCTGGTCTCTTTTTTTGTGGCGAAGGACAGTCTCGATATAGACTTGTACCTTCGACCACGCGTCCTGGTCTCTGAGCATGATACCGACGATGTTGTCGGGAGTCACATGTCCGAGACCCTCTTCTAGAGTCCCCCGTTCAAGCATCCACCTTCCGCATTCGAAGAAGGTATGGAGAGCATTGTCAGAGGGAGAGTCGCAGTAGGCACAACCTGGGTCCGGCACCTTACCCATTCTGCACAGGTAGGAGCGGAACAGGCCGTGCCCCGTCAGAAATTGGGTGAGATAGTAATCTACCTCCCCGTCGTGTCGATTGGTCCAGGTGTCCAGCCGGGTTATCAGCCTAGCTGTCCACCTGCCCCTCGTCTCGTTTCGCCACCTTTCTTGCCAGGCCTCCATGCTGTTAGCTCTGGCTATCTTGCGGGCTTCTTTTTTTCCCAGAGCAGGCGTCTGCTGGTGGATAAACTGTCGCTCCTGGGCTAGTAGGTCAATGGGTATAACCCCAGCGACCACCAGCGCTGCGGGTTCCGAGACCGTGCGGTAGGAGCACGCGATCCGGGGGGCCCCTCTCCGTTGCACTGCGGCCATGCGCTTTCGGTAGATCTCATACCGCAGCGCACCGGCCCAGATTTCGGCTCCGTATAGCATTACGGACTCGGCAGTGCGCATGAGCAGACGTCTTTTGCAAGGCCGTGGACCGCTGACATTTGCCATGATCCTGCTGAGCGCCGTTGTCACCGCTGCTGCCTTGTCCGCCGCTCTAATAATGTGTGCCCCGAAGGTGAGCTTGTTGTCGAGCGTCACCCCCAGATACTTAGCCGTCAGTTTGGTCTGGACCGTCGCGTCTCCTACTTGCATAGGGCGCAAGGTGTCAATGCGCTTCTTTGTAAGCAGCACGATCTCGGTCTTGGCTGCCGCTAGTTCAAGCCCGTGGTCGTCCATCCAGGAGCTGACTCGACGCATCACCTGATTGAGCCGCATTTGAGCAGCGTCCGTGTCTCGGGCGACGATGACCGCCGCTATATCATCTGCGTACCCAATCAGGAAGCAGTCCTCTGGCATCGCCATACGAAGGATTCCGTCATATGAGATGTTCCATATATCGGGTCCCAGTATGGAGCCTTGGGCTGCCCCCGATGTAAGCTCTTTCTGTTTCGGGCCATCCTCTGTATCGTAGATTAGCCATCGGTCCCTCAAGTAATCTCCGAGGATACGGAGAAGATACTCGGGGACCTGGAAATCTCGTTCCAAAGCGTCCAGCGCCTTGTCCCACCTCACCGAATTAAAGGCGTTTTTCACGTCTAAGGTGGCCAGCAGACACACGGGGCGGGAATAGTGGTTGCCCCGTTCCGTCGACCTGGCGGCGTTTACTACCTCCCGGACTGCATCGATGGTGGAGACGCCTCGCCTGAAGCCGTATTGCCGGGGGGCTAAATCATCCGTGTCCCGTACGGCTGCATGTAGGCGAGGCTTAAGCAGTTTCTCCAGGAGTTTGCCTGCGGTATCCAGCATGCACAGGGGCCTGTACGATGCTGGAGCGTCTGCTGGACCCTTACCTTTGCTGATCAGTACAAGTCTCGCTGTCTTCCAGCGTCGTGGGAATGTTCCCGCTTTCAGACAAGAGTTGTACATGTCAAGCAGGAGGTGAGGGTGACACTCTGTTATGGCTTTCAGCAGTTCTGCTGGAAGTCCATCCGGGCCTGGAGCCTTCTTGTTCCGCATTGAGGATGCGGCTTTGGAAAGCTCTGCCCCGGTGAAAGGCGGGGCATCAGGAATTCCGGATGTCGCTGGGACGTCCGGTCTCTTCGAGTGAGTCGGGAATAGGGTACTGACGATGTTCCTCATTGTCCCCACGTCACGGGGGGCACCTTGCGCGTAGGCCCCCAGTTTGCGGGTGACTATTTTGTACCCTAGTCCCCACGGATCGTTGTTTAGCTCCTGTCCCAGCGTTTTCCAACAGCGCCGCTTACTAGACTCGATAGCCCGGCCGAGAGCTTTTTTGGCCGCTTTATATTGGGCGGCCTTCGGGGCTGCGTCGCGATCGCGCTTTTTGGCCCTCTGTGCGATGCGCCTGAGGCGCAGGCTGTCTTTCCGGAGGGCCGCGATCTCGTTTGTCCACCAGTAGGTAGGACGTCTCCTGCGACTGCTTCTTTTTTTTGGCACTGCATCTGCACAGGCCTGATGTATGAGACGCATGGTGGCGTCCGTCATCATTTCGGCCTGCGCAGGAGGTTGTAATCCAACCGGAGCTGCCTCCAGTGCTTGCTGACCGCGTTCTAGTGACCGGGACAGTTTTTCTCGGTCAAGTTTATCTATGCTCCACCTGGGGGGCGCGCGCTGTGTTAGGGCCGAGACTGGTCTGCCATCATATACGCGGAACATGATGTACTGGTGGTCGCTTCCGGTGAAGTCTTCGATCACCCGCCAGTCCTCGGTTCCCGCTGCGAGGTGTTCGGTTGCCAGGGAGATATCTATGATGGTCTCCCTGTAGCCGGGCCTTCGGAAGGTCGATGTGGAGCCGGTATTAAGGACTACCAGCCCCACCCTGGACACCATATCCATAACCCGCCTTCCCCTCGAGTCAGGCCCGATTTCCCCCCATTCGGTTGCCTTCGCATTGAAGTCACCGGCCACTATCAGTTCGCCCTGGAGGTCTCGGATTACATCTTCCAGGCCGTCAAGTTTAGCCTGGAAGTCGTCTATACGATCGTTGGGGGTGAGGTAAACGCTGACGAAGAATACGTTCGCGTGCCTCACCCAGACGAAACCTCTGCCGGACCCGTTTCCCGCGATATGAAAAGACCGCGGTTCCGGGATCCATATGGCTGCAGTGCCAAGCTCATCGGAGTACCAACCCGGTCCATCCCTGTCCCGGTACTGTTCGCTGATAATGACAATATCAGCGTTCTTCTCGGAACAGATCTGGTCCAGGAGGTTGTGAGCCGTCCTACTCCTATTCATATTTCCTTGCAGGACTACGGCCATTTATCGTAGTGCCTTTACCCGGGCCTCCCGGAAAACCTTACACGCTCCTGATCCCGCTGCGTGACTTTGACCGGCGGGGTCAGTGCCCTCTCCGGTGCACAGAAAGCAGTGCGGGTTTGCCTTGCAGCTAACCGCTTTGTGCTCGCCCGAGCCACATCGGAAGCACAGCTTGCTCCGGTCTGGTCCTTTGCAGTTGTGGCTGCGGTGCCCGTAACTTAGGCACCTGAAGCATCGCTCAACTTCGTTGCGCCGTCTAATTCGGCAGTTGACGAAACCCACCTTTATGCGAGCGGTCGCAAGAAGCTTGGTCGCCGCGCCCTCTTCGAGCGTCACCAGCGCCAAGCGTTGCTCCCGCTGGTTGGGTCTGGTCACTACGACAGTGAGGCTTCCGTCGTAGTCCTGCAGGTCCCGCTTTACAGCTTCCTCAACTTCTTCTTTGGTGGTGCAGCAATCGAGGTCCCTGATCTCCAAAGTGGTTTTTGGGACCAGTTCCCTCACACTGCTGGTATCGCCGACGCTTTGTCTCAGTGCCTCTGAGAAGATGGCCCTGGCGTCGGCAGTCGTCTTGGAGAGCTCAAGCAGGACCTCGCCTGCTCTGGTTCGCCGGACAGACCGGACCTCCACTCCGCTCTCTTCAGGCATAATCCCTTGGCGGATAGTGTGGAGAACTTCCGCGTAGGTTTTGCCTTCAGAGGGTTTCAGAAGGATGGCGTCCGGCTTCGTCCTCCGTTCCTTCTTCTTCCCTGGGTTGCCTGTCGTCGATGGCGTTGCAGGCTTTTTTTGGTTCGGATTTTGTCCGTTCCTTTTACCCTTGTCGGTGTTCCTGGACGTGCCAGGTGCATTTTGCAGCGGCTCTTGGTCACTCTTCTTTTTTTTCCTTTGAAGGACTTCCTTCCACTCCCCGGGCATCGAGCCAGGTTTCTGCTTTTTAGCTTCCTGTACTACGGTCTGCAGGGGAGGGCTTGTAGCAGTCCTCTTCCTGTTTTCACCGCTAGTACCAGGTGCTGGTGATGCCGCCGGCGACACCTCCCCGTCCACAGATTGCTCCGATATGAGGCGCTGAGATCGGAAGCATATTCGCCTTCTGCTTCCCAGAGCATCCACCATCTCCTCCAGCTTCGGCAGGCCGCTCTTTACTGCCTTCGTAACGTTTGGCTGTTTTTTGACAGCCGCCATCATAATAGCGATGAGGTCCCTCATCGCCTGGAGATGTTCCTCCATCTCGAATCCCGGCTGCATCACAGGTGTCCGTCCTTCTTCGACCTCGACCGTGACGCCTTTATCCCCTCTCTCCTGTGTATTTTTCTTTTTATTTTTTTTCATGTCTTCCATTTTGATCCCACGAGTAGCTAGGGAAATTGTGGTCCACCCCCGCAGAGCCCCGCATGCGGAGGTAAGGCTGAATACTCCGGGAGGACGCCTGGTATCCCGGAGACACCGTTTGCGGCACCACTCCCCTGGTGCCACGCAGCCCCGGGCACGGTTGTTCACACCTTGGCTTGGGGTCAGTAACCCTGACAAGGGACCCTTACTGGGTGCTATCACCCGGGCCAGGTGAACCCAGAGCCAGAGCTTCCATTGCCGTAAGACCGTTGTAAAAATACCCGGCTTACGTTGCCCGGAGGGCGCGAACGAGGACGCTGGAAGTTGACGTATCCCTAACAGTCTTACCTGAAGGGTAGCCCCCCATAATAATAATAATAAAAATAATATTAATAATAATAATAATAATAATAATAATAATAATAATAATAATAATAATAATAATAATAAAAATAAATAATAATAGTAATAACGATAATAATAATAATAATAATAATAATAATAATACAAAGACAGAGCGCGCTGAGGATCGCTTGCTCCTACCGGACCGTCTCTGCACAGGCTGTTCTGGTGATAGCGGGCGTGATTCCCATAGACCTCCTCGCTTTCGAGCGCAGGAGGATCTATGGTAAGAGCGCAGATACAAGACGACAGGACGCGGCATCGACAGAAAGAGACAGGACGCTACAGATGTGGCAACAACGATGGACAGAAGAAACGACAGGAAACTGGACGAGACGACTGATAAAGGACCTGAGACTGTGGCTCCGTCGGGATTTTGGAGACGTAAACTTTTACGTCACTCAATTCCTGACGGGACACGGTTACTTTAGACGGTACCTACATAAAATGAACAGAGTACGAACACCGGACTGTACATACTGTGGACACGAACGAGACGACGCGGAACACACCTTCTTCAGATGTGACCGTTGGACAAGACTGCGACAAGAAACAGAAACGGCGGTCGGAAGCATCACACCGGACAACATCGTCGAGGTGATGCTCCACGGAAACGACCATTGGCAAAACATCGCCACATACATAGAGACAATACTGAGACGTAAAAACGCGGACGGCTGCCTGACATGACAGACCAGACGCGACAAAGAAAACAGAAACAGAATGCACGCACAACATGACAAGACAAACACAGACAGACCCCCCGATCAGAAGTAATATTAACATAGTTCCTGGTCGGGGGAGGACGGAAAGGAGAGGGCGGTTTAGTGGGTAGGCCAATCGGGAGTCCCACATATCCAACAGCTTGGCTGGTGTGAATCCGTAACTAGGATTCCGCAACTCCTTGTAAAAAAAAAAAAAAAAAAATAATAATAATAATAATAATAATAATAATAATAATAATAATAATAATAATAATAATAATACGACAACGAAACTTCGGCGGTGCCCATCTTCACGGCGGAGGAGCTCACCAGAGCAGCCAACGCCGTGAAGACGGGTAAAGCGCCAGGACCCGACGGAGTACCGGGAGAGATCATCCGGCTGATGGCTAGCCACAGGCCGGAGATACTTCTCGACCTGTACAACACGTGCTTGACGACAGGCACCTTCAGCGACCGCTGGAAGACGGCGAAGCTGGTCCTCATCCCAAAGGGGAAGGGTGATCCCAGTGCGCCGTCGGCCTACCGGCCGCTGAGCTTACTGGACACGACAGGGAAACTGTACGAACGGCTACTCAGACCAAGATTGACGGACGCGATACAGAACGGTGGAGGCCTCTCAGACCAGCAGTTCGGCTTCAGGAAGGGTCGATCAACCATCGGAGCAATCCAGAGGGTGGTCGACTCCTTCCGAGACACAGACAGACACTGCCACGCAGCGCGGCCTATCGTGCTGCTGGCGACACTGGACGTCAGGAACGCCTTCAACTCGGCCAGGTGGGTCGACATCCTGGAGGCGCTCAGAGGCGGCTACAGGATTCCGCCGTACCTGCTCCGGGTAGTGGAGGATTACCTGCGAAACCGACGAATTACATATGAGACAACAGAGGGACAGATGACGAGACAAATTACCGCGGGGGTGGCCCAAGGATCCATTCTTGGACCGGACTTCTGGAACGGACTCTACGACAGCCTGCTCAGACTGGAGCTTCCGCTCGGCGTACTCCTCGTCGCATACGCCGATGACGTAGCGGCGGTGATCGTCGAGCGCTCTCCAGAACTGGCGCAGTACAAACTAAACCAGACGATGAGACGGGTCGGACGATGGATGACTGACCACGGACTACAACTAGCGACGGAGAAGACAGAACTGCTTTTCCTCACGAGGAGACGCATACAGACGATACTACCGATGAAGGTCGGGACGGACGACAACGAGACCAGAGGGGACGTCAAGTATCTGGGTGTGACCCTAGATACAAAGATGACCTTCTGGCCTCACATACAAAGGACAGCTCAGAAGGCAGCCGAAAGGATAGCATCCTTAAGCCGCCTGATGGCAAATACGAACGGACCGAGACCGGGGAAACGGAGACTATTAATGTCAACGGCCCACTCGATTCTGCTCTACGGCGCGGAGATCTGGGCAGACTCCCTGAAGACGAAAAAATACTGCCACGCAATGATGGCAGTACAAAGACAGAGCGCGCTGAGGATCGCTTGCTCCTACCGGACCGTCTCTGCACAGGCTGTTCTGGTGATAGCGGGCGTGATTCCCATAGACCTCCTCGCTTTCGAGCGCAGGAGGATCTATGGTAAGAGCTCAGATACAAGACGACAGGACGCGGCATCGACAGAAAGAGACCGGACGCTACAGATGTGGCAACAACGATGGACAGAAGAAACGACAGGAAACTGGACGAGACGACTGATAAAGGACCTGAGACTGTGGCTCCGTCGGGATTTTGGAGACGTAAACTTTTACGTCACTCAATTCCTGACGGGACACGGTTACTTTAGACGGTACCTACATAAAATGAACAGAGTACGAACACCGGACTGTACATACTGTGGACACGAACGAGACGACGCGGAACACACCTTCTTTAGATGTGACCGTTGGACAAGACTGCGACAAGAAACAGAAACGGCGGTCGGAAGCATCACACCGGACAACATCGTCGAGGTGATGCTCCACGGAAACGACCAATGGCAAAACATCGCCACATACATAGAGACAATACTGAGACGTAAAAACGCGGACGGCTGCCTGACATGACAGACCAGACGCGACAAAGAAAACAGAAACAGAACGCACGCACAACATGACAAGACAAACACAGACAGACCCCCCGATCAGAAGTAATATTAACATAGTTCCTGGTCGGGGGAGGACGGAAAGGAGAGGGCGGTTTAGTGGGTAGGCCAATCGGGAGTCCCACATATCCAACAGCTTGGCTGGTGTGAATCCGTAACTAGGATTCCGCAACTCCTTGTAAAAAAAAAAAAAAAAAAAAAAAAAAAAAAAAAAAATAATAATATGACAGCCTGCTCAGACTGGAACTTCCCCTCGGCGTTTCCCTCGTCGCATACGCCGACGACGTGGCGGCGGCGATCGTCGAGCGGACTCCAGAACAGGCGCAGTTAAAGCTGAACCAGACTATGAGACGAGTAGGACGTTGGATGACAGACCACGGACTGCAACTCGCTACAGAAAAGACAGAACTGCTCTTCCTCACAAGGAAACGTATTCAGACGAGACTGCTCATGAGGGTTGGGACGGAAGACATCGAGACCAAGGGGGAAGTCAAGTACCTGGGGGTGACCCTAGACACGAAGATGACCTTTTGGCCTCACATACAAAAGACGGCTCAGAAGGCGGCCGAAAGGATAACATCCCTATGCCGCCTGATGGCAAACACGAACGGACCGAGACCGGGAAAACGGAGACTGTTGATGTCGACCGCTCACTCGATCCTCCTTTACGGAGCGGAGGTGTGGGCAGATTCCCTTACGACGAAAAAATACTGCCACGCGATGATGACGGTACAGAGACAGAGCGCGCTGAGGATCGCCTGCTCCTACCGGACGGTCTCCGCGCAGGCTGTGCTGGTGGTAGCGGGCGTGATCCCCATAGATCTTCTTGCATTCGAGCGCAAGAGGATCTACGGAAGAAGCGCCGACATCGGACGACAGGATGCGGCAACGACAGAGCGAGACAGGACGATGCGCACATGGCAACAGCGCTGGACGGAAGACACCACAAACGGAAACTGGACAAGACGCCTAATAAAGGACGTGAGACCGTGGACCGACCGGGAGTTTGGAGACGTGAATTTTTACGTCACCCAATTCCTGACAGGACACGGATACTTTAGACAGTTCCTGTACAGAATGAACAAAGTACGGACACCGGACTGCACATACTGTGGACACGAACGAGACGACGTGGAACATACGTTTTTCGTATGCGACCAATGGACAGATCTCAGACAGAGACTAGAAACGACCGTCGGAGCTATCACTCCTGATAATATCGTGGATGTGATGCTCCGCGGAAGCGACTGGTGGCTACAAGTAGCCACATACGTAGAGACGATACTGAGACGGAAAAACGCGGACGGCTGCCTGACATGACGGACGCGATGTAAAATACACGAAAACACGGACAGAAACCCCCAGTTCAGAAGTAATACTAACGTAGTCCCTGACTGGGGGGTGACGCGAAGGACAACGCGGACAGAAGTGGTTTTCCCACACCTGATCAAAAATTTACCTGTTTTATTTTTGGCCAGGGGCGGGGGGGTTTAGCTGGTAGGCTTCTTGTGGAAACCGGTGTCGAGTGGGAGGTACAACCCCTCGCTCGACCCAACGAAGCGAGATGAGAGTCCAGCACACGGGCGTGGACGTTCCTCCTGGTGTTAAGGGGCAACCCCTAACTCCGGGCGTAGCGAAGACGCCTAGGTCTATAAAAGATTCGCCCTATCCTTTTACCACGATAAAAAAAAAAAATAATAATAATAATAATAATAATAATAATAATCCCGTGACGGGTTGCTGGTCCCGCATCGGGCGCCTCCCCAGGTGGCGGATAGGGGGACGCCTTCCAGACATGGATGGTACCGAATTGCTCGGGGTGGACCAAAACCATGCTACACACACACATACACTAGTCACAAACATTTACACCAACACGCCCGAGTGACATGCCGGTGGTACGAATGATCGGGAACCCTATAAACGGGTCATCCCGAGAAAGCGAGTGCTTCCGGGGTTCCCTATAAACGGGAACTCCGGAAGAGCGAATGCGGGAGGCCCCCTATAAACGGGTTGCCCCAGAGTGAATGGACTGGTCGATGTCACTGGAACGGGCACTCAGAAACACGCACACCGAACAGAGGGGGATGGCGCTGGGACTCTTCTGCCGCTCTCCGTGGCGGGCGGCTCCGGGGGCGATGCACCAGAGGGTACCCCGAGAAAACCAGGCTCGATGCTCCTGGGCCGCTGGATAGTACAGGGGCCCGGGTCCCCCCAGCCAGGCGGACCTAGCTGCCCTATCAGCCAGCGAAAAATCCCCATGCTGTTGTAGTGCCGGGTGGCGCCCGGATCGGGCCATGCAGCAGCAGCGGGGGGGCCTTGGTGAGGCCACTGGTCGTTGCCGCCGGGGCAACCGACCGCGGAGACAAGGCGGCGGAAAGGGTTGTGGCCTCTTACCCCAAAAATACACATACAGATACAAAGGACGAGGGTGGACAGGAAAAAATGGAAGTACAACGAAAGAAAAATAGTACAAACGCATCGAAAGCAATGGGGCCCCCAACCCCGGGACGGAGCATGGACACGACGGTCGGACTAACAGGAGACAGGACGCTACGAGACGCAGACAGGCCAATACTGAACTTGCTAAGACGCGGCAGGACGGCCAGCGCGTCGAGCGCAGGGAGCGCGGCTAGCAGCGCTCCCGTCACGGATAACGAACACGAGAACACACACGGACAGACGGGACAGACGGAAATCACGACGTTACGACACGACGAACTAGACCTGATGGAGCTGCTAACGCTCATACAGAGAACAGCGACGAAAATGGCCGAGGCAGCGGCTATACAGAAAAATATGAACATGACCGTGAAGAACGGTATAAAAACGATTCTCGAGGCTGCCGACACTGCGCTAGATAAGTGCACCGGGGCAACCTCGAGAACTCGGACAACGGAGTACGACTCGACAGCGACGGAAACGGACACGAGAGAACAGGAAACGCCACGGACGAAACGCAAACGGGAAGCGACCGGGACTACACCGGAGACCTCACAGAAGAGAACTCCAAGAGTGGAACCGGCCGCACCCTGGACAACAGTGAAAACAAAGAAAAAGGCCAAAACGAAGAAACCGAAAGACAGACCGAACGAAACGGACACAAACGTCGACGAGGACAGGGGCAGACCGGGCCCCAAACATCGGGGGACGGCTGTGCTGGTCAAGCCTGGACAGGACAGCACGTACTCTGACATAGTACGAAAAATACGGGCGACGGTCGATCCGACGAAGAGTCACGTGCAGGTGACGACTCTGAGGAAGACGAAAACAGGACTGTGCCTACTAAAGATACAAGCCAACACGGACGGACGCGAAGACTTCCGACGAGCGCTCCAAGAAGCGGTAGGAGACGCAGGTAGCGTCAGGGCCACGACCTCCAGGGTACAACTGGAGATCTTGGACCTTGACTGCACTGTGACGAAGGACGATGTGACACAAACACTGAGACGCGAGACAGGACGAGACGCGGACTTCGGCGTCCACATCTTCGGCCCGAACCGGGCCGAGCAGTACATGGCGGTGTGCGACCTTGAATCGCACGAAGCCAGGGTTCTGCTCGACCGCGGCCGGATCGGGATCGGATGGGTGCGATGCCGCCTCCGAAAACGGTTGACAGTGACGAAATGCTACAAATGCCTAGGCTACGGGCACACAAAAGCGAACTGCGAGAACGAGGACCGGTCAAAATGCTGCAGGAAATGCGGCGAAACGGGACATTACGCGACGGACTGTAAAGGCAGACCGACTTGTCCCTTGTGCACCAAGGCGGGGCACGAGGACGTCGGACACCTCGCGGGATCCGGGAGGTGTTCGGAGTTCCGAGCTGCGCTGGAGGAGTGCAAGAGACAGGACAGACGACGAACAGAATAATTCAGGGAAACCTGAACCGGAGCAGGACAGCAGACATGCTACTGCCCCAGATAGCAGATGAACACGACGCTAACATCCTGATACTGTGCGAACCGTACAGGACACGACCGACGCAGACATGGATAACGAACGAAACGAAGACAGTTGCTATCTGGGTGAGGGGCGCGGCCCGGACCCGGATAACCGATCGGGGCGTTGGGGACGATTACGTCTGGGCCAAGGTGGGCGCCGTCACATATGTCAGCGTCTATCTGACCCCAAACTGCGCCGTGGCGGAATTCGAGAGAAAGGTGGCGCTCCTCGAGGACGGAATCAGGGATCTGTCCGGAGACGTCGTGATCGCGGGGGACTTCAACGCGAGGGCGATCGAGTGGGGCATGACAGAAACGAACAAACGGGGACGACTACTACTGGAGATGGCCGCAAGGCTAGACCTCGTAGTGGTAAATACGGGGAACGTACCGACATACAGACGACCAGGATACGGGGAATCTATACCGGACGTTACGATAACGTCAGAACGACTGCTGCCGCTGATAAGGGGATGGCGGGTGATCGAGGACTACACGGCCAGCGATCATCAGTACATTGCTTTTGAAGTGGCAGTACAGATGACGGCAACGCGAACGAGAGTTCGACAACCCCCGCGGTGGAACACGAACAAACTCGACGTACAAAAGTTTGCGGAGGAACTGGCGGCAGCGCCGGCTCCGAGCACAAACGTTCCCCCGGAGCTGATCGGTCGGCAAAGGGCGGAAAGACTGGCAGACGAGACGGCTAAGCTGACGGAGCGGCTGTGCAACAGCACAATGCCGAAACGACGAAACAGACAAAACAGACAACCACAGTACTGGTGGACGGACGAGATAGCCGAACTGCGGAAAATGTGCCTCGCCAACCGAAGACGGGTCACCAGGGCCGGCGGGAGACCTGAAAGGGAATCCCTTCAAGAGGCATACAGGACGGAACGAAAAAGACTGACGAACGCTATTAGAGACAGCAAGGCGCGATGCTGGAAGAAGCTCTGCGAGGAGGTGGACCGCGACCCGTGGGGAACCGGTTACAAGATCGTAACCGGTAAACTGGGGGCCCGGGCTCCGCCGGAACTCAAAGACGCGGAAACCACACGACGGATCGTCGACGGACTGTTCCCGACACACCCGATACGCACGGACGTAACGAACGACAATGAAACTTCGGCGGTCCCCGTCTTCACGGCGGAGGAGCTCACCAGAGCAGCCAACGCCGTGAAGACGGGTAAAGCGCCAGGACCCGACGGAGTACCGGGAGAGATCATCCGGCTGATGGCTAGCCAGAGGCCGGAGATACTTCTCGACCTGTACAATACGTGCTTGACGACAGGGACCTTCAGCGACCGCTGGAAGACGGCGAAGCTGGTCCTCATCCCAAAGGGGAAGGGTGACCCCAGTGCGCCGTCGGCCTACCGGCCGCTGAGCTTACTAGACACGACAGGGAAACTGTACGAACGGCTACTCAGACCAAGACTGACGAACGCGATACAGAACGGTGGAGGCCTCTCAGACCAGCAGTTCGGCTTCAGGAAGGGTCGATCAACCATCGGAGCAATCCAGAGGGTGGTCGACTCCTTCCGAGACACAGACAGACACTGCCACGCAGCGCGGCCCATCGTGCTGCTGGCGACACTGGACGTCAGGAACGCCTTCAACTCGGCCAGGTGGGTCGACATCTTGGGGGCGCTCAGAGGCGGCTACAGGATTCCGACGTACCTGCTCCGGGTAGTGGAGGATTACCTGCGAAACCGACGAATTACATACGAAACAACAGAGGGATAGATGACGAGACAAATTACCGCGGGGGTGGCCCAAGGATCCATACTTGGACCGGACTTCTGGAACGGACTCTACGACAGCCTGCTCAGACTGGAGCTTCCGCTCGGCGTACTCCTCGTCGCATACGCCGATGACGTAGCGGCGGTGATCGTCGTGCGCTCTCCAGAACTGGCGCAGTACAAATTGAACCAGACGATGAGACGGGTCGGACGATGGATGACTGATCACGGACTACAACTAGCGACGGAGAAGACAGAACTGCTTTTCCTCACGAGGAAACGCATACAGACGATACTACCGATGAAGGTCGGGACGGACGACAACGAGACCAGAGGGGACGTCAAGTATCTGGGTGTGACCCTAGATACAAAGATGACCTTCTGGCCTCACATACAAAGGACAACTCAGAAGGCGGCCGAAAGGATAGCATCCTTAAGCCGCCTGATGGCAAATACGAACGGACCGAGACCGGGGAAACGGAGACTATTAATGTCAACGGCCCACTCGATTCTGCTGTACGGCGCGGAGATCTGGGCAGACTCCCTGAAGACGAAAAAATACTGCCACGCAATGATGGCAGTACAAAGACAGAGCGCGCTGAGGATCGCTTGCTCCTACCGGACCGTCTCTGCACAGGCTGTTCTGGTGATAGCGGGCGTGATTCCCATAGACCTCCTCGCTTTCGAGCGCAGGAGGATCTATGGTAAGAGCGCAGATACAAGACGACAGGACGCGGCATCGACAGAAAGAGACAGGACGCTACAGATGTGGCAACAACGATGGACAGAAGAAACGACAGGAAACTGGACGAGACGACTGATAAAGGACCTGAGACTGTGGCTCCGTCGGGATTTTGGAGAAGTAAACTTTTACGTCACTCAATTCCTGACGGGACACGGTTACTTTAGACGGTACCTACATAAAATGAACAGAGTACGAACACCGGACTGTACATACTGTGGACACGAACGAGACGACGCGGAACACACCTTCTTTAGATGTGACCGTTGGACAAGACTGCGACAAGAAACAGAAACGGCGGTCGGAAGCATCACCCCGGACAACATCGTCGAGGTGATGCTCCACGGAAACGACCAATGGCAAAACATCGCCACATACATAGAGACAATACTGAGACGTAAAAACGCGGACGGCTGCCTGACATGACAGACCAGACGCGACAAAGAAAACAGAAACAGAACGCACGCACAACATGACAAGACAAACACAGACAGACCCCCCGATCAGAAGTAATATTAACATAGTTCCTGGTCGGGGGAGGACGGAAAGGAGAGGGCGGTTTAGTGGGTAGGCCAATCGGGAGTCCCACATATCCAACAGCTTGGCTGGTGTGAATCCGTAACTAGGATTCCGCAACTCCTTGTAAAAAAAAAAAATAATAATAATAATAATAATAATAATAATAATAAAATAAATAAAAAGACACAAAAATCAAGTTAAACTGCCCTTGCAGGGCATTTATTGAAAAAAAAAACCACAACGTACAACATATACAATAATAAAACACAATGAAAAAAAAGGGGGGGGCACGGAAATATACATACGAAATAAATAAACAAGTACCTAAGAAAAAAAAAGGAAGAAAAATATATGAAGAAAAAAAGATAATAAATAACGGAAAACGCAGAAAAAGAAACCCCTCAAACGGAACAAAACGGACAAGACGACCACGATAACCAACGAAGACGAAATGACGACGCAGACGAATAAAGACAAGACGACAACGATAACCAACGAAGACGAAATGACGACGCAGACGAATAAAGACAAGACGACAACGATAACCAACGAAGACGAAATGACGACGCAGACGAATAAAGACAAGACGACAACGATAACCAACGAAGACGAAATGACGACGCAGACGAATAAAAACAAGACGACAACGATAACCAACGAAGACGAAATGACGACGCAGACGAATAAAAACAAGACGACAACGATAATCAACGAAGACGAAAAGGCGACGCAAACGAATAAAAACGAAACGACGACGACAACCAACGAAGTCACAACGAAGAAACGAAGACGGATGAAAACGGAACAAACGAAGAAGATAAAAGGGAAAAAAGGAACAGGAGTAATCGGACGACGCCGAATCATAAAAAATTTTTGTTGAAGTTAACATGTCCCTTTCGGGACGTATATTTTAAAAAAAAGACAAACCACAAAATAAAACAATACAAACAGAGATCTTAAACCTAGTGGATTAAACCACGGAAAAAATAATAATACAAATAAAACAAAAAAATAATAATAATAATAATACTACATATAATTCTTAAAATTAAGGGCCTTAAAAACTAAAGGGGGAAGGGAGGGCGATGAACAGCCGCCGTCGAAGCTCCTAGCCCTGGAACAAAAAAAAGAGGAAAAACATATAAGTAAAAATTCAATAAGGAACATTTAAAAAAAAAAAAAGAAAAAAAACTCACCAATCGGCGTCGGAGATGACCCCTCGATGGCGGGGAGCGATCCCGCCTCCGCAATAGCCCACGGCCCAGATTGGGGAAAATTCTCCCCAACTCCTCCAGTAGGGAAGGCCGCCGTGGCCTCGGGACGACAAGGCCCCCCGGAACCCCTTGGTCGGCTGGCGGAGGACTCGCCGGACTCGGTGGAGGGGCCACGTGCAGCAACCGCTCGAAGACAATGGCCACCTCGGGAGTCTCCGGTTCCCAGGCAACGGGCGGCAAGGGCGACGGCACCCACACCTTACGACCACGCATCTCCGCGTAATAATGCGCGTATCGCGCCCCCTCGTCCTCGTAAATAAAGCCTCCCTCGCCAAAAGAATTGGGGCCTCTAGGTCCCAATCTTCGAAATCCACCTGGTACGGGCAGATTCCGAAAAGGATCCGAAGGGAGAATTTATCCTCCCTCTCGAATCTCCATCTGAAAAGAAAAAAAACACAAACAAAATTAAAAATAATGAAAAAAAGGAGGGGTATAAAATAATAAAATAAATACTTACGGGTTAGATGCCCGACGTGTGGCCCGAGTCCTGGCCACCAACTCTTCAAAAGCCTTTCCTCGCAGGCACCTTGTTCCCGCTGCCGGATAAACGGTCCGAAGGACCTCGTCAACCTCGAAGAAGTCGAGCTCCTCGTTGGAAAAGAATTCTCCGTAGAAAACCATTTTTTGGAAAGAATTCAGTAGTGTATTCAACCAAAGGAAAGAATAAACTGATGAAGAAACGATAGAACCCCGACCTTTTATATCCAGGCCGAGGGAGTTTACCCCGTGGAAATTTGGAAAAACGGGGATGAACAGCCAATAGGTAACAGGCAAGGAACTAGACGCCACAAAAAGAGAAGGCCCAATTAAAAGGAGGCTGGAAGCGAGAAACCTGTTAAGCAAGCGAGAAAGGATGACCGACCCAACCCTCGTGAAATAGGAATTTTCCCTTGACCATCACGGAGAATATATAATTCCAATTTTAGTTAAATTACACATATATGGAAAACAAATGTAGGGCAACGAAAAGGAAGCAAAACTAGAACAAAAAATATTAAAAAAAAAAAAAAAACAAACACACAAAATGCACGAAATAAGGGATATTACAATCATTTTTTTTATTATTACCAAAAGAAACACAAAGGAAATAAATTTTCCGGAATATGATAATCAACAATTAATTAAAAACACAACGCACAACGCTGAAAAAAAAAGGGGAAAAAATAAATAAATAAAAATTCAAGAAAGAAATGATCCCTCGGAAAGGAAAAAGAAAGAGACAAACCAACAAAGATGCCGATAGAGACACCGTCGCACAACCTGTCGCCCCGCAACGAACCCCTCGAGACGGCTCGGAGGCGCCGCTGTTTCCGTCGAGAAAAGTAGGCGAAGACCAAAGATATCTTCGTACGACAAATCCCAGCTAGAAAAAAGGGGTACCGATAAAAAAAAAAGAGAAAGCAAACCGCCCGGAAAATTACACGAAAAATCACTTACCTTGCCTCGTTCAACATTCTCCGAAGAAAACGTATACGCCGAACTCCTTTTTGCACTTTTATCGAGATCGTACCCGGTACATGAGGATTACTATCAAGCAACCTCTGCAGTGATGGAGTCATAGGCTCATTCACTCGCGGCATAATTAAATCGCTTCAGAAAGAAAATCGTCCGATGAAAATAATAAAGTCCCTTTCAATACAGACAGAGTCAAGAGAATAAAAGAAATCTCGGAATACACGTGGTTTTTAAACATCTCTACGGGATACGGGAGATCTCGCCCCCCCCATCCTACCCACGCATTAACTTCATACGGTCCAGGGACCAACGGAGTTATTCTATACTTCACCAATCGGTGCCATGCATTCCGCTTTATTTCCTTTTCTCTGTCGACCCTAAGAGCGTTGCCGCGCCCAAAATTTACATATAAAATCACTGACGTTACAGATGGAAAAGGCGTTACTCGCCCTGGGAATAGCGTTCTTACTTCTGCTATATTCCCCACCCCCGGTGGAAGGAATAATCGGATACGATTGCACGGGCGCCACATTGAATATTACAACCGTGCCACTCCTCGAGATCGGCGAATGCGACATTCCTACACAGGAAGTGAACGAAACCGCTGTCCATATTCAACTATTACAACTAAACCAATACTCTTCTATACAAGTACACCAATGCAAAGTTGAAATATACCGTGTAATCCGCCGATGCGGCATGTGGTCACACGGAATGGACGTACCCAACGGAGAATATTCGTATATCGATACCGTTTCACGCGATATTTGTTCCGACTTGCATAAAACAGGAAAGATTAAAATCGGGCAAACCGAAATATACGGAGCGATAGATAACGGCACGATAATGCGACCCATTTCAATAGCCGGCACGGTAAATCAAGACGCATCATGCGAGGGGGTATATTACTCGGACCCATATGGAAATTGGGATAAAGTATACGTAAAGGGCACAGTTAAAATCTCGCTACGTGACTATTCTGCAGACGTCGATGTAGACACCAATAAAATTCATTTAAAATCAGGTATGCGATGTGAGCTTAGCGAGGGTCATTGCGTTGACATCGACGGGGGCGATACCTTTTGGGAACCTTTCCCCGAGGACAGCTGTCACTCCAAACGGTATGGTGTGCTTTACGAGGGCCCTGCTAAACGCACAACTGACACCGACACTACATACAAGCAAACAATGTACTCACTAACAGAGGGAGACGTAATCTTTGCATTAACTGCCAAGGGTCAAACAAACTTATGCGGATATACGTTGGTTCGAACGGAACACCCGAAGTTGTTAATTGTAGAAATCCGTAAGGGAGATCCATTCATAAAAAAGGAACCTTTGTCAGTAAACAATCTCGATCTTTTCGCATATGTAAACTCAAAATTTGTATACGTAGAAAAATACATACGCACACAGATGAAACAAATGTATGTGGATATACTTACTCAAAGATGCAATCTCGAAAGAAGAGTTTTGGAAAACACCATCGGTCTTGCAAAACAATCACCGGACGAATTCGCTTATAATATCATGAAGGAACCAGGCTATATGGCCGCATTATCCGGAGAAGTAGCCCATATAGTAAAATGCATTCCAATAGAGGTAAAAATCAGAGAAACACGGGAGTGTTACACACAGTTACCCGTCGGGGTAGGGAACCACTCCTACCATCTCACACCTCGGACACACATACTCAAGAGAACTGGGACTCAGGTCACTTGTAACACCCTTGTGCCGTCTATGTATCGCGTCGGAGGGGAATGGTATTCGCTCGAACCCCGATCTATTCATGCGACGCCACCAACTGTACTTAAACCTCTTTCTGATCATACATGGACATACCGAAATCCGCAAGCCCTCGCCACCAGCGGCATATATACGCAAAAGGATCTAGACGAATTACGAGAACACATAATGTTTGCTGCCGAGCGCCCCGCTATTTTAAACTCCGTAGCGAGAGGTATAGCGGGACAACCCACCATTACTCAGGGAGGAACGATTGCGAATTTAATCGATGAACAAGCGATAAATAAAATAATCGAAAGTTCTTGGGAAAAATCGTGGGGATATTTTTCCACCTTTGGTACGTTTAGCGCAGGGCTAATTGGCATTGTCATGTTGTGTAGAGGAATAAAACTAATAATTGATACTGTAATCCACGGATACGCTTTACACACTGTATACGGTTGGTCTCTATACCTCATTGGAGCCATCTGGGATTCGGTAACGAGCCTATTGCTGCATCTGGGAAAGAAACCTCCCAAGGAGAACGGGGAAGATGGCAATATCAATGAAGAACCTACCCCTAAATCCCCATTACAACCCAAGCCGCCCAGTTACTACGCTGAAAACGAGAGACCCACGACTACCTTTAATTTAGAACCTTTTCATTTCGGGTTTGACCCAAGAATTCGCGACCTCCAACAGACTTTGAACACCGAGGCACCGAGCCACCATTATCACATACCTGTGACTACACATCAGGGCGCTACATTACCGTCGTATTTTAGTCCGGAAACTACAACTTTGCCACGTGGGAAGGGGGGAAGAAGTAATGAACAAGCGGAAGAAGGCGAACATTACAAAATCCCCCGACCTTTCCGCAGTCCACTTAAGATGAGTTTGTTGGAACAGGGAATGGAAACAAAGGAATTAGCGTCATTTTCACCGGTATCGATACCTCCTTTTGCGACAATACCCAGAGCAAAGCCGCGTGAGTGCATTCCACAGGAATCAACGCCCCCGGAACCCACGTATCCGGAAAAGAAAATGCAAGGGTCAGTAATACGGGCGCAGGTAGAATCCTCCCCGGAACCCGAGGTTACTATTAACAGGGAATCAGCAGCGGGCAATGAAACGGCAACAAGAATATACCCTACCCTCGAGAAAATAAAAAGGATTCCCGTTCACACACCGTGCCCCGAGAGAAGACAGATGTTTCTCTCTCTCGAAAGACGCTCAAACAAGTAAAAGAAACGGAAAGAAAAGGAAGAGGGGAAAAAGATATAATGTAGACGCTGTTGCACAATTAGTAATAGGCATGACCTTTTCTAGAAATTATACGCAATAACAAGCAAAATCAATTAATTAGGAAATAACTCAGCATTTTCACACACCGTTATCAAACACTATAGTTTCAATTCGGTATTTCTGCTTAAAGGAGGCTCAAATCCAGAAGGCGTAAGCAACAATCATAAAAAAAAATATATATATATCATCAACGGATTTCCCTCAACGAATCAGAAAGAAGAAGAAAACCACAATCAAAGAAACGAGCAGAAACAAAAGAAATATATATTATATATTTTTCTTATATACGGATTTGTGACACCGCAATGACAGGTCAACAACCAATTGGGCCAAACTATCATCTAGAAGAAACAAGATTGCTCAGTTTTGTACTTTGGCCTAAACCCAACGTATCCCCTGAGGAATTAGCAGCAGCAGGATTTTACTACACTGGACAAGAAGACAAAAGTACCTGTTTCGAGTGCAAACTCACAATAGGCGAGTGGGAAGCTGACGACAGACCTATACTAGAACATCAAAGATGGCAAGATAAGTGTCGTTTTGTGCGAAGAATACCCTGTGGTAACGTACCCCTGGGAGTGCCCCCTTCCGTTATACCTGCCGCACGCCCACCCAAAGGACCTTATGACACCAAGAGCCCGGAATCACGCAAGGCTAATAACGCTATGGCAGGATTTTCCGAAAAAGGACCTTCTTACCCCACGTATGCGAGTTACAACAAGCGCCTGAGAAGTTTCGCAAATTGGCCAACATCGTCATCACAGTCAAAGGAAAGCCTTGCCTCAGCAGGTTTTTTCTATGCGGGAAAGGAGGATCAAACAATATGTTATTATTGCGGAGGAGGACTGAGCAAGTGGCAGCCTACCGATACGGCTATGGGCCAACACGCGAAATGGTTCTCAAAATGTAAATACCTACGTGCTCAACGGAGGTCCGGAATCCAACCCAGTAATAGCCACAATTACGAATTATCAAAGTTGCCAGAGGAATCAGTCGAACTAAAGGAGGCCGAAACTACAGTCAAATGGGCCGCATGTTTAACGAATCTCCGAAAATATACAACAGAGTTAAATAAATTCATTGGGGAAGTAGGAAATAAGGAACATAGCAAGGCAGGTAAACAGGCACCAACAATGAGCGAGGCAGTAAACAGGGAAAAGCAACAGGAGGCCACGATCCTCGAAGAGGATGAAAGGGATAACGTTGACCCATCAACAGACACGTTGCAATCGCAGAAACCAACTGAACCTAAACATCCGTCCACTCCACAAAATTTAAGTGAACCAAAAATTCTCAACATCGGGACTTTGAGCAAATTGGTCAATAATAACCTATGTCACCGTTGCCGCATGAAGAGCATAGGAACAATGGCTTTGCCCTGTTATCATGCCACCGTTTGCACTGATTGCGCGAAACAAATAAAGCAATGTTACACGTGCGGAACCAACATCGATTACGGAGTGGAATTTTCCATCGACCATGAGTATAGACACGGGCTGACACTTATCGCCCCTCGCACTATCCCAGAGTTGTAAACGAAGAGAAGACGTAAAGGATATAAGTCGAAGAAAAACATAGCGCGCTACCCTTACCTTGAATAAACTATGAACAACCAATATAGTAATAAGAATTACCCCATAATAATAATAATTTTTTTTTTTTTTTTTTTTTTTTTTTTTTTATAGAGAGGGGGGAAATGTTTTATACACCATGGAGGGGCACGTGTACTCCGTGTGCTGGAATCTCCGTTACGGCCTACCAGCTAAAACCCCGCCTCTCATGTCATCTTCCAGTATCTGGATCCACCCCGGCACTGCTTTCGCATTACTTCGGGGTGGGTTTCCTTCGTCATGAGGACGCCTCCATCCGAGCCCTGATGGGCTCCTCTTCGCTTTTCTCGTCATTTAACCATTTATGGCATTGTCCTGGTCTCTTTTTTTGTGGCGAAGGACAGTCTCGATATAGACTTGTACCTTCGACCACGCGTCCTGGTCTCTGAGCATGATACCGACGATGTTGTCGGGAGTCACATGTCCGAGACCCTCTTCTAGAGTCCCCCGTTCAAGCATCCACCTTCCGCATTCGAAGAAGGTATGGAGAGCATTGTCAGAGGGAGAGTCGCAGTAGGCACAACCTGGGTCCGGCACCTTACCCATTCTGCACAGGTAGGAGCGGAACAGGCCGTGCCCCGTCAGAAATTGGGTGAGATAGTAATCTACCTCCCCGTCGTGTCGATTGGTCCAGGTGTCCAGCCGGGTTATCAGCCTAGCTGTCCACCTGCCCCTCGTCTCGTTTCGCCACCTTTCTTGCCAGGCCTCCATGCTGTTAGCTCTGGCTATCTTGCGGGCTTCTTTTTTTCCCAGAGCAGGCGTCTGCTGGTGGATAAACTGTCGCTCCTGGGCTAGTAGGTCAATGGGTATAACCCCAGCGACCACCAGCGCTGCGGGTTCCGAGACCGTGCGGTAGGAGCACGCGATCCGGAGGGCCCCTCTCCGTTGCACTGCGGCCATGCGCTTTCGGTAGATCTCATACCGCAGCGCACCGGCCCAGATTTCGGCTTCGTATAGCATTACGGACTCGGCAGTGCGCATGAGCAGACGTCTTTTGCAAGGCCGTGGACCGCTGACATTTGCCATGATCCTGCTGAGCGCCGTTGTCACCGCTGCTGCCTTGTCCGCCGCTCTAATAATGTGTGCTCCGAAGGTGAGCTTGTTGTCGAGCGTCACCCCCAGGTACTTAGCCGTCAGTTTGGTCTGGACCGTCGCGTCTCCTACTTGCATAGGGCGCAAGGTGTCAATGCGCTTCTTTGTAAGCAGCACGATCTCGGTCTTGGCTGCCGCTAGTTCAAGCCCGTGGTCTTCCATCCAGGAGCTGACTCGACGCATCACCTGATTGAGCCGCATTTGAGCAGCGTCCGTGTCTCGGGCGACGATGACCGCCGCTATATCATCTGCGTACCCAATCAGGAAGCAGTCCTCTGGCATCGCCATACGAAGGATTCCGTCATATGAGATGTTCCATATATCGGGTCCCAGTATGGAGCCTTGGGCTGCCCCCGATGTAAGCTCTTTCTGTTTCGGGCCATCCTCTGTATCGTAGATTAGCCATCGGTCCCTCAAGTAATCTCCGAGGATACGGAGAAGATACTCGGGGACCTGGAAATCTCGTTCCAAAGCGTCCAGCGCCTTGTCCCACCTCACCGAATTAAAGGCGTTTTTCACGTCTAAGGTGGCCAGCAGACACACGGGGCGGGAATAGTGGTTGCCCCGTTCCGTCGACCTGGCGGCGTTTACTACCTCCCGGACTGCATCGATGGTGGAGACGCCTCGCCTGAAGCCGTATTGCCGGGGGGCTAAATCACCCGTGTCCCGTACGGCTGCATGTAGGCGAGGCTTAAGCAGTTTCTCCAGGAGTTTGCCTGCGGTATCCAGCATGCACAGGGGCCTGTACGATGCTGGAGCGTCTGCTGGACCCTTACCTTTGCTGATCAGTACAAGTCTCGCTGTCTTCCAGCGTCGTGGGAATGTTCCCGCTTTCAGACAAGAGTTGTACATGTCAAGCAGGAGGTGAGGGTGACACTCTGTTATGGCTTTCAGCAGTTCTGCTGGAAGTCCATCCGGGCCTGGAGCCTTCTTGTTCCGCATTGAGGATGCGGCTTTGGAAAGCTCTGCCCCGGTGAAAGGCGGGGCATCAGGAATTCCGGATGTCGCTGGGACGTCCGGTCTCTTCGAGTGAGTCGGGAATAGGGTACTGACGATGTTCCTCATTGTCCCCACGTCACGGGGGGCACCTTGCGCGTAGGCCCCCAGTTTGCGGGTGACTATTTTGTACCCTAGTCCCCACGGATCGTTGTTTAGCTCCTGTCCCAGCGTTTTCCAACAGCGCCGCTTACTAGACTCGATAGCCCGGCCGAGAGCTTTTTTGGCCGCTTTATATTGGGCGGCCTTCGGGGCTGCGTCGCGATCGCGCTTTTTGGCCCTCTGTGCGATGCGCCTGAGGCGCAGGCTGTCTTTCCGGAGGGCCGCGATCTCGTTTGTCCACCAGTAGGTAGGACGTCTCCTGCGACTGCTTCTTTTTTTTGGCACTGCATCTGCACAGGCCTGATGTATGAGACGCATGGTGGCGTCCGTCATCATTTCGGCCTGCGCAGGAGGTTGTAATCCAACCGGAGCTGCCTCCAGTGCTTGCTGACCGCGTTCTAGTGACCGGGACAGTTTTTCTCGGTCAAGTTTATCTACGCTCCACCTGGGGGGCGCGCGCTGTGTTAGGGCCGAGACTGGTCTGCCATCATATACGCGGAACATGATGTACTGGTGGTCGCTTCCGGTGAAGTCTTCGATCACCCGCCAGTCCTCGGTTCCCGCTGCGAGGTGTTCGGTTGCCAGGGAGATATCTATGATGGTCTCCCTGTAGCCGGGCCTTCGGAAGGTCGATGTGGAGCCGGTATTAAGGACTACCAGCCCCACCCTGGACACCATATCCATAACCCGCCTTCCCCTCGAGTCAGGCCCGATTTCCCCCCATTCGGTTGCCTTCGCATTGAAGTCACCGGCCACTATCAGTTCGCCCTGGAGGTCTCGGATTACATCTTCCAGGCCGTCAAGTTTAGCCTGGAAGTCGTCTATACGATCGTTGGGGGTGAGGTAAACGCTGACGAAGAATACGTTCGCGTGCCTCACCCAGACGAAACCTCTGCCGGACCCGTTTCCCGCGATATGAAAAGACCGCGGTTCCGGGATCCATATGGCTGCAGTGCCAAGCTCATCGGAGTACCAACCCGGTCCATCCCTGTCCCGGTACTGTTCGCTGATAATGACAATATCAGCGTTCTTCTCGGAACAGATCTGGTCCAGGAGGTTGTGAGCCGTCCTACTCCTATTCATATTTCCTTGCAGGACTACGGCCATTTATCGTAGTGCCTTTACCCGGGCCTCCCGGAAAACCTTACACGCTCCTGATCCCGCTGCGTGACTTTGACCGGCGGGGTCAGTGCCCTCTCCGGTGCACAGAAAGCAGTGCGGGTTTGCCTTGCAGCTAACCGCTTTGTGCTCGCCCGAGCCACATCGGAAGCACAGCTTGCTCCGGTCTGGTCCTTTGCAGTTGTGGCTGCGGTGCCCGTAACTTAGGCACCTGAAGCATCGCTCAACTTCGTTGCGCCGTCTAATTCGGCAGTTGACGAAACCCACCTTTATGCGAGCGGTCGCAAGAAGCTTGGTCGCCGCGCCCTCTTCGAGCGTCACCAGCGCCAAGCGTTGCTCCCGCTGGTTGGGTCTGGTCACTACGACAGTGAGGCTTCCGTCGTAGTCCTGCAGGTCCCGCTTTACAGCTTCCTCAACTTCTTCTTTGGTGGTGCAGCAATCGAGGTCCCTGATCTCCAAAGTGGTTTTTGGGACCAGTTCCCTCACACTGCTGGTATCGCCGACGCTTTGTCTCAGTGCCTCTGAGAAGATGGCCCTGGCGTCGGCAGTCGTCTTGGAGAGCTCAAGCAGGACCTCGCCTGCTCTGGTTCGCCGGACAGACCGGACCTCCACTCCGCTCTCTTCAGGCATAATCCCTTGGCGGATAGTGTGGAGAACTTCCGCGTAGGTTTTGCCTTCAGAGGGTTTCAGAAGGATGGCGTCCGGCTTCGTCCTCCGTTCCTTCTTCTTCCCTGGGTTGCCTGTCGTCGATGGCGTTGCAGGCTTTTTTTGGTTCGGATTTTGTCCGTTCCTTTTACCCTTGTCGGTGTTCCTGGACGTGCCAGGTGCATTTTGCAGCGGCTCTTGGTCACTCTTCTTTTTTTTCCTTTGAAGGACTTCCTTCCACTCCCCGGGCATCGAGCCAGGTTTCTGCTTTTTAGCTTCCTGTACTACGGTCTGCAGGGGAGGGCTTGTAGCAGTCCTCTTCCTGTTTTCACCGCTAGTACCAGGTGCTGGTGATGCCGCCGGCGACACCTCCCCGTCCACAGATTGCTCCGATATGAGGCGCTGAGATCGGAAGCATATTCGCCTTCTGCTTCCCAGAGCATCCACCATCTCCTCCAGCTTCGGCAGGCCGCTCTTTACTGCCTTCGTAACGTTTGGCTGTTTTTTGACAGCCGCCATCATAATAGCGATGAGGTCCCTCATCGCCTGGAGATGTTCCTCCATCTCGAATCCCGGCTGCATCACAGGTGTCCGTCCTTCTTCGACCTCGACCGTGACGCCTTTATCCCCTCTCTCCTGTGTATTTTTCTTTTTATTTTTTTTCATGTCTTCCATTTTGATCCCACGAGTAGCTAGGGAAATTGTGGTCCACCCCCGCAGAGCCCCGCATGCGGAGGTAAGGCTGAATACTCCGGGAGGACGCCTGGTATCCCGGAGACACCGTTTGCGGCACCACTCCCCTGGTGCCACGCAGCCCCGGGCACGGTTGTTCACACCTTGGCTTGGGGTCAGTAACCCTGACAAGGGACCCTTACTGGGTGCTATCACCCGGGCCAGGTGAACCCAGAGCCAGAGCTTCCATTGCCGTAAGACCGTTGTAAAAATACCCGGCTTACGTTGCCCGGAGGGCGCGAACGAGGACGCTGGAAGTTGACGTATCCCTAACAGTCTTACCTGAAGGGTAGCCCCCCATAATAATAATAATAAAAATAATATTAATAATAATAATAATAATAATAATAATAATAATAATAATAATAATAATAATAATAATAATAATAATAATAATAATAATAATAATAATAATAATAAATAATAATAGTAATAACGATAATAATAATAATAATAATAATAATAATAATACAAAGACAGAGCGCGCTGAGGATCGCTTGCTCCTACCGGACCGTCTCTGCACAGGCTGTTCTGGTGATAGCGGGCGTGATTCCCATAGACCTCCTCGCTTTCGAGCGCAGGAGGATCTATGGTAAGAGCGCAGATACAAGACGACAGGACGCGGCATCGACAGAAAGAGACAGGACGCTACAGATGTGGCAACAACGATGGACAGAAGAAACGACAGGAAACTGGACGAGACGACTGATAAAGGACCTGAGACTGTGGCTCCGTCGGGATTTTGGAGACGTAAACTTTTACGTCACTCAATTCCTGACGGGACACGGTTACTTTAGACGGTACCTACATAAAATGAACAGAGTACGAACACCGGACTGTACATACTGTGGACACGAACGAGACGACGCGGAACACACCTTCTTCAGATGTGACCGTTGGACAAGACTGCGACAAGAAACAGAAACGGCGGTCGGAAGCATCACACCGGACAACATCGTCGAGGTGATGCTCCACGGAAACGACCAATGGCAAAACATCGCCACATACATAGAGACAATACTGAGACGTAAAAACGCGGACGGCTGCCTGACATGACAGACCAGACGCGACAAAGAAAACAGAAACAGAATGCACGCACAACATGACAAGACAAACACAGACAGACCCCCCGATCAGAAGTAATATTAACATAGTTCCTGGTCGGGGGAGGACGGAAAGGAGAGGGCGGTTTAGTGGGTAGGCCAATCGGGAGTCCCACATATCCAACAGCTTGGCTGGTGTGAATCCGTAACTAGGATTCCGCAACTCCTTGTAAAAAAAAAAAAAAAAAAAAAAAAATAATAATAATAATAATAATAATAATAAAAACAAAAAAAAAAACACAAAACAAAGAAAAAGAGGAAAAAAATGATAACCACAGAGGATAATCTTATTGCTTAACAAGTTATTAGACTAGGATAAGAAAACAAAAAAAAACAACAAACTTTAAATAGATGAAGCAAGGATAACCCTAGGAAACTAACATATCAAGTAAGGAAGGAAAAAGGACAGAGGAAGTACGTATCGAACACCAACTACGTTTCGTAATAAACTCCCTAACGCACAAAAATGCAGACTATATGCTGAGAGATTTGCCGCACTCTCAGGGTCATTTTCATCAGCTATATGCATGGAAACCCCTAATAAAGGCTTGAATAATGCTTTTCCCCTGTATAAAGAAAAGAGAGGAAGGAGAAGAAATAGACTAACATTAAAAGGAAAATGAAAAAAAAACAAACAAAAAAAAACTCTAATCATACATCAGCATTAATATTATCAATTATCTGTATGTGTTAGTATCACCAACATGTCTCGATGCACGTGTAGAAATGGAAGGCAATACGATAATTTGGGAATAAGTACAAGGCCCGCCAACTCCGACGAAATTCTTCCCATCGAAGTAGGAAGGAAGAAACCAGTATGCCTTGTCCCCGGAGCCACCAGGCTCTATTGTTATTGGAAGTTGGCAATACGAATTGATATCGCGAAAAAGGACATCATTCTGTACGTCCCACCAGAGTGGAGGGCTTTAACTCCCGACCGATTGGAGGATTGGGTCAATCAACTACGCGATCGACCTTTCGAAGACATCGTACTGGGAAGAGTTCAATATTTCTGGACCATCGATGTACTTTTGCCTGCACGTCAAGACTATCGGACGGTCCCGATCCACGGCAGAAATGGGTGGCCAAATTTCTTCGAGCCTACACCTGTATGGAACAAACCTCGGCTAACCTACGAAACCGAACACCTATCCATCACGGTGAATCGCAACCCCATTCCACCCTGTCTGGGCATGGAAAACGTGGTATGTTATTGGCGCATGCGATTGCCACGGACAGTACATCCACGACGGTACGTCTGGGTACCCCCCGAGTGGAGAAAGCTCACCGACAAGACTCGATCCTTGTGGTCGCGCAGATTAGGCGCTGACCCCGAACAACCTATCGAGCTAGGGGGAACACACTATTATTGGGACCGTGATACCATAATTCCTTACGGCCAGAATCCCCATTCAATAGAATACGTGGGGTACGGGAGATATAAGCATCTTGACAACCAGGGGGAGGATGACACCCCACCTCGTAGGTTAATCATCAGGTTTCCATCACCACCGCCCATTTGTACAGAGCAAGGTGATAAAAAGAGCAGCCGTTTGAAGGATAACATCGCTCAACGGGATCTCCCACTCCCAAGAGAGGGGACGGGACCATTTCCAAACCTAACACAAGGATACCTGGAGCCTTTCGACCGACTAACAGAGAACGTATACATGACTCCTTACTCTCTACTCGAGACCGCGGTTTGAGAAAGAGATAGAGAAGGAACGTAAAGAAAAGAAAGGAAACCATCTGAATAAACCTTTAAAAAAAAAAAAAAAAAAAAAAACAAAGAAAAAAAACTACCTCATAATATTAAATAAAAAAAAGGGGAAAGAAAATCCAAAAATGATATGTATACACATATATATATATATCGAGGAAAAAAAAAAGAGAAAGAGAGAGGAAATAATTTTACACACCTATAATAAGGACATCATACGACTAATCATCATTAACAAGCTGTGAGATTATTTCCATCTATAAATCCACAGGAGATGGTCCAATACAAGCTAATCATGACGGTCGACAACTCGTACAAAACCCATAGCAGATCGTACTACTGGAGCCCCATCCCAGGAATCTACGTACCTCCCGAATGGAAAGATGTGCCTATCAGCATCTTAGAAGAATGGATCGAATTGATACCGGAGGAATCGGAAGCAGCAGTCATCGGAGGGACAACCTACGTTTTACAATGGGACCTACTACTACCTCTAGGCCAGGATTCCCATTACATCATGACCGAGGACGACGCACGAGCTAAACAAGCTAACGACGAACTATTATACGCACAGGAAATGATACCGGAGCGGCTTGGCCTTCGAAGGAATCCGTCAGTCCGCGAACAGTTGAACCTCAACCTACTCCCTCTATAACCCCACCCGACCGCGAGGACCATCGTTAAAGTTAAGAACTATATTTATAAGAACACATAATCATTAAGATAAGGGAAACGGGAGGAAAAATAACGAGTATAATAATTTTTCTTCCTTTCCTCATAAGCGCATAATTATGTATACCTTTGCGAATGTAACTTCACGAAATAACGTTAAAGGGGAAAAGGAAATGTCTTACTTTACATATATATTCGAAAATAATGATAAAAGAAAAGAAATAAAAATAAATATACAATAAAAATATAAACACATCTCTAAGGATAAACATAGAGCCAAGGGAAATCAGTCGTAATCCATTAGCATTAGACAAATTCTCAGCTTCACCCCGCGCCGCGGAGGCGATTATTAGGCTTCTCCTAATAATCGTCTTAAGAGGGGGAGGTGTTACGTCCAGCGTAACGCTCTATTTTTTCTCTTGCCACCACTAACAAAAATCGCCACTCAAACTTTAAGAAAATGGGAAAGGAAGAAAATCGGGTGAAAACCCCGCTCTACCGATATTTATTTTACCTACTGCTAGATCAAAATCAAATTAGCCTAAATTCTAACAAACAGTGGGTCCTACCTTAACGAGTCGACACCGACCGATCTAGATAAAGCAGATCCGGGCCCCACAAGCGGAGGCCGAGAAAGGCGGTCTCTGACCCCTCCTCCGAGCACTCTCCTATAGTCCCAAAAAGAAACTAAAAGAAAGTGGGCCCACTAATGGTTACCGTAGGGATCTGCTATTACCCATATCGACTACTGTCGCGTGGATCCTCAACTCAATGAACCTACTTTACCGTAGCTAAAACATTTTGAGAGGGATCTACGGTCAGCCGGTCAGAACTTTCGGTTCCTAGAGATACAGGCGGGTCGACAAATTATCTTCGTTAAAGGTGACAATTTAAAGACGATGTTCTAGTTGAGCCAAACTCCACTAGTTAAAATAAAAGAGAGGGGGGCTTTCGATTGTGATCTCAGCAAAGGGAAAAATGATTATTCTTTAATAAAAGCACAAACCCCGACTATTAGTAACAACCATTTAAAGGAATAATAGTTGCTGTTTTTCTACAATCAAAATAAATAACGGCAAATAGAGAAGTGAGGCTGAGAATGGATTTCGTTAAGAACGATAATAAAAGATACAATAAATATACAGGATTTGCTCTCTTGAACGCCTGTGTTTATTCTTACAGTGTTCATGAAACACGCGTCGTTAATTAATAATAAGGAGAGCAATGCCACCGTAAAAGCAAAAAGGGCCTTGCTTCATTTAAACTGTACGAAATAATCTCCGCTCGACAGCCTCTGGTGCAGAGAACCCGGGTAGCGAAAAGGGGCCCTCTTTGTTTCAGGTAGAAGAACGGGCCATGCGCTCTCCAACCATAATTGTCATATTTCACATTCGATATTAGACCAGTATAGTTTAACCCTTGAGAAATTCTTGGCAGTAATTAATTTAGATGCCATTTGTCTAAACAAAATAATTACAGGCATAAACTGTAAGGAATTTGCCGAGGAAGTTCTTTCCCGCGACACACCACTAGGTGAATTTAAACGCAGAAAAGAAATTAAATTAAGAGTAAAATTAAATGTTTTTATTTTCACATTTATACTCGCATAAACCAGAGCAAACGAGTGCAGCTAGTCAAAAGTCGAATAATGAGTTCACGTTAAAACACGGCTCATGGCAAAATTCATTTTTTTTCAAAAGGTTAAATGAGACTCGGGTAGGAAATCACTTTAAGAAGACACCATTTTTTCTTACATAACACCTAAAACTCAGTAGACATAGGAGAGCGTATTTCCATTCGACGATACCGGTTTTCTTTGTCTAGACACCGATGAGATTCGTTTAATAGTCGGATTGGAACACCACTCCTGTGATTTCTTGCATATAAAGTATTTACCTATAAAGTGGCAATGAGACACCAAAAGGCTCTCTGGTAATGACTTCCAGGAAACCGGAAACAAGAAAAGAGGGGACCGATGCCTACGTGATCTCGTCCGCGCCCTTTTTCTTTTCGATACCCCACCCCGTCACCTACGGCGCGGGCCTGATAAACGAAATTATGCCTGAAAGAAGGACTTAAGACCACGGGCCAATCACGGAAGAGATCCGAAGCATCACCTCATCTTCTCGTTACTGTACCAAAATTCTATACGGAATAGATATAAAAAGACACTCCTATAACAAAATCCCCTCTATTTTGTCACCAAGAAAATGGTATAAAAACCCCGGAAATTGTGCGCTCGGGACCATATACCCTATAATCAGATACCAGTTACTTAGATTCTCTCCGTAATACCATTTAAAATCACCGACGTTAGAAATATTCATTTCAAAGTATCGTTTTAAAGAAACCGATTTAGACTATATAAAACGACGAGAAAAACCACCGAGGTTAATTTTGAAGTTTCGATAAAAATCAGGAACTTCGTACAGTACAATTTTCATTGAACCTTTTATCAATTGTATCACCCAAATAATTTTTTTTTTGCATTAAAAACCAGTGTTAATTTTCCTCGTATTTTCGTGAAACATTTTATTCACCTTTCCTACTCATTTACGTACTCAAACCACGAGAACAAAGTCAACAAGCACCTGCAACTCATCGTTTACAACCGTAAGTACCTTTCTACCAAATTATTAATCACGCATGATCTTATTTCCGTTCTCGTGACTCAGTAATTTATAAAGTTTCTTCGAGATTTTCCTTTTACTGTCCCCGCGTTCCGACACCTGGCCAGAAGCCGGCAGGTAGCCGCCGTCCCACTGAAGACTTCCGCTCTATCTCTCTCTTTGTCACAAAGACGCCGAAACCACTACTAATTAGTTGGCACCCTAAGACACAGATACGACAAGCATTCTTAAGGGCTCCATCCCAAGCAATTTTCCGCAAGGTTAGGCTTTAAAAAGGAGCAACGTTGTCCTCTTTATCGACACCGGGAGTGGTAAAGGTCGGTTCAACACCCTCCTGACCAGCGCGTACGATAGTAACAAGAGGCAACTGTTACAACGCAAACTAGGATAATTAAAAGAACGCTAGTTTGGACGTAACAATATGCTCGTCGCGTCTGAGATCGAAGATAAATCTAATAGCACCATTGACTAGAACTTGGAGTTTAGTATTTAATTCGTCTGTGAGATCGTGGTAAACTAGACTACAATAATCGATGAGCGGAAAAATTAAGGTAGTCACAAGTATCGACCTAAGCTGGCGCGATAGGGATTGTCTGTGAAACTTCAGTTTGTGCAATGTGAAGTGAACTTTCTGCGATATAAGCGATATGTGACTATTGCACGAGAGATTCGATGACATTGTCACGCCAAGATTGCATGCCTCACTTGCATACGGTAGAGCCATATCGTTTATCGTGATCGGTGGAAGACTGTCAAAGTTGATCGAGCGTATATAAGCGTCGCTACCCAAAATCATGACCTTCGATTTAGTCAAGTTGAGATTGAGGCCATTTGCGTGAGCATAATCAAATATAGCCAACGCATCGCTTCTAATTTTCGTAAGGCCTTGTACGAGTAGTGCAGGGTCACAGTGCAGGTAAATTTGAGTGTCGTCGGCGAAGATCATGTGATTAGAGAACTGAAGAGATGAGCCGATGTCGTTAATAAACAGGGAAAAGAGAAGGGGGCCTAGGACTGAGCCTTGGGGCACTCCCGACGTTGCCTCGTGCCATTGCGACGGGCTGTTATCTTCAGAAATAACTGCCTGCGACCTACCAGTAAGACAGGAGAGGAACCAATTCAAAGTTGCCTGAGAGAAACCGAACGTTTTGAGTTTACAGTGGAGCTGAACATGTGAAACCGTGTCAAACGCTTTGCTGAAATCGAACAGAATAAGTATAGTGACTTTTTTCTGATCCACACCTCTGCGTATGTCTTCCACTACTCTTAAAAGAGCCGATTGGGTACTGTACCCGGACCGATATCCTGACTGCCTTGGATCGAGCAAGCCATTATCCTCGATAAACGTCGTAATCTGCTTGTGCACGATCCTTTCGAAAATCTTAGATAGCTCCGGAAGATTAGCAATAGGACGCGTGTCCGACGGAGAGAGCGGTGAGCGGATTTTTGATAACGGACGGATAAAAGCCCTCTTCCACTCGGTCGGAAAGTGCGAATTACGGATAGAGCCATTAAAAATTTTTTACAAAACCGCGGAGTTCTGCGGAAAAGCCTGATGTATACTGTAACGGTACGTTTTTGGAGGCTTACAGCTCTTTGCTCCAAAACGTTCGCTATTGTGAGTTTTTGGCTCACGGAGATGTGAGGGCAAGTGCTATAAATTAGAAATCTGTTTGTTGATTCGAATTGTCAACAATAATTGTGATTTTATTGAGACAATAGCGTGAATACAAAATAAATGATGGATTTTGTCCAGTAATTTAATTGAATTTTTAGCTCTCAAGTATTTAAATTGCGACACAGATTGAAAGGTTATTTTATTGCGGATGCAGGAATTTGACTCTACGTTAACCGCCTCTTATTAGATCATGTTCCACGAAAGCAGTCGTCGAGGTCCCCCAAGACAGTCGCCGGCATAGGCACGAAGTAATAAGTTGCGCCAAATTAGGCTTCTACGTTAAACGATTCTCTACCAATTGTTGTCCACGAAAGCGGTCGCCGAGGTCCCCCAAGGCAGTTGCCGGCGCTTCTTACAAATTGGTGAGTCGTTGCAAAACAAATGACTCGATCAATTTAATTGGAAAGATGGAAAACTTCACGAAAGCGGTCGCCGAGGTCCCCCAAGGCAGTTGCCGGCGCTAGGTTTTTTAGGATAGGGTAACACAGAAGAAAGCGGTTGCCGAGGTCCCCCAAGGCGGTTGCCGGCATCTGTGTGCGGATAGGAAATTTTAAACCAAAAGAAATCTGTTCGCTGAAAGAAAATTGATTTAATTAATTGTTAAAGATGAGTGGCCGACGTTGATTTCTTCCTTCAATGATTGGTTCGTCGTCGTGAAATTTGTCCCTTGCTTCTTCTTAGCGACGGGACTCTGTCGAGTAAAGCAACGCTTTACTCGAAAATGAAAAGTGTTGGAATCTGGCTATCGAGAATTATCGATAATCAAGATGGAGGACTCAAGATCAAACGAGCCGTAGCCGCGCATGAGTTCCTCTCTGTTCGAGTTTAGGATCGAAGTGGGGTCTCTGTGCTCGCGATCGGGTCTTACATACCCGAGCGCGAGGCCCTTTTTTGTGTCGATTGACGCACGAAGTACGTCAAACTTCGCTGTCCTTTATTATCGCTGCCCGGAGTCTGCCGCAATACAGAACAGTGGGATTCCGTCTGCACCCGCCGATAACGAACCCTTCTGCGTTAATTTCATCGCAGTGAGCAGATCGGAGTGACCAATTTCGTTCAGTGAAAAGCTATGTAGAGATTCGGGGACTCGAGATAAAGCTAAGACACAATCCTCAAGGGAGCTGTTCGGAGTAGCGTTTGTCACCGAGGCGTAGAAACAGTTCAGTTCGTCAGCCGAGAAAAAGCATAAAGGAGAAATTAGCGTTTGCTTGACGAGACCGAGGCGTTCCAGTTCTTTCCACATTTTTTTTGCATCCACGATACCTTCGAGAGTGTTATAATAATAATTGCTTTTAGCTTTTTTTATGTCATCATTCAATGCGATCCTGGCCTGTCTATAGGTCGCGAACATCGTATTATCGTTGCTTCTTTTTGCACGTTTATATAAAGCATTCCGTTGTCGAATACGACTTTTGAGTGCCTCTGTGAGCCAAGGCACCGGTGGCTTTTTTGCTACGAACGGACGCGTCGGTGCATGACTGTCGAACGCACTCAGAAGAGACTGAGATGCCGACGCTGTCAACACATCGACATCTCCACCCGAGGAAGGGCAACCCATCGATTCAAATTCACGGAAGGAATCTTGAAGAGTGCTGAGAAAGTCGGATTGATCAAAATTTCTGAGAGTACGTCGCATGATAAGCCTTTGCTCTACAGGGAGAACGTCGTACTTATAAGTTAATTTTAACAGATCGTGACCAGCAATAAACGGTCCATCAGATTTACAGAAGGAATGAAGTTTATCATTACATCGAGCCATGAGTCCGAGTTCGCCGTGTGGAAAGTAGCTTCGGAGTTCACAAGATATAACGAACGGGCAAAAATCCATTCACGCAGGTAGCTTGATTCAAAACTTATATTAAGTAAGTTACAGTTCAGATCCCCGATTACAACGATGTTTTGATACGCGTGAGCAAATCTAGATAGTGAAGCAGAAAAATCTTGTAGAAGTTGGCCTTTCGGACGTCGATAAACAGAGGCAAGCAGTAATGGCAGGTGATTTCGATGGTGTAAATCGATGATCATATATTCGGGTGAATTCGAGAAAATGCTGGGAGAAGAGGCTAAAATATTAGCTTTTAGAGACTCGTGAATGTAACACAATACCCCGCCACCTTCCTTGCCTTCGCGATCGTTGCGTAAAATATAGTAATTCTCAATAGTTATCAAATCGTTCGAAATGTGCGCGTGAAGCCATGTCTCAGAGATCGAAATTACATGAAAGAAGTGAGTGGTGAAATATAAGCGGACAAAATCTATGTGTCCTAGCAGCGAGTTAGCATTGAACTGAGCGATCTTTAAGTGCGAGGAGTCGCTAGGTATTGCATGCGATGCTACTACAGACGGAAGTCAAGTGAGGAGTCGAAGGTCGGTATCTGAGTTGATGTAGATTATTGGAGAGCCGTCGATTTTCTGAACTAAGATTTGTCCCGACCGCACCCAAACGTACTTGAAGTTATTGGCTTTAGCTTTGTCTTTAGTGCGCCTTAACAGGTTATAGATATCACTCGGTAACAACTCGTTGACATACACATTGCCCCTCTGTTCGAGAGCAAAGACATCTTTTATAGATAAATCACGCTTGCTACGCTTTTTGTCAATTATGAAGTCTCTAATTTGCGAAGATTTGAGGGAGACTACGAGTGACTGCGATTGCGGGATAATACCAGGCCCTCCAACAGCAGCCTCGGCTTGAGGCTTACGCGTCATTATACGCACGCCCAACACATCTGACAACAGATTTTCGACCCCTAGAGCGGTAAATACTTTCTCAGTGATTTGTTGAGGATTTTCAGAGACCGCTCGGGGAATTCCTGCAAGGATAAGCTCCGTCGTCGTCGAAACAGACTTGTTTTGAATAGAAGACGATTTTAACTTTTCAATTTCGCGTATCGGACGCGCATTTTGGTCAGCTAGCTGTTTCAAACAGACATCGTGCTCCTCGACTTTCTTTACCAGATCGGGTAAACCGCTTACTTTAGCCGCAATTTCTCTGTTTGTCTCAAGCTGTTCTTTAACAAATTTATCCATTTTCGCATCAGATGCGTTAAGCTTAACAATAATTTCGTGTAACAGACTGCTCGTGTTCTCTCCTACCTCGCCCGAACCCGAAGGGGGTAAATTCATTTCCGGAGTACTCGTGGGGGGGTCACTTAATAAGATATAGCCAAGTTCACCTTTACAAGACTCACTCGCAGTTTTGTACTTTAAATAAGTCTTGCAGCAGCCCGGATGAAAGAATTGGAAGCAAACAGAACACGATAGTCTGTCCCCGGCGATGTTTTTCGAGCACTTGTAGCACCGCGACGTCGGCAAACAGAGAACTTGATGATAGTACGATAGTGCTGTAGTGAACACTTTGATCGACGGTCGATAAAAGTTAGCGTTCGATGTGGTGTTCTTAATGGCCGTCGAGAGGATAGTGGCACTGACGACAGCGGCGTAGAAGATGATCCAGCGTGATGGGCCAATGGCTGAAGAGGAGAGGAGAGCGCATGCGCAGATCGATAGAAATCGCAGAGCGAGTCTTTTCAAGGCCAAATTCCGAGAAGTAAGGTTAGAAAGTTCCACCGCTTTCCACCTCGATTTAAGAGTAACTTATATATAGGAGAGAGAGAGAGAGAGAGAGAGAGAGAGAGAGATTGATTGATTAGATTTATTATGCCTTAGATTACTATTAGGCAATAACGTATATACAGTAGAAAGAAAACTTAGAACTAAATAAAACTAAATTATAATAGAGAGAGATATGCAATGGTTGTAGTGGTATATAGACCTCGAGAAAGTGAGTACATAGCAACGCTAAAATTACGCATATATTAAGAGTAGTATTGCATATTAATAGTACGGATGGATTAACATTACGATTCGTAACAACTTCCGGATTATATAATTCCTAGTGAACAAGGATGCCCCTACATCTCCCGTTAACGTATAATAATTAAGCAGCTTGTTCGAGAGCCATGAGGTGCTCGAAAAGCTTCTGTTTAAATGTATCGCTTGACGTCTCGGAGGTTAATTCTAAGGGGAGTGAATGCCAGAAGTAAGTAGTGGATAGGTGGAAAGAGTTACGATAGCAAACAGTGCGGTGATTCGGTACTTGAAAGTATTCGGGATTCACGGTACTCTGGGAGGATCGGACAGCCGGGTTTTTAACACTAAATAATTCATTGAGATATGGTACTGTTCCACGGTACCGAATGCGGTGAGCAAACATTCCCAGGAAAAACAGTCGACGATTTCGGACCGACAGCCACCCAAGCCTATGCCTATACGGTGTTATTACGGGTAAATCGGATAGTACAATTGATGAGCATTTGAAGTTTGTGATCGAGTTCATTAGTTAGATCGTGAAATACCAGGTAGCAATAGTCGATGAGAGGAAAAATAAGGGTACTGACTAGCTTAATACGAAGAGGCTGAGAGAGCGAATTTCGGTGATATTTTAACCTGTGAAGAGAGAAGTTAACTTTTTGTGAAACCATTGCGACATGACCGTTCCATGTTAGGTTCGATTTAAAGATGACTCCTAGGTTGCGAGCTTCAGTTACAAAAGGGAGCGCTTGACCGTTGACAGTGATAGGTGGAAGTGAATTTAAGTCGATTGTTCTCAGATGAGCCTCGGTACCAAGGATCATAACCTTCGACTTTGACAAGTTGAGCTTCAAATCGTTAGAATTCGCGTATTCGAAAATAGCAGCTGCATCAAGCGCTTTTTTCTCGAGATCTTGATTTAGAAACTGCGGAGAACAGCTGAGATATATTTGTGTGTCGTCAGCAAAGACCATGTGGCTCGAGTGTCTTAATGAGTGTCTAATGTCATTAATAAAGAGCGAAAAGAGCAGCGGACCAAGCACCGATCCTTGCGGTACACCAGAGGTTACCGGAAGCCAAGAGGACGGAGCGTTATCCTCCCCCAAGACAGCCTGAGTCCTCCCTGTCAAGTAGGATACAAACCACGAGAGCACCGGCTGGGTGAAGCCAAATGCCTTGAGCTTGCAAAGAAGACGCAAGTGGGATATCGTGTCAAAGGCTTTACTAAAATCAAATAGGGTAAGAATGGTGATTTTCCTCTCATCGATAGCTTTCCGAATGTCATCGCTAACTCTGAGAAGTGCTGTCTGAGTGCTATAGCCGGCACGAAATCCCGACTGTCGCGGATCTAGGAGATTGTGTTGAGATAAGAAAAGCGTGATTTGCTTATGCACTATACGTTCAAGCATTTTCGAGAGCTCTAGAAGATTAGCTATTGGTCTAGTGTCAGAAGGAGAGAGTGGTGTACGGATTTTTGATAGTGGCCTGATAAAAGCTTGCTTCCAAGAGTCCGGAAATTTAGATAAGCGCAAGGAGGAATTGAAAAGGACAAGGAGAAGAGGTGAAATAATAGGAAAAGCTTGATTAATACAGAAAGAAGAAATAGAGTCGGAACCGTGTGAGTGTGAATAAGCAGAGGAAAGATTTACGGCTTCGAGTAAGTCTTCTTCGTTTATTAGTCTGAATGAAAATGCAGGAAGTGAGACAGGAATAAGTGAAATAGTGCTATCAATTAGAATTGGAGAGTCGGTCGAAGAAGAATTTGATACTGAGGCGTAGAAATGATTGAGTTCGGAGTTCGTAAAGAAGTTCAGAGGAGAGGTTAGAGAGGGTTTGACCAAGCCGAGACGAGCAAGTTCTTTCCACATTCTGTTAGGATTGTTAATAGTGTTGAGCTGTTGGAAATGGTAACTACTTTTACCAGTTTTAATATCAACGTTGAGTGTATTTCTCGCGTGACGGTAGATTTCATAGTGAAGTAGGCTGTTCGATCGCTTCGCTTGCTTAAACAATAGATTTCGATCCCTGATACGTCGCTTTAGCTCGTCGGATAACCAGGGGATAGGAGGTTTACGAATGGCAAAGCTACGAAGAGGCGCATGCTGGGAGAAAGCAGCAACAAGAGTTTGCGATGTAGAGACGATACGAGCATCTAATACGTCAAACGATTCGACCTGCTCAGACGTAATGTCAGCGGCGAATAAGGTACTGAGCGATGTGCGAAAAAGTTCACTATTGTAGTTTCTAAGGTCGCGTCGGATGATTTTGCGGTTCTCGAGAGACGGTGATTCGAAGTTATATGTAAGCTCGAGCAAATCATGACCGGCAATGAAAGGCGCTTCAGTTTTCGAAAAGGTGTGAAGTTTATCCGGCGAATCGAGAATAATAACATCAAGCCAAGAGTCGGATGTCGCAGTGTGATATGTTGGCTCGGAGATTACGAGATGAAAAGAAAGCGAAAAAATCCAATTGCGTAAATAATTCACTCAAAAGCATTCGAAGCAAGATTACAATTAAGTTCGCCTCCGATGATGATATTATCATACGCATGGGAAAATTGCGATAGAGATTCGGAGAAATCGTTAAGCAATAAACCCTTCGGTCGTCGATAAATAGAAGCGAAGAGCAGTGGCGGTGACATGTCCGAACGAAGATCTAGAATCAGGAACTCCGGAGAGTTTGAGAAGGCACTCGGAGAGGTGGCTAATATTCTAGCTTTGAGCGACTCGTGAATAAACCAGGCAACACCACCGCCCTCTTTACCCTCGCGATCGTTTCGGATAAGAAAATAATTTTTTAAATTGACAAGATCATCGGCGATGTGAGCATGCAACCAAGTCTCGGAGATGGAAATGACATGAAAAAAGTTGCTGGAAAAATAAGCTCGTATATAGTCGATGTGGCCGAGGAGAGAGTTCGCATTGAATTGAGCGATTTTTAAGCCAACATTTTTATTTATCCGACGAACCGAAGATGAAGCAACCAAGTCTAAAGGAAGTCACACGAGACGAGCAAGATCTGCGTCGGAGTAAATCGGTATAACCGGAGAACCGTCATCGCGTTTGACTGAAATTCGACCAAATCTTATCCAAACATACTTGTATCCCGTGGCCTTCGCTTTAGCTTTGGTTCTTCTTAGCAGATTGTATTTCTTGGACGGGAACATTTCGTTCACATAAATAGACCCGCCATATTGAGCTCCGAAAACATCATTATTCAGTAAGTCGCGCTTCATGCGTTTCTTGTTAATGATAAAATCTTTGACTTGAGCAGATTTCAAAGATATAACGTACGACTTAGTAACGTTAACTGTATTCGACGCGAGGGGCAGAGACGCACCGTCCGGCTTTTTACGTTCTAGATTGCGAGCACCGAGAACGTCGTTGAGGAGATGCTGAACTCCGAGTGAGTTGAACACTTTTGAAACAATTGTGACTTGATCGTCGGTGATGTTAGAGGGAATCCCGCCGATAACAAGTTCAGACGATGATTGACCGCCTGCGACCGTGTGCTTAAGCTGTTCTAATTCGCGTTTTAAGTCGGAGTTTTCTTTCGCGAGATTGTCGAGACGAGTATCATGCTCTTCGATTTTCTTATATACTTGCGGTAAACCGCTAACTTTCTCAGCAATATCTTTGTTGGTCGAGAGTTGTTCCTGAATAAATGAGTCCATTTTAGCCTCAGATGAGTTTAATTCATCTATGATATATTGTAATTTATCAGAGTCCGAAACCGGTCGAGCTAAAAAAGCATTCTGAGCGGCGTTAGCATTGACTGGCGACATAGAGAAACTCATTGCAGGCCGAAAAAGACTCACAGCTTCCGGTAATAAAAAGTTAAAGTTATTGAAGCAGCACGGTGAAGCAGATTTATACTGTATGTAGGTTCTACAGCAGCCGGGATGGAATTTTTTCGGGCAGTCAGTACAAATCAAAGTTTCTCCTGCAATATTTTTCGAACACTTATAACACTTCACGCTCTGCATACAGAAAAATTTAGTCGACAGCAGTAGATAGGCGATCTACTTTATCGTACTGGCTTGTCGAATGTCTAAGACGGCGATGATCCGCTTAGTCAGGCGCTGATAAGATGGCGATCTTCCTTATCGTCTGCTGAATCACGGTTGCGTTGAGGGTAGTGAGAAGATCTAGTACTCACGACGTCGATGAGTTTGCGCATGCGTAAAAAGCACCATCAAAGAGAGAGAGGTATCCAGAAGAGACAGCACGCCAGAAGAAAGCGCATGCGCGTTGGAGACAGCAAGGGAGATGCCGGCGTTGATGTAAGCGAGACAGCAGCAGAGACGGCGAGATGGAGAAAGAGCGCATGCGCACAACGGTGTAGAGGAGCGAAGCAGCGTTCAAGGCCAAAGTGTGAGAAGTGAGGTTAGAAATTTCAAGTCGCAATTCGTCAAGAGATCACCGTTGATAATGAAATAATCGCTAAGACGATATATTTCAGACGAGAATGCAACTAGAGGCGTGCAAATGATCTGCAACAAAATTGCCCGTAGGCAGCAGGCGGCAGAAAAAGTTCACGTACTACAAGAGCGATGATAAGAGAGAGAGAGAGAGATTTTTTATTAGATTTGATGTAATTTTATTATGCCCTAGTTTTACTATGGGGCAAATTAAAAATAAGGTATAAACAGAGACTTAAATCTAAAACTAAAACTATAAAGATAGATAGATAAGTAGATAAATGTGAGTACATTAGCAGTGCGTGCATCGCATGCACATCGATTAATATTAACTATTTTCGGATGGAGATCTTTCCGCACTCTGAGGAAATAACAACCGAGATAAACTATATAAACGGGTTGTAACTTGAGAAAATAAACATTTTTTAAATCGATAACTTCTCAATATGATAATAAGATAAACAAATATAAAAATAAAAAGGTATAAGCGATATAAGCGGTATAAGCGGTAGTTAATACAAGGCCGATAGGTGTACGCAGTAATGAAGGAAGAAGAACTGTAGTTATAACTCTGCAATTGCGCGCTAACGCGCTTCGTCAATCTCGGACTGGAGTAGGTGGTCGAAAAGTCTCGTTTTGAATAATGCAAGCGATGGCGATCCGGTTATGATGAGAGGAAGGGAATGCCAAAAATAAACTGCTGAGAGGTGAAGAGAATTGTGATATGCGGTTGTTCGGTGGATTGGGATAGCGAAGGTAGGGGTTGGACGAAGTTGGCGAGAGGGACGAGAAGCGAGAACTGAGTGCCTTGTGAAAAGCTCACTGATATACGAGGGGGATGGAAGATTCAAGATACGGTAGACTTGTATCCCCAAAAAGTAGTTCCGTCGATTCTTTACAGAGAGCCATCTTAACTGGTGACGGTATGGAGTAATATGAACATCATGCCGGAGGTTGAAGATAAAACGGATGCACGTATTGACAAGACGTTGGAGAACGGTGTTGAGCTCGTCGGGTAGGCCATGGTAGACGATGCAACAATAATCAAAATGAGGAAAGATAAGAGTAGAGACAAGTTTTATGCGGAGTTCAGTAAATAGAGAATTTTTGTGATATTTGGGTTTATGGAGCGAAGCATGGACTTTTTGTGCGATAGAAGAAACATGTTTTTTCCAAGACAGATTCGAGGATAGGTGTACGCCAAGGTTGCGGGCATCTTCGACAATGGGAAGTGTTGTATTGTCGATAACTACCTGTGGAAGTCCAACAAGGTCGAGACTACGAATATAGGCGTTGCTACCGAGGACCAAGAGTTTAGATTTACGGAGGTTAAGCGTGAGACCATTGGACGAAGCATAGTTTGCAATAGCTTCGATATCGCGACTTACAAGAGTCATAGCGTTATTTAAGTCAGAAGGTAAGCATTGTAGATAGATTTGCGTGCCATCGGCGAAGATCATGTGATCACAGTAGCGAAGCCCTTCAGCGATGTCATTGATGAAGAGCGAGAAGAGGAGAGGGCCTAATACGGAACCCTGAGGGACACCAGCTGTAATCGGAAGCCACTTCGAGCACGTGCCATCATCACTAACAACTGATTGGGTTCGACCAGTAAGATACGAGAAGAGCCATGTCAGAACAGAGGGAGCGAAACCAAGGCGATGTAGTTTAGTATGAAGATGAAGATGGGATACCGTATCGAAAGCTTTACTGAAATCAAAGAGAACTAGTATCGTGACTTTCCATTGGTCGATTCCGAGATTGATATCGTTCACTATTCTGAGGAGAGCGGATTGCGTGCTGTGCGCCGAGCGAAAGCCGGACTGACGAGAATCGTAGATGTTGTTCGATTCAATGAAGGAGGTAATTTGGGTGTGGACCATTCTCTCGAATAGCTTGGACAATTCGCAAAGATTAGCAATAGGGCGCGTATCAGAAGGAGTAAGAGGAGTTTTATTTTTTGAGAGGGGGCGGATGAAGGCGCGCTTCCACGTCGAAGGGAAGTAGGAGGATTGGAGGCAGCAGTTGAAAAACGCCGCGAGAGAGGAGGAAACCGCGGGAAGAGCGTTGAAAATAGCAAACTGCGATAATCCGTCGGGTCCAGGCGAGAGAGACCGCGCCGACAAAGAGTGAGCGTGCCGGAGAACGTCATCGGACGAGATAAGTTGGAAGTGGAAGGATGGATCGACAGTAGTAGAGGTAGATAATAATTGGTGAAGTTGGTCAAGTTGTAAAGCGGACGCAGTACTGGAGATCGATGCGTAATACGTATTTAATTGATCAGCAGGAAAGAAGTGAAGAGGAGAGGAAAAACTAGATTTGACCAGTCCGAGATTAGCGAGTTCTCTCCAAAGCCTAGAGGGATCGTCGATCGTCACTAAGCGACTAAGATGACATCGTTGTCTCGCTGTGCGGAGGTCAGCGGTCAATCGATCACGAAAGCTACGATAAACGGCTAGTCCTAGGAGATTATTAGATCGCTTAGCCTGCTGATATAGACGGTTACGTTGTTTTATACGATCTTTCAGAGAGTCTGTGATCCACGGCGACGGCGGTTTGCGAACCGGAAAATTGCGTAAAGGAGCGTGAGTATTTAAAGCTAAGAGTAGTGAACGTGACAATGCCTCACAGTAGGATTCAAGACATAGTACCGAAGTAGAAGTTGGCGGAGTAGAGGCAGTGGTGTCAGCTAAGAGAGAAATTACGGTGGCAGCAAAGCTAGCAGCTTCAAAACATCTTAAGTTACGCCGAGAGATTATACGAGACTCTCGTTGACCAGAGTCGAATGCATACGTTAATTGCAGCAGATCGTGACCACCGATGAACGGGACGTCGGTCTTAGCTAATGATTTAAGCTTATCTTCGCTGTCTAGGATAATAACGTCAAGCCACGAGTCGGACGTTGCAGTGTGGAACGTTGCAGTTGATTGGACGAGGAAAAGGGACAAGGAAAATATAAAATTGCGGAGATACTGGGCTTCAAAGTTATCAGCGAGAAGATTGCAATTTAGAACACCAGATATAATTATATTTTTGAACGCATGACTAAATCTAGAAAGATCGGTAACAAAATCATTAAGTAAAAGGGCCTTCGGACGTCGGTATACTGAGGCAAACAATAGAGATTCACCATTCACAGTTTGGATTTTTAAAATTAGATATTCTGGCGAATTCGAGAAGCTACTCGGCGATGCTGCGAGTACTTGAGCCGTTAAAGAGCTGTGGATAAAGCAAGCTACTCCCCCTCCTTCCTTTCCTTCACGATCGTTACGAACTATGAAATAGCTATGAAGATTGACAAGAGCATCATTAATATGGGAATGAAGCCATGTTTCAGAAATCGAAATAATATGGAAAAAATTGACGTCGAAGTAATGCCGAACTTGGTCGATGTGAGCAAGTAGAGAGTTGGCATTAAAGTGAGCGATTCGCAAGTTTGTTTGAGTAGGCAAAGGCTCTAGGAGCGACGGAGAAGACGGATTAGTGAGATCGATCGTGGGGAGTCAAACCAATTTTTCGAGATCGCTGGCACAGACAATATCGATGATCGGGAGGCCATTATCTTTCCTGACACGGATGACACCATTGCGCACCCACACGTGTTTGTACTTCGCTTGCGAGGCGCGGGTCTTAGTCTGACGAAGCAGATTGTACAATTCTGTTGGCAACATCTCATTAACATAGATGTTGCCCGAAGTTTGAGTGCCGAGCACTTCACTAAGCTTAAGGTCGCGCTTCGCTCGTTTCGCACTGATAACAGCATCGCAAACTGAATTGGAAGTGAGCACCGCTACGATTGAGACCGAAGATCGAGTTGCATTTTCGGGGGGGTTTTTTTTAACAAGTATACGAGCAGTGAGAACGTGATTGACAAGCGTATCCAAGCCTAGTGCGATAAGCACTTTTTTCGCGAGGTCTACCGGAAGGACAGTGAGATTAGAAGGGAACCCCGACATTACGAGTTCACTTTTTGAAACGGTAGGCTGACGTGCAATAAGGGAGTGAAGCGACGAAACATCTTGACGAAGCTGCGCATTGGATTGCTCAAGAGCAGCTATGCGATTGGAGTTGGCGTTAACTGTCTGAATAAGCTCCGGTATATCTTTAAGTTTATAGCTTAGCTCGTTATTAACTTGTGTTTGAGAATTAATAAACGCCGACATTCGAGCATCAGAGTCTTTAAGGTAAGCAAAGACCGTATCAAGAGTAACAGGTTGTGTAGCAGGCGGCGGAAATGGGCTCTGCGGTAAATTAAAATTATGTTGATTCATATTGTCCGTATCGGTTTTGAGCGATAGTCGACAGCACGATGAAGCTGATCTAGTAGCAAGATAGTATTTTACACAGCCGGGATGAAATTTTCGATTACAATTGGGACAATTAGATAGTTCGCCAGCAATGAATTTCGTGCACTTCGAACAGTTCGTCGACATGCAATTCACCGTGTAACACGAGCGAAACTCAAAGCAAGTGTCAATGGCGGCCGGTGAAACAGTGGTATGGTGAAGAAGTGATGATCGATGATTAACAGATGGCGGCGACCGGATGAAGAGTTGTAGATGGCTCTGTAGTCGCTCAAGGTCAGATATAGCGGGTTAGCGCATGCGTTCGAGTCAGATGGCAAGATGTTGTAGATGGCGCAGTGGAGGTTCAAGGTCGGTTCCGTTATCACGACGCATGCGTAGACGACGCTCGACGGGATCCAACAAGGATAGAGAACGATGTAGAGATTGAGGTTATGTGAACGAACCAGTTTTCCAATAAATAATGAGATGCAAGACTGACGAAGCCAGTAAAGACAAGTCGATTAAATTGGAAAGCAGTTGTTGACTTGCTCAATTCTGAAAAAATATCGCCCGAAGGCAGGACCAAGCAGTAAGAATTCAAGCAGAAAGTATAGCGACAAGGTAAGGCGTGCATTCGTACTCACAGAGAGAGAGAGAGAGAGAGAGAGATTGATTGATTGAATTTAATTTAATTTTTTGATTTTTGAATTGATTAAATTTATTATGCCCCAGTTACACTTTGGGGCAAACAATATCGCAGAGCCAGTACAACAGTAAAAAATATCATCAGAATAGAGTACGATTGAGAATAATCTCTTTGGACTTTTTAACAATCCCAATTAGAAACTACATAACTCGCAATAGAAAGTATAGAAGACTAAGAAGTAGATAATTGATACAAAAGTTGATACCTAAACCTAAAAATTAGAAATTTGTAACTTAATGAATAATAGTGCAGCTATCGAGAATTAGGACTGCTTCAAAGTGTTCCTGAACTAAAAGGATCTTGAAAGGATCGCATTGGCGCGTGCAAGTCGAGATTGGCCACTAAAAGCGAAGATAGCGATGTAACAAGTAGATTCAGATCCGGCACAGGCGAGAGCGCATTGAGCGAGGCGATATGTTCATCTTGGGAAATAGCAGAGAGAATAGACTGTTGATAGCTCTCGGCAGAAAATTCACGCAAGCATCGACGCGATAAAACACGAGGGCTAATGCTTTCGGTTGCGAGATTGTACGTGATTTGAAGGAGATCGTGGCCGCCAATGAACGGTGCATCCGATTTAACGAATGAACCAAGCTTTTCTTCACTATCAAGTATCGCGACATCGAGCCATGAGTCGGACGTAGCCGTATGAAAAGTAGGCGGAGAGAGCACAAGGTGTAATGCCGACGAAAAAATTAAGTCTCGGAGATAGTGAGATTCGAAATTATCGGTAAGTAAGTTACAGTTTAGGTCGCCTGTGATCATAATATTATTAAACAGTGGAGCATGAGTATTAAAGTCGTTGATAAAGTTGTGCAGCAGTAAGCCTTTCGGACGTCTGTAAATCGATGCGAAAAGAAGAGATTGACTGCTATTGCATTGTATACTTAATAGGAGATATTCAGGATTATTAGAAAAAGTAGAGGGTGAGGATGCAATGACTTTAACTTTTAATGTATTGTGAATATAACACGCAACCCCGCCCCCCTCCTTTCCCTCTCGATCATTTCGCACTATATAATAATTGTCTAGACTAATTAGACTATCGTGTATATGAGAATGGAGCCACGTTTCGGAAATAGAGATAATATGAAATGAGTTATTATAGAAATAGTGTCTCACAGCATCAATGTGACCGAGTAGAGAATTTGCATTAAAGATAGCGACGCGTATGGACTTATTGCTAAGAGCAGAAGACACCAGCGCATTAGTTACGGGAGTATCTTCAACGAGTCAAACAAGTTTTGAGAGATCACTAGGAGTTAAAATGTCTATCGCAGGGAGACCCGAGTCCTTACGGACATGAATAATTTGATTTCTAACCCAGACATATTTGTACTTAGCTTCAGCCGCCCGAGCTTTGACTTGACGGAGTAATGAGTACATCTCAGAAGATAGCATCTCATTAACGTAGATGCTGCCCGGAAAATTGTTACCAAAGACGTCAGCATTTTTTAGATCACGTTTAACTCTTTTAGCATTAATTATCGCATCGCAGACAGCATTCGACGTAAGACTAACGACATAGGACATCGATGTCCTTTGCGGATTAGCTGTCCCATTATTTTTTCCGAGAGGACGAGCCGCGATAACGTGGTTGACGAGATCGGATAAACCAAGTGCGACAAGAACTCGTTTAGCTAGAATTACAGGAGACTCAGTTAGGTTCACTGGCATACCAGACATCGCAATTTCGCTTTTTTGTTGGAGTGGGCGTGCTAATTGAGACCTTAACATTGAGACTTCTCGGTGAAGTTCCGCATTCGATTTTTCAAGATTATCGATTCGAGAAGAGTTATTCGCAACAGTTTGAAGAAGTTCCGACAGATCATTGAGTTTAGTAGTGATTTCAGTATTTGTTTGGGTTTGCGAAGCAATGAACGCGGTCATACGAGAATCCGTTTCCTTCATGTACGCAAAAATGGTTTCAAGAGTCGTCGGCGGTTGCGATTGTGAGAAAGGACTAGGTGGTACGCCGAGATTAAAAGCATTGCTATTTGACATATTGAGCGGTAACGAGATTTTACAGCACTCAAGGGCAGATTTGTACGTTAGATAGTCGTTTGCACAACCCGGATGAAAATAACGATTGCACGCTGTACACGAAACAGTGGTTCCCGCAATAGATTTTTTGCATTTACGACACAATTGCGACATAAGCTAAAATATCCCGGCGCGTTGAAAAGATAGGAATGTGCTAAATCTACCGATCGATGAAGATAGAAATACAGTTGGTCAGAGTTGTCGTTGATCCCGGTAGATGGCGTGATTGGCACTTCAAGGAGTCAACGCGTTGTAGGTGGCAGTGTGGTGACGGAAGACGATGAAAGTGCGCAGGCGTTCAGATGGAATGCGATTAGATAGCGCTTGATGGCTGGACTCATTTGAAGATGTTGCAGATGGCAGTGGAGATGCTCAGGGTCATCCGACGAGAGAAGCGCATGCGCAAAACGATGATACGTCCGAAATCCACCCGTAAACAGCAAAGCCGACCGAAGTGAGGTTAGATGAAAGTTCGACTTTCCGATGGAAATTTCCAATCAATGCGGGAAAGAGCGTCGAAAGTAATTATTTAAAGGTGAAGAGCGTAAAAATGATTGCTCAGCTCTGAACAATTGGGCCCGTAGGCAGAGTGCAGCAGCAAAGTATCAAGAGTTTTGACAGAGCGATATGCAGTAAGTTGATTTGATTTGATTTGATTTGATTTGAAGATTTTATTATGCCCAAGCTAGGCTATGGGGCAAAGGTTGAGAGGTACAGTGTGTAAAGTGAGTAATTAAGCGTAGTAATGTGAGTACTTCGACAAAATTAGAAGAGCCGTATAAATGCTGATAACAATACTAAATCATTAGCAGGTTCTTAATCTAAATTAGAATATTGAATAAAGTAAACAGTAAGTGATAACAGTAGTAGAATGTAATAATAGTAACTTAACTAAGAGGTGTAAATTACAATTGCCGCGATTGAATCATTTCGGATTGCAGTAGGTGATCGAAAAGACGGGTTTTAAATATCGCAAGCGACGGAGACGATGTTACGGCGAGAGGAAGGGAGTGCCAGAGGTTAACCGCAGAGAGGTGAAAAGAATTATGGTAGGCAGCTGGTCGGTGGAGCGGGATTTTAAAAGTGAGGGTTGGTAAAGGTCAGTTTCTCGCCTGACGAAGAGCTGACTGAGATACGATGGTGATTTGAAATAGAGGATTCGATAGACTTGGATTCCGATGTAGTAATTTCGTCGATTATAAACAGAGAGCCATCGCAATTGATGCCGATACGGAGTAATATGTACATCGCGGCGAAGGTTGAAAATAAAACGGATGCACATATTGATAAGGCGTTGCAAAATGGTGTTCAACTCATTCGACAGACCGTGGTAAACGACGCAGCAGTAATCAAGGTGGGGGAAGATGAGGGTGGAGACAAGCTGAATTCGGAGCGCGGTAGATAGAGAGTTTTTGTGATATTTGAGTTTATGAAGAGAGGCGTGAACTTTTTGAGAGACATGTGAGATGTGTCGATTCCAGGAGAGATTTGAGGAAAAATGTACACCAAGATTACAGACTTCGTAGACATAAGGAACCGCGGCTCCATCGATAATGACAGGTGGTAGAGTAGTAAAATCGAGATTACGTACATAGGGGTTGCTACCGAGGATCATGATTTTAGATTTCTGGATGTTGAGAGTGAGACCATTTGCTGTTGCATAATTTGCGATGGCGCTAATATCGTGGCTAACGAGAGCATAGCATTCGGTAGCTCAGAAGGCAAACATTGGAAGTAGATTTGCGTATCGTCAGCAAAAATCATATGATCGCAGTATCTCGAATCGTCGGCATTGATAAAGAGCGAGAACAGGAGGGGACCTAGGACTGAGCCTTGAGGGACACCGGCAGACGTTGGGAGCCATCTGGAACAAGAACCATCATCGCTGATAACGGATTGGGATCGACCAGTTAAGTAGGAGTAGAACCATGTTAGGACAGAGGGAGAGAAATTGAGACGACGGAGCTTAGTTAGAAGACGATGGTGAGGGACAGTATCGAAGGCATTGCTAAAGTCAAATAGTACTAGAATAGTAACTTTCCGTTGATCAATGCCGAAATTGATATCGTTAGTTAGCCTAAGAAGAGCAGATTGAGTGCTGTGGGCCGGACGAAAACCTGATTGCCGAGAGTCGAAAGTATTGTTAGCCTCAATGTATGCCGTTATTTGATCGTGTACCACTCTCTCGAATAGTTTCGATAGCTCGCTGAGATTGGCAATAGGACGAGTATCGGACGGTGAGAGAGGAGTCTTAATTTTAGCCAGAGGGCGGATGAAAGCACGTTTCCATAACAGTGGGAAGTAGGATAACTGCAGACAGTGAGTGAAGAATGTCGCGATGGAAGTCGAGATCGTGGAGAGTGCATTATAAATGGCGAATTGGGATAGACCATCTGGACCCGGTGAGAGAGACTGCGAGGATAGTGAGGAACCGTATCGAAGTATATCATAAGCCGAGACCGGATGAAAGGAAAACGAAGGAAGTTCGGGAGAAGGAATAGATAACAGGGAAAGGAATTCATCAATTTTCATTGAAGGAGTAGGACTAGAGATGGAAGCGTAGTATGTGTTTAACTGATCGAATGGAAAAAAGTGAAGAGGAGAGGAAGAACTAGTTTTAACCAATCCGAGGTTACCGAATTCTCGCCCAAGCCTCGTAGGATCGTCGTTTGAGTTCAAACGATCGAAGTGATACTGCTGTCGGGCAGCGCGTAAATTGGCAGTTAGCCGATCCCGGAAGTTTCGATAGATAGCCAGACCCAGAAGATTATTAGACTGCTTAGCTTGCTTATATAGACTATTTCGCTCCCTCATTCGCGCTTTTAGGACATCTGTGATCCACGGGGATGGGGGTTTACGAACCGGAAAGGTTCGCGACGGAGCATGGATATTTAGAGCTTCTACAATTTTCTGCGTGAAAGTTTCGCAATACGTCTCGAGATTTTGCGATAGGGTGCTTAAGGTCGCGGATGGGAGAGCAATCGCAGTCAAGGAAGACGCTATTGTAGTTGAGTAACTAGCAGAGTCGAAGTGTCTTATATTACGCCGGGAGATGGTACGGGGTATGAGTGGGCCGGAATCGAATACGTAAGACAGTTGAAGGAGATCATGGCCGCAGATAAATGGGACATCAGATTTAGCGAACGAGAGAAGCTTGTCTTCACTGTCGATTATTATAACGTCAAGCCAAGACTCAGAGGTTGGTGTATGAAATGTTGCAGCCGATTGAACAAGGAAGAGAGACGACGAGAATATAAAGTTCCGAAGGTATTGGGATTCTGGGTTGTTAGTGAGAAGATTACAGTTTAAGTCGCCGGTAAGAATTATATTTTTTTCAGAGTGACTAAATCTAGAGAATTCGGAGATAAAATCATGAAACAAAAGAGCTTTCGGACGCCGGTAGATAGAGGCTAATAAGAGCGACTGTCCATTTTTACAGTGAATTCTTATAATTAAATATTCGGGTGAATTAGTGAAATTACTTGGAGAAGCAGCTAAGACTTGTACCGACAACGATTTGTGTATAAAACAAGCGACACCTCCCCCCTCTTTTCCCTCACGGTCATTACGGACTAGGAAATAATCATCAAGATTTATGAGAGTATCGTGAATATGAGCGTGTAACCAAGTTTCAGAGATAGAGATGATATGATAAAAATTAGCGCTGAAATAGTGTCGAACGTAGTCGATGTGAGCGAGAAGAGAGTTTGCATTAAATTGAGCAATTCGCCGAGTTGATTCTGAAGACGGATGATCAGATGGGATCGAGAAGGTGGAGGTGCTACGATTGTCCACGGGAAGTCAGACGAGTTTTGTAAGATCAGTAGCGTTGACAATCTCGAGAGTCGGTAGCCCATTGTCCTTTCTGACGTGAATAATCCCATTACGAACCCAGACATGTTTGTAGCCGGTTTGAGAAGCTCGGGTTTTAGTCTGCCGAAGCAAATTGTACAATTCAGTCGGAAGCATTTCATTGACAAAGATATTTCCTGTAGCTTGGATGCCAAGAACTTCGGTAGCTTTAAGATCACGCTTTGCGCGTTTAGTATTGATAACGGCGTCACAAACCGAGTTTGATGTTAGCACAACGACCAGAGAGGTCGATGTACGAGGTGTAGTTTCGGGAACATTTTTTTTTGCAAGAACACGAGTGGCTAGAACGTGATTGATAAGTGAATCAAGACCTAAGGCGGCAAGCACTTTTTTCGCTAGATCGATTGGAAGATCCGGAAGATTTGAAGGAAATCCCGACATGACAAGTTCACTTTTAGGGGATAACGGTTGTCGAACAAGAAGAGAGTGTAGCGAAGAAACTTCTTGTCGGAGTTGAGCATTAGCTTGTTCGAGATTAGCAATGCGATTGGTGTTCGCATTGACGGTCTGAATCAATTCCGGGATATCTTAGAGCTTATAAGCGAGATCGTTGTTCACTTGTTGCTGAGAGGCGATAAACGCTGACATTCGAGTGTCGGAGTCTTTGATATAGTTAAAAACTGTATCAAGGGTGACAGGTTGCGAAGTCTGGGGAAACGGACTCGTCGGTATATTGAAATTATTGGAATTAGCCATATCGCTATTGAGTGACTGACGACAACACTGTAATGCCGACCTATACGCGAGATAATAGCTAACGCAGCCGGGATGAAAGTTTCGTTTACAATCGTAGCAACTTATAGATTCGCCAGCAATAGATTTTGTGCACTTGAAACAGTTAGTCGACATAAAAATCAGAGTATATCGCAATAATGAAAGGATACTCAGTATTCTTGTCAGAGTTAAAATAGAAGGTGGTCGATATAGTAGACACTGAGTGAAGATAAATGATAAGTAGGTGGTGATAAACGATCGATGAGTTGTAGACGGCGCTGGAGATGTTCAAGGTCAGCAGCGTCGGTGTAGCGCGTGCGCAATAGCCGGTTGACGAAGCGTTGCAGACTGATCGAGTATACGAAGGTCACGCTTTGCCGTTCGTTATTTTGGGCGACCTGGCATATCCTTTGCTTCCATGGCTCATGAAAAATTACAGAGTAGAAGAAACACCCGAGCAAATATCATTCAACCTGCGCATGAATGCTGCACGATGTGTTGTAGAACAAGCATTTGGCCGGTTAAAATCGCGTTGGCGTATTCTGTTACGAAGAAACGATCTCGATGTGTATTTCGTTCCCAAAGCAGTCTTGACGTGTTGCATATTGCACAATTTCATCAAGAAAGCGAAAGAAACGTTTAACAATCGGTGGTTGAATAGTAGAAGCAATGAAGGACGATTGCCGTCTCTCCGATTGCTTAACAATGATGTGCGCAATCGAAGAATCGGCATAGCAGTACGTGACAATATGGCAGCTTATATGGCAGCTCACCGTCCTGTCCTACGCAGGCGAGAACGAAATTGACAAAAAATTAATAAACCGTATTTTATGGATATTTATTGATTTACGTAATAAAATATGGATTAGTCCAGAATATTTTCCTCTTTATCAGCTACGTTTATAATTACATGACTTTCAAAAGATCATATCACGGTTGCTAATACTGACAAAAGAAGTTATTATAAGTTAGAATAAGTTTGCCTTGCTATGAAGCAGATGTAACGACGACGGGAAGATCAACGGCATTATCGTCATCGACCGTTACATTTACCGAAGGTCTAAGGGTCTGAGTTGGTCTGAGATAAGGACTGTGCGCTGACATAGGCGGAGATGGAGGATAAAATTGTCGATGCTGTTGATGGGAATTTTGAAGTTGCCATGTCGTGCGGTGTACGACGCTGGTTGTACCGGAGTTGGAGCTCGAGTAATAAGAGCGTTAATGGCACAAAATAGCGCCTGATTACTTTGCTGTGTTAATTCGCTTGCATGCTCTCGCTGCAACCTCAGTTGCTCCTCCTCCCACACTCACGAGCCGTCGTAGCCTCGGCCTGCCAAAACCTTGCATGCGACTGCAAGAGATTGTTTTGAAGCTCTTGCGATTTCGTCAAATTCATGTGAAAAGTTGACAGAGTTTTCTCGTAACTCTTACGCCCTGTGCAACGGTTTGATAATTATAACAAGCACCTCAGCGCCCTGCGGGCTCTGCCCGCCAAACCCCCCGAAAAATGTCCCTTCGGGACATTTTTTAAGGCACTCACAGGGATTCACGTCGTGCTACGCGCTCCGTTTTAAACTTATACGCACGTCGTGTTCCGTACCGAGTATGATTACACTTTGCGTTATGCGCTACGTATCGACTATGTTTATACGTCGTGCTGCGCGTTTCATCTCGGAAGAACGTATGGGGAAAAATCATTTATCAATTACGTAAATTGATTCATAGTTTAACCTTCATCGAATATAAACATTTCGTTTTTATACAAATTCATTATTATTATTCACAACTGATATTTCCTTTTTGTTTTACGATCAATTGTAAAAAATATTAATCCGTGCGTGGAATAGTATATCGCGCATGAAGCGATTCTGAACGATCGGGCGTAGTGCGAGAGGTCGCCACCGACCTGTCGCGTGTCGATTGCTCTACACCGCTGAGACAACGCAGCGCCCTCCTTCTTGTCGCGATTGCTGCACCAATCATTCGCTTTACGTCGCCCATCACGTCGCGTTCGGCGCCGGGTAGTTCTTCTTTTAATCGTTTTGTATTTTAAATAAATCATACTCATTAAAACTCATCCTCGTGTGTTTTCACTCGATCCACGTAGCCTCCCCAGCAAAAAATGCAATCTAGTAAAGGTCGTTTTATTGGCTTAACACTTATGACTAGATTAAATGAGTATAAAACAAACACACAAAATATTTACGGGTCTAATGTCCCCTTTAAATGCATCTCTTTAAATGTTTTTTTCTTCCCTAAAATACATGGGATCACTTTATTATTACCTCTGGACAGGAGCCGAAGTATTGGAGCCGAATATTCAAAAAATTTGCTTTTTGTTACGATTTTCAATGAAATTAACTCGATATTAATCGTTGTAGCAAAAAAATTATATCTCTAGAACGAACATAGAGGTCGTCTTGATTCTTATCGTGCATTGAAGAGGAAGTAGTACGTTGCTCAAATAAAAAGATGTAGTGTCTTGGATGCGTCCAAAATAAAAAAAAAATAAAAATTCAATTTCTCGATGAATTCGATTGCGAGGGCTCTTCGTCTGTCGATGTATAAGAAAATTCGATTATAACACTTTAAACATTTTTTCTCTTGCCCATAATAAACAGAATCAATTCATTAGTGTCACTGTCCGAGAGAAATTCGAGAAATTTTATTTTTAATCGTTTTATTTGGTTTTGAGATAGGTATATTGAAACAATTGAAAAAAAATAGAAGGGTGGTTCGAAAAATACGAGGTAAAATTTGATTTTTTTTTTGTTTCGAAAAATTATTAGAGACTTGAAAAAATTGAATTGCAGTTTCCCAATATTTAAAGTAATATACATTAAAAAATGAGATTTTTCTTTTCGATTCAAATCATCCCGCCACAGAATACCAACGTCGCGGCGTATGCAAACTTTATCACGTCTGCTATGGAATTATCGTCGGCTTCCAAGGTTTGACAGATAGAATGAATGGAAAAAAAAATGGTCGCGATTGTTTTCAATTTTATTTGACAAATTGCAATAATTTTGGATATTCGATAATTCTTCTTTGTGAAATTATAACCAAGTTTTCAGTGCACCCGCGAAATTTTTGATTTTTATTATGAATGTGAATAACGTATAGTAAAGTATTGTGAATGAAATTCGTTCAAAATATATTATTTTCGAAATAAAAAGGACTTATATTTGTCAATCAATGTGTGATATTTCGTATTTTATTTTTCGCAACCAAATTTTCTTTTTTGATATGATAAAAAATTGTTTTTTGGAAAAATGAAATAAAATAACCTTTAAAATAATTCCTCACTAAAAATAATTGTAGAATAAAAATATTAAAAATGTCAGAATGTCTTCAAATTTGTTGTGCATAGTGTTTTCCATGCAATGAAATATTGCTGAAAATTAGAAAAAAATTCGTTCGTAGGTTTCAGAATTGCAGCGCCGTACGGACATTTGACGGGAGAAAATCGATTTTTAAATGGAAAATGCCTGGAAAAAATCTTCCAAGACGTCGGAATGTCTTCAAATTTGCAAAAAATAAAATAATGTTGCGAAAAAGAAAAAATTTGGTTCGTAGACTTCATAATTGTAGCACCGTACGGACATTCAGCGGAACAAAATTGAATTTTTATTTTGGAACAACTTATTAAAGGTTTCGCAGTAGTTTCAAAATGTGTGTGCACAATGGTGATGATATGATACATCATCCCTGCGAAGAAGAGAAAAATTGCTGCGCACAGTCCAAAGTTACAGCAGCGTACAAACACTTGTCGAAGCAAAAATGGATTTTTTTTTTAAGTAAATATTCAAATGCTTTGCAGGGGCTTCAAAATGTATGTGCACAATGGTGATGATATGATACATTATTCCTGCGAAGAAGAGAAAAATTGGTTCGCACAGTGCAAAGTTACACTGTGATACGGACGTCTATGAAGATAAATTCAGTAATAAAGGTATTTTTATTCAACCACAGGCGAAAAAAAATAATTCCAGTCATTGGAGTCACTTTAAATTCACTACGCATGATGTTGGAGGTACATCGAAGTAAATGCTGAAAAACTACATTTTTTGGAGCATACGCTGTGCAGAATCCCTATCGAAAGCTGTGTGAAGAGGCCTCGCTGGTCATTTTAATAGGCACTCATTGCCTATTGTTATAGTGAGTGCCTAAAAATAAGTTACAAATAATAATATAATATATAAGTTATATAAATACAATTGACGCTAATAAGCGATTTAGCAACGAATTATCTAATAATGGTAAGATGGCCAGAATGAGCAAATTCCTTATCATTAGCACGAAGCGGTTGTTCGTCTGCGTCGTTAAATTCTGCTTGAGGGGATTCCGTTCCTTGAGGTCGATTCGCAGGAAGTTGAACGGCAGCAGTTTCATAGCGTGGCGCATTCGTTCCGCCGCGGACACCATTCGATCGATGAGTATCGACAAAACGTGAATTAGCTGCAATTGTAGTATTTTTTTCCAATATATTAGCGCGGCTAATTTTTTATCAAACGGTCCGATAGCCTGAATGTTGTTTTTACGATGGGGATCATGCCATTGTCGACGTCCGGTACTGAGATTATATGGATGAAATCGGCGGGATGAACCGCCAGGACATCGATCGGCTGCAGTCGTTACATCCCGAGGAGCTTGCTATGAATTGGGCGGATTATTTCTTAAATTCGAATGAACTTTGTACGCTTGTGACGTGGTTTTTCTGCCGCGTCATAAAAATGTCATCGTTCACGACAGGTGCGCGGATCGTTGCGGGAAGCGACGCTCTTGCTCGCGGGGAGAGTCCCTTCAAGGCATTCGGACAGAGTTAGATTATGAATATTAGAGCGCATAATTAATTTTCCCCGATTTATTTTATTTCATGAATATTGCTCCTGAGCGCACGACGATCGTTACGACCACCACCATCGCGTCGTACGAGCAACTACTCGCGGCGATAACAGCGTCGACGCGTCACCCGGGAGCTCGAGTACCAACGCCAGCGGAGGCTGCATCAGCGCAGCAGACTCCCTTCTGCTATCGTCGGGATCTCGTCGGCAGCGAAGATTATCGTTGGGAAGGAAAACACCTCCCGAGGCCTCACCCTCTGCCGAAGCACAGAATGAAATCTCTGCGTTCTCGTCCGTCGCTGGATCGTCGATACATTGTCCCCGCGAGAGCTTGAGGAGCTCTCGACTCGCCGTTCGCGCATTTGAACTGTCGCGCGGCGCTTCCGAGAATCGTAACGTTATTCGGGGAAATCGCGACCAATAATCGTAAGGGGCGAGAGATTTGTGTAGGCCGGGGTGGGGAGAAAAGGGTTCGCGAGCTCTCGAGAGTCAATCGACTCGGGGACTCGATCGTAGGATCCCGACAAGGAAGGACGTGGCTCTCGGATAGATCCGTGCACATCGTCACCTCGAGAATATCTTCTCCCTGATCCGCGATTTGTGATCCCGGTTCGGAGAAATTCGCGGGATTTCCACTACTGCAACGTTCCAAGGGGTAAGAGCGTCGTGCGTGTTCGGTTTGAGACCAGAGATTCAAAGGGGCAAATTGAACTCGTTATCGGGGGGACGGCGCGTTTTGCGTGCGGGGCTCGCGTTCCAATTTGTTCGGGGAAAATTCGTTTGCGCAACCGTTAGTTCACGATAGGAGTCTTCAAGGGTTTTCCAGGATTTGATCTCTTGACTATTTCGTATTTCGACTCTTTTATGTTCCGACTATTGTAATTTGATTATTTTGACTTCCTTCGATTTTGTATATTTTATTCTGTTGAGTTCTTTTCTCTTTTATTCCTTAACTTTGCTTCAAAATCCGCGAGAGAGTCCGTTAGGTTAAGTTCTCGCGTAACGGTCGCTCGCAAGGGCGGTTCGACCTCCGATTTTCGCGACGCGACGCTCTCACGTCGCGTTCGTGCGCTGCCGTTGGCTTTCGACGTGTGTCGAGCGATATTACGCGAGATCTCTGTAATCTTTTGGCATGCAATTGGACGTACGGAAAAGGGCGTAAATTATTTTTATATTCAATCGTTTTTATTAATCGGGACAAGAATTAACGCTCTCGAGACAGTACAGAGAGCACGAGGATTATTGTAACGGTCATTGGCGGGAGGCGAAATATTTGTCGCTTCACGACTCCGCTCCCGGGATCATTTGGTTGAATAAAAATTGTTATTGGTGTTCCGAGATTTAATCTGTTCTTCCGCTCGCGAGAGCGACTCGAACCACTCCCCTCTACCATCTTCCCGGGCTGTAGCTAGCCGAGCGTCAGATCGAGGTAATTGTCGTACATTGAAATAAATTTGTCGCGAGAATTCCGGGTTCTCACGGCTGGCGCCCTTACGATACGACACTCGTTGCAATTTTTGTAATCATAGCGAGTTCTCGGGGTAAACGGTTACAAGCTATATACACGAAACGACCAAAAAACAAATTGTGGTCAGCCCTAGAGATAAAGAAAAAATTGTACAACCCTCAAATATATCGATGATCGACGCGCGTGCGCGAGCGAGAGCGAGAACTGCGTGTGTCCAAATTTCGGACCGAATCAACAAAAGCACGCGACACAAGACTCTAGATCTCTTTGCCTCTGGGGAGACCGGTACCGATACAGAGATCGCTGCTCGTCGAAGAAACAGGAGGACTACCGTCGTTCGGGTTTCACGTTCTCCGTCCGTGCGTGGCCCGCCGGGCTTATTGTTCTTTTCCCGACGCGAGAGATTCCTTGCGGTGATTTGCGACTGTGAGCCCTAGAGGACTTACAAAGAGCCATCGTCCGCCGAATTATAAGCTAAGTTTTGCGATTGTTACGTGCCGATTAGCGAATTTTGCCCCGTTTTGAGCCTAACCTTACATCGAAATGAAGCAACCAATGAAATAAAGAGAGCTTAAATTACTCGTAATCTCTCTCTCTCTCTCTCTCTCTCTGTGAGTACTGCCTGACGCTCTACCTGTCGTTCTGTATTTGCTTGAACTTTTTATTGCTCGATTCTGCCCTCGGGCGATATTGTTTTTCAGATCGAGCAAGTCTCTTACTGCTTTCCTGCTTCATAAATGTACTCCAGCCAAATGTGCCGGCGCTGTCTGTAATGTATCGCTGGAAAGTCAGTCTTGTTTCCTAACCTCAATCTGCTCATCTATCTCTATCTCTCTCGGACTTGAGTGGGCCTCGCTTACGCATGCGCCGCGATTGGAATGCTGACCTTCAACTACCACTGCGCCATCTGCAACGCTTAGTGAGTTACTGTCACGCCATCTACAGCGCTTTATGAGCTTCCATCACGCCACCTGCAACGCTTCGTCAACCGACTATTGCGCACGCGCTAAAGCGTCTCGATCTTCAAGCAAATACAGAACGACAGATAGAGCGTCAGGCAGTACTCACACAGAGAGAGAGAGAGAGATTACGAGTAATTTAAGCTCTCTTTATTTCATTGGTTGCTTCATTTCGTTGTAAGGTTAGGCTCAAAACGGGGCAAAATTCGCTAATCGGGACGTAACAATCGCAAAACTTAGCTTATAATTCGGCGGACGATGGCTCTTTGTAAGTCCTCTAGGGCTCACAGTCGCAAATCACCGCAAGGAATCTCTCGGGTCGGGAAAAGAACAATAAGCCCGGCGGGCCACGCACGGACGGAGAACGTGAAACCCGAACGACGGTAGTCCTCCCGTTTCTTCGACGAGCAGCGATTCCCGTATCGGTACCGGTCTCCCCAGAGGCAAAGAGATCTAGAGTCTTGTGTCGCGTGCTTTTGTTGATTCGGTCCGAAATTTGGACACACGCAGTTCTCGCTCTCGCTCGCGCACGCGCGTCGATCATCAATATATTTAAGGGTTGTACAATTTTTTCTTTATCTCTAGGGCTGACCACAATTTGTTTTTTGGTCGTTTCGTGTATATAGCTTGTAACCGTTTACCCCGAGAACTCGCTATGATTACAAAAATTGCGACGAGTGTTGTATCGTAAGGGCGCCAGTCGTGAGAACCCGGAATTCTCGCGGCAAATTTATTTCAATGTACGACAATTACCTCGATCTGACGCTCGGCTAGCTACAGCCCGGGAAGATGGTAGAGGGGAGTGGTTCGAGTCGCTCTCGCGAGCGGAAGAACATATTACATCTCGGAACACCAATAACAATTTTTATTCAACCAAATGATCCCGGGAGCGGAGTCGTGAAGCGACAAATATTCCGCCTCCCGCCAATGACCGTTACAATAATCCTCGTGCTCTCTGTACTGTCTCGAGAGCGTTAATTCTTGTCCCGATTAATAAAGACGATTGAATATAAAAATAATTTACGCCCTTTTCCGTACGTCCAATTGCACGCCAAAAGATTACAGAGATCGCGCGTAATATCGCTCGACACACGTCGAGAGCCAACGGCAGCGCGCGAACGCGACGTGAGAGCGTCGCGTCGCGAAAATCGAACCGCCCTTGCGAGCGACCGTTACGCGAGAACTTAACCTAACGGACTCTCTCGCGGATTTTGAAGCAAAGTTAAGGAATAAAAGAGAAAAGAACTCAACAGAATAAAATATACAAAATCGAAGGAAGTCAAAATAATCAAATTACGATAGTCGGAACATAAAAGAGTCGAAATACGAAATAGTCAAGAGATCAAATACTGGAAAACCCTTGAAGACTCCTATCGTGAACTAACGGTTGCGCAAACGAATTTTCCCCTAACAAATTGGAACGCGAGCCCTGCACGCAAAACGCGCCGTCCCCCCGATAACGAGTTCAATTTGCCCCTTTGAATCTCTGGTCTCAAACCGAACACGCACGACGCTCTAACCCCTTGGAACGTTGCAGTAGTGGAAATCCCGCGAATTTCTCCGAACCGGGATCACAAATCGCGAATCAGGGAGAAGATATTCTCGAGGTAACGATGTGCACGGATCTATCCGAGAGCCACGTCCTTCCTTGTCGGGATCCTACGATCGAGTCCCCGAGTCGATTGACTCTCGAGAGCTCGCGAACCCTTTTCTCCCTACCCCGGCCTACACAAATCTCTCGCCCCTTACGATTATTGGTCGCGATTTCCCCGAATAACGTTACGATTCTCGGAAGCGCCGCGCGACAGTTCAAATGCGCGAACGGCGAGTCGAGAGCTCCTCAAGCTCTCGCGGGGACAATGTATCGACGATCCAGCGACGGACGAGAACGCAGAGATTTCATTCTGTGCTTCGGCAGAGGGTGAGGCCTCGGGAGGTGTTTTCCTTCCCAACGATAATCTTCGCTGCCGACGAGATCCCGACGATAGCAGAAGGGAGTCTGCTGCGCTGATGCAGCCTCCGCTGACGTTGGTACTCGAGCTCCCGGGTGACGCGTCGACGCTGTTATCGCCGCGTGTAGTTGCTCGTACGACGCGATGGTGGTGGTCGTAACGATCGTCGTGCGCTCAGGAGCAATATTCATGAAATAAAATAAATCGGGGAAAATTAATTATGCGCTCTAATATTCCTAATGTAACTCTGTCCGAATGCCTTGAAGGGACTCTCCCTACGAGCAAGAGCGTCGCTTCCCGCAACGATCCGCGCACCTGTCGTAAACGATGACATTTTTGTGACGCGGCAGAAAAACCACGTCACAAGCTACAAAGTTGATTCGAATTTAAGAAATAATCCACCCAATTCATAGCAAGCTCGTCGGAATGTAACGACTGCAGCCGATCGATGCCCTGGCGGTTCATCCCGCCGATTTCATCCATATAATCTCAGTACCGGACGTCGACAATGGCATGAGCCCCATCGTAAAAACAACATTCAGGCTATCGGACCGTTTGATAAAAAATTTGCCGCGCTAATATATTGGAAAAAAATACTACAATAGCAGCTAATTCACGTTTTGTCGATACTCATCGATCGAATGGTGTCCGCGGCGGAACGAATGCGCCACGCTATGAAACTGCTGCCGTTCAACTACCTGCGAATCGACCTCAAGGAACGGAATCCCCTCAAGCAGAATTTAACGACGCAGACGAACAACCGCTTCGTGCTAATGATAAGGAATTTGCTCATTCTGGCCGTCTTACCATTATTAGATAATTCGTTGCTAAATCGCTTATTAGCGTCAATTGTATTTATATAACTTATATATTATATTATTATTTGTAACTTATTTTTAGGCACTCACTATAACAATAGGCAATGAGTGCCTATTAAAATGACCAGCGAGGCCTCTTCACACAGCTTTCGATAGGGATTCTGCACAGTGTATGCTCCAAAAAATGTAGTTTTTCAGCATTTACGTCGATGTACCTCCAACATCATGCGTAGTGAATTTAAAGTGACTCCAATGACTGGAAATATTTTTTTTCGCCTGCGGTTGAATAAAAATACCTTTATTATTGAATTTATCTTCATAGACGTCCGTATCACAGTGTAACTTTGGACTGTGCGAACCAATTTTTCTCTTCTTCGCAGGAATAATGTATCATATCATCACCATTGAGCACATACATTTTGAAGCCCCTGCGAAGCATTTGAATATTTACTTAAAAAAAAAATCCATTTTTGCTTCGACAAGTGTTTGTACGCTGCTGTAACTTTGGACTGTGCGCAGCAATTTTTCTCTTCTTCGCAGGGATGATGTATCATATCATCACCATTGTGCACACACATTTTGAAGCCCCTGCAAAGCATTTGAATATTTACTTAATAAAGCAAAATCCATTTTTGCTTCGACAAGTGTTTGTACGCTGCTGTAACTTTGGACTGTGCAAAGCAATTTTTCTCATTTTCGCAGAGGTGATGTATCATATCATCACCATTGTGCACAATCATTTTGAAACTACTGCGAAGCCTTTAATAAGTTGTTCCAAAATAAAAATTCAATTTTGTTCCGCTAAATGTCCGTACGGTGCTCCAATTATGAAGTCTACGAACCAAATTTTTTTTTTTTCGCAGCATTATTTTATTTTTTGCAAATTTGAAGACATTCCGACGTCTTGGAAGATTTTTTCCAGGCATTTTCCATTTAAAAATCGATTTTCTCCCGTCAAATGTCCGTACGGCGTTGCAATTCTGAAACCTACGAACGAATTTTTTTCTAATTTTCAGCAATATTTCATTGCATGGAAAACACTATGCACAGCAAATTTGAAGACATTCTGACATTTTTTAATATTTTTATTCTACAATTATTTTTAGTGAGGAATTATTTTAAAGCTTATGTTATTTCAATTTTCCAAAAAACAATTTTTTATCATATCAAAAAAGAAAATTTGGTTGCGAAAAATAAAATACGAAATATCACACATTGATTGACAAATATAAGTCCTTTTTATTTCGAAAATAATATATTTTGAACGAATTTCATTCACAATATTTTACTATACGTTATTCACATTCATAATAAAAATAAAAAATTTCACTGAAAACTTGGTTATAATGTGACGGTGTGTGACGGACGGGTCCAGCTTTGCATATAAGTAGACAACACGAATGATAGAAACATATGGGTGACTATAGCGCAGTGGTTAGCGCTCTTGATTAGTACCTGATCAACCCGGGTTCGAATCCCGGGGTCACCATATTTTCTATCATTTATTTCTGGCCCTACCGTCGCATCATCGTCCACCATCACTTCATCGAAGATATCGGCCATTCGTTACAATAATTTCACAAAGAAGAATTATCGAATATCCAAAATTATTGCAATTTGTCAAATAAAATTGAAAACAATCGCGACCATTTTTTTTTCCATTCATTCTATCTGTCAAACCTTGGAAGCCGACGATAATTCTATAGCAGACGTGATAAAGTTTGCATACGCCGCGACGTTGGTATTCTGTGGCGGGATGATTTGAATCGAAAAGAAAAATCTCATTTTTTAATGTATATTACTTTAAATATTGGGAAACTGCAATTCAATTTTTTCAAGTCTCTAATAATTTTTCGAAACAAAAAAAAATCAAATTTTACCTCGTATTTTTCGAACCACCCTTCTATTTTTTTTCAATTGTTTCAATATACCTATCTCAAAACCAAATAAAACGATTAAAAATAAAATTTCTCGAATTTCTCTCGGAAAGTGACACTAATGAATTGATTCTGTTTATTATGGGCAAGAGAAAAAATGTTTAAAGTGTTATAATCGAATTTTCTTATACATCGACAGACGAAGAGTCCTCGCAATCGAATTCATCGAGAAATTGAATTTTTATTTTTTTTTTTATTTTGGACGCATCCAAGACACTACATCTTTTTATTTGAGCAACGTACTACTTCCTTTTCAATACACGTTAAGAATCAAGACGACCTCTATGTTCGTTCTAGAGATATAATTTTTTTGCTACAACGATTAATATCGAGTTAATTTCATTGAAAATCGTAACAAAAAGCAAATTTTTTGAATATTCGGCTCCAATACTTCGGCTCCTGTCCAGAGGTAATAATAAAGTGATCCCATGCATTTTAGGGAAGAAAAAAACATTTAAAGAGATGCATTTAAAGGGGACATTAGACCCGTAAATATTTTGTGTGTTTGTTTTATACTCATTTAATCTAGTCATAAGTGTTAAGCCAATAAAACGACCTTTACTAGATTGCATTTTTTGCTGGGGAGGCTACGTGGATCGAGTGAAAACACACGAGGATGAGTTTTAATGAGTATGATTTATTTAAAATACAAAACGATTAAAAGAAGAACTACGCGGCGCCGAACGCGACGTGATGGGCGACGTAAAGCGAATGATCGGTGCAGCAATCGCGACAAGAAGGAGGGCGCTGCGTTGTCTCAGCGGTGTAGAGCAATCGACACGCGACAGGTCGGTGGCGACCTCTCGCACTACCCCCGATCGTTCAGAATCGCTTCATGCGCGATATACTATTCCACGCGCGGATTAATATTTTTTACAATTGATCGTAAAACAAAAAGGAAATATCAGTTGTGAATAATAATAATGAATTTGTATAAAAACGAAATGTTTATATTCGATGAAGGTTAAACTATGAATCAATTTACGTAATTGATAAATGATTTTTCCCCATACGTTATTCCGAGATGAAACGCGCAGCACGACGTATAAACATAGTCGATACGTAGCGCATAACGCAAAGTGTAATCATACTCGGTACGGAACACGACGTGCGTATAAGTTTAAAACGGAGCGCGTAGCACGACGTGAATCCCTGTGAGTGCCTTAAAAAATGTCCCGAAGGGACATTTTTCGGGGGGTTTGGGGGGCGGAGCCCGCAGGGCGCTGAGGTGCTTGTTATAATTATCAAACCGTTGCACAGGGCGTAAGAGTTACGAGAAAACTCTGTCAACTTTTCACATGAATTTGACGAAATCGCAAGAGCTTCAAAACAATCTCTTGCAGTCGCATGAAAGGTTTTGGCAGGCCGAGGCTACGACGGCTCGTGAGTGTGGGAGGAGGAGCAACTGAGGTTGCAGCGAGAGCATGCAAGCGAATTAACACAGCAAAGTAATCAGGCGCTATTTTGTGCCATTAACGCTCTTATTACTGGCGCTCCAACTCCGGTACAAGCAGCGTCGTACACCGCACGACATGGCAACTTCAAAATTCCCATCAACAGCATCGACAATTTTATCCTCCATCTCCGCCTATGTCAGCGCACAGTCCTTATCTCAGACCAACTCAGACCTTTAGACCTTTGGTAAATGTAACGGTCGATGACGATAATGCAGTGATGCCAGACTCTCGGGCGAAAAAGTCCCGCACGCTCGCCGGGCTCCCCCCACCACGTGACGCGGGCTAGTGACTGGGCGGAGCTTCGCGCGCCAGAGTCACCGGGCTCGTGACGTCACTCATGCCCCGAGCGACCGAGCCAGCGCGGGTCGTGACGTCACGCGTGAAGAGTAACGCATGATTTGACGTGAAATCAAATGGAAATAAATAGAAATTGATGTTCAATTTCTTTAAAAATCGTTATTGACGTTTAATTTCTCAAAAAATTGAAATTTACGTGTAACTTGTTTAAAAATTCGTAAATTCCGTTTTAATTATTTAATAAATAGGAATTGAAGTTTAATTTGTTTACAAATAATATAAAAATGTTTAATTTGTTTAAAAAATAGGAATTGAAGTTCAATTTGTTTACAAATGATATGAAAATGTTTAATCCGTTTAAAAAATCGAAATTTGCGTTTCTATTGTTTAAACAATAGAAATTGTCGATTCAATTGTATAAAAAATTGAAATTAGCGTTTCAATTGTTTAATCGGTCGAAATTGACATTTCAATTGTTTAAAAAATCTAATTGTCGTTTAATTTTTCAAAAAAAAATAAAAAATTTTCAATTGGTTAAAAAAAAATAAAAAAATGTTTAATTGACTCAAAAAATTGAAATTCGTATTTGATTTGTTTCAGGAAACGAAATTGACGTTTAATATGTGTAAAAATGAATCTAAAAATAATTCATTGGTTAAAAAAATCGAAATTCTTGTTTTAATTGTTTAAAAATCAAAAGTCATGTTTAATTCGTTCAAGAACTCAAAATTAACGTGTAATTTGCTCAAAACTTGGAAATGTGTATTCAATTTGGTTGAAAATTCGAATCTTGCTAGTAAATATTTTTAAAATTATAATATTTATAATCGATGAATCATAAATTATAAAATATTTGATTTCTAAAAAAAAGTTGTACAAAATTGTATACATTTAATAACTTTTTTACCGATTAACATTTCTTCACGAAAAAAAACCATTTTACCGATTAACATTTATTCAACACCATGCGATAGGAAAACGATCATATTTGAATTATTTTAGATTTTTCAGTAAAATTTCATTCGATAAACGAACCGCTCAAAGTTTTCGGAGATCGTCGCTGATTAAGCTCTTTGTTTATGCGTTGTATTAAGAGATTGAATGTTATTTTTTTTTTTTTACAAATTGGATGAAAACTTTTAAGTTTTAAACAACCAATGCGAAAGAATTTTAAAAAATACAAAAAAATTTTTTTTTTTTAAACTGATGAAATGGTAATTTATATATTGTAAACAAATTAAGCGAGAACTTTGCATTTTTAAACAAATAAAACGCCAATTTCGATTTCTTAAATAATTGGAACGAGAATTTTGATTTTTTAAACGAATTAACACTGATTTTCATTTTTTAGCTATTTAAACGTGAATTTTGATTGTTTAAACAATTTAAACGTACATTTTGATTTTAACAACAATTAAAACGCAAATTCCGGTTTTTTAAACAATTCACACGTGAATTTCCATCGATTGAACAATTGAAACATGAAGTTCGATTTTTACAACAAATAAATAGTTAATTTCGATTTTTATAACAATCTGAAAGTGAATTTCGAATGTTTAAACAATTGAAACGCACATTTGGCTTTTTTAAACAATTTAAACGAAAATTTGGATTTTTTAAACAAATTAAGTCAATTTCGATTGTTTAAACAAACGAAATACGAGAATTTCAATTTTTTAAACCGATTCAATATTTTGTTATTTATTTTTGGAAAAATTAAACGGCATTTTGGTTTTTTAATCAATTGAAACAAAAATGTCTATTTTTTAAACAAATAAAACTTTTTTTTAGCATTTTCAAAAAAATTGAACCGCAATTTCAATTGTTTAAACAAATTAAACATTTTTTTTATTATTTATAAACAAATAAACCGCCAATTTCGAGTGTTGAACAATTTACCCGATTTATTAATTCTTTTATTGGTTAATTTATTTATTTATTTATTACTACGTTAATTTACGCTAAGCCAACGTGTGGCGTCGTCTTGTGACGGCACGCAAGCGCGAAACGGCTGTGACGCCTCATGCCCCGTGACGTCACACAGTCGAGCGTGTCGAGACATGTCCCGTGACGTCACGGGGACGGAGGCAGGCGCGGGGCGAGAGAGTGATGGGGGCGTGGCTTGCGCTTGCTCTAGCGAATAGGCCGAGGGCAGCCAGCGGGATATTTTTGTCCCGCCAAGGTCGGAGAGGGGGTAAAAAAGTCCCGCATGCGGGATTTCTCCCGCCAGTCTGGCATCACTGCGATAATGCCGTTGATCTTCCCGTCGTCGTTACATCTGCTTCATAGCAAGGCAAACTTATTCTAACTTATAATAACTTCTTTTGTCAGTATTAGCAACCGTGATATGATCTTTTGAAACTCATGTAATTATAAACGTAGCTGATGAAGAGGAAAATATTCTGGACTAATCCATATTTTATTGCGTAAATCAATAAATATCCATAAAATACGGTTTATTAATTTTTTGTCAATTTCGTTCTCGCCTGCGTAGGACAGGACGGTGAGCTACCATATAAGCTGCCATATTGTCACGTACTGCTATGCCGATTCTTCGATTGCGCACATCATTGTTAAGCAATCGGAGAGACGGCAATCATCCTTCATTGCTTCTACTATTCAACCACCGATTGTTAAACGTTTCTTTCGCTTTCTTGATGAAATTGTGCAATATGCAACACGTCAAGACTGCTTTGGGAACGAAATACACATCGAGATCGTTTCTTCGTAACAGAATACGCCAACGCGATTTTAACCGGCCAAATGCTTGTTCTACAACACATCGTGCAGCATTCATGCGCAGGTTGAATGATATTTGCTCGGGTGTTTCTTCTACTCTGTAATTTTTCATGAGCCATGGAAGCAAAGGATATGCCAGGTCGCCCAAAATAACGAACGGCAAAGCGTGACCTTCGTATACTCGATCAGTCTAAAAAGTTAAAAGAGAAAATCATTGATCTAAGGATCAATACGGTTACATTATAATATTACAAATACGGATGTTACACCTGTGGCAGCAATTGATCGATGTTTTTGTAGAGAAACGAATCCACGCGGACCGTAGCATCATGGTTGCTACCTGGATGTTTTACTGTAACATCTCCATGTTGAAACGCGGGCAACCGCTAACGTCGGCTACGTATGACGATTCAAGACGATCCCGATGCGCGGCGTTGCCTCCCCGATTCTGCGGGACTCTCTCGAGGCTCACGCCACATCATCGTTGTATCGCTCTCTTTTGTTTTGTTTTTTCTTTCAGTCGCTTGTGACCACGCTCGCGGAATGATGTACGAAGCTCGTGCCTTTCGCCATTATTAATTATTTAACGCATTAAAGTATATTCTCAAATAACGTGTACTCTCATTCACACCCACGTAGCGCTCCAAAACTCCAAAGCTGAAATATATTGATTTTTTTAAACTATACATTGAACTATCTGAACTTGGAACATTATTTTAACGGTATTAGACGATATACGATAAATAAAAAACCCGAGTTTTTTTTTAACATTATCGATTGTCGGCTACCGCTTGCAAAATGATTGCGGCATGTCCCTTGCGACATCGAAAATCTGCAGCACCGTCCTCGGGTGCCGTAACAGCAATATATGAGCCATCGATCGCTCCCACGACTTGGGGTATTCCATATTAATTCAACTTTTTCCTCCGCAGTTAAGCCTGGTATAGGGCAATTCGGTGATTGCTCCAGCTCATTACGAAGTATCTCCACAAGGGCCGAGAAAGTTTCCCTTCGCATTCGGAAATTTTCCAAGCACTGTTCCTCGTCAAACGTTTCGAGTACGACTCGTTGCCACCAAATCCTTATACGATACTTGTTTCCGATGCATCGAAATGCAATGGGCATAGACAAGAAATGATTATTATTGTTGTTGTCATTTTTAGGCACTCACTTAAAAATAGGCAAAGAGTACCTATTAAAATGATCATCCGTTGCTCTTTAGATCTCTATCGGTGAGTTTATGCCGCAGCGCATACTCTAAAAAATGTAATTTTCCAGCATTTACTTCGGTGTACCTCCAACATCATGCGTAGTCAATTTTAAGTCACTCCGATACCTGGAAATATTTCTTTTAGCTTGCGGTTCACTAGAAATAGGTATTTTGCAGTATTTATCACCTCGGACGTCCGTACGGCGCTGTAATTTTAGACTGCGCGAACCAATTTTGTTCTCCTTAGCAGGGTTTTTTTATTACATTATTGCAAGTATGCACATCACTTTTAAAACCAATCTGAGATCTTTAAGTATTTTTTCTAAAAAATTATTGGTCACAATTTGCATTTGTCTTCCGTCAAATGTCCGAACGGTGCCATCATGAACTCTACGAACCAATTTTTTTCTCCGTCGCAGCATCATTTGGAGACAATTCTACATCTCTAACTATTTTTTTATCACAATTTTCCATAAAAAAATTATTTTCTCACACCTGATGCCTGTACGGTGCTCCAATTAAGAATCCTGGAAACCAATTCTTTACTCTTTCGCAACAATATTTCATTGCATCGAAAGCACTATGCACAACATATTTTGAGTCATTTCGACAAATCTACTTTTAATAATAAAATTTTTCAAAAAAAGTGGTTACAACTAGTTTTGCTTCAAAGGTTATGTTATTTAGATTTGCCAAAAAAACCATTTTTCATCATATTAAAAAAAAATTCGGTTGCGAAAAATAAAACACGAAATATCACACACAGATTTACAAATGTTTGCGTTTTTTATTTCGAAAATAATATATTTTATAACGGGTTTTTACGCCGGTTACTCTTCGGCCCTTTTGCCACCCTCCTCGCCGTCGCGAGAGCCGTTGAGCGCCAATCAATTTTTAATTCAACGGCGGAATTGACAAACCGCTAAACGTAACCGAAGGCGATATAGAGACCATTAACGAACCGGACTTTTTAGCAAATCCGAAAACAGCAACGACGAGGCGGGCGGGGATAGGTGACGGTATACTCGAGTCGCTCACTGTGCTAGATTGTGGTAGAAGGGCGTGGACGGCGACCCAGCCAACGAACAACGAATTTAAACGAAACGCCCAAATATAAATGAAATAAATACCCAAATTAGAAGCGCATGGTCCATGTAACCGAACGTTTATTTATAGCGGGAATTCTAGGAAAATACAATCACGATACGAGAACGCGCGGGAACGGTAACGAAGTCGATAACCTGAAATGTCGATAACGCCGGTGTCCGAGAACTCAACTACGGTAACGATAGCCTGATACTCCCGACTGAAATAACGAACGATGACATACTTGAGAACACCATAACGAGAACTCTAGCAATAACTTATTCCCGAGAACACCGTAAGGAAACGAGTAAGAGTCGAGAACATTGCACGAGGGCGGAAACGAACGAGAACTTCAGCCGACACTTACCACGATCGTCCCGTGAATTAATTATAAATTCCGTAAAGTTGACAAACGTACGAACGAGAGCGTACGGAACTCGGTAGCTGTGGAAATAACTATTTTTTTCGGTAGCATACGTAACGCCAAGCGGTAACGGGAGGGCGTCTTTCGTTAACAACGATAACATAGCGAGAGCGCGAGAGGCTTCTCTCGACACCGAGGCCCGAAGGCGCTCGGGAGGGAGGTCCTCTCGGTACGATAGCTGGACGGTAACTCCCCGAGAGAGAGCCCCGACGAGCTCCTCTCGGCTCGAGAACCACAACAAGACTCTCAACCGATAGCGGACCAGAATACAGAGCACAATCCGACCAATCACGTGATCGACTCAGCCAATAATATCGCGGAGAATCTTCCTCTATCCTATCTGCCTATGTCTATCGCTGAGGGGCACTTTTCGGGGATAGTGGAATTTTAAATTACAACGGAACGATAGCTAGCCATCCGGCGATCCGTGACGGCTGGATGATCGCGAATCCCGACGCCAACGGCCTTCCAAACGTAAACGTAAATACCCTTAACTCACCTCGAGGGTGGCGTGAACCGTACAATAGCGAGACCTATCCCAAAATCCCACGAATGAAACGCCGAGAATTACACTCGAACCTTTGCGCTCCCTCTAGCAATGACTCATAGGTGGAGATATAACGGGTGGCACGTTATATTGGCCCTGATCCACGCTACTCTCCACACCTAACCCTGTTCGACTCACACCGGAAACATAACCGGAATAAGACGGAGCGTAGATAATTGGAATTACGCTAACGATAACTCGAGAATAGGTGGTCGAAACGACCTGTGACGGGCCTCTTAGGAAAACCGCGTCACAATTTTCAACGAAAATCATTCACAATATTGTACCATACTTTATTCACATTCGTAATAAAAATGATAAATTTCACGTGTTCACTGAAAAAATTGGTTATAAACTCACAAAAAATATTCATCGAATATCCAAAATAATTGCAATTTCCCAAACAGAACTAAAAAAAATCGCCAGTATATAATTTTTCGTTTTGTTCTATCTGTGAGTGAGTTTCCACTGGGGCAAAAGTTGATCTGGATTGAGGCTGAAACGAGACTGAAATTGAACCAAATCTCACACCTGACCGAAAGCTCTCGGGTTAGGTTGCTTCAAGTTTCGCGTCCAAAATTGACACGAGAGGGAAACCCAGACAATTTCTGATAAAGGCATTTTGCTTCAGCGATGACATTGCAAGAACAGGTAATAATTAATAATTTATTTATTATTTCTTGTGAACCGTTGGCCAATTTTTTCTAATTTTGTTTTCTGTCAATCAGAACTTTATCGAGTTTCATTGCTTGTACATACCTCCTATTGTAATGTTCCGCTTGTCTATATTGAAAATAATATAGGTTAATAATAAATTATATATCTATATATTCTATAGGCCTATACGAAAAATGAGTGTCTTTGATGAGAATGACGATAAAGAAAATGAATGCTCAAAGCGAGACGTCTGGCAGTCGCATGAAACCATATGTCTTCTGGCCATAATGAAAGAGTGCGAGGTCGTTCGCCATATGGATGGAAAAAAGTATCGTACCGTTGAACTTTTCCGTAAAGTGCAAAAAAAAATGGCGGAGATGGATTTGGTAAAGAGCATCTGTCAAATCAAATCAAAATGGAAAAGACTGAAAGGTAAGATTGTTTTACCAAATAATTGAAAATAAAAGTTTCACAAAAAAAAATTTATTAAATAAAAAGAATGCGTTTTACTCCGTGTGTGAAGTGTGACTTTACACACTCATGGAATCAAATTTTGTACGACACGAGTGCGAAGAAATTTCGTCTGACGAGTGTGTGAATGCAACACTCGCCTTTGGCTCGTGCTGCAAACTGACACTCATCAGAAAAAGTTTCTTCGCACTTGTATCGTAATATACTATTACCTTGACATTACTTATTTATTGATTTATAGCGTACTACGATGCAACCATGGCATTACTAAAAAAAAGTGGTTCCGGCACGAAATAATCGACAGAAGACGCTGCAGAGAACTCTACACCGAAATTCCCTTTGTGTCCGTACTACGAAAAGCTGCACGATCTGCTAGGTCACCGACCTGTTAATACACAGATTGGTATTGATTCGACTACTAAAAATCTTCGAGGTATTTGAATGTGTTTACTATGTTGTTTTTTTTTAAAGATATATCAATACGTGTGCCAATAACTAATTCTGCCTATATTATGTTTTAATTACAGAATCTCGCGTGTCAAAGAGTAATCAACAAGTAGGACAAAAATCGTCTGATCGTAATAATAATGGGTGCAAGCTTTTGGAGAATGCGATAGCTGAACCGAAGGATACTTCTGCATTGTTCGAATCTACTTCCTCTGCCGAATCCGGTACGTTATGCTCGATCGCACAACCGCGACTGTCGCGGAAGCAATACAACAATTGTACAAGAAATTCGGACGGTAACGACGAAGATTCTTGTTTTGCGAGCTCATCGAAAAGAGTTAAGCGCGTTGACTCGTTGACAGTGGCAAGAAATAGTCGAAAAACACTGACCCATGTTTTGGAGACAGTAGTCGATAAAATGATGGACCGACACAAAAAATTAGTCGACTCGTATGTCGAAAAAGACAAACAAGAAAACTCCCAATTACTGTTGGAACTCAGCGGGTTGATGGAAAAGAATACATAGACTCTTCTGGCAGGTTTGCGTGACGTACACAAAGCCGGGCCTATCTAACTTTTTTGTTTATCGTGTTTACATTTATTTTTTATTATTTTGACTGACGTATCATAATAGTTATTTGACGCCAAAGATATGTCTGCGACGACATTACGGGTTACTTCTAACATACCGAAAATATGTCGAACGCATCCGAAATCCCGCATACAGACAACGCGCGACTGCGCACGGTACGGAATTTCTCGCTCTACGCAGCATATATAAGAAAGAATAAGGAGCTCCAGCTCATTCGCGATTTTAATTCCGTTGAGTTAACACGCTTACAAGTTTACACGCAGGACATTGAAAAATGGCTACTCCATGTGAAAACGACAACGAATCGGCAGTAGGATCCACTGACGATATTTCACTACTTCCGTAAGTACTTTAATCTCTCGCATAACGTAATCTTATATCAATAAAATAGGCTTAAACTTAACGTAATCTTTGTAAAATTTATATAAAAATACCATAACTCAAACTCATATAACTTAAACTTAACTTGAACTTTGACAAGTTCATATAAAAGTTAGTTGCAATGTTAGCATTACAAATAATTTTTATATGAAGTTTTCAAAGTTTGCAAATATGAATCGCTGAAAGAAAAATAGTAGGATAACATGACTGCTTGAGAGCACATGTGTGTTTTAAAAGTTTTATTCAAACCAGCGACGAATTGTTAAAAGAATGGTCTTAATTAATTTTATTCCTGTTCATTTTCAGTGAATCTGTACTGCTGATAGCAATTCGGATGGGAGGGACATCGATCAGCTCGAAATGATGCTTAACTTCATCGCTGTAAACAACAATCTTGTTCTCAACGATCTTCCGACTCGCAAAGCAAAAAAAATATCAACAGACCTGTGGAATCATCTCAGTAGTTGTCTGAACGCGCTGGGTTGTACGAAGAGCACGGCGGACTGGTGAAAGGTAAACACTTTATTTGTAGAGTTTGTATATAAGCTTATACGGTCGGTATTTTGGTCGAATCTCAATGAGAAATTTTTTTTTTCAGTTCTGGTCGACGTTGACGATTCCAGCTAAAGCGGGATACATCGCGTCTAAAAGGCCTGTTCATGAAAGCAACAATACTCTCCCGCCTATAAAAATCGGATATTACGACGATAAAGTCCTCGAAATTCTAAAACTGAGAACACCACACACTATTCGAAAGTGTTCACACGTGTGCTCGCCTAGCATCGTTCGATTATCATCACCCGCGCCAATAGAAAAAAAAACATATCGCTAACATGGAGGCTGATAACGCCATTACGGTAAACATGATTATTTGATATTTGAACTAACGATAGATATAAAAATATGTGAGTGATTATGATCGAATGGATTTTAATAAGATTTTTTTTACTTTGTTATTATAGGACATATTTGCAGTCATCAGCGAAATTAATTCGAACCTCAAGGACACCTTAATAATCGTGAAAGATCGATTTAAAAGGCTGCTTAATGCAGCGAACGTTCTAACTGCTCCGGTAAGGCCACAACTAATAAATAATTAATAAATAATTTAATACATAATAATTTAGTACACCTACATATGTATAAACAATACGAACAAAAGAGAGGACGTTCACGTATTTTTATATTATTCTATAGTTTTATATTCTGCGAAAACAAAAATATTTTTGCGATACTGACTCTTTGTTTTTCCCGTCGGTTATATACAGTGACGGTACCTTCTGCGATTCGGTAAAAAGATAGACGTCGAGATTTTCCGCTGTAAAAGAAAATGTTATCCATGTACAAGATGTCCGATGAATTTAATGCGAATTTTTAACGGCATTTCTAATAATCTCTTACAACACACGATTGACGCTTTTTCCATGCTACGATAGACTCGTTTAATTTTTTCTATACCGCGGCAACACATCTCGTAGGGATTCTCCGCACGCGTTATGACTATTTTTTTATTTCGATTAACTCGGAGACGCCGTTGTTTCGTTTTTTTAAATTAAATATTTACTATGACCACAGACATTGGCCTATCCGATGGTTGTCAACAAATATATTACAACGTTTGAAGAGAGAATCAATCGATGTCCACTGTATAATTCTGGATTTTAACCTGTACAGACTGTATTCTGAATACCCTCGCGATCCATGAATATTTTGCAAATCATTTGAGGCTGTGATGACTATTTATATGTATATGAAGTACATATATATATCAATATATTAAATATTTGCAATTTTAATAACAACATATCAACAAGTAATATGATAACTATAACATAATTTGAATTTTTTGATTGCAGTATATAACGGATAGCGTTGGTGGACCGTTGCCTGACGCTGGTGTCGTTGCCGACATTCGTACAAACGAAGGATTGGTATTAACTGAGTAATCGGTTCGATAAAGTCGTGTTTCGCGGAACGACTGCGCGTTTCACGATGTGAAAATTATCGTGAATATGAGAAGAAAGTATAATCTTTAAAAAAAAAAACATATCAGCGTTCGATCGTTATGTTTTTAAAGTATACATTTAAAAAAAAATTATATTAAGCTTATAGTAATTGTTACGTCTCAGAGGTTTACTGGCGAACGCGTTGACTTGGACGATCGTCGCAGCGGTCACGCGCGCGTTTAACTTGATAACGTAATTCAGGAATATTAACGATTTAAGGGGCTTGATTCCTCGAATAAGATCGAAAGATCCCGTTTCGAGATTAACAACTTCGCGTTTTATTTCGTTTAACCGAAGCTACGATTAATACAATAATAATTCGCGAAAGTATATATGTGTGTGTGAAAGAGACTCTAAATTGTAATCTAATTTAATCGCGGAGGAAAGTCCCCGCTCTAAATGAGTCCGACCGAAGGGTTTGAAGATTGATGTAAGACTAATTTTTGAATGATTGAAACCGGCCGTTGCGAGGCGGCCGAAAATGCTGACAGTGCGCGACACGCGCTGTCGTTAAGCAAGAAGTAAATCCAGCATGAGGGAAACCTCGGAATTCTGATTAGGCAGTGAGATGAAAGAGTGAGAGTTCCGAGAGTGAGAACAGAAATATTCGTTTCTGCGAAAAGTCGCGAGCGGATATGAATTGACGAAATACGATATTAGATATCCGGTCGGATGATTTAGCGTCTGGATTCTTTTCTTTGCGAGAGAAAATAATAAAAAGAAATAAATCATTTAAGGATAGAAGAATCGAAAATACGTGTAGATTAAGGGTCAGGACGTAACAATAATAATACGTGATTTCGGATTAAAAAAAAAAGCGTGTATACCCGTGTTAAAACTGATTCTCATGCCATACTCGACGCTCGAATAGTTTTAAGGGAAACTCGCCTCTCTCTCGCGTTTGGAGATCGGGAAATAAGGGAGTAGTTACTCCGAAATGATTGCAGCACACAAAACAAGAACTTTATTGAAATAAACACACGTAGAAAACAAAATGAACAAATAAATGAAATTAATGGAACACTCGACAATAATCTCGTTTGCCCTCGTGGCGCACTCGATTCACGGCTCTCGCTAGCCTCGCGACTCTACGACCTCTCTTCTCTCTCTCACTCGCGATATCTCGCTTCGACGGTCTCGACGGCAGTGTGTTCGGCCAACTCACCGGCACGCGTCTCATTCTCTCTCTCTCGCTCGTCCGACTGCGCGTTTTCGCGTGCGCCTCGGTACCGCTAACTCGTATCGTCGCGTGACGTCCTCGTTTCGCGCGACGTTTGAAATTAAGTTTAGGGGCCTTTAACACCCGGTTAACTCTCGTGATATTATATTTCTTTCGTTCTTGGCGTAAAAGCGTTGAAGCAGTACCTGCTTCGAAGGATTGGTATTAACTGAGTAATCGGTTCGATAAAGTCGTGTTTCGCGGAACGACTGCGCGTTTCACGATGTGAAAATGATCGTTAATATGAGGAAAAAGTATAATCGTTAAAAATAGAACGTATCAGCGTTCGATTGTTATGTTTTTAAAGTATACATTTAAAAAAAAATAATATTAATCTTATAGTAATAATACGTGATTTCGGATTTAAAAAAAAAACGTGTATACCCGGTTGACTCTCGTGATATTAAATTTCTTTCGCTCTTGGCGTAAAAGCGTTGAAGCAGTACCTGCTTCGAAGGATTGGTATTAACTGAGTAATCGGTTCGATAAAGTCATAATGTAAGGATTTGAAAATACTTGCGACGAAAAATAAAAGGAAAAAAGACTAAACATTCACAATTTTTTTTTGCTTGCATCAGTTTCGTTTTTAATCATCTCCCTTCATCGTCGGAAGAGTTTGTTGAATTACGTCAACAACGTCACGTACGTTACGTCACTTACTCAGATTTCTTCGTGTCGGCCGCGTCGTACTTCGAATTCTTGCTTTTCTCATCAAAGTATGATGACCACGCCGATTGAGGAGTAGACCGTGGATCATGATAGAAACAGCTTGACGATATAATACAGCATCGGAAGGAGCATAACGATAGCCCGCATACGGTATTTATTAGCGAGTTTTATCGTCTCTCAAGCTTTATAGAATCGGTTTGCGAAACGCCGCTCGTCGCGAAGAAATCACCGGTCTGCATGAAACTTTCGGCCATAAGAAAAGGCAAGGATGCGAAAACAAAAAATACACAAAACAGATTTATTTCATCAACATCGAACGCGAGCGGCAAGGATGCGAAAATAAAAAATAGATAAGACAGTTTTATTTCATCAAAATTGAAAGCGAGCGGTTTCGATCGAAAAATTACAATCGATATCTTTTGATGATAGATCCTGTGTAGCCGCAGCTTCCTCGCCGTCCGGAACCTCCGACGTCGTCGTCGTTTACTTGACATTCATCATTCGTCACTCGTCGTCGTTCACTCGTAATTTTTTCTTCATCGTCGGTTTGACCGGTTCGTTCGGGTTAAAGGCCAATTATACGTCGTATATCGCTTCGCCTTTTCCTCTCATATGTGGAATACTAGCGGTAAATATTGTGCGCGGAGTCAAATGATGATTAAGCAACGGTAAACCCTTTTCCTCGGCGGATTTTTAACTTCGTACGAGTATCTCCGGTATGAAATCCGGATAACTTGCTAATTCTCGTATCTGCTCGCCGATCGTTTCCTTGTCTTTCTCCCAACTTCTCTCCAGAAATACACTATCGGCGAATTTCCACGCTCAACCGAGAGTTGGTACTTATATATACTTTACAGACTTTTTCACATAGTCTTTGTAATATGACACGACGACTTGAAAGTTTGAAAATAAAAACAGAAATACAAAAGGAGATATTTTCGTCAAGTTCTCAGCAGTTCATGGTACTGGTTAAAAGCCGAAAACCGGAGAGATACGCGAGTTTTCAAAAATCATATTTAAATATCGTAATTACTCGTTTAACAATTACGACTACAGTTTTTTTAACGGCTAAATCGTACCGCCTACCGCCTGTAAGACCGACGCAACGGGAACCTCGCTAAATAATTTCTCAGTGTGTCACGTATTAACACTGCATCCGGATGTTCTTCGCCGTTTTCGTCTTCTAAATACTCGAGTTGCTGATGTAATCGTTCAGCCTCCGAAATATCGGTAAACCAGATTGCAGTGGCGACATTTTCTTTTGACTCAACGATGTTGTGTAGAGTGCAACACACTGCGATGACATTTGGAGCAAACGTATGATGCAAATCTATTCTTTTTTGCACGGTACGCCATCGAGCTTTTAGCCGTCCAAACGCTATTTCAACAGCAACTCGAGCTGAACTGAGATAGGTGTTGAACGAATCTTCTTGAAGTGTTAATGGCCGCATTTTTGTGTAGCCTTTTATAAGCCATGGCAGTAGTGGATAGGCAGGATCTCTTACGATCATGCAGGGAATATCAATCCCGTCAATACTTCTACATCTCTGAAATTAAAAAGTATGTTTTATATAATTAAATGCATTTATGTGCATGAAGCGTAACACAGATATTTCGATACTAACGTCGGGGATAATTTCTCTCCAGTGTTCGTAGAGTCCGGATCGCCGGAACACTAATGCATCATGAGTAGCTCCCGGAGTGCAGCAATTGATGTTTCTGAATCTATGAAAATAAAACAGAACACGATGAATAAAATAAGACAATATAGAAAATGTCAATCCCACAAAATTATATAATGTTCACAGGTATTTGTGGTCCACGACAGCCTGTAAAATTACTGATGTCCAGCCTTTCCTGTTGACATAATCTCTATACCCCTCGAATGGTGCGCGAACAGGAATGTGACATCCATCAACACACCCAATTATCTGTGGGATGTGTGCTTTTTCTTCGAACGCCCTACATATTCGTTGACACTCAACATACGACGGCATCTTTATCCAGATCGGCAATAAAATTTCGTTAATGGCATTAATCACCCGATGTAAACACCTCCAGACTGATGTCTTGTGAATACCAAAAATATTTCCAACGGTTCGATACTCGCAACAGCTCGCCAAGTAAAACAATGTGATAGCGACTTGTTTTTCCACACTTATTGGTATTCTGGATATTAAGAAAGTTGCTTCCGGTTCCAAACATTCTCGCAGAGCGTTACAGATATACATGAACGTCGGTTTCGATAAGCGGAATCTGCGTAACCAATCTTCGGGGGTAAAAGTTGGGACAACTAATTCCCAGAAACAATTTGATCTCACTTTCATCCACAGCATTCTTTCCGGCCTCATGTGTTGCGTAGTCCTTTGAATCATTCGCACAAGCATTACAATTAGAGTTTGCATTAGAGTTTGCATTTCAGCCATTCTTAAAATTGCTCGACGCATACGTTGCTGACGTTTATGAAGGAGCTCAACAAAAGCTGCTGTTATTGTAAATTGCATTTGCATTGCGAATAGCATAAGTCGACCTTCAGCTCCATCCATTCTTTGCTCCAATAACTGCATAATATGTATAATTAACTTTTATGTTAACATTGAGTTCTAACCCCAAAATTGCTGAATAACAAACATTTATTTAAGTTTCAATTCTGAATCCGAATTATATGTACTTACTTAATTTGAAGTGGTAATTGACTTTGGGTGGCAATCTCTGATGTTTCAATGTTAAACGGTGAAATATATTTGAATGTTTCGATGTTTATGACATGTATAATCGGTATCACTGCAAGAGGGAGGGACTGGTCACATCTTGCAAAATTTTTCCAAAGCCGACCTAGCTTTACATAAACTCAATCCTATTCCAGTCTCGTTTCAGTCCCAGTCCTCACGGTGGAAACTCGCTATGTCAAACTTTGGAAGCAGATGATAATTTCATAGCAGACGATACACAGATGCTCATACGTCGCGGCGCGTGTACTCTGTGGCGGGATCATTTTCAAATTTAAAAAAAAATCGACATCTCGTGTCAATCTTTGTTCGTATTTTACCCAAATACAAATTGATTCTACACAGTATTGCGCAGATAAAAAGTGTGCAATCATAAAAAAAAGAATTTTCTATCCTTCGACCGTCGAATATTCATCGCAGTCGAAATCTTTGTCAATTATGTTCACTCGATTTATTCGTTTAGATTTAATAATAAAAACTGCACATTTTTTTCTGGCAACGTATTCTCTCCTCTTTAAAACAAGACAAGAAACGAGTCGATATCTTTTTCGCTGCGGAGATATGATTTTTTTTAAGCAAAGATTAATTTTGTTACGTTCCGTATCTTTTCGCGAATTTTCTGATAGGAAATTCCCGAAACGAAGCGAGACGCAACTCTACTTAGCAACAGCGCATCGCTGAGCTCATCTGGGGTGTGATTTCACACCGCAGCTGCGCTTATGCGATGCGTTGCAGAATTGTATCCCTCGATATACTTTTATATTATATCGCCGAAGAAACAGAGATCCGCGAGGTATGAAGTTTCCAACAAGCTCAGCGATCGCAAGATCCCTGCGCGTGGCGTGGACTTCGTACCTCAAAACAGCAGAATCGCAGATGCTGATTCTGCGAGACTGTCTCCTCTCCCGCCCTTTCGACGATCCCGTAGATCCTCGCAAGATCGAGAAGAATCCAGTCTCTAGGCAGCAGCGATCAAAGATTGATCGGTCTAGAGGTCTCCGCGACCTCGTGTCACATAGGTCTATAAATCTTCGATAGTTAACATCCGGTACTGCTACAAAGTTAGTAGCCACAGGATCAGGAACGTGGCTTCGTAGTGTGTTCCGCCGTGCTGTTAATCGAGTCGTGTTAGTCTTAAGGCCCCGAATTGTGTTCACGCCGGTCGAGTAATTCTCCGTCGGTCAACACCCGGTACTGCTACAAAGATAATAGTGGTAGTATCGGAAACGAAGCCCCACGCGTCCGTTCCATAGTGTCGTCAAGCAATTCGGAATTAATAATAAACCATAAAATATCAAAGACTCTGTAGAGACAGTTAAAACCGTGTAGTGTGTAGGAACGTGTATTGCGTAGTGTGTTGTAGAAGCCAAGAACCCCCGCCGGGAGAACCTGTAAGTACGAGAACGTGTATGTGTGTGTGTGGGTTATGGACGAATGCGTTTGATACCGAACTCCGGAAGGCCACTCACTTACATTCAAACATCATTATTCTGATATATTGCGCCCCAATTATTCGTTGCTATTCAATATATTTTCATATTCCTGTTTAACCGAATTCCTTCTCAACTGTTTTTATTTCAAGACCTCTCACCCTTTTACAAGTATCGAGAAACCGGGCCTGTTTAGGGACGAAGCAAAGCGCCGACGAAAAATAAACTCTGCGCTTCACACAGAGATTTGTATACGGCTAGCGAGAGCGAGCAAAACTCTCTCTCTCTCTAGCACGTAACAATTTCACGATTTTTCGTCAAAAAAAGAATCGTTTTTTCAAATTTCTCGAATTTGCCGTCTCTAAACCTTTCCTCTCATAGAAATCGTATGTACAAACTGACTCTACGCGTTATTGCGCAGATAAAAAGTGTGCAATGTTGAAAAATTGAATTTTCTATCCTTCGACCGTCGAAGAATTTTGTTCGCTCGATTTATTCGTTTACAGCTGATAAAAAAACTGCAAATGTTTATTTTATCGATGTATTTCCAACGTTTTTTCAAATCTTACAAATTTTAGTCGAAAAACGATTTTTTTTTCATATTCTCACATCTTGAAAAGTTTTTTTCGCGAAAAAAACAATTGTACTCTTAATGAACAATTTTAAACAATTATTTATCGACAAAGCGAAAAAAAACTGAATTTGTCGATTTTACGAGTTTTTCCGGACCGAGCAACTTATCGTTGTTTGTAATTAAATAAAAATTTTTAAAATATGATATAATGAGATGAATATGATATGATGCTAAATTTAATTTTTTACGCGACGATAAATATCAATAAAATTTCATTGAAAAACGAAAAAAAAATCGAATTTCTCGAACTTCTCGTCTCCAATACTTGTCTGTTCTACAGAGACAATAACGAGCTGATTCCATGTATTATGAGAAAGAAAAAATACATCTCAAATGTTAGAAACGCATTTTTTTATAAGAGGACTGTTTTATAAGAGGAAAAGAGCCTTCGCAGTCAAATTTTTTGAGAATTTCCATCCAAGACAACAAATATTTTATTTGAGTAACGTACTACTTCCTCTTCACTACAAGACAGGAACCAAGACGATATATTTTTTCGTTCTCGAGAAAGCATTTTTTTTTGCAGCATCCATAAATATCGACAAAATTTCATTGAAAATCACAAAGAATAGCAAATTTCTTGAACTTCTCTTGTCCAATGCTTCGGTCTTCTACAGAGACAATAACGAACTGATTCCATCTATTATGGGGAAGAAAAAAAACATTGAAGGGGAAGGATTTAAAGGGGATAGTTGACCTGAATGCTAAATGGTAATCGTGTTGGTGTTGGTACATTTTTTGTGTGTTTGTTTTATACTCATTAAATCTGGTCATAAGTTTTAAGCCAATAAAACGATTTTACTAGACATGATTTGATTCGTTAAATTAATTTGATCAAGTTCTACGCGATGCAATTCGTTATATTTGTCTCGTGTCTCAATATTTGCCAATTTATCGTCAAACAAAGCGAAATATCCGTCGTGAACAATAATAATCAATTTATATAAAAAATAAATGTTTTTATTCGACGGAGGTTCAACACTATGAATCAATTCACGTAACTGATAAATGTTTTTCTCTCATACGTACTTTCGAAATGAAACGCAGAGCGCGACGTATAAACATACTCCATCCTTAACGCATAGCGCGAAGTGTAAATACACTCGATACGGAGCGCGTAGCGCGACGTGTACCCCTGTGAGTGCCTTAAAAAATGTCCCGAAGGGACATTTGTCGGGGGATTTGGGGGGTGGAGCCCACCAACAAGAGCCTCTGCGCCCGCGGGGCGCTGAGGCGTTTGTTTATGTTGTTACTATATAGTATATAGATGCAGCATACTATATAACTGTATAGATGAAGCATTTTACTTACCACAAGGCAGCGATTTACTCCGAGCAGACGAAATATACGACAATTCTCTAGCAGAATGGCGAAAGAACCTTTTCGTCGTTTTGCAAATGCCAACCTTCTTCGGTGAATGATATTCCATGTACGTCTCTCATATTCACGTAATAATTTGTGTAGCTGAGCTTGGTGGTTTATCGTCAATGAAATAACTGCGATGTTTTGTCGGTTATTTACCTCCATGCTCCGTTTCGTTATCCGTCAAACTCTAAACAATAAATTTCAAAAGAAAATAAATTATTTTGTTATCGACTCAAAAAACTCATTTTTTTTTAAGAAATCTACCATAATCATTCATTTGTCATGAAAAATATTATAACGAGATGGTTTCCCATCCGTTACCTTCGGCCATGTGTTGCTGTCCTCGTCGTCGCGAGAACCATTAGGCGCCAGCTAAGTTTTTAATTCTACGGCGGAACTCAGCAAACCGCTAAACGAAACCGAAATCTTAAACCAAACAAAACCGAAAAATCGACGGCGACGATGAGAACAGCAACGACTGGTAGCGGTATTCCCGATTCGCTCAGTGTGCAGGTTGTGGAGAGAGGGCGTGGACGGCGGTCTGACTCGCGAGCATACAGAACACCTAAACGAACTCCTAAATTAAAAAAAAAACTCAAAAAAGATGCGCGCATGGTTCAGGCACTTAACTCGTGATTTATTTCTCCAACTTCAACATATCGATACTTCAAAAATAATCGGTAGCGCCAGTAATATCCGTAGAGGTTACAAGAGAGCTCGGTAACTATTCGTAATACGGGACTGCGGCAAGAACGATCGAGATTTTTACACGGGAATTACGGTAACACGATAACTCCGGTAACCTACCCAGTAAAGTGCGAACGATACACTGAAGCAACAACTAATTGAGAGCAATACGGGAGCAGAAAATCGGTAACGCCAACGGTAGCACTCGATACGCGGGAACTCCGATAACACCGCACTGTAACTTCGATAAACGATAACGCACATCCGGGAACGTCCGGAAATCGGTCGCGGCAATTTAACGATAACACCGCGAATCGAGAGCGAATACTTAATAGCGATAGGAAAATATCAAAAACGGAGTCGTCGGTTCCCCTTGGCCCCATCGTAAAGAAACTTACCTCCGTAATGACCTAAAAGTAAAGAGAAAATTCCAAGAAAATAATGATTAATCCGTAGCGTCACGATAACCAGAGAACAGTCGACATCGAGAACGGTAGCATAGGTAACCCATACGAGAACATCAGATTCGGATCAGATACGGTGTAATTCATTTTATTCGGTAGCATGCGAGAACACCGGAAGATAGTACATTTAACGATAGCGAACGAGAACACCTGTGCAGAGCGGGAGCTCCGAGGAGCTCCGCTCCGCTCGACAGCCGGAGATTGAGAGAACGAGAACCTCTCCTGACGGTAGCTGGAAGCCAAGAGAGAGGCAACCCCGAGCGATAGCCGAAACGAAAACTCTCTAACGCAAAGGTAGCCGAAGTGGGAACTTCCCCCCTACCTATGATGTCAATCTCTTACATTCAGGAATGGCGTAACCAAATTCGGTACCAGTGGCTTCATTGAAGATTAAAGAAATATATTAAATTATCGGTAACTTCATTTAATTAGACGATAACTCTGGCGGTGGCGAGATGGAACAAGCGCCAATCTTCAAGCATGGGATTATCGCGGAGACATACTTTCCAGGGATCATGGGTTCGAAATACCAAACGATAACTAAGCGATAACAAAACGATAACTAGCGATCCGGCGATCCGTGGCGACTGAGCGATCGCGAACTCAGGCGCCAACGGCCTTCCATACGTACCCGCAACACGCAACCAAAAATCTAATACGTAATTTCCTTAACTCACCCAACGGGTGGCGTGAACTCTTCTATCCCAGAACCCCATAGATGAAACGTCGAGATTCACATTCGAACTTTTGTATTGTCTCTCGCATTAAATTGAAAAGAAAGTCGTGAAGCTATACTGGGTGGCTCGTTATTTTGGCCCTGATCCGCGGTATTCTTCACCCTTACCACAATTTACCCGATATACCCGAACCAATGCGTAAACGTAAATAATTTAAACGTACGCTAACCAATTGTAATTACCGATAATTCCGCAAAACCCTGGTCGGGACGACCTGTGACGTAATTTCCAAAAAATAGCGTCACAATATTTAACGTACCTTTATCAAGCAACGTGAGAACGTCTCAACACCAGATGCTTTAAAAAAAAAGTTTTTGTTGCCGTTGTGCCATACACAAACATCTATTCGGCCGAGTGAGCTATATATGTGTATATGTGTGACGGGCTTCTCGAGGGCTTCGGAGTACCCTCGATGGGCTACCCCATCCGAAATATGACGACGCCCGTATTTTTTCCCTTACCGTTCGTACCTCTATTGGGCGCCAGCACACTGTACCAATCCCGGTGTGCGAGGATATTCGCAATCGTAATTCCTAACTCGTCTTACGGCTAGCGGGATCAGGGGTGCAGTCCGGGGGAAAACAATAAAAATATTACAACACTCAATTTCTATAAAAATCACACTCACCATAGGCTTTATTAATACTCAACGTTATCAATACAATATGACCTCTGACCTTCTGTCTGATTTTCGTGACTCGCGAGACTCGAAGTTAGTTCCGGTCCGAGACTAACGGTGGCACGCCACTGCGAGCGAAAATTGGACAATTTTGATTGTCAAATTTGATTTCGATTAAAAATTGTACCCTTCGAGGTAATTTCCCTTAATACCGGGCACGAGCGAGAAAGCTGTCAGCAACTCGTGTACGGTACGAATAATAGAACCGAAGATGGTCTGCACTGCGTGCACCTACCTTTTCTATCCCCTTCGCCGATCCACACGAATCGTCCTCGTGGCTTTCCTCTGGCTACGAGCCTCTACGTCCTATACGACCTCTCGAAAAATTCCTCTGCTGTCGTCACGGCGTTTATTCCTCACAATGAATAATCCTCTCAGCCGACGACACGGCGTACAACAATTTGTCACCTCCGATTATCGACACGGCGCTACTCAATTTATCACGGACTACTTCTTAATTGTCAGAATAATTTACTAACTGAATCTCTATCGTTTTCTGCCTATGGTCTATTGTTACGTCCTACGTAACCTTTCTACATAGCAGTTACCACGAATCCAAAAATATAGAAAATAAAGCATCTTCCTCAAGATAAAACATTAGAGTCTCGCGTACAAGTCAGCCACGCGCTCTCGCACTGAGGCACGCGCCTATCTTCTCCGCCGCACACTACCAAGAAACGATACGTCAGATGGCCTTTGCGAGCACACACAAGTTCTCTATATCCGCGTTCAGTTATCAACTCACTGGACACCGCCACTGAATTTTATTACGCCTATTAAAACGTCGAGTCTATTTCTCTTATAATTTTTAGTCGAATCTTTTTCGCCGAAACTCTTTCTATTAACAGTTAATTAGACCATGGGAACTCATCGCGACGGTTACTTCAAATAAAGGGTCGCGATCTCATTAGCCCCACCACCGCATAATATTTTTGCACTAGTAGTATAGGACTAAAACTAGTATATAAGATCAAGCATCTTTACCAAAAATCAGTAGTTCTTCGATTAATCTCCGAGCATCATCACCCGTTTACCAGCGAAACTGCACAGAGCGAGCAAGGCTCTGCACCACGAGACTAACTACGAAAAGCCCGCCTGCGGCTAAGTCTCCGGTAAAATAAGTTCAACTAAGTGTTTGTAAACGGAAAATTGTATTCGCACGGAACATCGGAAATAAACAAGTATTTAGTGAGTACAGCATAATAAGCCGTCTTCGAATATTATTTCTGCATGCTCAACTATCGTGCTACGAGGCTATCGTCTCAACCATCTTCCGAGCGTAATCTCCTATCGACGGACAGTGTACGGCGAGGTCTCCGTCCCTGAGTAAAGGGCCAACGCCTTGACTCGAAAGAGAGACCGACGTTACGCATGTTCTGAACGAACTCTCTTGAGCTCGTCGGGACGTAACACTATCCAGTACAACGCGGCGCGCGAGAGTGCCTCCCGTGTTCGGTTACACGTCTCGGTTATCGGTGGGAGGGGGAACAAGCCCTTTGTCGCCGAAATATCGGAATCATCGTTGTCTCTCCACGATGTCTCTCCTCCCGGGGCTCTCCTCTCGTGTCTCCCCCTGATCATCCACGCGACATCGAACCTGTAACTTATAATATAGCGCCCCGGCAGTCTCTCGTTTGCTATTTATTTCATTCCTCGGGTATCGCCAGGGGAACGACTCTGTCTTCGCGCCTAGCTATAACTCTCGCGCGTACTTTTATTTAGCGTGCCTGCGAGAGCGTGGTAGCGCCTCGTCACAATACATTCAGAACAAAACAAAAATCATTTTTACGTGACTCAGCCCCCTTAACGAAGTCCATAGCGCGTTGAATATCTTAATTTTTTTCATTATAACGCAAAGCATCTGCAAGTTGCGATTGTACTGATGAAAATGCTTCGGCGTAGGTATCACCTGCACTTCTGAGTTCAGCAATTTGTCTCCACGGTTGGAGTAATAACAAAATCGCGTAATAATATAACTCTGGTTGAAGTTGAATATTATATATCCAGTGATTAATTAGACAACCTCGCACGCGTCTCTTCAAGTATTTTGATTCACCGATTTTCTAGACTTCATCGATAGTTTTCGGCTTTATATTTGTAATGTCATACCATTTGGTAAAATCATACAAATTAAAAGACTCTAATGGTTTAGGTCTGTTTCGATAATATGTATCGACGATAGATGCGTAAAATATGTCCTCCGATTCCGATGGAAGGGCCGCCATTTTTTTACGGGGTTTTAGTCTTCTACCTCGAATAATACTGACATCTATATATTTTATTGTTGTCTGTGGATCAGTACCATATAATGGAATTCCGAGGAGACTATCGGCAGCTTAAATAACTTGTCCGGCCATAGAACTGAATTCATGAAAATATTCGATGATGGATTTAGACAATTGACGACTCGACATATGTAATGGCCGGACAAGTTATTTTCATAATAATCTTACTTATGAAATAGCAGATTTTAACAGATAGTATTTATTTTCACTGAGTGAATTAACTTTGACCATGTTAAATCTATCAACTATATGTACTTTGGTCATGCATGTGAAGATTTTATTATTTGTCCACTATTTGCAAGGTAGACACAATTTATTTCCACTGTTCTTAAGTTTTTTTACACCCTCTTTGGTGTTTATTTACAGGATTTAATATTTTTTTGCAAAGATTAGGGTAAATTATTTTAATGTCGCCATTTCAATGGGAATGTATGTGTGCAAGGGATTTTCAGAAATTTTGACATCAGTTTGAAATTTGCCTCTACGATATTTTTTTATGACGTTTCGAACCACTAACCGTGCAGCGAAAATTATTCCAATTTCCTACAACATAATATTTAGCGACAAATTCTTACCGGCAATGCTGTTTTTTTCCGAGTTCTGTATTGACCAGTATTGTTGTATTGCAGTATTAACAATTATGTCTTAGTATAATGCAACTTGGTTCATATTTGAAAATATGTTAGTCAGATAATATTTTGCAACAATTTATTACGAACAATGGTGTTCTTTCACCTGAATAAACACACTAATCAAGTTTGGTGCAAATTGGATCATATTGGAAGATTTATTGTTTAAATAATATTTAGCAACGATTTCTTATCGGCAATATTGTTGCTTTGCATATGTATCAATAATGATCAAAATTGTTAGTAATCACGTCATTTTGGAAGATTTATTGTTTAAACAATATTTAACAACAATTTCTTAGCGGCAATATTGTTATTTGGCTCAGATAACAATATTGATTAAATTTGGTATTAATCGGTTTTTATTTGCACATTTATTGTTAAAACCGTATTGCGCAAAATTTTTTTAGCGGCAATATTGTTATTTTGCTTAGATAACAATATTGTTTAAATTTGGTATTAATCGGTTCGTATTTGAAGATTTATTTTTTAAACAATATTTAGCAACAATTTTTTCCCGCCAATATTGCTGCTTTGCCTATATAACAATTTTAAACAAGTTTGGTATTAATCACCGCGGCTACCCATAAAAAAACACCGTAAACGCTATGCCGTATAATATGCTTGAACCTATGCCAATGACTGTCCATCATTTGGGAGCACGAGGAACGTGTACGGTCAAGTTTTCAGGTGTGCGATGACGTCAGAGTGAGCGAAAAATTCTGGTCGACCACTGAATCACGTGGAAATAGCATATTGAAATAATAGAACGCCAATATCATGTGAGCGGCTTGTCCTAGAGCATTCATTTTAATAGCATTCGAAAGCTGATTAAAAAATACATTCATTGCCCTGTCTTAAACATTTCCCGAAGGCAACAATTAATTATAATCTTTAGATTGCTTTCGACGTAAGGCTGAAAAACGGGTGGGGACCGACTGTACACCTCCCGAGTATACACGAAGAGATCTGTACACAAAAGGTGTACACGAAATGACTGTACACGCGAAAAATCCACCCAAAAAACTGTACACCGCAAGCTGTATACCACGCATGTGTACACCGTGAAAGTTCGTAACGATAACCGTTTACCAAATAACTCTACACGCAAAAAGTTGACACCCAAATCAGTACACCGCGAAAATTCGACATTAAAAAGCCTGCACCGAAAGATGTACACCGCGTCACTGTACACCGGGAAATTTATTTACGATAACTGTTTGTCGATCGCTAAAAGTCGACACAAGAAACTGTACACGCCGAAAGGTCGACACATAAAATTGTACACGCCAAAAGGACGACACAAATAACTGTACACGCCGAAAGGGCGACGCAAAAAACTGTACACAACGAAAGGTTGACACAAAAAAGTGTACACGTTAAAAGGGCGACACAAAAAACTGTACACGTTGAAAGGGCGACACAAAAAGTGTACACAACGATATGTCAGTACGAAAAACTGTATACGATGAATGATCCAGACCGACGCTTTTGTTTTGGCCATTATTTCACATAGTAATTTGTTTTTTAACATCGATTTTGATGTTCCTGTATGGCTCACGAACAATATGATTATCGAATATTTTTTAACGAGAATTTTTAATTATCTAACGCGTTTTTTTCGTGTTCCACCATAGACTCCATATGACGCATACCGCGTATAGTGTGCTCGTATGATTAAAGTATTTAGTGACCGTTTTTAATGTGTGCCACAATTGAATCCACTTGTTCAAATTGTACCTGGAGTGGCTGTTGAGAAAGTAAAACATGCAGGTAAGTAGTCGACGCATGTTTTCGTAAGCACTGCCGACGATCCGATCAAACTTGATTACCTTCTTAACAACTTTACATACGTGTTCGAAAACTGTCCGCTTTTCTCTATTATTAGGAATGTAGTGCATCGCTTCCAAGTCCAAATTTCGACAACAATATGTAACTTTCCATTTTACAACTTCGTGCTGAAAAAGTTCTATGTGAAATAGCTCTTTTATATTAGTTGGAATTTTTTTCTTCCCGTCCCGGATATGGAAACGCATGTAACGAATGAAGGGGATGTAACGACATCTCATAATGATTTTTTATAATACTAGTTACAAAAACAGCATTTATTTAAGTACACTTCTATTCAGATTCAATGAAATTGAATATCTAGAGAAAAATCTTTTGAGCTCATAAGAAATTCGTCATCGAAAAATAAGATTGGAGGACGGCAGAACACAATGAAGTGATACGAATAGTCTGCGGAATGAACTTATCAACAGTTTAAGGCAAGCGCGCTTTTTCTCGCAGCTGCGAAAATTACAAGTTCATCTGATTTTCTCATTTGTTTCACACGCTGGAGAGCTAGTGACATTTTGAACGGTCGTATAACCAACGAGAAAAAGACAGTAAGGATCGACGAAACTGTTACATGGGGTACGTACTATCTTTATTGATTAATTTATTGTCAGTGATTTGGAAATTCACGACGAACAGTTAAAACTTATACGCATTGTATTTAATCGCTGTGAAAAGCCCATTTGATTCATGGTCACGAGCAAACAAATAATTCGTTAAAAATAGAGAAAATGTTTTCAAGAATTCTGACATAAAATTTGTAAAAAAATAACACAGAAAATCATTTTTTTATTTGTGAAAAAACCTGTATAAAAAAAAAGTTGCTATAAAATTTGAGAAAAAAAATGGTCTCATACATATATCGAAGAGTCCACATTCGCTTGCTCACTTCCTGTATAGATGGAGAAACTTCCAGGCCAGCGGCCTGGCTCCTCCGTGTACTTTTACCGGCTCGAGCCATATCATCTTGATGCTCGTTACAAGAATTGTCCGTATAAATATTTTCGGTGTGCGACGCGTTCGGCAGGAAGTCAGTGCGACGCCTCAATTTACGTGTGCGAACAAGGCATCCTTACAAAAAACGGCACGCACAACCACCCCGTAGATCGACATTTGAAAGATGATTGCTCATTTCGTCAAGTGGTTAAAACTCTAGGAAAGAACCCAATGCTAGACCCAAATGAAGTGCTTCGTCAAGCTTGCCGACAGTATGTATAGATATTTTTTCATTAGAATTGTCGATTGCCGATTGTCGATTGCTTGAGAAAAAATTGAGAAATACATGTTTTTCACATGGATGTGCAGATATCCGAATGCAGGGGAACGGTGCTCGGTACCGGCAATGATGAGCCTCATAAAGCGGGTACGGAAAGGCGTACATCCTCCAGTTCCAGCGACTATCGCGGAATTGGGTGACGTTCTCGATAATTATGCGTTAATCTGCGATATATATCAGGGCAAAGTAACCGCCGGTGACTCGTCGGCACTTATATTCGCTAGCCGCGAAATGCTCGAATTTATTAATCACGCTCGCTGGTTACATATTGATGGAACGTTTTTGGTAAGCTAGCAGATTTGTTCAAATCATGGTTCTCGATCGAGTCGAAAGAAATACATTTCACTTTTTCTGTTAAGAGGAGGTGAAACACGTTACCGAGTGCCTCTCTCTCGCTCCGCCGTAAGCACCGATCACGCTATCTCTCTTGCATTCGATAGGGTTTTACCCGCTCTTAAGTCTCATAAAAGGTCTGTAGTTCGACACATTCCAGTGTTATAAGTACTGACTGCAGGAAACGTAATTATTCAAAATACAATGATGAGAATATGATTCGGGAATTTCCATTAATATTCACCCAGGTTGTTCCACAAAATCCAAAAGCCGCCCAACTCTGGATCATTTTTATTCGGGAGGCCGATAAGGTTAGCGATAATTTTTTCGGTCATTTAATCTCTTTCGTACTACATCTCCATTCGCTTCTAATTCCCCGTTGCATTCATTTTTTTCTATACTTAGGCCACAGCGCGACTACACGCATATATGAGTAAAATAATAATGCACATAAATCGTTATAGGGATACGCGGCAGTTTTTGTATTGTGTGAGCGCCGGACGATCAATTTGTATAATGCAATATGGCAGCATATTATGCAACTTTGTCCAGAGCTTCGCCAAAACTTGCGGGCAGTGTGGACCGATTTTGAACAGGCCGCAGTAGCAAGTCTCCGATACAACTTTCCGAGTATCAGAATCCGAGGATGCTGGTTCCATTTTTGTCGTGTAAGTTTTACAGTAACTACGTTATACATTTATATTCTCTTCAGTGGACTATTGTCTTTGTTTAAAAACCTAATGGCACCATGGTTGCTCAGATCGTGCAGCTAGTCGAGGTTAACAACAACAATTGCTTGGCTCATTTCACAGCGCTAAAGTGCGTCAGTAATTGATTGTATCGTTTCGTCAATTAAAAATTCCCTAAAAACAGAGAATTTAAACCAAAAAAAAAAGCGAAGGTAGAATTTAAAATAATGGCCGCAGCAGGAACCCCGATTAGAAACAGGATAATTCAGTTCCGTATTTTAATGAATATTTAGTCTGCGCATAGAAAACTTATACACATAATCATATGTGCTCGTCAATAAGAGAAGTTTTTTTTAAATTATCGCAATGTTTATTTATTTATATAACGCTCGGCAATCAACAATATTTAAAGTTGATAGGCTTTATTATGGACTTTTTTCTATTTAGGCTGCATACCGAAAATGGAAATCGCTAAGGATGGTAAACCCTTCAAAAGAAATTTTATATCTTTCGTGGGGTCTTCCTCTGTTGCCAACGGATAGGTTCGCTGAAGGCTGTCAAGTCATCACAGCTCTGGCCGATCCGCAGGCCGTTGGGCAGCTGGAATCGCTAAACGCCTTCACGCATTATCTTCGTCAGCAATGGGTGCCGCTTGCCAATGTAGCATCGGTGTACGGAACACCGATACGAACAAATAATGTTGCCGAATCGTTCAATCGACATTCGGCAACGAAACTGGGAGGAGCCCACCCAAGAATTTGGGTTTTCTTGGGTACCGTCTTTTGTTCTTTTTTTTTCCAATCCTGCACGCACTCGGATCATTGCCAGCATCATTTAAAACGCTATGTCGTTATAAATACGGTTTATTACGTAATACGGGTTTAATTTGGTCGACCTTACGAAACGTAATAAAATGTGAAAATAAAAAAGTTTCGTTTGAAATATCACCAAATTATTTAGTTTCATGACGTTTAGTACCTTCAAGTGGAGTGCCTGGAGGGTCTCAATGAAAGAAACACGCATTGTACAATATTTTCATTGCTATAACTAATCACTGCAGTGAACAATCGCGGATATGCATCGAACACTGAGGCGTTAACGCTGATATGTTTTGTAGAAAAATTGAACGAGACGATACTCGATGAATTAATTAAGATGCGGCGATGGAGAACGACGGGTCGAACAGGGAAAAGACCAAGTCATAAAGCGTGGGTCAAGGTCGATGACCATCTCTCGGATATTCAACGGCTCTTAAGGGCGGGAAGGTGATTTCTAGTTTCAATGCGCACCTCCGGCGAAAACGCGTAAGAGAGTGCATTTTTGCGGTCTGGATATCAAGTGTATGTAATGTTGTTAACAGATACGGCGTAGAAGAGTTTCTACGAGCGGCAACTACGCCTTATCAGCGTCTCGACTTGCATTTCGCCGCCCGAAGATTCCGAGCTGGTAAGAATTTACTTTCAAGCTATGATTTCCGTACATATACGTAAATAGTTTAAGGATTTTCCGGATATTTTCCCTAACTATAAGAAAGTAGCCGAGTGTATTCGATCAAAGGTTGTTCAGAATAGATATTTTTTAGACGGAGATGTAAATCACGCGTTACCTGTTCCGAACGATATGCAGGATCCACAAGATGTATTTCCAGGTAAATGGCGATTACAATAAATTTGAAACAAAATAAATTGAATGAATTGATTTAATGAAATTAATGAGTTTTGTTATGATTATAACAAAATGTAGACTTATGAGCACAGTAATAAATAGACTGAACTACATAGAATTTCCGAATAACGTGCACCTGATTTTGGAATCTTATCTGTATAGACGATCCTGCTGCTGACCCCGTGCGCCGAAGGCGAGGGCCGAGGCCCCCACGCAATCGCGAAAGAGCAATAGTGGAAGGGGAAGGTAGTGGTAATTTGATCTCTTACGTATAGGATTTTATTACTTCGTGTCATTATACGATTACATTGCATACACGCCTTTTGGAAATTTTTCATATGCTGTCGTCGATTCTGCGATCGTAAATCAATAGACGAATCGGACAGTGATGGTAAGCTCAAAAAAAATCACTTGCGAATGAATACCATCATTGAGATACGATGATAAGAACCCGTTTTTTTTTTTAAATAAAGCTGGACTGATCGACCTCCAGCCAGATCGACCGCTATCGCCCGAAGGTCGATACGGAGATCGCCATGTCCCAACGGATGGATCCTCCACTGACAGTAAGATAACAATATTTTACTTTTACACGAATTTGCTAAAAGCTACGCCACATTACAATTAACCGATTACTCTAACTGTAAAACGATGATTTAATGGCTGTTGCAGACATCGAACACTCAACTTCATCGGACAGTGATCGTAAGTTTACTGCTTACATTCTTCATGTGCAAATGTGTGGAATTTAGTAACTGTACTAAAAAAATAAACCGATTTTTCCAAGTAAAGAAGACTTCAATCAATTACCGATCGTTAGAGCAAACGTCGATGAAGCCATGGAAACGTCGGACAGTGACGGTAAAGTCTCAGATACGAAATTACTACTGGGATTAAGATCGGACTGTATACGAGTTCGGAAATGTTTGCAAATTCTTCTTGAAGCAGTCCAGTTCACTAGATTTCCAGCAGCTCAGACTCAATGCAGTCTGATCTCAGTCCTATTCAAAACCCTTAATAATACTAGTTTTATTGATACATATAATTATGGGAAGCATACAGAATGTACGTGACATATTCTCACCAAACGCAATATTGAATAATTGTCGAAATAGCTGAGCCTATTCAGAATGAAGCTCGTCGAGGCAACAGAGGTCGGGGCGGCAGAGGTCGAGGCGGGCGAGGCCGGGGTGGCAGAGGTCGAAGGGGTAGAGGGGGTGGTGGTAGAATTGAAAGACCGGCTAGACATCGAGCGATCGCCAATCATAGTGAGTTAAACGTACAATTGATTATGTTAAACGTGTGTATCTTAGTTTCAATATACAAAAATGATATTCATAAACTTTCTCGACGCTTTTATTATGAAAAAAGTTTTTCCTCTTTGTTGCGCTTCTTCATATGCCTGCCTATCCTTTTGTCAATTTCCAAAACTATTTTAATGTTAAGAAGAAATTCCGAGAAAATCCTTTCCTACATCCTAGACGATCCTCCCCTAATCGAAGCCCATCGAGGACACAGAGGGCGGAACGCTATACATCGAAGACCGGCGAGTCCGCAGGTTGTCGATGATGAGAGTAAGTCATGATTCAAGTGACATTATATATAAGTGACATTATATAATATAATATATACCGCATATTATATTATAACTATAATTGCCGTAAATTTCGGGATCATAGTCACCAAAGAGATTGAAAGATATTTTGTTGATTTGAATTATAAAAAAGAAGGTAATTATTTTCCACGGCCCGTGCTTGTGATATGGTGTCGAATCACAGTTTTATCGACAAGTTATGGTACCGCGAATAATTTTTTATCATGAATCTAGGAAATAAAATTGAAAAAAAAGCTATTTGTATTTGACGTAATTTGCTATTTCTCAACAAATGACTGAAGATAAAACCAATGATATAATACCTGAAACATAATTCAATCACTATACAGAATTTCTCGCGAGTCTCTGCGATGTCGAGTAGTTGCGTTCTATATATTTTTTTTCTCAAACGTTTCAAATTCTTATGTAACCAGTTACCTACCGCAAACTCGCAAGCAATTTATTAAAAAAAAAACAAAGTAAAAACCCGCCCGCAAACGTTTTTTCGAATAGTTATGGAAGAATTCCCTATTCCTCGACTCGATCAACAGCGAATCGTTGAAAATATCGAAGTACCGATGCCCGAAGTACAGAACGTGGCCCATCCGTTAGCGAATGACTTGACGTCGTCAGAAAGTGATGGTAATTCGGTCATACCTTAAGGGGGCTGAGTCACCTAGAAATAAAAAAAAATCGATTTTTTTTTTAAATTTTTTTTCGAATCCTCATTCTGTTTTCTAACTACCCACCAAATTTTAAGTCGCGTGTTTCAAAAATAAAAAAGTTATGAGCATTTTAGCACGGAACCATTTTTAAATAAATATGTAATATTCACAACCGTACTCAAATGCTCATAACTTTTTTATTTTGGAATCCGGCGACGTGAAATTTGAAAGGTAGTGAGAAAACAGAATGAGGATTCGGAAAAAAAAATCTCGATATTTTTCGATTTGTTTTTTTTTTTTTTTACGCTAAATACTAAAAATAACGATCATCACACTGACATCCCGATAATAATAATTCCCACTCTTGGTCAATGTCACTAAACCAATTACATTTAGTCGAGAGGAAATGAATAAATTTTAGAAACGAAATATCGAAACGGGAAAAAAGAAATGATAAAAATGAACGTATTTTGTCATTGGCTGGATGACACCGTTCAATGGAAACCACGTGAAGGTGGTGGGTCAATCTTCCATCGGGAGGGGAAAGGGAAGGAGTCAGGGAGGGGTTTTGGAAGGTGAAATGGATGAACGACAAAAAGAAAAGATACAGATATAGAATAAAAAAAGAAAAAAAAGAATAGAATAAATTAAAAGAAAAATATTTAGGAAATAAGAGTTTTGCATATCTGAAATAAATATAGTCACTAAATTCTAAACGACACCGAAATTATTGCACTTGAACAATAGTATCACAACATTATCACTTTCATAACACTATCACTGCACGGAAATATACACTATCATAATATTATCACTGCGCGGGAATATACACTTTCATAACACTATAACTGAACTGAAATATACACTATCATAATATTATCACTGCAACAGAATATACACTTTCATAACACTGTCACTACACTGCATTCAAAATCCTCCAGGGGTATAGGAATCATCCTCCTCTTGTAGGTGTTGCCGGCGTTTTTTGATCCTCGCATCTTTCGTGCTCGCTTCTGCTCTTCTCTCGGCTTCTGTAATCCGAATTTTGGCCTTCTGTTTTGCAGCCGATACTGCGTGCTTCCCTGGGAGAACTCCGAAACTCTGCATTACTTTGATTATGCCTGCAGGTCCGGCATTGAAGAGTAGGGTGCCTAGATTGCTTGAAATCTGCACTGTGTTGATTCCTGTGAAAACCGTTTTCGGGCAGAATTTCCAAATGACGCTATGCAGCGATTCATTCGCGTTTTGCGTTTTGGCTCCGATGCAACGTTGCAAAAGTCCTGGCGATGACAAATCCTCAAAAATCGGTTTGATTGCTTCCATCACTGCCGCTGGTAGAATTCTCTTCTTCGAATGTTGATAATTGTGTAGTGTCCCAGCTGCCTCTGCTCGTCGGTATTGGCACCAAGACTTTTCACCAGGCGGACAAAGATGATGCTGCGGCTTCTCATCTGTGGACGCCTTATGATGCCAGATTGCCCAAATCGCATTCGACATATCCTTCACTGACGAAGGGTTGTTGCGTATCGCGTTCCCGTAGTACGACTGCATTTCGTCTATCAATCCGTTGGTCAGCCGTCCTTTTCCTCCTAATGTCTTGCCGTCGCTGAGTTTCCTTCCTGTGAGAGAAGCTTTGAGCTTTCGCGCCCGATTCCCAAAGCGTTTCTGAACGTGGCCCGTGCATTCTATCTTCTTTATTTCGATGTTTGGTCCATAAGGCATGGAGCTAGTAACTTTCGAGTAACTCTTCGTATCGCCATCGCCGATGTAGTTCGTGTACTTCACGGCGTACTTCTCTACTGACCGATGAAAAATTTTCATCATCCCGTCGACTTCCATGGACCCTGACGATCCAGAACAGTTCTTCGTGCACATGTCTTTGTGTGCTTCCATCCAATTCTGTTGTTCTTCCGCTGTTGCATTTTTATTCGCCGTAGCCCACTGACGACACTGCCGGCAGAAAAGCGACAGAACTTCCTGGTCCAGCACTTTTCCAGTTTCAGTCCCAATTACTGTGAATACTGCATTAAGAGAACTGAAACCTCGACGTTGCCAGGTTGCGTCACCTTGAACTGTGATACACCGTTCATCGGTTTGAGCAGCGCTCGTCCTGGCGACGGGCTCAGCAACACTCGTACTGGCAACGGGCTCTTCATCGTCGTTCATCGTCAATTTTACCTCTTCTTCTACGGCTTTCTTCATATTATCCTGTACGGCGTCGTTGGTAGCTTCCAGCATCTTCAGTCCAATCTTCTTCCATGTTGATAATTGTACTGGCGGTGGCAAGTCCATAATCCCGCAAAAAGTTCTATGACCAGCAAGGCCTTGGCCAATACAGCGCATCGCCAACGCACTGCGCCGATTTATTTCGTAGCCACGACCACCTTCAACAATTGAAGAACTGCAAAATATTTTTTTTGCTGCACAGTTTCCACATCGTATCTCGTATCTTCCTCCTAGTCCTCCAAGGTTTATCTCGTTGAAAACGACGGGCCCGTGACACACTGTGCAGCAAACGGACTCTTCGAGACTCTTGAATAGAAGAGAAAGATCGAAAAGTCTATATCCCGCGAAATCGGCAGACGGTATGTCTTCCTCGTTAATTTTTTTCGCGTTGGCACTCAAAAACTGTTTTGTTTCCACTTTTTGGTTCGCGTAACAGAACTTGTGTCTTCTGCGTTGTCGACCTATAGAATTTTTCCTGTCCGGTAGCGCATTTCTCTTACTTCTAGCCATTGTCACTTATTGTCAGTAATTGCCACACTTGCCACTAATTCTAATAACACTTTTTATCACTCGCGAAACAATAAACAAACTTCGCTATAAACACTATACAATCGCACACAATCCAAATTACAATAACGTATACAAATAACTATATGCAATAAAACTCTCAAATTAGGAAATTATCGAAATGAAAATCTGAAGAAAAAGTTATAAATTCGATCTATATTAGAGAAGAGAGAAAAAGATACAAGATAATGAGAAAAAAATACGAAGGAAAGCTTGAGGTAAAACAGTAATCCGAGAGAAAGTGATAAATAAACCGTGCAACTTTCGTAAAAACAGTAAAGAAATCCACGAACTCGCCAGTAAGCAATTTCGTATCGCTACGGGTTGTCACGGTGTGTTTGTTTTCGATTCCGTCCGCAATGTCAAACTTTATCGAAATGTTATGGCGTAGCCAGCGCCGACGATCGAAAGTAACGATTTACCGACCGTACGTTCGTTTCTGCTAATCGATATGCAGATTCTCGCCGCTACCGCGCTGCATCGCGTATACGTTTCACCGGCGTGTTGTCGTAAACGGTGTTTTCTCGCGTGTGTCAGAATGCCGGCGATAAACATTACGCGATTATTGTTCCGTAAATCCGATACAGTTCTTGTGAGCCGGCAGAATGATAAATATATTTCGGGGCGATCTAGTGAAGAAGAGTTTCAGCAGTGACATCGACGAAAATTGGTGGAAATCATCATACGAATCAACATAACCTTTGTTTTACATCATTCGATGCGAGGTATTGTCATCAAGTAACTCGAACGTTTGTTTTTTTTGTCGGGATTATTTTCTAAAAAAAACTAATTTTTTTCTCAAAAAAACGATTTAAAATTTTTTTTTATGTAATTTTTTACTCAGTGAAGCAAAGATTACATAATTTCGAGAAAAAAAAAAAAAAAAAAAAATTTATTGAAAATTAGCCAGTGTAGTGGTATCAAGAATTTTTTCTTTAAAATGCGTTTCTCGACACTATTTTCTTTTTCGCCTGTCGTAGCTTTCGAACTGAACGACTCAACTGATCTTGGCGTCCGACGTCTCATTCTGTTCGTAACAGATGTTATTCCAGGGTGAATGTGAGAATTCAGGATGCGAGGTAAAATCAAGTTGTTGTTAAAGATTGTTTAACTGTTTTTTCAACAAATTATAAATAATTATTTTTTTTTCCAGTCTATAACTTGTTGTTATGTCCGGAGAGGGTTTAAAAAAAAATCCCTCATTCACCCCGGAATGACATCCGTTACGAACAAAATGAGACTTCGGAATCCAAGATTCGTTGAGTTATTTGGTCCGAAAGCTACGACAAGTAAATTTCTTTGAGTTCGGTCTCACAGTGTTTCGGAAGGGCAAAAAAACTTTTAAAAAATTCAAAAAGGTAGAAAACTATATGTTTTTCATATAGGTGAAATACCATTTGAATTGGGATTCATGATTGCGAAAAAAAAAAAAAAAATTTTTTTAGGTGTCTCAGCCCCCTTAACGTTTGTTTATATAATTTATTCGACGATCGCAAATAAGATTTTTACCGAGCGTTTGTTTTTTTTCGTGTGAGAAAACTTCGTTTTCTATTTCATGAAAAAAACATTGTGACGGATTTTCCTTGATCTCGTAAACGCAACACTAATTTGACAAAAAACTCAAAACTCAAAAAGATGAGCGAGATCGAAACTCAAAAAAAAACACGAACTCGAAAACTCACGTCACCTTCGGCCGTCCACCTTCGCGGATGCATCGGCGTCCCGGTGGGCGCCAGTTAATTTTGTTTCACCGGTATTAACAACCGGACTAAACTGGAGGCCGGTGGAACGGCAACCTCCGCAGGGTTAATTTTTGTTTCGCCGGAATTACCAAACCGGACTAATCTGGAGGTCGGTGGAACGACGACCTCCGCAGGGACAAAACGAACGACACAACAAAACGGAAACTAAAACGGAACGAGAACTAACGTCGATGCATTCGCGGGAGCGAACGGTTGCGGAAATGCACGGTTGCTCAGGATGCGGGTTGTGGTAGAAGGGTCGCGATCCGAGGTCAATAGAATAGCTCACTGGAAACGGAGATCAGAATCTCAACGTTATCGTAATCGGGAACGACAATTAATAATTTTGGCTGAGAAGCCACGAGATCGCACGCCCGCAAGTCGCGAGTACTCAGCTGATCGAGAGATCGAAGCGAGACAAGGGACCACGAGCGCGACACGGGAACGATAACTTCGATAAATCAAAAAAACTCACCGAAGCGCGTAATTTATCCAAAAAGGACCGGGAACTGCATCTGACGATGCCACGAGAACTCAAACACATGCACCCCAACCCGAGAGCGTTAATTGTAACGCATCGATCGAATTATCGACTCGGAAAAGAATTCCTTTCGGAATCCTACCGAGGATAGCACACGCGAAACACACGAATCGACGAACGAACGCGCGAACACGAGAGCGAGAGCGACAGCGGGATCCACGGTAACGCGAGCGAGACATAGCGATCACACGATGCCTCGATGGCTCGAGCGCGAGAACAATAGGCCGAAGCCTACGGTAGCGGGAGCGCGAGAGAGACCCGAGTTGCCTCGAGGGCAGCTCTCCGTCGACTGTCTTTTCCTACGAAAATTCGTAATGAATTATTGTTATTATTTGCGGGATCTGGATCGATAACTACTGCCCTCTCAACCATCTCATGACTTTATCGAATCGAGAGCCGATATTATAACGCGGTAACTTGAACGAATCTTCGCAATCGCTTCCCTTAGTCAATGCGTGAGATACAAGGCTCTACTCAACTATAACGCAGCGCAAGGGGTTCCACCACCCTTGCCTGGACCAAACGATACCTCCGCCTGATCTCAACGCATTGCACTTTTCTATAGGGTGCCGGGTTTGCACCGGACTTTAACGTAGTTGCAAGACACTTCGTCGAGTCTCTCCTTCACTTGGGCCTTTTATTTGCTAACTTTGTCCCACCAAGCGAATTCAAGAATCTCGACCAAAACTGAACTAAAACTGAAGTAAACTAAATCTCAAAGCAAAAGGAATAAACTAAATCTGAAAGCAATACTGAACGAAACTAAATCTGAAACTTGAATTTAAACTGAAATAATGAACGTTATTAAAAGAATTCGTAATAATTACAAAAAAACATAGAAGGTAAACTGCAAAAATCTCGATCGATATCTTAGCGAGAGCTTGACGGTATCTTAAGTCGCTGGGAGAGGCAGTAACGCGAAACTTCAGCATTAAAAATCAGTATTTTTATGCGAGTTGCGGTTGTTTTGGTTTTTGTGACGCTGATTCAAAAAAATCACGTCACAACATATTTGTACGAGACTTTTATGCTCATTTAATTTAGTACTTTTTCACGATTATTCTAGACGATATTGCGCAACTACAGCCATTGGATCCCGATGAAATCCGCCCCAATGCGCGAGATTTTCTTGAAATTCGTCGCGAGGGCCTTGACAGAGCGGAAGATCTCCAGCCGGGCCCTATTGAACCCCGCGCGATTCATGTTCGCTTCGATCAAGAAAATCTCGCTAGAAACGAGAATCCTGGTCAAGTCGATATTCTCGAGCCGCAAGCGATCGCAGATGAGCAAGTCGGTCTAGCGAATCTCGCGACAGTTCAAAATACCGATATGATCGACAATCCTCGTCTTCAAATTAACGCTGTAATGCAAGTCGAGAATCACGAATCACCGAGTAATCAAAATATCGCTGAAAATAGAACATTGCCCCTTGCAAATCCCACTGAGGCACAATTTGTATGTCGAATATGTATGACCACAGCACCGACAGTGGCTTTCATTCCTTGCGGCCACGTAGCAACGTGCGGAGCTTGTCTTGTGACATACGAGGAGATGCACGAACAAAGAGTTCTTGAAGCTATACAAGACGACGAACCGATACCCCTTTTGGGTTGCCCAGTATGCCGTCGAACCTACATAAACGCTATACGAATTTATTTGTAAAATATTTAAAAAAACATATCGCATGCGTATCCAATAGCGGTATATCAATCGTTAGCTGTTGTTGGAATTGCTCTTCCGCTGTATTCAATTTCTGTCATTAACTTGTTTACTTAAGGTAGTTGGAGCGCGTGGTTTTCATTTCGCCTACATTCGACGAAATGGAGAGGAAATTGCAAACAGTTCTCGATAGTATAAAAATCTGAAAAAATGCATGCATATTAAAGGTGCTGAAAAGATTAATTTTACATAATAATAATTGCAAAATGTTATTAGCAAACTAATGAAAAAAAAAAAAATTTAACAAATTTACGGTAAATCAACTTTTTTTTTAATGAAAATGATTCGTTCATTTTTCTGAATACCTATGAATTTTTTCAGATTTTTATCTTTGGTTTGAATTTTTTTTTTATGGAAAAAATGTGTAGAAAAAGAAAAAATTCAAACCAAAGATAAAAGTCTGAAAAAATTCATACGTGTACAAAAAAATGAGCGAATAATTTTTATGAAAAAAAAAGTTGAGTTACCATAAATTTGTTGAACAATTTTTTTTCATCAATTTGTTAATAACATTTAGCAATTATTATTATGCAAAATGAATATTTTCATTACCTTCAATATGCACGCATTTTTTCAGATTTTTGTACTACCGAGAAATGTTTGCAATTTTCCCTCTCCATTTCGTCAGATTTAGGCGAAATGAACACCAAGCGCTCCAACCTCCTTAAGCTGCACGTTACGCATGTATAGCTTACACCATGTTTTCATAGTTAACCGTACATTTAGGAAATTTTATTTGACTGGTTGTTGGTTGGTTGGATTGGTCTTGACATTTTGCAAACAGTTCTACCCTTCAGTCGTGTTTGTTCATAATAATACACCATTTTTCCTGATTAGATACGCCAAATGCATTATGTATATTTTATCCAACATGGCTAATAATTTACTTGCACGAGAGACCTTCAATGTCGTTTTTTGATATTTACAACGGTTATACTTTTTTTTGTCGTATTATATTTTTCAATGATTTCTTGGGATTGAGCATTTATTTGACCCGTTCGTAATGTACATTCAATAAAAACATTAATTATGGAGACGATAATAAAATCTTGCCGATCTGTTTATTTTAAGTTCTGTTGTAAATTATTAAATATTGTCAACAAATTTTCTGTACCGTAAGTATTGAGGCGGTCGATATTTTCAATAAAATTAAACCAAACGACAATCACTACGGCCAAGACAAAAGCGTCGGTCTGGATGGATCATTCATCGTATACAGTTTTTCGTACTGACACATCGTTGTGTACACTTTTTTGTGTCGCCCTTTCGACGTGTACACTTTTTTGTGTCAACCTTTCGTTGTGTACAGTTTTTTGCGTCGCCCTTTCGGCGTGTACAGTGTTACGTCTCACGTAACCTACTGCATGAAGGCAGTGTGCGAAGCCACGAACGCATAAAAACTTATCCCTTCTACGGCTGAATTTGGGGCTCGCATACGCACGCCTCTGCTCACACGCACTGCCCGTGCTCTCATGCACTTGGTGCCCATAACTTAGTAGGCCTAGACGCGTGCGCCTAGCCATTCGGCGGCACGCAGTCATAGAGCGTCGCCTACGACTAACTCTCTCAGCCTCTTCTATACATTATCGCCCTCGCCTAGAGATGACACCAAACTTTATACATCTCTGTAAAAAGTAGCGACGGTCTTCTCACGCACCGCAAAGGCAAGTGCCGATGCAACCGCGACTAATAATTTTTACCAAGACGTTGCGCTCTAGCCTAGGAGTGTCATCTAACTTTATGTATCTCCGAAAAAGGGGTTAGCGGCGATCTTCTTATGGACTTCTAAGTAAAAGCTACCCGAAATCTTTACGACCACCAATTTTTACCGAAAGAGTCGCTAGGCGAATATGCATCTCAAACATTTTTGTGAGACTTACGCTCATTAATTTAACCCCTCCGCTTTACAATTTTTAACATTAGACACATAGGGTTAAACTAGTATAAAAAGGCGAGCATTTTCGGTAGCAACTCAGTAGTTCTGCGTTTTTACTCCGATCATCATCTACAAGACTCCGCTGAGCGTGCAAGGCTCTAATCAACGAAGTTCTCTACGATCTACGAAAGGCCCTGTTCGGCCTAAACTCTCGGCAGAGTGCGCAAGCTCTATCCGACAGAGTTCTCTTCGATAGCCCTGTGCGGCTAAGTCCACGCAACGCTCTACGATAGCCCTGCGCGGCTAAGTCTTCGGAGATTTTTCCAACTATTGTATTCGAGAAGATTATTACCAACACCAAACATCGACTTTAAATAAAACATAGTGAGTACTAAAACTACGCAAAGTCTTCGACTTTATTTCTGCATGCTCTACAATTGTGCAACGAGACTATCAGTCTCAAATATCCTTCCAACGTATCTCCTATCTACGGCAGTGTAAAGGCGAGGTCTCCGTCCCTGAGTAAAGGGCTAACGCCTTGACTCGAAAGAGAGACCGACGTTACACATGTTCTGTACGAACTCGCAAGAGCTCGTCTGGACGTAACAACAGTTATTTGTGTCGTCCTTTTGGCGTGTACAATTTTATGTGTCGACCTTTCGGCGTGTACAGTTTCTTGTGTCGACTTTTAGCGATTGACAAACAGTTATCGTAAATAAATTTCCCGGTGTACAGTGACGCGGTGTACATCTTTCGGTGCAGGCTTTTTTGTGTCGACTTTTCGCGGTGTACTGATTTGGGTGTCAACTTTTTGCGTGTAGAGTTATTTGGTAAACGGTTATCGTTACGAACTTTCACGGTGTACACATGCGTGGTATACAGCTTGCGGTGTACAGTTTTTTGGGTGGATTTTTCGCGTGTACAGTCATTTCGTGTACACCTTTTGTGTACAGATCTCTTCGTGTATACTCGGGAGGTGTACAGTCGGTCCCCACCCCTGAAAAACGCGATCGTTCGCTACCGCGTCTCTTGATAGACGGGGATGTCCAAATTTACAATGCCGCGTAAAGCCGGTTTTCGTCTTTTTAATTCGTAAACAGTATGGACTATGATTATGCCACTGATGAGCATTCACGCGTCGATATAAATCAGGTAAAACTGTACTATTCGACATTCGGCACGTAACATACTTCAATATGAAATTGGCAAGTTCCGATTCTGACGACTTACCGATAACGGGTGCATCTTTGATCGAAATCAAAAGGTGAAAGTGTTGTGCACCCAGGGTTTGATATTGCCGACGCCAAAAGTAATGTTCAACTTCACCGATTGGATGATCTGGAGCGCATATAAAGTCCATCATTGCTTTAAATTTAATACATTTTTTTTTTATTTTTTATTTTTTGCTTTAATATCCATAAATCGAGACGTTGACACAGGATCAGAGACTATCAACTGCATCGGATCCACTTTCTTGTCAGTTGAGATGTTATTTACAAGTCGAAGATATTCGATTAAATCCGGGCAAAGGTATTCGCTAGGACTAAATGTAAGAAACCACGTTGCAGGTCCATAAGTACGGATCACGCATGTTAAATTACTTCTTGGTTTTACCCTGAACTGCTCAGTATTTCTTAGTCTCGTAAAGACTGTATTCAGATTTGATTCAAGTAGCCCCTTGGACATTTTGTCTAAGTAGCTACCGGCTGTATATTTGGAACGAGGATTAGTAACATTTAATTTATGATAAATTCCAGCATTTATTTGTCTTATGTTATTATCATGCAAAAGATAAAAGAGATATTGCTCGTGTAATCGAAATGGAGAATGTCTCGACATAAGTCTCAATTTCATAAATTCAAAATCAGTAAAACGTACCTCTCTCGATTCGTATTGCAAATTCTCTCCGTATGGATATAAGTCCGGGAAACATTTCAAATCCAACTGTTTCTTTGTATAATTAAGACGATGATCGTAAACCTTGACCATTTTATAAAGATCGGTTGCAGACTTATTCATTTTTTTCTCATAAATGGAATAAATACTATATTTTTCGTAATATCCATCCGTTTGTAACATTTGCGTTAAGAGAGCAGCTTTTGTCTCCTTATTTAAAACATCATTACGATCCATATGGACATTATCGGAGTGAAGTTGCTCATCTTGAAATTGAATCTCCTGTAGATTATCGGGCAGTAAATTATCATGAGACGCAGGTAACCGAATTTCCGAATACAATGGGTTATTCTGCTTTAGCCAGTTCAACATTTCCCATACTTTTTTCAAATCCACTATTTGTTCCCATATTACTTTAGCCTTTGTAGGAATACCACGAACTAGTATATATAACTCATACTCAGTATAAATTGGATCGGTAGAGGGACACATTTTTTTCAACGTTTCTTCGATGGGTAAACGTACATGAAATGTACTACCTACGACTTTGGGAACTTTGTGTCTTTGTGGTAGATTTTTATTGAATACAGTATTTAATTTTTGCACTACTAGGAAAGCTTTCGCTCTTTGAATCAATATTGTTTGATAAATGTTGAGGCTTTCCATCATGGGCGGGATCGGTCTCACGCAAAAATTATTAGCAATACAAGGGGGTGGTATCTTTTCTTCATTAAATTTACCATTACAATATCGACAGATGTAATTTTCTTCTGCATATGATAAATTCAACTTGGTGAGGCACTCTTTAAAAATAGTCGAACTCTTGCCATAGGTCAATACTTTTGAAACATTTGTTAAAAGATTTCCGAATCCTCTCTAAATATTCGCGCGAGGCGTCACGAGGTGCGCGAGCCCTTTCGAGAATGAATCAGCATCATGCGAGAGAGAGCGACCGCCGCGCACCGCGAGCGCGCCGCTTCAGATTTTGCCGAAATCCCCGAAACGCGCCGGGAAATCGATCTATTCCGTCGGCATCAATTAACGTGACGAGACGTGTCGTCGCGGTCGGAAATAGCGAGTGAGAGGAAAGTCGAGCCGAGCCACGAGGGCGACGCGAGACGAGTTTAAGTAGTAATTGTTTTTTTTGTGCTAATATTCTTGTAAACCGTTAATTATATTTAATGTCAATAAAGTGTGTGTGTTTCTTTCATTAAATCTTTTTCACGTGTTTCGCGTTTCGAGTCACGCGAGTCCGATCCCCTCATTTCCCCCCATAGTACGAGACGAGAATTTAACAAAGCAGCGGTAGGATTGCGAAAACCGGCTGTACGAAGACTGGTGAGAGAGACGATAGTGCGATTACGGAGATCGAGTGATTTAAAAAAAAAAAAAAAAAAATTCGCAACCGCGAGAATCGAGTTCGCGCGAGAGACAGTGTCGCGGGAACTCGCGAGTGATAAAAAAAAAAAAAACATAAAATCGGTGTAAAAGCGTGAGCGAGGAAAATTTGGAGCACAGCGCAAGATGGCCGATCGAGCGACCGTGAGAGGACGAGGGAGAGGACGAGGGAGGGAGAGGAGTATAAGAGGAGTAGAGAGAGGAGAGAGGAGAGGAGACAAGGAACGCTCTCCGAACGCCGGGTCTAACTCAAGACGGAGAACGCGAAGGCCTACGAACGGGAGAGACGGAGAGAGCGTTAGCGCTATCCGAGCTATCGTCACGCAAGGAAGATCGCGAACGAAACAACGCGACCCTTGTGAGCCAATCACATATCCACGAATCGACACAATTAAGTTCGGGATCGAGTGTGCCGCTCGAGTCATCGGTGCCACCGACGGCACAATCGATGATGCACGGTGGGGGGCCGATAAATCCTCAGCTCGTCGCGACAATACGAGGAGTACTAGCCAACGAAAATAGAGAAGAAGCGATCGCACAGTTATTGGCAGGACTAATAACACAGCAAACATACCGGTACAACCACTCGCGAGTACCGCATTGACTTATCACGTTATACCGGATCTGTCAAAGAACATTGAAGAATTCGTGGCAGACGGTGACAGTGTACGTGCGCGCGAATGGATTGAAAATTTAGAAGCGATGCAGAGCTTGCATAAGTGGCCGGAAGAGTATTTACTCGAATCGGCGAAGCTGCATCTACGCGAAGGAGCACGAGATTGGATGCGAAGTCGGGTACGAGAAATAAAAACGTGGAGCGACTTCCGAACGGAGTTCAAGGAAACGTTTATAGTACACGATGATACTGCCGCACGATGGGCGCGAATGAAACAGCGAACACAAGGTAAGACTGAATTAATACCGCCGTATTTTCACGCGAAAACCAAAATGTGCCAAGGACTGCATCTATCCTTTCGAGAAGCCAAAGCCGAGATACTTATTGGCTTATGGTCGAGAGAGTTGAGCAACGCCATTATGGCAACAACTCAACACACGTACAACGAGCTGCTTCATGATCTTATGTACTATGAGAGACTTCTTGAATCGCGAAGTGAACGTGTACGCGCCGCGAGAGACACCGCACCGACGGGTGCGAAACAAAAAAACAATAATAAACCGAGTCATGATAGTACCGAAAATAAAAGTAAACCGAGTTCGAGCGACAAAGACAATAATAAAATACGTAAACCGCCGACGACGCCGCGCGCGAGTAACGAACCGACGAAGTGTTACAATTGTGAGAAAACAGGTCACATATCACGCGATTGTGCTGATCCGAAGAAAGAATATAAATGTTTTAAATGCGGAAAAACCGGTCATATAAGTCAAAATTGTACGGACGAAACAAAGAAAGTCGTGCAAACGATCGGCACGCCGAGCGATAATTCGGCAACGAAATATATAAAAACGGTGAAAATAAACGGACGCGAAATCACGGCGTTTATTGACTCCGGGAGTTCTGAATGCACGCTGCGAGCAACGCGAGTAATTTCGGAGCAATTTAAGGTGACGCCGATGCCGATCGAGTTAAAAGGTTTCGGACCTCCGGAATACGTAGTCGCGAGTCCGGGCATCGTTCGCGCGAGTGTGGAAATCGACGGTGCAACAGTGCCTGAAGTAATATTCCGCGTAGTTCCGGATAACGCGCAGCCGACAGACGCGCTGATTGGGCGATCTTATACCGATCATTCGAGCGTCGATTATTACAAAGTCGGAGACACGTTAACGTTCCGACGACACGACGAATTACCGACAACTATTGATCCGATTGCGCGACAGCCAACGATCGAGCGCGATGCTGTGATACCGCCGAGTTCGATAAGCTACATACAAGCCCCCGATAATCGAGATCAGTACGAGTTCCCGGTACTGAATACGGGACAACAAGAACATCGAGTCAGCAAAGGAGAGTCAACAGTACGAGGAGAAGTTTCAAGAATTCTCACGATCGAGAAAAAGAACGAGACGACAACCGAAATAACGAAGAGCGACATCCTCATCGGAGAAGAACAGGACGAAGACACCAAAGAAGAGCTTCTACAACTCTTGAACGAGCACCGAGATTGCGTAGCGACAGGGTTGAGCGACTTGGGATGCGCGAATAATATCGCGATGGATATCAACGTAACTGCGACATCTCCTGTAAGTAGCAAACCGTATCGAGCAACTGAGAAGGAGCGTAGAGAAATTAAAGAAATATTAAATGAATGGAGAACCGCGGGAATTATTACCGACACTGAGTCTGCCTATGCTAGTCCGGTACTACTAGTGAAAAAAAAACTGGAGAGTCGAGACTCTGCGTAGATTTTCGGAAATTGAATAGCGTAACGGAGCGCGTTCACTTCCCGTTACCAAATATCGATGATCATCTCGCACAGATCAGAGATAGCTCACTGTTCATAGTACTAGACTTAGCGCATGGTTATCTACAGATTCCGTTAACGAAAGAAGCGCGAGAGAAAACGGCGATAATAACGTCTGAAGAAACTGCAGAATTTACGCGAATGATTTTCGGTTTAATGAACGGTCCCGCGTATTTCTCGAAAGCAATGCACAAAGCTCTCGGTCCATTGCGAGACAGCGTAGTATTATTTTACTTAGACGATATTCTAATTCCGGGTAAAAGTTGGCGTGATTTAAAACCGAAGTTAAAATTAGTTCTCGAAGCGTTACGTGACGCTGGACTTACGATTAAGCTGAGCAAATGTCAATTCTTATTCACGAGGGTCGCATATCTCGGGCATACGATTTCGGCGAAGGGCATCGAGCCAGGAGGGAGTAAGATCGAAGCGATTAGAGTTTTTCCGGTTCCAATGAATGTACACGAGTTACGACGATTTATGGGCTTACTAAGCTATTTTCGCAAATTCGTCCCACACTTCGCCCAGATCGCAGAGCCATTGTATCGACTATTAAAATCGGCAGTAAAGTTCGAGTGGAAAGAAAAGGAGCAACGGGCGTTCAAGACACTACGCGATAAGTTAACGTCGCAACCGGTGTTGCAAACATTTAATCCGCACGCAGAAACCGAGCTGCATACGGACGCGAGCGCCGTAGGATTGGGCGCAATGCTAATGCAAAAAGACCCAAAGGCGCAGTTTAAATTAGTTTACGCGATCAGCAGACGAACGAGCGAGGTAGAGAGTCGCTACCATAGTAGTAAACTCGAGCTGAAAGCAATCGTATGGGCAGTAACGCGCTTACGGCCGATGCTTGCGAACATTCACTTCACTGTCATCTCCGACTGTCAAGCGTTGAGTTATCAAGAGGCGCGGTAGCCCCTCGACGCCAAGTACTGAAAAAACAGTACAAGGCGTGCCGCTACTGAGTAACCTACGCCAATATACCGGAAGTGTATAGTGCGTTCAACTTTCGATCGATATATCTTCGCAATAATACAACGAATCGAATTTTCATGGACACTTTTATAATGTAATTTTGGGTCAATCTTTCGAAAGAGCCTAGTTACCATTCAATTGGTTTAGCCTATTTTGAGATCTCGAGGTCGGGAATTTCACAGGGTCCAAACGATTATAAAGTGTCCCCTATATATATGTCTGCGTCTACATCAGTTCATCGAAAAATGTGCGTGGTGGCGCGCTCGTCGCCACAGCACACACCGTTTGCAAATGCAAATAGTGGTTTATTGTGACGCTCGCAAACACCGGAACGCCAATTTTTTACAGCAATTTTTTTCGAAAAAGAACAATATTTTTTGTTATATAGAATCCTTTTTTTCTGTTATGCTTGGCTTATAAAATTTGGTTCATTTTTTTTTTTAATAATATTTGCGAATCGGATTTTTCAGTACTTGGCGTATCTTTTTTTTGAAAAAAATATTTTTATAAATTTGAGTACACAGCGAACAATGAATCCACAAATCATACGATGGAATGACTTACTTAGCGAATATGATTACAAAATTGTACACCGCGCGGGCGAGAAACTAGCGCACGTCGATGCTCTGAGTAGAGCACCGGTCGAAAATTTTGATAGCCTTGAAAATCGCGCGATAATGACAGTCACGAACGAGGACGACGCCGTCCGCTTATATCAATATGTCGACGCGGACATAAAGGAAAAGAAGCTAATATTAGAAAAGCCAAAAGAAGAACGAACGAAAATTGAGCAGAGTAGAGTCGAGAACTACGAATTAGAGAACGGAATAGTGTACCGTAGAATCGATGGCAAATTACTCTACGTAACGCCGAGCGTCATGCGCAAAAGTATCGCGATTAGATTTCATGATCTCAAGAGTCATTCGGGAGTAGAACGCACCGTCGCGAACGTTCAAAATTATTACTACTTCCCGAAAATGCGAAAGTATATCGAGAGACAAGTACGCGCGTGCCTACAGTGCATCTCGTGTAAATCGAAGCCGGGGAGGCAAGCCGGCGAACTCCATCCGATTCCTCCGGGTTACCGACCGTTTGCAGTGATCCACGTCGATCATTTAGGGCCGTTTGTCTCCAGTTCGAAGGGAAACAAATATGTATTCGCGATTGTCGATAATTTCTCGAAGTTCACGGTAATCCGAGCAGTCCGCGACACGCGATCGTCGAGCGTGATACGCGTTCTCGAAGAATTCATACGAGACTTTGGAGCGCCGATACGAATAGTGTCCGACCGAGGGACATGTTTCACCGCTAACATTTTCGAGAAATTTTGCGGGAAACACGGTATTAAACATACGCTCACGTCGCCGAGACACCCGCAAGCGAACGGGCAAGTTGAGCGCCTCAACGCCACCCTTGTAGCCGCGATTCAGAGTAATCTGACCGACAACGACGGACGAACGTGGGACGCGTCAATTCGGAAAATTCAAAACGATCTCAACGATATGAGACCCGCGAGTACGGGAAAAAGTCCGTTTGAACTAATATACGGTTACATCCCTACGCGAGGGGAAGGAACGATGCGAAAAATCGTGATCGAAAGCGAGAAAGATTATACAGATCCGCGAGAGTTGCAGGACGTTGCGCGAAAACGCCTACTAGACGATCAAACGAAAACTAAAGAGCGATACGATAAAAACCGCGTACGAAACATAAACTATGAAGTAGGTAGTGTAGTTTATATGAAGACGGTGCCGCGTGCGACAGGCGAGTCCACCAAGTTGCACAAGAAGTATCGAGGTCCTCTCGTCGTGACGCGAAAACTATCGGGCGATACCTATCACGTGACCGAGCTTAACGATGATGCGAAAGGGAGACGTTACGCGTCAACTGCGCACATAAGCCAATTAAAGTTATGGGAGCCAGAACTCCCCGAGAAAGACGACGAAGAGTTCGACGAAGAGAGTGAGCCCGATACTTCTCCAAACAACGAGGACACCGACGTAGCAAATAAGTCTAATATAAGCAAAACGAATGTACGAAACGAACATGTAAGTGCACCGAATGCTAGTGCGACGAATACGAGTGAAGGCGACAATTTACCGCCGAGTGATTCACACGATAAAAGTGCTCCGACACAAGTGCAAAGTGATAATAATAATAGTGCGCAAACCGAGAATAAAAAGTCTGAGAATGTTACAATAAAAACCAAACGAGGACGACGTTCGAAGAAGCTTGTAACGAGCGTCGCAACGAATGGAGCGAGTGAGTCGGAAAGCGTGCGAGAAAACGAGTCGTCTGCGAGCGACGAAACATCGACGAATGTTACGCGAAAATCCGCACGTGTCGTGCGAAAGCCAGAGCGTTTAGGTGTTCAGGGAACCGACGAATAACGAAAGCTCGAGGGCGAGCTACGATGAGCGTGGCCGAGTGTTAAAAGATTTCCGAATCCTCTCTAAATATTCGCGCGAGGCGACACGAGGCGCGCCAGCCCTTTCGAGAATGAATCAGCATCATGCGAGAGAGAGCGACCGCCGCGCACCGCGAGCGCGCCGCTTCAGATTTTGCCGAAATCCCCGAAACGCGCCGGGAAATCGATCTATTCCGTCGGCATGGATTGACGTGACGAGACGTGTCGTCGCGGTCGGAAATAGCGAGTGAGAGAGTGAGAGGAAAGTCGAGCCGAGCCACGAGGGCGACGCGAGACGAGTTTAAGTAGTAATTGTCTTTTTTGTGCTAATATTCTTGTAAACCGTTAATTATATTTAATGTCAATAAAGCGTGTGTGTACCTTTCATTAAATCTTTTTCACGTGTTTCGCGTTTCGAGTCACGCGAGTCCGATCCCCTCATCTCCCCCCATAGTACGAGACGAGAATTTAACACATCGATTTTATGAATATTTCTTTCCGTGCAAAGTTTCTCACGCGACATACCTGTAATGCGTGGTGTATCGATTACTCTTTTAGTATAGGCTCTAAACGCCCACTTATATTTGAACAGTATTTCGGTTTCATTCGAATTAATTTCTACCGCATTAATTTCAAAGGCTTCAGCTTTTTTTTGGCCCTCGTCCGCAATTGTTTTGAGAGTGTCTATATCGTTGTTGTTCAAAGCCTCATCTACATATGTTACTTTTTTATCGAAACAAATTAATGGTGAATGCTTCTTTTCAAATTTCGCATCATTGGCAAGTGCGGGGCTAAAATTACAATCGATAAAAATAGCGACAAGCATTCTTTAGGGTTCATGTATCAACCGTATGAATGACCGTACTTGTCAGGATTAACTTTATTTGAACATTGATGGGCATTGGACAAAAACTTTCTTACCTGTCCTAATGTGCAGTTCTTTAATTGGCGATAGTAAGTTGTTAGCTTATTCAAAACAACAGCATTGACAATCTTGCAGATTGTACTGCAATTCCATTTTTTAATGTTTTTCCTTGTATTTATTAACGGAAGAATATTAATAGCCTTACCTTCAACATCCATGATGATAGGTTCTGATGGTTGAAACGGACGATAGCTAGTTTCTGAGTAATAAGCTTCAGACAAAGCATTGTGCATGGATGGCCCACATAACGTTTGAACCTGATCATGGAGACTTGACGATGGTACATCTACCAAACGTGTTAAAGAAGTCTCGACTTTTTATTTACTGTTCGCTAGGATCTTCTTAATTCGTGCAATATACAATTTCCGGGTGTAGAAACACCATTTCACTATACGTTCAGCATCTAATCTGCTTCCTACAGGTGATGACATTTCTAAAACTTCCCATAAATTTTGAATGTAGCGTCCTAAACTGTACCGAGCTCGCATTGTGTCATTACAGCTGTTGAAACGTTTTATATTCTTGGCGTGCTGGGCTTTTACTCTAGCAAGTGTCTTATAGCCACGTCTGATCTGTTTTCTTCTTAAAGCTTCAGTATTCCATGACTGAGTATTTGGTATGTCAGTAGATAAGGAAAATCTAATGTGTTTTGCTACTTTCCCAGTTATATCGGGATTATCACGGGTATCCACTGAGGAAGTATTAAATGCATCCTCAAAGCTTAGTTTTCTTTTCTTAGCTCTCCATCTGACTTTTGCTTCTGCTACTTTACGTCTTTTCTCCCACACCTTTTTAGGCACTCACTTAAAAATAGGCAAAGAGTGCCTATTAAAGTGACCATCCGTTGCTTTTCAGACCTCTGTCGGTGGGGTTACTCCGCAGCGCATACTCCAAAAAATGTAATTTTCCAGCATTTACTTCGGTGTACCTCCAACATCATGCGTAGTCAATTTTAAGTCACTTCGATACCTGGAAATATTTCTTTTAGCTTGCGGTTCACTAGAAATATTTATTAAATGCAGTATTTATCACCTCGGACGTCCGTACGGCGCTTTAATTTTAGACTGTGCAAACGAATTTTGTTCTCCTTCGCAGGATTTTTTTATTACATTATTGCAAGTATGCGCATCACTTTTAATACCAATCTGAGACCTTTAAGTATTTTTTCTAAAAAATTATTGGTCACAATTTGCATTTGCCTTCCGTCAAATGTCCGTACGGTGCCATCATAATGAACTCTACGCAACAATTTTTTTCTCCTTCGCAGCATCATTTTGTTTTATCAAAAGCACTATGCACAGCAAATTTGGAGACAATCCTACATCTCTAACTATTTTTTAATCACAGTTTTCCATAAAAAAATGATTTTCTCACATCTGATGTCCGTACGATGCTCCAATTAAGAATCCTGGAAAACAATTCTTTTCTCTTTCGCAACAATATTTCATTGCATCGAAAGCACTATGCACAACAAATTTTGAGTCAATCCGACAAATCTACTTTTAATTATAAAATTTAAAAAAAAGTGGTTACAACTAGCTTTGCTTTAAAGGTTATGTTATTTAGATTTTCCAAAAAACCATTTTTCATCATTTAAAAAAAAACTTCGGTTGCGAAAAATAAAACACGAAATATCACACACAGATTCACAAATGTTTGCGCTTTTTATTTTGAAAATAATATATTTTCACCGAAAATCATTCACAATGTTTACCATACTTTATTCACATTCGTAATAAAAATGATAAATTTCACGTGTTCACTGAAAAAATTGGTTATAAACTCATAAAAAAGATTCATCGAATATCCAAAATAATTGCAATTTCCCAAATAGAAATAAATAAAATCGCGAGTTGAGTCGGTATAAAACCCTCGATTCTTGTACCTACAAGAGAAAATAAATAATTAGAACGAAAAATCCATGTGAAAATTCACATGATAAACGCCGAATCGATTATCGGTCATTTACCAGACTTTGCGAAGAAGTTAGCATACGAATTACCGACCGCGCAGTCAATCAATAACACCGGTCGATAGTGTAAGCTGCACGGCAGTATTACATCACCCGTACACACAAATTTCATAAGCCGTTTCGGCACACCCCGGCCAGCGATAACAAAGGACAGCAAAGTTTGACGTGCTTCGTGCGTGAAAGGACACAAAAAATGGGCGCGCGCTCGGGTATATAAGACCTGATCGCGAGCACAGAAGCACTTGACTTCGATCCGAAACTTCGAACGAAGAGGAACTCATGCGCGGCTTAGGCTTGTAAGCCTTTGAACGTTCGCGGCGCTCGACGAAACAGCGCCCACTTCAATTCGATCGAGATTCACGCGTTTGCGTAAATCAAAACGTGCGTGCGCGGAAAATGTAACGTCACCAAACGAGAGCATATTATCGACGCGTGATCTATCTCGGCCTCTTTCTCTCTGGGGACGTCGAGCGAAGCGGATACCTTCTACAAAATTCGTCAACGAAGGATCTCCACTCCGAAATTCAACGTTCGTGCGTCGCCGGCCGCTCGAAACGTCGCTCCGAAACCTTCGGGAATTCCAAGGAGATTCTGCGAGCCCCAGAGTCTAAAGGAAAGAGCCATCGAGGAAGCTATTGACTAAACTCAGATGAGTAGAAATATTTATCAATGGTATTTGCTGTATAATTCAAGAGAATCGCGTGTCAAACTTTTTGTTAATTTGCTGGGTATAAATTGAGTGCGTGAGGATTGAGACGAAAACAAAAAGAAAGGAAAAATTAAAATAAGAAATAACGAAACGTCGCAAACGACGAGTGATGTACGATGCGCGTTGAATGAATGGTTTGTGGTGACGTCATGATGTGCTGTATATCTGCGCTTATGCAAATTATAATAAACGCGTAACTCGGGAGATAATTATTTCCCCTTATGATGATTTCCCCTTGATGTTAGCCATTCACACTTAATAATCGGGTTAATTTGTTATCATTATTAGTCTCTTGGTTTTTATTTTTGGTATTTCTGAAATTGTCGACGTGATACAAATAAAAAGAGAATTTACAGGCTCGTTTGATCTTGAATTTCTCACTGGTGCAAATCGATATTTCTCGATAGACAAAAATCGAACATCTTTTCATTTTTCGAATAAAGCGTTGCTTTACTCGACAGAGTCCCGACGCTAAGAAGAAGCAAGGGACAAATATCTCATCGACGATCCAATCAATCGAAGGAAGAACCAACGTCGGCCATTCAACCTTATCAACGAATATCAATTATCAAATGAATAAAATTTCTTTTCAGCGAACAGACCTCTTTTGGATTCGAATATTTCCTTTCACACACACAGCGCCGGCAACCACCTTGGAGGACCTCAGTGACCGCTTTCGTCTCGGTTTATCCATCTAATCCTAATTAACGTAGAATCTATTGCATTGCGGTGACGTATTAGTACACGACAGCGCCGGTGACTGCCTTGGGGGACCTTGGCGACTGCTTTCGTCTCGTTGGCGGCTAATATCGATCATCTAACGTAGAATCATTTTTGCACGGCTTATCTCTTCGTGACAACGCCGGCGACTGCCTTGGGGGACCTCGGCGACTGCTTTCGTCTCGTCATCAACTGATAAGTGACTGTTTAACGCAGAAGCAAAATTCCCTAACTCGTAAGAATAAAAGACCCTATCGATCTGTTACGCTACTTAAAGATACTAAAACGTTAAAAAGAAAATTAAAATTGGAAAAAATCAATCATTTATCTTGTATCTACGGCATTGTTTTAATAGAATCAAACTTATTGTTGACAATTCGAATCAACGAACAGATTTCTTATTTTCTTATTTCAGACTTCTTATTTCAAAGCGTGTAACCCCAAAACTCCGCGAATCAACTCTAAATGAGGAGATTCTATTGGAGATTCGCGAGGCTATGTGTGACATGACGATGAAGGTTGAAGGACTGGCGAGAGTCGTCATCGATGTAACTAGCCGATGTGAAACCATCGACGATAATTAAATGGCACACCGACAGGAAACGAGTCATGCCATCGAAGCGATGGAGAAAGCCCTTGTAAAAGCGGTCGATAGCCGTCTTGAATGTGTTGAATTGCGCATCGTGGAGAAGACTAAGATTTTCGAGACGCATATAGCCACGGAAGTCAGTAAAGTAACTGCTTTCATGAAAGACAAGATCCGTGACTTGGATTCAAAGGTCCAAGACAACGCTGAGCGAATGATTCTCCTCGAGGTGCATACGGCACAACACAGACTCGTACAACAGGACCTTGAATCCAAAGTACAGATCTGGCTGACAGAATCAATCACCACGACAGACACGACATCGAGGGAATCGGATCGTCCCAACACACCAGTCTAATCGTAAAAAAGCCGCATATTTTCCGGAGGAAGACGAGGATTTTCAACCGGAAGTGGAGAACACAACTTTACGCCACAGACGAGCAGTGGAAAGTCATATCCGTTTGACTCCACCGACTTTTGACTCGTCAGGTAGTCAAAGACCAATGAAATTCCTTCGGGAATTCAAACAATATTGCATGGTTATGCAACCACAACCCGCAGAATTGAAATATCTCATCGGCCAATGCTTTAAGAGGGCTGAGTCACCGAAAAATTAATTTTTGTTTTTTAATTTTTTTTCTGAAAGTATATACGGTGTACTACGTTCACACCAAATTTCAGATCGAAATAAAAAAAAATACCGAAGTTAGAAGCATTTTCGTACGATTAAAAATAATTATTGCGTGAAAAAAAAAAAAGAAAAGGCCGAAAAGCAATAAGAACAATGCCGCAATGCAACAATGTATTAGAAGAAAATAAAAACATAGAGAGAGGAATAAAAAAAAAAATAATCGATGTCGAAACTGCGTTCGGTAGGTAACGATTTACCGACCAAATGGTCGTTACGTCTAATCGATGCGACTCAGATTACCGCCGCTACCGCGCTTCGTTTTGAGTCTACGACTCACCGGCGTAATGTAGCAGGGATGATTTTTACTCGATATGTCAATCGCGTAAAAAACTGCGCTTGTACACTCGATGTAATTACTTCTGTGTCAGTGTTTACAGTTTATCGGAAACGCAATATATATTGTAGTTTTGCCCGAAATAGTGTAAAAATTATGTTCACAGTGACAGTGTCGCAAAGTGGAAATGATCGCAAAATTAACCTCTCCGTTTTAAACGTCACATTTGACGTAAGAGTATTTTTTTTTTATTTTTTAAACATTTTTTTGCATTCACGAGATTTGTGACATGGGGAAAAAAAAATTCAATTTTTTTCAATTAGTTTTTTCTGATAAAAAAAAAAGTGTAAATTTTGATGCGACAAAAAAAAAATTTTAAATGATTATTTTTTTTAATCACTCAAGTGATTTATTTTCATCAATCTGTGAAATTCATTTTTTGCCACTTATATTATTCTTCGCTTGCCGCAGGTTTCAGAGAGAAAGGCTACACCAATTTTGGATTGCGACGGCTCATTTTCTTCGTAACAGTCAATGTTACGGAACGAGTGCGGGGATTTCTCATGCGATCAAAAATGGAGTTATCGCAAGCCATTATGTGAGTGGTTACAAGAAAAAAAGTGGCAAAAGTGGATTTTTTGTTAGATTTTAATTCATAGCTTCGCCAGCGAAGCTTAAAAAAAAAATCCCCGCACTCGTTCCGCAATAAACTCTCTAACGAAGAAAATAAGAGCTCGCAAACAAAGATTGATGCTTTCGTTCAGTCCGAAAGCTGCGGCAAAGGAAAAATGTTTGACCGTTACGCATAACACTGAAATACACTACAGATCTCCAAAAAAATTTACAGCGGTAGTTTAACATATATATGTTATGAAGGTAAAGTAGAATTTTCGATTATACTTATATATACTGGAAAAAAAAAAGTTTACTTTTCGTTTTTTTAGGTGACTCAGTCCCCTTAATATGACGAGCCCCATTGACTTTTGACTTTTTAACCCCATTGAAGCTTTTGAAAGCTTCCTTCCCTCTACGTTAAGCATTTCGTCTTGCGAATTCCGTTCCCCCCATTTCGGTTCTATCGCCCCACAATCCGCGACTCCTTGTTCTCGCCCTACCCGCGCATTAAAATCTCCCACCAATAACACCCCCACTCCCTCCCCTATACCCTCTTCAATTTCCCTTTTTAGTGGGTTTTCTAACGTTTTCATACCCGCATTATTGTACACCGAAATAATTCGACACTTTTTCTCTGAATGTTCTTTATTGAACGTGACAATCAATCCATACTTCCATTCCTGTACATCCCAACTTCCACTCATACTCTTCCTCACTCCGACCACATGTCCGCCGCTCGCTCTCCCCTTTGCCTTAACTCTAATCGCTGCTTTAGCCCACCATTTATATTCTTTATTTAGCCCGCTCAGTATTTTTTCTTCATTTTGCTTCTCGAGCCATGTTTCTTGCAATATTATCAAATCAAATTTCTCCAAAAAATCCCATGCCTCCCTTATTTTACCCACCCCTGAAATATTCCACGTAACGACTGTGACCGAAATTTCCTCGGAGTGGCACCCTCTCACTCCGAAAATAAAATTTAAGAAGAATTGATCGATAAAATTATCGGTACCCCGTTGGCCACAAAAATCGTCTCGATCGCTTATTTATTTTAATGGGCGCCAGCCGAGCACTGCGCTCGACGCGATCGGATTTTTTCAAAGCAATAAAAAGAACGAAATCTTCCGACTAGCGGCAGCTCGTAAGGGTAGAGGGGCGGTCCGAATTTTTTTGCGAAAAATAAATTTCGAGGTACACTTTCGTTAATTTCACAAGAGTAAAAATGATTTATTCGTCGTAGCAACAATATTTATTTTCACAATTAAAGATCGTAGAGGAGAGTCGGTACCCCTTTGACTCGACACAAAAAAAAGAACACAGTCCCTGCTAAAATTCTCCCCGGCTACTCAGTTCACCGGTTCGAATTTCTACTCCAAAAAAAAAATATTGAACTTTAGAAGAATTGGTAAAAGTCTTGACGATAAAATTTCCCTACTAATATTTTTCGTTCGACGTACGGCTCGCGCACACCGGTACCGAAAACGTGTCGGAAAACGATGCTAAATAAATAATTCTATGCCGCGTGATTACTCGGCGCGAAGCGGGCACTGGATCCGTTTAATTTTTCGAGTTCGCGATACATAGGCGAACAGCCGAAACCGTCGCGTACGTCTACAATTACTCACACGCGTCCGGACCCATAAACCGCTCGCCACACTTATCTGTAGTGGATCTCTCGAATTTTATTTAAAAAAAAGGAAAAATGACTCTAACAGGCAATTCCGAAATACAAAAATCGAATGAAACTGGACTATTGAATCTACGATCGCGAGGCCGTCCAACTATTTCAGGCCAACTTCTCCCTTGTCAAAAACTTCACAAAAATTAATACGCCCACCAGGGAGAAGTCTTTCCGATTTGCCTGGGACGGTACCCGGCAACCTTCCGAGCCGCGTGTAGCTCGACAATAATTACGGGAAATAAACTATAACACACGTGTCCGGGCGTAGGAGGTGAAAGCCTTACCGTTACAAGACGACCAATAAATCCTTGGAAAAACAGTCTCGTTTCCCTTCCTCCCTTCCTTCCTTGAAAAATCGAGATATTCCCCTCGGAAACGGTACCGCGAACTATCCTGTCTCGGGAGTACACGAGAGAGAGCGGAGCACACGTGCTTTCGGCACCACTAATATTTCGAGAGTCCTCGAGAAAATTTCGTTACTCGAGCGCGAGGCTTCTCTCTCTCTCCCCACCCCTCACAATTTCGTCTAAGGTGTCCGGTACCTGGCGCCTCGTTATCTCTCGCTACACTACCCGCAACTATTCGCAAGCGCGAGGATTCGAATAAAGATGCCAAATAAATCGTTGCGCGCTCCAGAATTATTCCGAGCTGTCGTGAAGAGGCCCATGGATACCGGTACCGGATGATGCAATTGTCCAGCTGCAACTTACTATCCTGCGCCCAGAACAATGCCGAAGGAGAAATTCGGTACAACCCGCCAAGCTGCGACTTACTATCCTGCGCCCAGGGCGGTCGGTACCGTTAATCGTTCGTCAGTGACTCTCCTCTCGCCCTCGGCTCAGCTTTCCTTCGTTCCTCGTGACCAAAAAAAAATAAAGAAAAATCCTAGAAATTAATAAAAATACGTCTCTCTCAAAAATTGTCCTCGAAATTGCCTGGGACTCCCGAATCGGCGAAGCACGTCGCTCCGACAACCCTCTCGTACAATCCTCTTGTGACGCCAACAAAAAAAACCGCGTCACACAACTTTACAAAGATTTCTCTTATTATCTTTTCCCGCGAAATGGCACTTTTTCGAGTTTCCCCTTTTCATCGCTCCATTCCCACCACTCTCCGTCTAACATTATCAAGAGGCGCGGTAGCGCCTCGACGCCAAGTACTGAAAAAACAGTACAAGGCGTGCCGCTACTGAGTAACCTACGCCAATATACCGGAAGTGTATAGTGCGTTCAACTTTCGATCGATATATCTTCGCAATAATACAACGAATCGAATTTTCATGGACACTTTTATAATGTAATTTTGGGTCAATCTTTCGAAAGAACCTAGTTACCATTCAATTGGTTTAGCCTATTTTGAGATCTCGAGGTCGGGAATTTCACAGGGTCCAAACGATTACAAAGTGTCCCCTATATATTGTGACGTGGTTTTTCTGCCGCGTCACAAAGATGGCATAATTATCGACTGGTGCACGGATTGTCGCGAGAAGCGACGTTCGTGCTCTCGGGAAGAGTCCCTTCAAGGCAGTCGGACAGAGTTAGATTAGGAATATCAGGGCACATAATTAATTTTCCCCGATTTATTTCGTTTCACGGATATGGCTCCCGAGCGCACGACGATCGTTACGTCCATCACCATCGCATCGCACGAGCAGTTGCACGCGGCGATAACAGCGTCGACACGTCATCCGGGATCTCGAGTACCAACGCCAGCGGAGGCTGCCTCAGCGCGGCAGACTCCCTTCTGCTACCGTCGAGATCTTGTCGGCGGCAAAGACTATCGCTGGGAAGAGAAACACCTCCCAAGACCTCACCCTTTGCCGAAGCACAGGATTTAATCTCTGCGTTCTCGTCCGTCGCTGGATCGTCAATACATCGTTCCCGCGAGAGCTTGAGGAGCTCTCGACTTGCCGTTCGCGCATTTGAACTGTCGCGCGGCCCTTCCGAGAATCGAAACGTTATTCGGGGAAATCGCGACCAATAACCGCAAGGGGCGAGAGATTTGTGTAGGCCGGGGTGGGGAGAAAAGGGTTCGCGAGTTTCCGAGAGTCAATCGACTCGGGGACTCGATCGTAGGATCCCGATAAGGAAGGACGTGGCTCTCGGATAGATCCGTGCACATCGTCACCTCGAGAATATCGACTTCTCCCTGATTCGCGATTTGGGATCCCGGTTCGGAGCAATTCGCGGGATTTCCACTACTGCAACGTTCAAAGGGGTAAGAGCGTCGTGCGTGTTCGGTTTGAGGCCAGAGATTCAAAGGGGCAAATTGAACTCGCTATCGGGGGGACGGCGCGTTTTGCGTGCGGGGCTCGCGTTCCCAATTTGTTCGGGGAAAATTCGTTTGTGCGATCATCAGTTCACGATAGGAGTCTTGAAGGGTTCTCTTTTCTTTTTTTTTGCTGTTCTTTTATTTGATTTCCTGACTATCTTGTGTCTCTTCGACTTTTTTTTTAATGTTTAGACTATTGTAATTTGAATATTTTGACTTCCCTGGATTTTCTATATTTTACCACGTTGAGGTCCTTTCTTTTCTATCTCTTAACTCTGTTTCAAAATCCGCGAGAGAGTCCGTTAGGCTAAGTTCTCGCGTAACGGTCAATCGCAAGGGCGGTTCGACCTTCGATCTTCGCGACGCGACGCTTTCACGTCGCGGTCGCGCGATATTACGCGAGATCTCGGTGATCTTTTGGCGTGCGATTGGACGTCTGGAGACGGGCGTAAATTATTTTTGTATTGGAACGTCTTTATTAACAAGAATATCGGAAATTATTAATTGGTATTATTAACGAAACGTCGGAACAAGAATTAACGCTCTCGAGACAGTACGGAGCCCGCAAGAATTATTGTAACGGTCATCGACGGGAGGCGGACTAGTTGTCGCTTCACGACACCGCTCCCGAGATCATTTGAGTAGACGAATAAAAGAAACTTATTAATTGTGTTCCCGAGATTGATTCTGTTCTTCCGCTCGCGAGAGCGACTCGAACCACTCCCCTCTACCATCTTCCCGGGCTGTAGCTAGTCGAGCGCCAGGTCGAGGGAATTGTCGGATCATCGAAATAAATTTGTCGCGAGAATTCCGGGTTCTCGCGGCTGGCGCCCTTATGATACGACACTCGTTGCAATTTTTGTAATCGTAGCGAGCTATCGGGGGAAACGGTTACAATATTTGTCTGCGTCTACATCAGTTCATGACTACGTCAGTTGCTGACAGTTGTTATCGTCGGCACGTATTTTCACGGCGTGAACATTTTTTTGAGTGTTTCCGAAAATAATAATTATGTATGGCGTATCGTGGTTTAGTGTCTCGACGCGAAGTAAAAAAGAAAAATTACGAATTACGTGTTATACGTGTGATTTTATATCGATTATAACTTTTCTTTGCGATCTCGAACAACATAACCGGCAATCATGAAGTGGAATATGTGACGTGCCGTTCGCCCGGTTTTGCATATAGAATTAATTTTGATCGATCTAAATTATCCGATCCTTCGAAATTAATTTTGAAGGTAAAATTACAAATGTTAGCTTTTCAAAAAGGAGTGAAATTTATCAAAATATTTTTTTCAAAAAAAAAAAAAGGTACGCCAAGTACTGAAAAATCCGATTTCCAAATATTATTTAAAAAAAAATGAACCAAATTTTATAAGCCAAGCATAACAGAAAAAAAGAATTCTATATAACAAAAAATATTGTTTTTTTTTTTTTAAATTTCTGTAAAAAATTGGCGTTCCAATGCAAATAGTGGTTTATTGTGACGCTTGCAAACACCGGAACGCCAATTTTTTACAGCAATTTAAAAAAAAAAAAACAATATTTTTTGTTATATAGAATCCTTTTTTTCTGTTATGCTTGGCTTATAAAATTTCGTTCATTTTTTTTTTTAATAATATTTGCAAATCGGATTTTTCAGTACTTGACGTACCTTTTTTTTTTTTTGAAAAAAATATTTTGATACATTTTCATATACCCGATCTGCGTCACTCTGCCCTCGCTCTTCTTTTTCTCCGCTTCGCTTCTTATCCAGTCTTGCACCTCCCTCTCCCTTGGCGTGTAGTCGTCCTCAATCCACAGCCCGGATCCTCTCAGCCGTGCTTTTTTCGCCATAATTTCCAGCTTTGTTCCCAGCCACCGGAGTTTGATAGTCGGTGCCCCGGCCGTTATTTTTATTCCGACGATGTCCGCGTTAATATCCGACTTTGCCTTGAATATGCCCGCGATCTCCTGCGCGATGCCTCTTCCCGTGACTCGCATTCCCCTCACTACTATATTTTTCTTTCTGGCTTGTCTCTCACTTGTTTCCCACGCCATCTCCCTGCTCGGTATCGCTTGCGGCTTACTTGGCCCTTGCGGTGTCGCCGTCGCTCGTACGGGCGTGCTCGCTCGTGTGCGCCTCGCTCCGTCGCGTACTTTACTTCGTTGCTCCTCTCCGGCGTCCACTTTCGTTCCGCCGCCGCTGTCTGCGATGTTGTTGTTATTTCCATCTTCGACTAGGGATTTTTCTGAGATTAGTGACATCTCCGCTGGCTCCGGCCACCTCCGTTCTCTTTTTTCCGCGTCATCCTTTCGATCTCTGAGTTCTTCCTCGAGATGTCTTATTTTTTCCCCCATCCCTTCCCTTTCGTCTTCCCACTGCTTTTTTTCTCTCTTTAACTGTGCCACTTCTTCTTCTCGTCTCGCGTTTTCTCTCACCAGATTTTCGTTTATCTGTGCGAATATCTCATTCTCTTGCGTGTTGCCCTGCCATTCTTCCCCGTCATCTATCCCCACCTGGCTCAGCAACTCACGTCGGCATTTTAGCACATCACACTCGATACAACGGCACATTTTTATCTCTCCCATGAGTTCCGGCCTGTACCTCTGTAAGTCGTAGAGCCATTCGTGCCTCAGCCGTGCTTCGAGGTTCTCGATCGAACTCTCAATACTTTCCCCACTCGTACCCCCTCCCTTCCTTTCTTTGGCCGGTCTCGGCTCCTTCCCGTCGCTTTCCTCACTTATTTCGTCCTTCTCGCCTCCGCTGATTATATCCGAGCCCCGCGGCAAGTCTTGAACCTTCCCTTCGGTGTCAGTTCCTCTCAATACCGCGAGCCGCGTACGCATTTCCGCGTCCTCCGTCTCGCATATGCTCGACCATTCGCTTATCATCACGTCGGCTCCACCCTCTCCCGGATCGTCCTCTGCTTCTTCGTGACGTTCCTCTACCAACGCTGCTTTTTGCGAGCGTGTCGTTACACCTCTACCCGCCGGCGAATGTCCCATCTTTTGACTCTTTGCGAACACCGTTTCCGCCGTTTCATCTCCCTTTGAATGTTTCACAAAAAACGTGTCAATCTTGGTGTTTCTTTTCGCCTCACGTTTCTTCCCACCGCCCACCTTGCGCTTAGCCCCCGCGTCAATCACGGGCTCGGTTGTGTTCTTACTTTCTTCCTTGCCGACCCCACCTTCTTTACCCACCGCCGCGATTCCTCGCCCGCCTCGTCGGCGTCTTGCACGTCTCCCGCTATCCCCGCCATTTTTTCCGACGTCCTACACTTAACCTCCTTCTTTTCCTTATCCCACTTAAGAACCGATTAACACTCGAAGTTAATCAAGTCGCGAACTGCCAGCACTCACACGTGTTACCCTTGTTCTCGCGATTCCACTGATCCCCTTTTTATCTCTCCACTCGACTTCTTACATCAAAAACTATCCAGAAAACTTCGCAGCCACGGCGCGACACAACCACTCGCCATGCGTACCCAACCGCGAGTTCACTTAGCATTTTTATAATTTTTTTCTGTGAACGTGCCTTGGGGATAAATCCACGGGAAGTCGCTTTTTCATTACCGTTGTGTGCGCGAGGCTATCGTCTGCGCCAGAGTGGGTGAGCGAGTGAACCGCGGAAAATCGAGTTCATTTGATATTATATTTATTTTCGCGCGATATTTTTGTATTTTTTTTAATAATCGGTTTTTTTGAATATTTGATTCCTTTCTTTATTTCGCCGAAAGATTAAATTGTTATCGTGTGAGAGAAAAAGAGTGAAACGCGAGAACGAGAGCCTTCGCGCGACGCGGTAATTTGTGTGTGTGAGTGTGCGAGTACGAGAGAGCGACAGCGCGATCCCGAGCGTCGGGGAAATTGTCGAAGGAAAATTATATTGTAAATTTCATTGGTTTCCGGGACGAGAGGTTTCCTTCGAGATCTTCGGTTTTCCATCTCTTAGCTGAGTAATTATTTAAATAAAAATTAGTGTTTTTTTTGGTTCCCGAATTTTTCGAGTTTTGAGTTGCATTTTATTTTGTTTTTGTTGTTCCGTCCGAATACCAACGTCAAGAACACCCAGCCCCTCTCCGGTTATCGAAAGCTGCAGCTAGCCGTTAGATAATCAACCTCGCCGAATTTTCTCTGGCGCGTTACGCACCTGGCGCTCATCCCGTGAGGGAGAATAAAAAGGAGAAAATTATCGCGACGTTTGTGGCTCGAGGTTGAGGGTTCTCGAGTAGGTAAATTCGCTGAAAGGAATTTACGCTACAGTACATTCAATAAAAACATTCATTAGGGAGACGATAATAAAATCTTGCCGATCTGTTTATTTTAAGTTCTGTTGTAAATTATTAAATATTGTCAACAAATTTTCTGTACCGTAAGTATTGAGGCGGTCGATATTTTCAATAAAATTAAACCAAACGACAATCACTACGGCCAAAACAAAAGCGTCGGTCTGGATGGATCATTCATCGTGTACAGTTTTTCGTACTGACACATCGTTGTGTACACTTTTATGTGTCGACCTTTCAGCGTGTACAGTTTCTTGTGTCGACTTTTAGCGATCGACAAACAGTTATCATAAATAAATTTCCCGGTGTACAGTGACGCGGTGTACATCTTTCGGTGCAGGCTTTTTTGTGTCGACTTTTCGCGGTGTTCTGATTTGGGTGTCAACTTTGTGCGTGTAGAGTTATTTGGTAAACGGTTATCATTACGAACTTTCACGGTGTACACATACGTGGTCTACAGCTTGTGGTGTACAGTTTTTTGGGTGGATTTTTCGCGTGTACAGTCATTTCGTGTACACCTTTTGTGTGCAGATCTCTTCGTGTATACTCGGGAGGTGTACAGTCGGTCCTCACCCCCCAAAAAAGCCTTTAACCGCGTCACGTCACGCGGCGCTGGTATATCTAAAATTGCTTGAACTTTATCTCGCGCAACTTTCGAGCCTTCGGCATTAATAACGCCCGAGACAAGTCACGCTATCCTTGAAAAAACTGCATTTCTTTTTCTGCATCGTCAGACCGCAGTGACGAAAACGTTCCAAAACTCTCCCCAGCCTCTCGATATGTTCCTCTGTCGTCGTTCCGGAGACTAAGATGTTGTCGAAAAAACACACGATTTCTTCAATGTCGTGCAGAACTCGCCCAATCTCGCGCTGAAACAAACCAGGAGCTGAGGCCACACCGAAACATAAACGTTTATATTTAAAAAGACCTTTATGCGTCGAGATAGTTACTAATTTTTACCAATTTTCTTCCAATTCGACTTGCAGATATGCGTTCGACAAATCTAACTTCGGAAAAACTTTACCGCCATTTAACGTAACGAGCAAATCCTGCACCCGTGGAATCGGATGTCTGTCTATCTGAAGGTGCGGATTTACCGTGATTTTATAATCTCCACAAATGCGGATTTGTCCATTGCTTTTCAACACCGGCACGATCGGCGTTGCCCATTGGCTCGATTCGACTGGCACAATGATTTCCTCGCTAATCAAACGAGCTCTTTTTCAACTCTTTCGCGCAACGCGTATGGGATAGGTCGCGGTTTACAGAAAACCGGCTTAACGTTTTCGTTTAAATGAAGTTCAAATTTCCCTCGAGAATATCGACCGAGTCTATCCGCAAAAACTGTCGGGAACTCTTCATAAATGTCAACCGATTTTGCCGGAACCACAACATTTATCCGCTGAATATTTCCTGCCGTAATCTCCATCGTTGGAATTCGCAGCGTTCTAATCCATAATCGCTCCACGATGGGCGGACCTTGCCCCAGCAAAATAAAAAGTTCTAACTCTTTCGTCATATTCCCCAGCGAAACTTCCACTTTTAACAGTCCCTTTGGTACAATCGAATGACCCGCGTACGCCTTGAAACATCGGTCAGTGGTAAACAAAGTCGTATTACGCAATCTATCGCTTCGGTTATAATGTCGCCACGATAATGCCGAGACTGGAGAACCCGTGTCTATTTCAAATTTAATTGCTTCCCCCTGTACCACTACCTTTACAAACATCGGCTCATCGCTTATTTTTTCGAACTTCGGACTTGACTTTACCTCTATTTCTTCACGCAAACAAAACAAATAATCGAATGTTTCCTCGAGCTCCGATTCTTCGTCAACATAATTGTGTTTCTCTTTTCTTTTATTCGGCCCGCTCGGCCTCTTGTTATTATTTACATCGCTCGACCGCTTCGAGTTTAACTCAACATTTTTTTTCCTTTGACACACCTTAGCCAAATGCTCTTCAGTGCGACAAATATGACACGAATACTGTTTAAATTTACATTGTTCTGACGTATGATTTGACCGCCCACAGCATTCGCACGATATTTTATTAGAAAATTGCTGAGTACTTATCGAATTTTTCCTTCCCTTCCTGACGAAGTTGACCGCCTCTTCCGAGTCCCTCGACGACGATGTCGGACCCATTTCAGCGACATCCCTCGTCGCGGCTTCCATAGCTGAGGCAATTTGAATCGCCCGTATATATGATAGATTCTGCTCGCCAAGCAATTTCTTCTGAATCGCGTCGCTCCAGAGTCCCCACACGAATTGGTCTTGGAGATGTTGTTCCAAGTTCCCCTCGAAATTGCAGTCCGATGATAACTTCTTCAATTGAGCAATATACTCTTTCACCTTGACTCCATCTTTTTGTCGACACTCTTTGAACCGATATCGCTCCATAATAATATTCGGCTTGGGATGCAGATGATCCTTCATAATCACCTTGGGCTGTTCCAACGTTTTGGAACTCGGTAGAGCCGGTGCACACAAGTTACGGAGCAGCGAATATCCTTCCGTACCGAGTAGTGTTAAAAACAACGCTATTTGTTTCACGGCGGGAACATCGTTATCAATAAAAAATTGCTCCAACCTTCCATACCACAGGAACCAGTCCTCCTGGATGCTGAATTCTTTGATATTTCCATAGCAGCCCCCGTTCACACTCACTTGCTGTCCCTGATTCGCCATATCACGCTCCCGTTCTTGTAGATGTGCTTCTACCCTTCGATTCTCCACGTCTCGTTGATTCAAGTGGGTTTGCGCTCTTCCCGCAAATGTTTTTTTTCGTTGACTAATTCTTGCTGTTGCTTCTGCAAGTGCCGCTTTTCTTCTTCGAGAACGTTCCTTTCGTGTTCTAATAATTTTTCTTGCTATTCAACGCTGAAACTCGCCGCCATTTTTCACCCTCCATTGTGACCACGTGTGATAAAAAAACCGGTCGTAATGAGTATTTACGATACGCTTCAAGTATTTATGCAACGCATAAGCGTATCGTAAATACTGTGCACATGCGCACATCGGTTCGTTGCCATTTATGGAACGGCCGGCCAAACATAACCTGGCACCTTTCATGCATTTGTTACATAAAAAATTATGCGATACTCGTAAGTAAAATTGGACTTCTGGCGGCGGTTGTGAGGCGGCCGTACTCGCCTCCTCTCGTGCTACAATGACACTGGGCTTCGCCTTGTGTCATAGCACGAGAGGAGGCTTGTGCGGCCCTTCCCAACCTTCGCCAAAAGTCGCTGTCGCTTCGTCGGCGTCGCTGTGCCGTTTCAGTAACGTCACGGTAGAGTTTGAGGGACGGGAAATATGATTTGCCGGTGTGGTACGAACGAGCCGCAAACGTGTCATTACGGCGTGCCATTACTGAAGAGAAGGGGATTGTGGTCGTTACGTCGCAGTGGCAGGCTGACGGAATATCAAAGACGCATCCGTGCCGTCACGGCATCACGTTCTTTCTTTGCGACGGGCTGCCACACTGACGCCACAAGGCCCTTCGAGCGGTATGGACTCTTTCACGCTATGCCTGATTTGTGTCGTCATCTCGTCGGTATCTCGTTCAATTCGAATTCGACAACGGGCAGCCAGTGTGACGGCACAGTTACGACACGGGCAGAACGAACGCTGTCTCGTCGTGCTGAATTTGTACCTCCATATTGCACACCCTCGCCCTCGCCCTCGCCCTCGCCCTTGTATCACTCAGCCTCGTCCAGCAACAGCGACCGGCTGACAGTGTGATGGCACATTAATATCCCAGTTTCACGCACTGTAATGGATACGTGCCATCACCGTGCCGGTCCCTATACTGTCAATCACTGTCAATGGAGTGTCACTGCGGCGCTACAGCGGCGTCCAGGGGGGTGACACTTCGTAGTTTTTTTCTTATAGTGAAACGGGCTCACATTTTGATGCCGGTGAAACTAATCCACGCGTGGCGCTGGCTGTACTGTGCCCCGTGTGCTGTACTATTATGATTATTTACATTGCGACAGTCATCAAGTTTATATCCTGGATAATGTTCCCTTTCATATATGAACATAGATTATTTTATGAATAGCATTTCAAATAACATTTGTAATATTCATAGTTTGATCATGTTTCTAAACAAGCGCCCATGGCCGCTATAGCTCATACCGGGCCTGCCGGGCATGGAGACTAGAGTAAAGGAGGCCGAACGCGTATGGAAAAAGTAGGGTCAAAGTGGTCGACGAAACGTAAGAGAGATAAAGTTCTGAGAACCACCACTCGCGTCGCTTTCATCGCTGAGAACTACAGTGAAGTATGCCGCAGTAGTCGATTGCCGATGGTATGAAGTGAGAATAAAGAATGCAAAGTTATCGGTGGCCATTACTCGCGAAACGTGACTCGAAAGTGTGGTAACGATTAACGAATATTTTTCAATTTTTTACGAGTAAATAGCAAGTGAAATAAAGTGTCAGTGGACAGAAAAATTGCGGGCAACGATATTACACAAGAAGTAAGTCTTGATATTATTGATTAAAGAAAAGAACTTGAACATTCTTTGTTTCTGTCTCTGTCTCTCTCACTTTCATCGACACTCTCGCTCGCTCTCTTTCACGACACATTGTACTGTGCTAACTTATTCTGTTTTCTTTTTTTATTGACAGAATGGGGAAAATCTGTGCTATCCCCAATTGTAAATCCGGCACAAACAAGGAGGTCAGTCAACGCAAAGCTGCAGGACTCCGACCAATTGCGCTTTTCAGCATACCGAAGGTACGCTACAAATTTTTATTATAAGAAAATGAATGATCAATAATATAAATTATAAAAAAAATTAAGAGTTGAATATTTCATATCATATTGATATAAATATCAGTAACGTACTGTACCTTATCGATGAACATGAATTAATTTTGTTTCGTTTTCACAGGATAATAACGCATTACGAAGATGGTCGGTCGCTACCAGACGCAAGCTGTTGGCTACGGATTTTATTTGTGAGCTGAACTTCTCTAGTGGTAGCGTTATCAAGGAGGACAAGACAGTATTGCGGGATGGAACTGTCCATGTTTTGCCCCGACAGAAAGCGAAGCTTGCAGCAGATGCCGTACCTACAGCAAACACGAACAAGGTATTTGAGGTGTTTTGATACTGTAGTATTATTGACGCAGTATTAAACTATGAAATAGAATGAATCGAAGAAAATATTTTCATTGAAAAACAACATGTCTGTATTCAAGAAGACTCCATGACATAATGACAATTTTTTTTTACAAAACAAATAAAAGTTGTTATTAACAAAAGAAAGAAACTTTTTTTTAATAGTTTTTTACTTTTTTCAAAAAATAAAATAATTTTGGAGAGATTTAATTTGTTTTTAATTTCTTACATTTTAGATAATAATTGTATACAACGTTTCAATCAAATATGTATAGGAAAATGTTGATCCTGTTGATGGAGAAGGGGACCTCGGCTTTGAAGAAATTCAAGACAATGAAGTGTCAACACGATGCGCTGTGGCTGCTGTACACACATACGACTTTGCCAACCGTTCCCTGGAACAGGCTGCTGACTTGCCCATGGAAATTCAGGTAACCCTGGTTGAAACATCATATACAAATAGTTCCAAACGCAAATATCGTTTATACGTTACCGCTTCGTTCGGTAAATTGTGTTTTACTGTTTATGCTTTTTCCTTTCGCTTATTTTTTTTTAATAAATGAAAAAATTCGTCGTTTTTGGGTTATTTGTTTCTGCGGTTCTAAATGGCAAATTCATGAAATACGGTTGTATACTCTATCAGTGTAAATTTTCTAACATGCTGGACCATTACAACTTGTCATGTCGTAGGAAAACGTTGATCGGAGTTCCAATGTCAATGATACGAACATAATGCAAACGGATAATGCATATGACTCGGATCAGCAAACAATGCTCAACAACGATAGAAATGCTTCCACTTCCGACGAAGTACGTATATTTATCTTCTTCTTGAAGTATCTGTTTCTTGTATTTTTTCGAGGTAAGATGAAAAAATCGATGTGAAACACGTTGATTGCCGACGTAGAATATTTATGCCCCAAAACGCAGAAAAATTATGAATTACACACGAAAGCAGTATTGGGAGTTGCGTCTCTACGAGACTAAATTAATTTTAAAAAAAGTATTGATCGTCGGTCGTTCATTTTTCGTTATTTGTTTCTGCGAAGACGCCCTCACTTGTTACGTAGACAAACGATGGAGAGAGTGCTCCTAAAGGACTACGAGAGTAATTTCGGAGCAACCAACTGTAAAACTGTCTACGCCCGAAGTTTTATTAAATTCCGAGTATTACAGTTGCTTGAACAAGTTGTTCTAACACGTGTTAATGCTTTTCAGTGCTCGCTATTACTTATGTTACAGGCTGATGTAAATGCATTCGAGAATGACAATTGGGAGAATGCGAACGTCGAATTGCCATTCAATATCGATAATGTATTGTAACGTTCACCTTTTTGGCCGTTGCCACGCACACGGTTCGAAGGCTCACGTTAGGGGTTCGGGGCGAGCAAATAATCGTTAGACGTTGTCATTTCGGTGAAAATAATAGTTTTTATTAAAATAACATGAAAAATGCAATACATGGTTTGAATTCCAATATTGTCGACGTTTAACTTAAATTATCGTGAACACAAATTTCCCTTGAAATGGAATCAAAGTTTGAATCCTATGCTGAAAGAGCGAAAGATCTAAATTTTACCGACAGTTTGTCGGTCATTTGTGAATTAGAAAGTTTTTCTTCATAACTTTCGAATATCACCAAAAGAACATTTATAAACCAAGATTTCTGATCCATCGATGGAAAAAATATAATTTTATGATTTTGTAGAATTTTACACTGAATTACCGACAGAGCTTCGCTTCTCGACATTACTTTATAATATAACGCGTTAATTGAATTTAGAGGTTATTAATTGCAAAAGACATTATTTATAAACGTGATTTTAATAACGAAACTATTCTGCCGTGCCCACATGGTGGTGCAGGGCCCTCTTCAGAGAGTTCGGCTTCCACGAGATCGTGAACCAACCGTGTCGCCACTTGGTCGATCCGCGACTCGCTTCCGGCTTACTCTCGTCCGGGTTACCTCCCCTATCGCGGTTCCCTAATAGCGTTGACTGGTAACAGGAATGCGAACCACTTCGTCACCAAAGATGTTCGCACCCTGGTTCGGGAAATTGAGTACACCTGGAGCCAACGTCACCGAAGGCTCTGGGGACCCGGAGGTATTGAGGGAGGGACTACATGTTCCCCGTCGCCGGTGGAACTGCGGTACCGATTCGGTTCGCGCTCGCCCTTTTACGCGCGCGCTGTCGCTTATCCGTTCGCGAGAAAATGCGGGATCTAGCGGCCACGTCGCGAATTACTCGCGGATACTTCGTTCACGAGAAAATAATCGAGATGCGAAATTCTCGCGATAGTTGCGAGAACGAGCGGTGTCCTCGAAAGCTGAGACACCGTCTCAGTATTCGCAACCTTAAGATCAATTGAGTTGCTGCCACAAAGATGGTGCTGGGCGACCGACCCTCAACACAAGGAAAGCCTCAATTTCATACACATAGACGCGTATAAACAACAACCAACGCTACGTTTGGTGCTGCACAACGATTTATCCGTTACGGTAAGATTTTTTAATGTAGACTGTACCATTTGAAATTCAGCCACAGCAAATTAATATCATCCCCCAAAATTCATAGTCCAATGTCTCACGGGTTTTATTTTCTGGTATCATCTTTTTGACCGTCGAAAAGCTCTTTTCTGCTTTGTCCTTTATTTCGGAACAACGATCTCCGTTTGAACAAGAACTGTTTAGTAGGTTAGGTGTGACTCATAATGACATTCGTTTTATGATATTTCGGCCATACAGTTATAGCTGGTGTTACTCTTTCACTTTTCCGATCACATTTTTATAACTTAATGAAACAGACACTGTAATAATTAACTTCAATGAAATAATTACTTGCCACATTTGTGTAAATAATATTATTTTATTATTTCATCCGTTAATTAATTTAATTACATTTTAAGACGAGGAAAGAATAACTTCCACATAATCCTTATTCTCAATAGAGGCTTCCGTAAATCATGTAAATTAATGAAGAAGCGCAGTGCAATTTATCAATTTTTCCTTTTTTTCCTTTTATACATTTATGTGCATTTACATGTAATCCATAAATTGAACCCTTCAACTTCATTGGATGAGTTCTCTTGAACCGATCTCTTAGTTTTTTTACATTCGACCTCAACCAAACAAAAATTCCCTGTTTTAATATTCATGGAAATTGAGTCAAAGTGGTAACAGAAATAAGTATAAAGAAGACATTTTTTTTTTGTAACTGCAATCTCTGTTTGGGAAAAAAGTAGGTATCGGTTCGGTTTTTCGTTAACTAAAATTATATAAAACTTTTCTGATAAAATCATGAGTGAATGAATTTTTGTTAATGACATTTATTTGAATAATGTGGCAATTTCATAATTGTAATACTTTACGATGTATGAAAAGCAAAAAACATTTTTTCGTCGCAATCCAAATGGAAAACAATTTAATTAGAAATGATCAATGGTCCCTTGTACCCCAATTTTGCCACGCACCTATTCTCAATTCCGTGCTTATATTGGCCCCTTTCTCTTTTCACGCCGGGTACACTGTGATGCTTCAGTTTCGTTTATATACTTCTGATTCTCCTCATTGTTTTTTCCCCAGAAAAAAGCAAAGAATTCCCGTCGAGCGTTTTTCGTGCGGTACCGGATTCGGCGCGACTGGTCGTTTAAAATTTCAAGATTGTCGAGAATATACTAAAATAAAAAATTTTGATTAACCGTCTAGAAAGTTCATGCTCGTTTATTCTTAGCAAAAGAATAATACATAACATAAATCGTGGAAGTACCTACAGTTTTTTGTATACATTTAATAATGAATGTTTGACAATTTTTCCCCGCAAGCACATACAGCTGACGATAAAGTCAACATCGAACTCGAGTCCATCATTACGTCGATAGGACAATTACAACAACTTCTCTACGATGTCGGTGAAAAAGTGGTGTGCAGCGGCACCGGATTCCGCGAAAAAAGGTATGTGAACGTACTGTATGTATTTTTTGGAGTCGCTCCAAAGTTACAAAATGCGAAGCGAAAATTCAACTAATTTTAATTTCATTAATATGGTATGAGTGAAATATATCACCGAAAAGATAATGACCCAAAAAATTGACTGAAAGAAATGATTAATAAACGAAGCGCTTCGAACCGGTTTCATCCGGCGTCCGTTAATCGTGGAGACTGCATATCGCTGTTGCGCATGTCGTTCGTCCGTTTGATACTTCCATTTTTGTTCGTGGACGTTTCGAACTCATTCTCTCTCTCTCTCTTACGACATCTTGGTACTGAATCGTTTCGACCATCCCGCTGTGGGTCGCCGTTGCAATGACGACTCCGTTTGTGGAAATTTTTCACAATGACGCGTACCTTGCCAAGTACGCGGTCACTTTTTTTGTCAATCCTGGCATTTGCCATCTATCTCTTTCTCCATTTTCGGATTGGTTAATAACTCGCATCGTTGTGCGCCTTCTTTATCGTTATGAAGAACCATGTTACTTCCTTCCTTATTTCTTTCGTCGTTGTTATTTCGCCTAACCGTCCGGCGCTCGTTTCATATTCATCCCGACTTTCAATCCCGCTCGATAACAGCCGCATTCTTCTCTCATCGATCGTTCGGCGCTTATTGCTCGCTCTGATCGTCCGTTTCCCTCGTTCTCCATGGAGCAGAAGTTAGCAACGTTGCAGCAACGAAATCATAGAAATCTATTTCGATTTCTTTGCCGTTGCCTTTTTTTCCCACTTTTTGAAATGTTCTGCTTCTTAAAATATATTTTTACTACATTCTAGAATATAAAAGAGTATACAAAAATTATGCCGTTCTAATTCCATGTGCGGAAGGATCGTGAATCAGTCGAAAGCGGGGCCAATAATACGCCAAGATTTTTTTTAACTCTGCAAAGTCTATCTGCCTAATGACATATTGTTTTTATACATTCATTAACATCATAAAATATACCTGATTTTTTATTTATTTAATTGTATGTTCGGAAGGGGCGTGAATTGATCGTGAGCGGGACCAATAAATGGCAAATTTTTTTTCCGGCTTTACGAAGGGTCTCTGCTCGATGAAATATTTTTTTTATATATTCTACTACATTAAAGAAGGTAGCATATTTCTCTCTTTAATTGTATGTGTGTGAAAACGCGTGAATCGCTCGAAAACTGCTAACAAATGGCAAAAAAATGTCCAGCTCTGTAAAATGATTCTGCCACCTGAAATATTTGTTAACTATTTTTGGTTATGTCAGAGAAGATCCCCGAATTATTTCATTTTAAACCTATAGGCGGAAGACGTGTAAATGGAATAAAAATCTTTGTATTCAATAGAAAAGATTGTTTTCGTTCCTATAAAGGGTTTTTTTTTTTTTTTTTCAAAAAGTATATTAAAAAAAACTTCTATCGTTATCGAAAAAATTCACTATTTTTTTTTGTAATTCAATCTATAATTGGACGATATAAAAAAAAATATTGCGACTAGTAAAAATACTTCGAAGACACGGTTTTCCAATGATTCAAACACTTTCCGCGTATTCAATTAAAATGAATAATGTTTCATTTTTCTTTTCCTATTTAATTCAGCATATTTAAAAAATAATCCAACGAACAGAAATGCACAGCACAAAAAAAAATCTTTACTTTGGCTTGGCATGTTTTTCAATAGTTTCATGCAACTTCCGTAGATTATTATTATAAAATAATATTACAAAATTCTTATATATTCTTGTGTATTCTAGAATATATAAAAAATATATTTTAAGAAGCAGAACCCTTTAAAAAGTGATATTCGCAACGGCTTAGAAATTGAAACAGATGTCAACAATTTCGTTGAAGCAACGTTGCAAACTTCTGCGTCATAGTTCTTCGACGTTCCTCTTCTCTGTATTCACACGTATGCCGCGCGTGTCTTCAATAATAATGAAAAAACTTAGAATTGCCAATTAATTTGGGTGTTTCAATTATTTGTTTCAATTCGCGCCAGACGTGATCTACATTGTCGGTGTTTCCTGCCAGTCGAGAAATTGAAGAGATACGTCGCCGCACTGAGATGTGACTTTTGTCGAAAGTTAAGGATGAGAATTCAAAATCAGCGTAATCAGCAAAATAAGCGCAAAACAAGTGTGCAAAGCCGATACGCAAGATCGAAGCATAGAGCAAACATGAAGCAGCGCGCCTGCAAAAGACTAAAAAAAAAGGTAAGAAATTTTCCAGACTTACACGTCTATTGGAATTTTGCATACAAATTATTGAATAAGGTGACATTTTCCGATTCGGTCGCATATCTGGAATTAATAGAAACACTATACAGCACAATCAGTATCTTTATTTCTTTTATTCTTTTATTCTAAAAAAAGTTTCTCTAAAACCAATTTTTTTTATGTTTTAAAATAGTCAACTATCTAAAAAACGTCTATTAATGTACCCTTACCTCTCCGGTTTTTTCTCAACTAAAATATTATATTAAAGATTTCATTGTGACATTTTCACAGAAAAAATCATGAAAATGTCATAATACCTTTTATTGAAAGGACGCATTGTTTGTCCCACTACATTTCTATCATTCTGTACTTCAAATGTCTATCATGCGGATTCACTAATTGTTCCTCGACTGTTCTGATTCGTTCTTCAGAATCAGGGGCTCAACGTACAATACATGTGTTCCTGACCTTTATTTTTCAACTTTTCTTCTCTACTTGACCCGTAGGGTAAACGTTTACAACAGAAAATTGTCGACGCTACTGAGAAATGTGCTGCTGTAGAAGAACACGCATTAAATGACGCAATTTCTAAATTGCCGCCCATTCAACAAGAAACCGTTCGTGCGTGCTTCGAAACTTCGAAGCTCTTATGCATCAAACAACGGCGATACTCGTTGGAATGGGTGTACGAATGTCTTTTAATGCGTATAAAAAACAGCAAGTTGTACGATCATCTACGATCTCGAAACATCTTACCTCTTCCTTGTAAAGACACTTTGAATAGATACATTCAAAAGTTGGATACCTCTTACGGTTTTCAACAAATTGTTTTCGAGTGTCTTCGATTGAAAGCATCACAAATGAGCGAAGCCGAGAAACGGGGTATCATTTTCAGTGGTTACACATTCTTCACCCTCTTTAAATGAGACTTCGACATTCCAGCTTCTTAATTATGTGTTGTTTACGTAGAATTTTCCAATGTTTCCATTTTCATGGGGTATGTTTGGTGTAGGGTGTACGTTTTTACTGTATTGAGTTTAATACTACTGACAGTGTAGTAGATTTCCGTCTAAATTAAGACTTACTCTATTAGCTGTACTGTTGTTTAACTGTGTATTGCTGTAGCTTTTTATGAAATGCAATTAAGACGAAGTTTCATTAGTACAAATACACTCCGATTCCGAAAAGCTCACTTTGAAGCATATTAAATTTTCTATTTAGGTACTCTTCTTATCGACGAAATGTCTTTAAGTGAAGCCATCAGTCTCGACCGTAAGACGTTGAAATTTCACGGTTTTGTCGATTTGGGGGAGCACACTCCAGATGGTTTGCTAAATGTAAGAGCCGATCATGCTCTTGTATTTATGTTTCAACCATTTAGAGGAGTATGGATCCAAGTACTCGGAAGCTTTTTAAGCAGAAATAGCGTAACCAGCCAAATTCTGCACAAGCTTATAATCGAATGCTTGATCAAAATGACTAATTCCGGATTTCATATCGACGTCATAACTATGGACGGAGCTCAATGGAACCGAGGAGTTTGGAAACTGTTCGGAATCGAAGACGGAAAATTCAGTTGTACGCATCCGTGTGATGACAATCGACGTCTGTGGATGATGTCTGACTTTCCACACTTAATCAAGTGCTTTCGAAACGGCATTATGGCCCCAAAAATAGCACAGTTCACAGTAAGCTCATTGTCGGTACCCTTTAAGTATTCATTACTAATTGCATCATGGTATATCGCTGTCTTGAAAGTTATTTGTCGATAAACAACGTTAATGCGCATTATAACATTATTATTTTTTGCAGACACCAGACGGTACCGTAAAAAAATCACATTGGCAGGCACTCGTCGATTATGAAGGTCCAACAAAAGCAAATATGAGCGTAGCGTACAAGCTCACTGACGCGCATTTGAATCCAAAGGGCTATCAAAAAATGAATGTCCCATTAGCTTTCCATGTACGTTAACATATCATACCTTGTCCTCACTTAATGTATTGTGAACCTTCCGGTTTCTTTTCCCTCATATTTTTTTCCTTTTCATGCAGTTGAAGTAAATGTCAGAAAAAAGCTGGACATTAATTAATTCTTGGTTTTTCACCGTATGTAATCACATGCTTTATTCTTTTTCCGTCTCCGCCTTTCTTGCCGTCATCTTCCTTTTTCTATGCTGCCATCCTTTTTACTCAGTTTATCTCCTCTTTCCTTTGTGTAAAACTTCCTGTAAAACTCCTTTCAATGTGGTCTCTCATTTTCCACAATGTTCCTCGTTATTTGCATGTTCTCGCTCACTGTCATAAATTTCACTGTCTTTATTTTCATAATCGCTGTCGCATTGCCTACAACCATTTGCGGTTTCTTCCTCTTGGGTCTTCTCACCTACACGTTTGACCGATTCTTTCTTCTTTAACGTTTTTATTGCCACAATCATTGCATCACTCGTTTCTCTGTTCTATTTCTTCATTCCTTTTTTTTTCTCTCCCCACTTCGACTTCGCGTCCAGATGCGATTTGCGGAAAATTCGTCTAAAACAATTCGTCTAAAACAATTCGTCTAAAACAATTCGTCTAAAAACAATTCGTCTAAAAACAATTCGTCTAAAAACAATTCGTCTAAAACAATTCGTCTAAAACAATTCGTCTAAAAACAATTCGTCTAAAAACAATTCGTCTAAAACAATTCGTCTAATAACAATTCGTCTAAAATAGTTAATTTGCAAATAAGGATATTGTTCCTATTGTATTAACTATAGCGGAGATATCGATAGCGTTTGTTAGCTATAGGGGAAATATTTGTAGTGTCTGTCAACTATAGCGGAAATATTTGTAGTGTCTGTCAACTATAGCGGAAATATTTGTAGTGTCTGTCAACTATAGCGGAAATATTTGTACTGTGTCTGTCAACTATAGCGGAAATATCGATAGCGCTTGTCAACTATAGCGGAAATATCGATCGCGTTTGTCAAATATAGCGGAAATGAGTATAAAGTTTTTAACTAGAGCGGAAAATATCAATAGCGTTCGTCAGCTATAGCGGAAATATCGCGGAAAAAACCATTAAAATCGCGTAATTATAAAAAAAACGAAAAAAGAGATATAAAAAACAAAAAAAACAAAAAAAAAACCAAAAAAAACAAAAAAAAAATGGAGTCAAACATCCGCCACGTCCTCGATCGTTGACTCTGGGTCCGGCAAAGAGCGGAGATTTATCGAACTATAAAGTTAAACGTTTTCGATGAATGATTATCAACTAATTACTACAGTGAATTACTACGAATTGTTTTCAGCATATTTGTTTCTCAACGAAGCGATTTTAGGAGAACTATTTCAAACAAATTGTTTTAGACGAATTATTTTAGACAAATTGCTATTAGACGAATTGTTTTTAGACGAATTGTTTTTTAGACGAATTGTTTTAGATGAATTGTTTTAGACGAATTGTTTTAGACGAATTTTCCGCAGACGGGTGAATCGTCCGGCGTGAATAGATCGATGCCGGCACCGGAAGAACCGCCGTACGTCCCGGAGTTATGGTATGACGTTAGTTAATTATTCAAGGGTGTTACACAGCAATGCGTCCCAATGGTTGGCAACGCAAAACTGATCTTATCTTCTTTACTTTGCTGCATTTTTTAACATCGAAATTAAATTCTTCATCTTCCGAAAGTTCGAATGTTCGGAAGCTCTAAAAACCAGGAACCGCGAGATTTTCCGATTAATTTCGATGTTTCTTTTTGTCTTTCGTATATTCACTGTTCATTACATGGATCGTGGATTTAACATTACAACGACAAGAATGGTTTAATGAACTTTTTTTTTTTGTATTTCCACACAAGTGCTCCGACGATTTTACCAAACGTGTACTATTTTTTTTTATTTTTCTATCCAATTATTTCGAGAGATTAAAAATGTTATAGATTTTTTATCTGTTGTAACGTTCACCTTTTTGGCCGTTGCCACGCACACGGTTTGAAGGCTCACGTTAGGGGTTCGGGGCGAGCAAATAATCGTTAGACGTTGTCATTTCGGTGAAAATAATAGTTTTTATTAAAATAACATGAAAAATGCAATACATGGTTTGAATTCCAATATTGTCGACGTTTAACTTAAATTATCGTGAACACAAATTTCCCTTGAAATGGAATCAAAGTTTGAATCCTATGCTGAAAGAGCGAAAGATCTAAATTTTACCGACAGTTTGTCGGTCATTTGTGAATTAGAAAGTTTTTCTTCATAACTTTCGAATATCACCAAAAGAACATTTATAAACCAAGATTTCTGATCCATCGATGAAAAAAAGCAATTTTATAATTTTATGATTTTGTAGACTGAATTACCGACAGAGCTTCGCTTCTCGACATTACTTTATAATATAACGCGTTAATTGAATTTAGAGGTTATTAATTGCAAAAGACATTATTTATAAACGTGATTTTAATAACGAAACTATTCTGCCGTGCCCACATGGTGGTGCAGGGCCCTCTTCAGAGAGTTCGGCTTCCACGAGATCGTGAACAAACCGTGTCGCCACTTGGTCGATCCGCGACTCGCTTCCGGCTTACTCTCGTCCGGGTTACCTCCCCTATCGCGGTTCCCTAATAGCGTTGACTGGTAACAGGAATGCGAACTACTTCGTCACCAAAGATGTTCGCACCCTGGATCGGGAAATTGAGTACACCTGGAGCCAACGTCACCGAAGGCTCTGGGGACCCGGAGGTATTGAGGGAGGGACTACATGTTCCCCGTCGCCGGTGGAACTGCGGTACCGATTCGGTTCGCGCTCGCCCTTTTACGGGCGCGCTGGTGCTTATCCGTTCGCGAGAAAATGCGGGATCTAGCGGCCACCTCGCGAATTACTCGCGGATACTTCGTTTACGAGAAAATAATCGAAATGCGAAATAATCGAAATTCGAGCGGTGTCCTCGAAAGCTGAGACACCGTCTCACTGTATTGATAGAAATTGCATAAATACACAGTGTCGGCCATACAAGTCACAATGTTGCGGAAAATCAATTAATCCTCCAAAGATCTTCAGAGTATTCATATGTTTTTCAAAAAAAAAAATGCAACTACCCTTATAAAATGTTAATATCTCGATTAATTATCATGTCACTAATTGAATTTTATTATTGCTTATCTCGGCAGGTCCGGAAAAGTTTGTGGATTTGGAATTTGGGTGAGAGAAGTCCGTTGGGTCACGGTGAATTGGTGCGATTATCCTGTCCGGAGGGTTTCGTGCAGGAGAAAAATATAAATCGCAATGAGACTACCGAGGCGTATTTCATCAACGTGTCGATAAATGAATTCATCTTTTTTAAATTATTTTTATAGTCGATTGATAGTGGACGCAATATAGTGCCGCTTCAAATAATATGCTCCCGCATATTTTTTTCTGTTGGACAATTAAAAAAAAATGTGTCCTTGTATAACTTCGTTAACGAGTGAAATTGGTGTATTTTGAAAAATAAATAACGAATTGAAAAAAAAATATATCTTCATGTACATTATTTATTTTTGCATTTTTAAAAAATTTTTTTTGCATATTAATGCAAAATATGTGTTCGTGCATATTTTATACTTCTTGTTTACGAAACTGTATTGTTTCTTTTACTTATCTGCATTTATTTCCTCTTTCACATTATTGCTTTACTTCCGCTATAAATAATTTAATTAGTATGTTATTAAACCATAATGTGTAGGTAACAAATAATTATATTGCAAATTTAAGTTATTCTAAATGAGACAACCGTAATTCTATTGCAATACCTGATATATACCTTTTTGTAAATATATTGAATGAATTTGCCTCGATAGTAATAACTGCCGAAAACAATGACGCTATCCCTCTCTATTCTCAGCCTCTCTCTCTCTCTCTAGTACTCTCCGAGCGCAGCGCCCCTGTCGTCGACAGCTGGCGTAACTTTCTCCAGTTTCGTCGACCATTCTTTGCCTACTACGTTCGGCCTCCTTTACTCTAGTCTCCATACTGCCGGGCACAGTACTGCCAGCGCCACATAGCGGCAAACTCATTTCCCGGCCTCACATTAGCTCAGACTGTCACCCCCCCGGGGGCGTCTGAGCTTGATTCACGCTTACACGCCGGGGTGCGTATGGACCTGCACTGTGCCGGGTTCTCAATTCGCGACGTGCCAGCATACGGACGGTACAGCGACGCCACTGTGTGCCAGCACTCTATGCCAGCATGAAGCAGCTTAATGACATCGCAGATGATGGGTATCTGCTGTCACGCCATGCCGGCGCCGTTCGACACCGTGCACCTACCGTACCGGCATGTTTCTATCTGGGCGAGTGTTGATCTCTTTAGAGTGTCGAGTTGCATTTCGCATGTTCAGGATGTTTAGGTGTAGATAGAAGGTTTAGTCTGACTTCAAGTTAATTAGGCGTTAGTTAATAGTTTAGTTTAACTTTAAGTGTGGAGAAAGAATCAATGACGATGACAGTTTTACGAGGTCAGTGAGTATACCTTACTATAATATAGAATATAAAAGCTAGGAGAATAATAATTTAAAAAAATTTAAACCGTGCATTGCATATTCTTATTCGTGCTAATATTGGCAAATGATGAGTGACTATACTTCACCTTTCAGGAAAATACTATAGAAAACTATAGATCGCACACGTTTGATATACGCGTTTACGCATGCTATCACGTTGGATGTTAATTGCAAAGTTATGCTCATAGGGACTCATAAATCCCCGTTGATATCCTATCGGCAAATTCTGCCACGCAAATACGGCAGATTAATTCTTTATCGGTTCGTATGAGATCCTATCGGACCTTTTCAACAGGGGAGTGTAGGTTACCTGCGTGTAACTTTGATGAATCAAATAGAGAACATGTTAGTTCGGATGCTCCGTGCGATAAGAGCGCGGGTATTGTTAAAAATGTTCGAGTTCCGAGAATGAGAAATGTTGTAATTCATTATGAGAATCTGAATATTAATCAGAGAGCGAAAAGAATGAGTAAGCCTGTGCAAAGACTAAATTTGTAACGTTGAGAAACGTGTATTGTTTTTCTTTAAAAATGTGTTACGCTTCCGCGTGTGTTCGATGTGCGTGAGTGTTAAAAGATTCGCTCGAATCGAGGCGCTCGAGATTCGTTTGATTGAGCTCGGCGCGGGTGAGGAGGAAGGGATTGCATCTGCTCTTAAGAGGAGGTGAAACACGTTACCGAGTGCCTCTCTCTTGTTCCGCCGTAAGCGCCGATCTTTTAAGCTGTAAATGCCAGGATGCGCGAGAAAAGTTGTTTACAGTTTTTGATACCGATTGAGCTCGGGGCGGGTGGGGAGGAAGGGATCGCCCAGAGTAGACCTACTGTAAGCTAGAAATAAGATATTGCACACTGTTTCCTATAACGATATTAAGTATTATTTCTCCCACTACATTACAGTAAACGTGAGTATCGATGACCGATAAAAAAGCGATCTCCTGACGCGGCACAATATCGCGCACACCGACGTCATCTAGCGAGTGTACTCCGCGTATCGACGAAAAACAGCTGTTTACGAATTAGTTCGCACAATCGATAATAAACCCGTCTGCCATAATGACAGAAGACGCAGAACGTTTGGGAAAATATTTCAAAAGATCGCCTCGAACAAATCTCAAGACTAACGTGAGTAAATTATCTCTCTATAAAATTTATTTTTCAAAAATCTATTATCAAATTATCGATCTGTGAGATATAGACGAAAATTCGTAATTTCACGTTACCGTTTTCGTAATTTATCCGATATTTTACAGTAAGTACGAAATATTTAATCAGGTTTTAGAGTGTCGAGTTTGCGAGGAGGTTTTCTCGGTTGACGGATCGAAGGTGCCGCGTTTGTTGCAATGCGGTCACACAGTGTGTCATGCCTGCCTTCTGCGTCTTCAGCCAACAACGTTGGACCGTCAATCATTGATGTGTCCATTTGACAGACAACCGACGGAGGTTCGAGACAACGGCGTTTACGCGTTGAAGAAAAATTTTGCCCTCATAGAATTGCTGGAAAAATTGGAACAATCCAGCAGTGAGAACACACTGACCCTTGAGAGGGAAAGACTTCAATCGACACAGTCGTGCGACGAGGATGAAACTCATTTGGCTGTTCTCTATTGCACCGTTTGCTCCACTCATTTGTGCGAAGCTTGCGACATTATAACGCATTCGTCAAAAACTCTCAGCAAACATCGACGAGTTCTATTGTCCGAGAAGCCGCGAGAAAAACCCAAATGTCCTATACATTCGACGCACATAGCTGAATTCACATGCATTCAGGAAGGTTGTCACAACACTCTTATGTGCTATCTCTGCAAAGACTATGGACGTCACAGTCTTCACAAGGTACTCCAAAGCGCAAACACATCATTCCTAATACATTTTTTCTTTTATATCAAAATGTTCATAAAATGATTTTTTTCACAGCATGCCTTGGTTGAGATTGAGGCGGAAAGCGTGAGAAAATCTATAGTGTCAGGTCTTCAGAAGTTGACGCAGTTTATGGAAAGCATGAGAGACACTGCCAACAGAATAGGTATGAATAATCAAAATGTTTTATAATCGAGCTTCAGAAAAAAAATCAATCAATTATCGATGATTCTGTTGTCATTGCTAGATAAAAATATAATTGAAATTATAACGATTTTTTTTTTTCGAAACTCAACTTATTATGCTCGTTTAAAAATTACGAGAAGTTCGTTAGTTAACTGTAATCACTTTTCTATTTTATGATTTTATTGTTATTTTGTGTTTATTATTATTTTTTTTTTGTTCGAAAGTACTTTACCCGCTTACAAATGAAAAGTAAAAACAGATACTTATGATTCTTAACTGATTTCGAAATTACGAGATGTTCGTTAATTGCCTGTTATAACGTTTCCATTTTATGATTTTATTATTTTTATATTGTTATTGTTATTTTACATTTAATTTATCTGGTTTTTCAGAGACGGTTATTCAAGAATTAGATGGTTGGGCGATAGAGGATGCGAGACAGAGGGTCCGACAACATTTCGAGGAATTGCGAACTTTGCTAGCGGAACAAGAGAAGGCTGCGATGTCGTGCGTCGACACGGAAACCCGTGGAAGACTTTGCGCTCTACGACAGCAGCAAAAAGATCTCGTTGCAACACGGTCGCAAGTCGCTGGTGTTTGCATACAGTGCGAAAGTATACTGGATTCGGAAGATTGGAAATTGTTGACCAGCGCGGAAGAGGTCAAAGAAGTTTTAGCTTCCCTGGAACAACAACATTTACATTACGCTCAGCTCGGTCCGGATTTTCTCACGCCAGAATCCTCGATTCCCATAATATTCAGTAGAGTAAGTAAATATAATTTCTTCAATCATCGAACGAGCGACAAAAAAATCACTCGAAACAAAACGAGCAAAGCGAGCAAAGGTGTTATTAAAAATATAAAGTCGAAAAAAAACACAAAGTAATGTTGTTAGGTAAAGGTTTGCTAACAGTAGACAAAGTGTATCTTCTACCGAAACTTTTCCATACGCGATGATTTAATTAATATTCTATTGAAATTGCGTTACGATTATTTTTGCAGGACAACAGAGTGTACATTGGAACAAAGATTGACATGCGTGTCGTAATACTGGGTCTCGACGGTGCAGGAAAAACGAGTATTTTGTCAGCGATGAGAGGAATGTCGTTATCCGGATCGCCGAATCCAACGATCGGTTTCAACGTCGAGAGTCTGGAATACAAGAATCTCATGTTCACGCTTTGGGATGTCGGTGGTCAGCACAAGCTGAGACCTCTTTGGAAGCATTACTATCATAATGCTCAGGCAGTTATTTTCGTAGTCGACGCGAGCGATAAAACGCGCTTCAAGGAGACACAGAAAGAATTGTCGAAGATTGTTAACGAACGTGAACTCAAAGACGCCTGGTTTTTGATTTACGCCAACAAGCAGGTAACCTTTTGCCCCTCTTCTCCGTTTTTTTCTATTCTACAGTCTTTTCGATTATTAACAATTAAGTTTTTCAGGATGTTGCCGATTGTGCATCGGTCGAAGAGCTCACGGATATTTTGTCTTTGCAAAAATTGTGTTGCGGCAGAGCGTGGCATATACAAGGATCTTCGACGATCACGGATCCCGGAGGTTCTACTCAAGGTTTAGACTGGTTGACGCAACAACTCGGTGCTCACGAGGGTCTCTACTCGGTTCCCGCTGTGCAATAGCACACGCTTCGCCGAGTTTGCTAGTTTTGTTCGATAAATCTAGTAGTCCCACATCGCCTTGCGAATTTAATTGATATTACTAGCGGTACGGATTCAAAGAGAATTTCGAACACTTCTCAATGGGATGAAAGTCTGAAAAAAATCAGACATTTGGCAGATGCTGAAAAATATTGATTGCGCATAATAATAATGATTTTTTCATAATTTTGACTAATTTCTTAAAATTACTTTTTCATTCCTTCATTTTCAATTCATATGCAATTCATATGCGTTCAGAAAAGTTAACGAATCATTTGCATGAAAAAAAAAAAAAAAAAAAAACTTAGAGGACGGTTGATTGCTTCAACAATTTTTATTTTATTAATTTGTTAATAACATTTTGATGTTATTATTATGCAAAATCAATCTTTTCAATACCTCCCATATGCCTGATTTTTTTCAGTTTTTTATCCCATAGAAAAGTGTTCAAAATTCTCTTTGAACCTCACATTTGACCGGACTGCATCGCTAGTACTACCTTAAGCTTTATACTCTTATCGAGAATAGACTGTAATTGCGCTTCGAAAAAATTGATTTCCTTGTTAGATATGTATAATCATATTTATAGTTTTGTTGCGAGGTTTGCTGTATCAATGTTTTTGTTTGTTTCGTTAAATCGTTGATCGATGCAGCTTCGATGTTCTACAATTATAAATTTTAAGATCTCCCCCTGTGATTTTGTTTATAAGTTGTGGATAGGAATTTATAAAATCTCCGAGAAAAAAAAAAAGCTGTAGTTTTTTTTTTTCGTCTTCGGTAAAAATGATGCGCAGTTTAACGAAGTAGGAAAGAGGAATGAAGAAAGTACGATTAGCGCACATCTAGAAAAGTCTTATTCATTTATTACATGGTTATTGGTGGTTGGTTTTTCTTTTTCGATTGATATAATTATCAATCATTATCACTCAGTCATGTTTGCACGCACACACACCCATCAATCTAACTTGAACCGCCAATTATTCATGCGGAGGAGCGGGTTTTGTGGATCACGGATTGTTTGAACCGTTACGGAGAATGATGACGTTATAATATAATCTATATATTCATATATATAGCGGTATTAAATTACTTCATTTTTTTTTCTTCAATTACCTTCATATAAAAACACTTGACAAACAAAAACGGAACAACTTATAGTCTTTTTGGAGCTGTGACGGTGGGGGGACACGGATATTGCGGGGGGCAAAGATGTTTCTTTGTTATCTTTTTTTCGTCTCTTATTATTTTTTTTCTCATCATTCGTTCGCGTATGCTCACGAATTTTTGTTATTTTTCTAAATTTTCTTCGGCACGTTTTGTGGCGAAAAAAAAATCAGTGCCCGAAAGATCGAGCGGCTCGGACCGGATGATGATTATAAACGTGACGTCGAAGACTAGGTAAATGCGTGACTGGAGCCGTTACTCTCGCACTTCCGTTCAAAAACTCATTCGAAATCGACGGAAAATTATATTTTTTTACCAATTTCGTATTTCGACGCTTTTTTAAATTATCTCGCCAATTTGATTATTCGTTGAGCAGCACAATGTTTACAACGCACGACTCATATTTCGATATCACGCGAGTTAACATACGAGAAAAAAAAAAACAAATCGGCGTTATTGTACGTTTGAAGCGAAGACGAAGAATTCACCGAACGAGGTAACTCTGCGCAGTTTGCGAATCGGTGATATTTTTTATTTTGTTTCTTAATGTGCCGTTTTATGTCCCGTGTCGGCTGGTGCGCGTCTCAAAGACCGACAGCTCCTGGAATACAGTCTGAACTCATGCCTCGCTGACACGCTCGTATTTACAATTCGTCGTGTTCCTGCAATGAGACAAATAAACGAAGCGATCCATTAGTTTCATAAAGATTTATCGATATCAGATTTGTATTTGGGTCAGCGATGGTTTTCAGTAACGAGGAATTCCACTTGAATATCGCTCATGCGTGTCAGAAGTGGTGTTATCATCATTGAAATAATATTTAACGTCGAAGATAAGATTGCCCCTTCAATCGTAAAAGATTCAACGCCGAAGCGGTATAATTATTTTTCTAATAAAAAAAAATCTTTATTTGGGTCTAATTTGTGAAATACGTAGATTCTTTATGAATTTTCGAGAGTCTTACCTCGGCGTCGGCAACAGTGTTGTCCTCCTCTTCCGCTTCATCCTCGTCGTACTCGTCTTCGCTCTTCTCCTCGCCGCTCTCCTTGACCTCTTTCTCTCTCTTTTGTTTCTCCTCCTCGTCTTGCGCTTCCTTCATTTTCCTCTCACCCTCCTGCGAAACAAAATCATATTCCGAATTTAGCCTAAGGTCGCATAACGTTCTCGATTAATCATTTCGAAATGGAAAAATATTCAGCAACGAGGAATTCCAGCTTTTGTATCACTCACTATATTCGGAACTGCTTTTGTCATCATTTGAGTAATTATTATTATTATTTATGGAGTCGATTATACGGATAACACTTACGATTGTGGGCTTCCAAACATCAGTTCCGAATTTATGCGCTGTATCGGGATCGTCCGTGATGAGAACGCTGTCGAAGATCGTACCGGACTTAACTTGCCAAAGATCGAAACCGATCGCGCAAACCTCGTCTTTTCTGTACAACTCGGGATCGGGAGAGTACTCGGGATTCGCGATTTCTGGATGTACCCACGGTCCCTTGTAATTCGGGTTGTCGATTTGCTTGGGTTTCCATTCGCCCTAAAATAATTAAAATGTTTTCATTAATTAAACAAATATCAAAGAGTTAATAATAATAATCTCAGAGAAAAAAGAAATCGCTGAAAAATTGGTATTTTCTTTTTCAGTGTTCTTCTATAATTTTGTTTTTAAATGTCTCAACACTGATTGAAGTGCAAAGTTATGTTGACGCTATGCCCACACCCAGTGAAGAATTATTCTCCTTCCGTTGACGACCTTCAATGCCAGGTAATTAAACAATGCAGGTGCTTTTTAGGAAGGTAATTACAAATTTTTCTCTTTCTTAAATTGATAAAAAAATAATGACCTTATATTCGGGGTTATCGATCATCGGCGCTTCCCATTCACCGTCCATCTCCTCGTCCCAATCCTCGGGTTTGCTGGCCTCGGGGTCGGGGATGTGTTCCGGCTTCTCCCAGTCTTCAGGTTTCTTGTCATCGGGATCGGGAATCGTGGCTTTGTCGTCCCAGTCGTCAGGCTTCGTTTGCGAAGGATCCTTAATCATCTTGGGAGGAAGGAAGTCCCAGTCGGTCTCAAGATCGCCGGATTCAACGACTTCGTTATCGATGAGTACCTTAATAATACGAAAAAAAAAAAAAAATCTCGTTGAATTTTTTCGTGATGTGGAAAAAAGTTTGTCAAAAAAGTTTGTATGAATATTGTTGGCCTTCGCGAAGTACGTGTAACGATTGATGAGCAAATTTACGCCACAATGTGTACGCGAGACAATCTTTGCTCTTCGAGTACCTACAGCACTTGTCCTTCGAGTTATCGCGAAGGGCACGTGACTCGAGGCTCGTCGTCAACATATTTTTTTTGTTTTTTCTAACGACTACATATTTTTTATTTTATGGAATTTTTTCGTTGGAGAGTTTTTTTTGTATATACCTTGTATGTATTGTCGGGATTGACAATGAGAGTATACAGATGCGTGTATACATCGTCTTTGCAACGAATGTCTTTGTTGATCAGAAGATTCTTTCCCTTGTAATTGAAAATTACGTGAACCTTCTTGGTACCCGGTCCGCAGATGTCGGGTCCTGTAAGAGAAAAAAAATGCAAAATTCTTTAGTTAAATTTTGTAGGAAAAATCAAACAAACGTATGAAACGAAGGGAAGCGGATGCGTCACTGGAAGCAAAGATTGGACGAGTGCCCGTAGATATTTGTAAGCTTCGAAATTCTCGACGTATGGTACATTCGTCTTTGGTATATCGACAATGTTGGAACGTCGCCAAGTCGAAATAATATAGTCGAAAAAATCCAAAGGACATTCGTCGTTTTTCGTCGCAGAATCCATTCTTAGCGGATGGTCGTTGACTTTTATGACTGTCCTTGGATTCGATAGGAAAAAAAATTAAATTAATAGCAATGGACAAATGTTTCTACACGTGTACCTGGGGATAGTATATCGACTACCACAGGGCATAAAGTGAGCATTTTTCTCTACGAGTTCCTATAGCACTAATCTACCATTTTTTTCTAGCAGCCAGTGACTCTAGGCTCGCAATTTTTGTTTATTATTCATCGGAAAATGAAGAATCGATCTTAATGAAAGAATAAGAAAAAAAAAAAAAAAAAAAAACGTGTCATTTTGTATTTTCATATCGAAGCAAATTCTATAAGTTTGCAACTTATTTTCTGTAAATAAATTTTTTAGAGTTTTTTCATTCCTTCCTATCGAACCATTGACGATACGCTACATATTTTGTTTTATTTTTTTATACGTTCATAAAAACGTGGTATAGTATATCGACAAATGCGGGGTACAAAGTCAACATTTTTCTCTGTGTTCCTATAGCGCTAATGTATCCATTTTTTTTTCCAACAGCGAGTGACTCTAAATTCGTAATTTTCTCTTTTTTTATTTATCGGAAAAAGAAAAATTAATTTTTGTTAGTTTCTGTTTTTTTTTCTTGTGTTGTATTTTTATGATGGTAAAAATGGTGTCTTTGCTCGATACAATAATAAGAATGTCTTACCGAACATAAGAAGATACGGAGTCTCTCCGTGCATATCTTTCTGTTCCAACGAACAGTCGAATACTTTGACGTATCCACCGCCGCAGTCGATGTTCTGCTCATGTTTTACCGTGAATTGCACAACCAAAGGCTTATCCTTGTTGCTGAAGGGCTTAAACTTTTTGCTCAGGGCGTAGAACCTCGCGTCTTGCGACGTTTGGATACCTGAAACAATGATATATGCCGCAATTATAAAAATGGAATAATATTGTCGCGTTTATTACTTTGATTATTAGAATAGTCAGTCGGAAAATGATGATTATTGAAAAAATGTATCTGCACTGAGGTACCTGAATAATGTATTATTACATAGTCAGGGCATAAGTCAGACCTTTAATCTGCGAGTTCCTGTAGCACTTACCATCCATTTTTAATGAGGAATAGCATGTGACTCTAGGCTCGCATCCAATTCTATTAAATATTACTTTTTTTTTCTCTATTATCAGATTTACTTACACAGTTGAATTTATAGCAAAATCAAACTTTATTCAGTTAATGATGGCCACAAATTTTATTGCTTTCATTTAAACTTCTTTTAAAGTATTGTTTCTTTCAATTCTCAAAAATGGCCGTGTCAGTTCTTTAGGACTTTTGTGTTCTAAAGAAAATGGCTACGACTAACTCCATTTTCGACCACCGATCAAATACTTTTTTTTTTTTCTTTTTTTTTTATATTAAACGACTACAAAGATGATACATTTAATAACATACCTTTGTCATTTTCCGGGTCGTTCCAGAATTTGCCATGGCTGAGAACGAATTTTCCGAATTCCTTGCCAGGATGTTCGGAATATACCCAATTTTTTTCCCAGGAATCTGCATTGACCAAAATTACGAATATTAGATACAAATAGGGCTATTATTGATGAAGATTCGGGCGTGAACTGCGTAATTATCGAAAATTCGAGACACGAGGCGCCGCACCAATATAGATTTCCGGTAATGCTTCGATCCGACCGCGTGTAGAGAATCAACTTTCTTTTCCGCGTGTATATATCTTCTCCGTTATTTAATACGCACAAATTTTTTATTCCCTCAATTTCCCAAGTTAATCTTTGTATCAATTAAAAAAGATTTTATTGATTATTACATAAAAGTTAACGATATTCGCGTGTAGAGAACGATTGGTCAAAACGTACCGCATGGTCGAAGGTGCAGCGAGATAATGGACGAGCGACCGGTAGTAGTTCAGCGGCGACTCGTCGTCGCCACGAAACTACGAAAAAACTGTAGAGTCGACGTCGCTCGTCGTCGAGGCGGAAGGATTCGCGTGTCGCTTCGATCAACGATATGAAAATGAGCTTTAAACTTTCGCCGCATTGAGAAGTTTCCCTTACTTGACAAAACAAATTCACCAAAATAAGCCTCTACTCTAACCGAAAAAAACATATATCATTCGACTCTTTTTTTTTTTATTATTTTTATCGGCACGATATTTATCTGTTAATTATACGAGGAACTGGACTTTCACGATACGCGGAAATTGCTATGCATTAATTATTCAAAAATTCGCTTGTATACATATCTCTGAGAGATAATTTTAACGTATATACGTGGGCAATATCGGGTGGGGGGGGGGGGGGGGCCGTCTCGGTGCGGCTGCCGGTTGCTAGGTGAAATAGTTGAAAAAAAGCATGCATGAATAAATACGGGAAAATAAAATATTTCTAAAGATTCCAGAAATTTTATAGGGCAGCAGCAGCGTTGGTTATCGAGCAGTCAGAGGGTGTGGTTGGTATACAAACGTATTACGGGGGGTGGATGAGCAGTGAGAAGTAACGTCACGCACCCCAAAGATCCAGACGCTTCGCTCGCGGCTTTCACCGCACTCGCTTGTACGCGTTTTAACTCTTTTGATATAATCGTTGAAGAATTACTCACCGTCAGCGAACTTTTCCTCGAAGTAAACTTCGGCGGAGACGATGGCGACAGCCAGAAGAACGAAGAATCCGCAGAGAGACCGCATTTCGAGGGCCGTGAAGGGTTTTAAACACCCGCACTTGAACGTATTTGTTTCGTGACGATCGTGGCAGCGCGACGTACGAGCCGATAATGCTAGAAAACGAGATGCGGCTGGCAAGTGTAGAGACTGCCGGGGCAGACAGATGGAGTGTGACGATTGGATGAGAAATATCGACCAATGGGAGCTAACCACGCTCGTGACGCGAAGCGCCGCGTTATTCTGCCACGGTACGCAGTCGCAACAACCCGGACTTGCCACACGCGCGGCGCTGCTTTCCTTTATTACTACGTACAAAATAATATCTTCGTACTGACTATGTTCCGTACGCGGCGCCGCCACCTTATCTTTCGAGGATACGGCAGCACAAAACTCTCGTCGCTATTCCTCTCGACGTATGGCACGTTCTGATTGGAGCATTTCTCTCAACGCGGCAATGATGATCATCGCATCGCCACGTCGTAGTATGTTGGTCGTCGTCTATTCGTAATATCACTGAATAATATTTTCCCGAAATATTTACCGAGATACGAGTCATCAAATTTGCGATGAGACATGAGATCATTTTAATTAATCGAATGAATAAATTGTTTTTATACAGCTTAGCACGAGAGGAAATTACAGTATAAGAAATAGTTAAACTTTTATATTCAAATAGATTAAAATTAGCGTTAAACTTAATAGATTATAGAGTAGAGTCCTTAATTTTGTTTTTAAGGCCATGCAAATTATGTGAGGCAACGTATGAAAAATTTCGGGGCATATCGCCCGTGAGATTGATTTTATATTTATTATGAATATCGATATTATGTTATGTAACAATAAAGGAAGAATTTAATTTTTTTAATAGTTTGAAGAAAATTATTTTGCGTGCGTTTTAGTTCATCGATCGTTATGCGAAAGGGTTAACCCATGCGAATAAAATATATATTGAATAGCCTTTTGTAATTAATTGAATTTACTGGCGTATTTGATATTATTGAATTATTATTTATGTTCCGATTCTTGGGTACAACAACAGTAGTGAAGACGCGGCAATGTCACGTGTGTCTCCATAAGCTCGTCACCTTGGTTACCAAGCGATACACAATATGGCGTCTCCGGTGCGCGGCGTTCGATCGAACACCCTGAATGTTTACTGTACGTCAATTTTAACGTTTTTTTTTCTAATTTATTGTACAATTCTCAAGAATTTTATCGAAGAAGCGTCGAAACATGAATAGATCGAGGGCAACCGCTGCGCTGCAGCGTTTCAAAGAAATCGACGAGAAATATAAGGTTAGATATGACGAATCGAAAAATGACGAACACTCGAACGAAAACACTGTGAGTCTCTTGGAGAAAAATGAATATAAAAAAAATCATCGAGATTCCTCGCCGTTCGAGAAGCGAGAAATTTTAAAACCTACTTTGAGCATCAAGATTCCGGATACATTCGCGGAAAAATTGGACACCGAATCTGCAACGTCCAACGACGTTTCACCGTCACCCAGAGTTTCGGTCGTCGACAAGACTCCTGTCGAGACGCCGAGGGTAAAATCCATTTCCGAGATACAAGAGATCCTCGATGAAGGAGAATCCATCTCCGAGGTACTGGAAGATTCCAACGATTCTGATTTTGAAACATTGGAAGAAATCGGTAAAAATGGCTCTAAATATTCCGACGACAAAAATGCAAATTTAGAAATTTTTTCTCTGAAAAACAAAGAGTCGAAGAACAATTATTCCGATGACTCCTTTGAAAACGATTCCTCCGATACGGAAAGTATCGCCGCTCGTCGTTCGCCAAAAAAATATTTAGCGTCGCCGGATGTCTCTCAAAAATGCAACATTCGCATGAATGGAATTCAAGTGTCTGTGCACAGGACGCGGAATAATTCTGGATTTGATAATAATAAAATTTTAGATAATGGAGAAATATCGGAAAAATCGATAAGAGAAGAGAAAAAAATAGTGGATCGTAGTAACAGCAATGAAGAATTATCGAATTCCGTTAACGTTGCAAATACAAATTTAAGCTCTAATACATATTCTACTATTACTGAGAAATCCGATATGGTTCAGCAATTATCGGAATCTTTAAAAATTATGCGTTCAGTCAATGAGACATCGGAGCCGTATTCAAGTAAAAACACAAATTCGAAACTAAGCGAAAGAAATGCTAAATTCAAAAGCGATTATGAGTTATCGGCAGTCCATAAAATCGTCGACGCGTCGCGTTCAATGTCGGCGTTGAATTCGAGCGAAAGTCATTCTATCGCGGACGATCGTGAGAACGAAGGACTATCGAGCGCTCGTAAGTCCCTGCAACCGCAGCGTGAAAAATTAGAACCAAATCGAAGTAAATTCAAGGATTCGAAATCCAGCGATGAATTCTCAATTAGCGAGAAATTATCGACTTCTCTTCGATCGACCGATTCATCGTGTTCAAAATTAGATACAAACAAAGCCCCGTTAATTCTTCCGCGCAAAACAAAATCTTCGCTAAGCAAAGATCGTTCTCACGTATCTGGAAAAATGCCAAACGTAGATGCGATTGAAATGGAATTTGGTTCAAGGCGAAGCGATATCCGAGGAAGAATAGAAGACGATGGTGTGCCTTTGAGCGATAAACAATCGGAAGTAGAATTCGCAAAAAGTGTGCGGAAAGCGCAGAGTACCATCGAGATACGCGCTTCGATAGATAGTTCTCAAGTCGTTAAAAAAAGGATTTCTAACCGGAAGAAGCATTATCCGATTGCCCGTGACCGCCGAGAGCCCAAAGCTAACAGGGTAAAAATTTCAAAATCCGCGCCAATCTTACGAAGCAACGAGACAGCATTGTTCGAGCACAAAGATCGCGAACTGGAGCGTCTCAGAGCGCGAATAAGCGATCTGCATCTCGAACGGGAGCGTCAATTGCTGCTTTGCTACATGAGAGACTTCGACGAGGACAGAAAGAGATTCGTTCTATTTTCTAATCAATTCCACTGTCCCGGTAAACCGGAAGTATCGATAATCAAACCGCTCGAGTTCCCAAAAGTGGCTAATTTCATAAAACCCGGTAAATTGATTTATTCATCTTTTTTATACGACTTTTTCGATTTTTTTTTTTTTGCCAACTGTTGATAGATAACAGTATTACTTTCTCCGACTAATGCTATTACTATGTTAAATTCTCAAAAAAATGAAAACCGGTTGTTCAGACGCGACTCTAACTTGGATAATGATTTATCGTTTTCCTTTCGCAGACTCAACGGGCCTTCGCTGCAGTTTTCTGTTGCCAGACGATAATTTAGAATTGGTGAAGAATCGAGTCGCAGAGATCCGACAATGGCTGAAGGATCAGTTTATCTTGTATCGGGATTACAGCGACGTCGCTGCTGCGATAAACTCGAAATACGTGACCGACGCCGCAACCGAGAAGGTGAGTGGTGCACGTATCGTCATTTGGAAAGTACGTTGTACCGCGATTCTTGCGCACGGAATCGCGTCGTTTCGAGAGACTTTGCCGAATTATATTTTCGCGATATCGGAAGCGGTCCGACTCGTCGTTACATCTTTACGATTACGACGTTGACAATGGGGACGCAATAAGGAACCATATTGCGCAAGAGAACGTGTATAAGACACAACTCTGCGCCAAGAATTAACAACAAAGAAAGCCCCCGCAATGGCATAACAATTTCGCTGTTATTACGTTGCCTTCTCGGAAGTCTATTGCAGTGCATAATAATTGTAACGGGGAGGGGAGAATCTCTTGAATTCAGTTTCGCGAGTTCGAATTTTATCACGAATCACAAGAGAAATCTCTCATTCTTCGAATAATTATCAAACCAAAATTCTCGAGTTGCATACATTGTAAATCGTGTCCCGAAGATAATAACAGAGGCAGTGTGTCAGTAACACATTTAGCAATTATGAACATATATCATCTTCGAAAAATAAATTACTGCTAATACTGTTGTAACGAAAGATATTCGTTTTTACGCAAAAGTGATGTAGCAATGAATTATTTTAACGGACAGCGGAGCCTAAAAATAATTGTTTTTTTTTTTTCATTATAGTTTACAAGTTTATGAAAAAGAAATATTCAATAACAAAATTGAAGTCTTATTTCGATAATAAAAATTACGCATTTATACAATTGTCGAACAATCTGCTCGGTAATCAATTTTTTTTTAAAGAAAAACTTGAAAAATATTTCATTCCCAGTGCAATAATTATGTCTTCGATAATTTTTGATTGCGTCAAAATATTGACATTTTTTAATTAAAAAGATAACTCATTTGAATAGTATACACTGCCTGCTATAACATCCGGATGGTAGAATCTTAAATTATAAAGTTGTTAGATTCTGTTATATTTTTCCAACACTATGATATAATATCTATAATAAGTTTCATTCATCCCTCCGGCGTCCGATAGATTTTTCATAAAAATAAATTCTTATAAAGAGCACATAACTGCGTCATTATCGACGTCATCGTGTTCGTGACGCAATTAAGGGCTTTCCGCGTGATTCGCGAAGCGAGAGGGTTGAGATGACGAGAGTCCGTGACGATGTCTGGCCTGTTTGGCGGAGAGAGGGTTCTCTCCCCAGCGATTTTATAATGAAGAATCCTCACACACGTGTGCGCGAAGGTGCGTGCGCCGTGTCGCGGGTGGGAATCTCGCGTGGGGCGACTCCGCGGCTTTTCATTGACGTACCAATTCTCGTGCAGTTCTCCTCCGGCACTCCACGGTACCGGTTCGTTGCTTTTACCGTCGTTCTCCCGTTTCTCGTTCGCGTCACCTACAACGACAAATTTGCCGGAAGTCTTAGCGAGACATACAAATCCGAAAATTTATTAACGATCGCATTCGTGCTGTTGGAAAATCGCTAACGCATTTTTTTTTGCCGCAATAAGAGGATCAAAGATTTTTGAAGATCCGGTGGATGTGTGCCAACGGAAAAGTGCGAGATCCACGTTCGAAGGAAATTCATCCGTGAAGAAGCACCTCGCTGGTGCGGGTGCGGAATCAGACCGGAAGCCGGCATTCCCGGTTAACCCGGCGATCTCTGCGCCGCTCGAGCTTCTCTCGGTAAGCGCTGATTTTTATCGTCTTCCACTATCCACCATATAGGTAACACACACAACTCAAAACCCTGACGGTCTTGCTGCGAAAGTCAATTAGCCGATAGATGCGCCGTGTCGATTGTTAATCCTGAAGAGAGGGCGATGGAGATTGCGTTGTTTGACCGGAAACGACCCAGAGATTGGCGAAAGAAACGAAAGTTTATGCTGTTCACGAGAGATCACACACACGAAAAAAAAAGTCTTTTACCGAACAATTGAAATGAACTTCCGGAAATAAAAAAAAAATAAAAGAAAGGATAATAAATGGATATTTATTACCTTTTCTTTTTATCGTTATCTTTAGAGTACATAGAATGAGTAATGTTGCATTCGGTATTTTTATTGTTGTTTCGAGAGTAAATAGAATTATTAATTGCATTAGTTATTTTCATTGCGTTTGAGAAAGCAAACTTTTTCCGTTAACCCTGTAGAGTGCAATAATACTAATAATAATAATTTACCTTTTACATGTTGCGAATTTCCTTCATCCTTTAAACAGTACGATGAATCATTAAAAAAATTTAATATCGTTTTATAATGCAAATTTAATTATTCAAAAATTAATAAAAAAATGTCTTCTCATCGCTTTGACAATGGAACGCCTCGAAGCATTGACACCGTCAGGGCGATTTAAACAACAACAAACAAGTAAGACAAACATTAAATTCCCGAGATCCGTCTTAAATGCAATGCAACCGATAAAAAACAAATCACATGACTAATTACATATGGATGCGCAAAGACGCGACCAGAATATAATTATATTTCTCGCGCTTATGCAGTCGTCGACTCTCGCGTATCTACAGAATAAATTACAAAACGTTAATACATGTTACGTATAATTATCGGTCTTTCCGCATCGATAGTGCGTTTTAAAGATTTAAAAAAATGTTCTCATTATCCGACTCTCACTTGTGCATCTCATTTCGCCGCAATACGAAACACGAAACGCACTGTGTATAGTATATAGTTATAGTTATCCGAATGCGAACGGGTTCACGAGATCGCTGCACTTATACACGTGACAATTCGCAAACGTCGCGCGTTGCATATTTATTTTTAGAACAGATCGCGCGACTTTTCTTTTTTTACAGTCACTCGCAGTCGCGCGAGTATTATACGCGTATATATATGCGCAAAACTGTCGCAAAAGTCGATGGCAGTCTGAATTTCGCAAAGTCGAACTTAAACATTTGTAGGTTTCTCGTTGAAAAGTCGATTTGTCAGGTACACAGTCGGTATTTACTCGTGCGTAACATATCACCGCACGAATTGCACCGTTTGACAATTGGAGCACTTCGCTGCACCGTCGATCGATGTAATGCCCTTTATTAATCGGTACATTGCAGTTATTCTTGTACAGCAATGTACCGATTAATAGTACATTAATGCACTTTTGCTCGGATAGGTTTGAGTATACATATCGAGGCATATCGAGGACAAGTGCATATCGTATACACAGAGAAAAAAAATTATACGTTTCGAAGCTACGCGTACATCTCGTATTGTAACGATAAAAATGAAAATTTTCTCTTTCGCAATGGCGCGATACACGAAGCGTATCCTTTTCAATGTTTTCCTCAATTTCATTCGCGAAAAAAATCGTTTTATCGGTATATATCGTCGTCATTAACGCTGGTGGATTGAATTTTTTTCTCGTCGTGACTTCCGCACATACCACTTAAATCACTGCGATGAGAAACACCATTCGCGAAAGATATACGACTCGATTTCTCTCCGACGTTTATTATACCGTGAAAGAGACGACGCGACGTGATTTGATTCTTTGCCAAGGAGACCTCCTTGATTCGAGATGGAAACAAAAGCTCATTTTTTTATTATGTCCCTTAATGTCGATAGATCGAGTATCGAGAAAAATTTCCGTGAATTAAAAAAAAATATTGTTAATTGAATGGAACAATTACATTCTATTGTGAGAACGGCACTGGGAAAGGATATCAACTCGATTTCTCTTCAATACTATTATACCGTGGAAGAGGCGAAACGTGATTTGATTCTCTGCCAAGGAGACCTCTTTGACTCGGAGTTGAGAAAAAAAAAATGCTAATTTTTTTTTGCCTCAGCGCATCTAACTAAAGTATCGAGGAAAGTTTCGGTGGATGACGCAAAATCGTAAGGTTCGCAAGAAAATCAATAAAATAATATTACAATAATGTTATTAAATTATATATTATATACAACATTAACAATATATAATATACAATTTTAATGAAGTTTATTATTGAGCGTATGATTATTTATTTCTATCGTATATCACGGAAACGAACTTTTATTTTCGTCATTTTTACAACGAGTTTAACATTTTTTAAAACTTTCCAAAGAATATAAATCTCGGAATTCGATATTCAAAAGAAAATTCCCAATTGTGGAGAATTCGGTATGATAATCGTCGGAAATAAATGAAATTTTTTTCCAACGCCTGTGCGGTGAAGAAGCTGTCATAAATTTTTCAAGGATTCGAGGGGTTCCTTACTCGGTGCGCGAGGCTGACCTTTGTCCACGGAGTTTATAGCGGCGGAGAGACATTGCTGTAGGTGCGACAAAGTTCATGACGAGGTCGAGGGTAATAACGGCCAGAGGCATTGGCAACTCCTTTGTCTATAATGGCCTCAGCGCGGCGACCTTCCGCGTGTCGTTAACTCCAATGATCCGTAAAGTGTCCGGCGCTATTGTCTCGTATCGATCCTCGGCTCCGGTGAGAATCGATGATCGAATTAACGTTATCATGAATGATATCTTTTACCGGGCGCTTACGACCCATACTCCGTCTTGCATTCTCTCGATAATGTTATAGCGATGACTGCGTATATACCGGAAGCGGGCTTCACTCGTCTGATAGTAACTCGTCTGATACGAACGATCGATTCATGAAATGCGTTTATCCGTGTGCACAATATGCTTTGGAGGAAAGGACACGGGATATATTGCAATAAGGTCGGCGGAAGTTGATGAGAGCACCCAACTGAAACTTTACGCGCGCGACTTTCTATAAATACTATCTGCAAGGGAGCTTTATAAATGAAACGCAATAGAGACATTAATTAACTAAAAGTAATCCCGCGCAGGTTTCGGTTTTTCGATATTTATTTCATTTCTATGCTTAAAAACTTTTTTGCTATTAGATCGATTTATATGTGTATTACATTCATAGCATAAAAAAAATCAATAGGTGTATCGTACAGGAAGCTTCAGCTTTTTGTAAAATTCACTCGTTAGTCGAGTTACACCTATCGAGCGAAATAGACGGAACGAGAATTTTTTGCTTTTATCGTTTATTGTACGTCATCTTGACGAGCGATTTCGTGAAAAACTTTTTTGGATAATCAAAAACTCAATCCATGAAATACAGTAGCGACATTAAATTTAAAGAAATAACTTTCAATTTTTATTAATTTCTATGCTTTTAAATCTTGTCGCTTTGAGAAGAAATTATTTGCGTCGGTGACTGCGGTAGCTGATTATTTATTTTTTGGCGACTAAAAAAACGTTCGCTCCGTATATTTACTTTGAAAACTGATTACTTCGAAAATTTGACATCAACGAAGTCGCGGCTACGATTTTTTTCGTCACGAACGATAGGAAAACACACCCCTTCGGCGATTCTATCGCCACGGGCTAAAAGCTACAATCAGAAATCTCGACGATGTACAATAATTAAACTCCACACCCAAAATTGTTCCCCTTGACGCGGCGGTGCACGATACACGAAGCCCAACGTGAAACCGATCCAAACAGGAAATTGTGAGGAAGCAGAAGCGATAGTGAATCATATATTGTAGATCGCGTGGTTCCGACTCCAAGGGTTATCCACGGAGGAGCTGGTTGCCAGACCCACGAGGGTTTCTTCGATTCGTCATACTCCGCCCCCTCCGCGTGTCAAATTTCCAACGTCGAAACAAACTCATCACTAACAATTATCTTGTAAAAATCTTTTTACGACTGTCGGACGTTTCATTACCGCACCTACTGTGAAGATCGCCGATGGCGTTGTTAAATGTTGTCGATGAAATTAGCCAAAAGCCTCTCCCTCGGCGCCCTTTTCGTCTCTCAAAAGGAAAAAGCAAATTACCGTTGTCGCGACGCTAAACGACCGACGTCGCGTCGGAACATTTCCTCACGAAAATAGCAAAAGGCAAATACGTATATATATATATATGTTCTCTGTACATAAGCAGCAAGAGGATCAAAGGGCGAGTGACTTCGGGGAATCTATAGAGTTATACTGGTTAGTAAAGGCGTGCAGAGTACAAGAGCCGAAAACGGTGCACGAGGAATAGAAAAATAAGGCGCGACGAGCGACGAACGTGAAGTCCAAGAGCAGCAACAACTTGTATAGGTATACATACCCGACAGATGGAAAAGGTAAAGAAGAGTTTGTCTCGAGCTGCTGCCTTCTCGTTTTCTGTTTCCGCTCCTCTACTCGGAGCAGTTCTTCTTTTCTTTCTCTTCCACAATGTGTAGTACTAACATACGGGCAATTCGATGTCAAGCGAACTCACTAACTCATTTTTTTTTAATCCGACCCATCATACCATGACATCGAAAAGTATTAAATATCATCGCACAATAATTTTTATTCGATTTCTATCTCATTGTTAGAAAACAAAAATGCAGGGAAACAAAAAGTCAGGTTTTTACTCTCTTAACTTTGTTTTTTCCTTTTTAATCAACTTATTCGTTTTTCCGTGTTTCTGCTAAATTTCTGCGATAGAAAAACTACGGAAAAAAATTGACGAAGATTGCACATCTTCTTATGTTTGACGATCGATTTTGACACGGAATGCACTGTGCAAACGTATAAAACGCGTACAGTCTTCGTTGTTTTTTTTTTTTTTTTTTTCACCTGTGTCCACGTTATAGTTGACATCGGTGAGTGCGTTTACACACTATGGTACGATTATACTGTAGTACATATACAGAAACCCGTCGCGGACACGCTTCTCGGAAGTACTCACCCGGGACCCGAGCGGCTCTCGGTCGTCGGTCGCCTCGGATTCACCGAGAGCCGAGCGAGGAGTGGCGGAGCTCATTACGAAGATCGGTAGAAGGTGCACATACTCGCCCGGTTCGAGTCTGTCGTCTTCCTATCCTCCTATACGGTTTTTCTTTGTAACGAAACACATGGATTCCAACTTCTACACTCGTAGATCCAATACCGACAATTCTGTACTGTATAGCGCTCTCTTCAGGCCGCAGGTCTGTATACGAGGCTCCGACTGCAAACTTGCCGAGTCTCATGACGGGACAAGTCGAGAAATTGGATAATACTATCTACTAAAGCGTATATACATCGATACACATGCAAAAGTACACGAAATATACTTTTCTCTCTCCTTCCCATCTCCGCGGTACACTCGATAATTGACAAATCTGACGATACATTCAATAGCCAACACCAACGTGAACGCCCATGCGAAGTAACGGGCGCAAGTAGAGACTATTGCGAGAAGCGTGATGAGAAGTTTGGTATAAAAAAAAATTAAAAAAACAATTACAATGTATCGCGATAATTTGGTGACGGTACAAAAACCTTCGACTTTTTTTTTTTTTTCATTCTTTACGCAACACCGTCATTTTTTACGAGAGGCGTTTCTTAAGAGGAAACAACGCGAAGTGGCCGTGACGTTGCGATTAACGTTGATATGTGTTGTTCGACGAAAACAACAGAGCAGTCTCTTGGTTACCTTTTCGTACCATGAAAAAACATTGCTTATAGTTGAAAACATTTTTAATTGAAATAATTGGAAGCGCATAAAAATGAAACTATTCGTTATAAAGACGCTTTATTTTTGTTGCACGATGTTTGTCTATTACGTACAAAGTGATTTTTCACTTTATCCGCAACTTTAGTTAATTCATTTTATCTAAACAAGAAATCTGCAGTTTCGGTATTTTTTTCAAAAGTATTATAGTTGCGAATATCCAAGTAATTTTTTCCAGAAAATTGCTTGTCGCGATCATATATAATAACAGATACAGGCAAAAAATGTCCGATCCATCTGTATCACGCCTCCTCGATAGGTGTAATTCGACCAGCTGCGAGACATTCTATCATTCGCTGCCCATCGCAAATAACTGCAGTAGATGCAATTCGATGTTATCAACGTTCTGGACAGGTGTCCAAATGTTGTGAGTAGTTTAATTTCCTGAGCTGTCCGTCTCGGACGGGAAACGGGCAACGTTGGTATCTGAAACGAAGACGAGAAATATGAAGCATTGACGGAGGATGTTACGTGGTAAAATATCTCCAACATAGTAGTTCGAGCTGTTGACGTTCGGCTCAGCTTCCGGCGGGCTTTCAGACGTTCGAGTTTTAACGCACACACTTATCTCGAAACCACTCGCGGTCCTCACGGACCGTCGGATTGCCCTGTCTACCAATGTCGGGAGCAGTTAGCGAGAAGCGGAGAGGCTCCCACGAGGAACAACCAACGGCGTCATCGACCACTTCTGATCCATGGTTTAGATCTTTTTCTCTTTCGCTCTCTCGCTGCTCTCTCGACATATCCCGCTTCTTCTTAACTCCCATCACTTCTGTTTTCGTCTTCCTCTTTCCCTCGCGTTACTTCCTCTTTCTCTCGAAACCTCCGAGCCGCGCTCCCGGGGAGCACCGTTTTCTTGCTCGAGAGTCTACCACTTTGATTCTCTTCCTCGTCGTACTCTTTATTCTTTCTCGACTTCTCTCCCTTTCGCACCGGATCACCTTGGTAAAAATTCTCGGCCGGCTTTGGCCCGACATACCGATCCTTCGATCTCGCGAAACGTTCTAGAAAATGTATAAAGTAGCAGAGAGATAGCGAGCGTTACAGTTATTGGCAGATTTTCACGAAAGAGAACCAATGATGGCGCTTGGCTATTCAATGTTCACCGCAGGCCAATCACTGAATTGCCGAGGCGCGCGCGTAAATTGATGGATCGCTGGAGGATAGTTCTGTGTATACAAGAAGCTTAATAGCGGATACGAGTGGGGATCAGACGTAGATCCGTTCGGTGACCCTCTCGAATGGCCATGAAAAAAGAGTTTGGAGTTTAGAACTCGTCCGTTTCGGCTGAACCTGTGGCATTGCTTCAAACTTGAAGGCGATTGCCAACCGATTACCACCTTGCGAAATTGGACTCAACGGTCGATAGGATCTTGTGGCACAACATCGAGGTATTCGGGAACTGTTAGCCCGAAATTAAACGATCGAAGAGACGATGTCCGATTCGTCAACAAAATATTTCTTAACTATCAAAGATGTTTGCGAAGTTAATTAAGAAGACGATAGTGAACGCTTAATGTTTAAGTAAATTAAAGTTAATGTATAATTATTGGTAAAAATCGGTGTACGTTGTATTGAAAACTATTGTCGATAGTTTACTCACAATACTTTTCCTTAATTTCGGTATAACAGTACTTCAAAGTCATCATTTTACTTCATTTCACTGAAAAAGTTCATACATTTTTCGTTACTATTGTACATTACATTAACAGTTTTTTTTACACTGAACGAAATAGAAATAGTTTAGAACTTTTGAAAAACCGACGGTTTTATCTAATGTCGTCTCTATCAAGTCATATCTTCAATCGCAGAACGATAATTTCTGATAGTTCGATAGAAGCTAAAATTACGAAAAATTGTCGCTTAAAGATTCCAAAAAAGATATTTTGTAAAGAAACGAAAATCACCTATTTTATGTGCTTATCCTTAAAAGATACTCCATCGCGATCTCAATATTCAATATTTCGCAACAAACGGTCAAATTTCTTCTAAACAGATTTTTGGCCGAAAAAAAAAAAAAAAAAAAAAAAAAAAAAACGGATTCCGTTCAGTGACTCTTCGAGTGGCTGCTACACCCGTTCGGACCCGTGACGCAAGTACAAACGGTTGTTCGGTTGCCGCACAGGCGATTTTGCGAAATGCCTTCTATACTCTTCGCAACGTGTGCCGAACGAAACTCTAGCGAAGACCTTCTTGTATATTTTTCGGCACGAAATCTACGATCGAACAGATAGTTGCAGCCTATACTTAGTCGTATCTCTGCTCCACAGTAGAGAAGTTACGATAGTTACGCTCCTAAAACTTCGAATGTCTCATTGTCCTGTCGATCGTAGCCCTGAACTCCTAAGCGTATTATAATAGTGTATCGCATAGTCGGTCATTAAAGTTATCACGGTCCGAAAAATGTGAAAGCCGGCAAAACTCGCAATGATAATAATTCAACAAACCTACCAGGGTGAACCTTTGTACGAAACGTCGAAACGAGAAGTAGAAACTCGTGTCTTCGTAGTACGTATGTACGACTCTCTGTGCCTAACGGAATATCCGCACGAGGCAAAAGTGTAATTTGGGACAAAGCGTTTAAACGCGTACGAGGGGGGGTCAACCGAGGTTGGTCAGTGGAGGGTGTAAAGTCCGCGAACGACTTTCGTCGTGAAGATCAGGAGCCGAAAGGATGATTAAGAGAGGCGCGATATTTATATCTCGTTGAGAAGGAGAAACAAAGAGAAACCTATCGGACGCGAAACGGAGATCTTGAGCAATCGTGGCACAGGATTTCGTAATGACCGAGTAGCGAATGCAGTCCAGTGTGTAGTAGTTGTATCGCGTGAACGGTGTACGTATCCGACAAATCTACGTGTTCTTTTTTTCGATAGTATGCGAAACGCCCGTACGGTATAGCCGGGCTATACAGGTACCGCCGAGGTATCCTTCTCGTTTGATATAAACGTCGCTAGAACCGGTGTTCGGAAACTCGGCGAGTAGCTCGTCGAGGTGGTGTGGGCGTGTGTCTGCCGATGGGGTAAACCTCGTCTGTATCTATCCGGTATCTCTATTGCCACGGTCTCGTGTTTTTGCATATCTCGACTCGTACAGCGTAGTAGACACACGAATATCGTTACGTAGCTTAGCCATGGAATTAATTTCGAAATCTAATATATCTTGTACAATTTTTTTCGGCAATAGATTTTTTTACTTCGCAACTTGTGCCTTCTATGAGTAAAGGATTTTTTTCTTTATCAGTTATCTTTCACGCCTATGAATAATGATATTTTGTAACACTCGTACGCAAGATTTTTTTTTTCACATTATTCATTGATTCAATGATTTTATATTTAAAAAAATCATGGTAAATTCGGTCATTACAAAAAATGATGTTTCCTCCTCGAAGAAAAATCTAATTTTTTAGAATTTTGTAAAAAAAAAAAACCTTATGCGCAATTCTGCAATATTATTAGGTAATTCGTCTCTGTAAATGTCCGGGTATCTCTGCGAGGATTACTCCTCGCATGTTCTCTTCCAGTTGAGACGCTTCGCGTGTGTGAGTGCACAGTTATACTGTAGTATAGTACTGTACAGTATAATTAAAGTCGACGTAAATGAGGAACGCGCGGCTCGAGACACGTTGAATCAGGCTGAGGCTGAGAGAGTCTGACCATACAGGCAATGTATCCACTGAGCCCGAGTTATAGGTAATACATTGAACACGAGCGCGTCACACACATGCGGGCGAAAGGAACGCATACAGTTGAGCGTTACCGAGGGGCCGGGGCAACGGGAGTCTGCTGACGGGATCGCGGCGGCGTCGGCGAGCAGAGACCGCGAGAGCCACTCGCACAGGTTGCATAACGGTTCACCTCGTGCACAGCATCAACAGCCCCTTTGCGCACCCGGTATCAGATGTCCCGGCAACAGCAATCGGGAAAAGAGAATACATGTATTCGAGTCTCTCTTCTGGTCAAAGCGGTTCTCTTTACCTTCTACTTCTTTGTTTCATTTTTGTTTTTTTTTTATTAACCTTTCTCGATTCCTGTGCGATATCGATCCGGTACAGCGCTGCGGTTTATCATCAGATAATTGCACGAAAAAATATTCTAAATATTGATACTATTTCAAACTGTAATATTTTGACATTCTGAGGAAATTGAATAAATTAGATCCGGAAGTGAATGAAATTTGATTATTAAACACGGCATCATAATTTTCAAAAATAATAGAAAAAATAAAGTTCTGACTAGTATAATAATTTGCCATCGCTAATAGTCACTGTATTATTTTTCAATGCAATTATTGCTTTCTTACTTAGAAGTTGATTTTTTTACAAGAATAAACAATTGTTTTCTCTACATATTTAAACGGTTCAAGATAAACGAAAAACCGATGCTTATCATTCGTAAAAGTTTGAGATTATAGTTCTTTCTTCCATCCACAGCTAGTTGATTAATCTGATAAAAAAAAAACGTCAACATTCAAAACTTCTATCGCCCTTTAAATATTCAATATGTTTCAATGTTATCCCCGTTACTAATGCGTATCGATTCCGATTAGCAATATTTCGCGTTAAAAGAAAACTCACTTTCGTATAAATCGATGACTCCTCGGAAAAACCGGATGTATGTGTCTGAATCTCCGATAGTTTGTAATCGTACTACAGAATCTTTCACACGCCTATTTCCTTTCCGAACACGTATCCAAAGGAAAATCCTTCAACGGGTCTTTTCATCGACTTTACGGAGAAGTGATCTTTTTTCTCTTCGCGGCAGTATCTACTTGCACGTGAGGGTCATTTCTTCTCGACTCGCCTGGTACAGCATCCAGCGGCGAGCGAAGGTTCTGACGGACACTATGGACGCGATGGTTCCTTCTCATCTCGACGCTTCTCTCACTCGCATTCGTGTGTAAAAAGTTAGCACGTTTCGCGGGTGCGGTTATATTCTTTCGGCTCTTCCCGTCGTGTATTTCGCTCTCTCGTCTCTCGTTTCAATGATTCTATGGTAGTGCTTTACAACAACAATAAAGTATCGATCGCGAGTCACTATTATCCTCAACTTGGTGTTTGTCGATTATCTGTAACGAGCTTCATGACACGATACCTCACTATTCAATCCTCTCTATCACGTGCCGCAGGTAAATGCCAATAAAAAATAAAAATAAATCTCAAGCGCATCGAAACGTATCTTCGCGAAAGACGATTTGGCGTTTTCACTTCACAACTGCATCACTGTCATTTGCCGTATCACTGTTCCATGCATATATATTCTTCTGGCCGACAAAACCAGTCAGTGAAAGTGCGATGATTAATGACAAAAGTACTTGTAAGAATAGAACATTGTAAAAATCCTTAGTGATGAATTGGAGTCCATATTAACATCGCGACAGTTTACACGTGATGCATAGATTAGTCGCGGCGTATGCTGTGCTAAGTATACTCTATACAGATCGCTGGAATGGAGCGCATAGATGTTCTTTTCGCGATGTAGTTAATGTTATACGAAATACTATAATAATTTGTCGCGGCGAGGGATAGAGGATTCTTCTTCTCTGGGATGGGAAAGTAAAAACGTATTATAGCGCACACAGGCGTGTAAAGTGTGAGTGATTAATTGATTACGTTCTGTGGAGAGTTAACGAGGACGCGAAGGTGCTGCGGGTTCTCTATAGTGCACAACGGTAACGTCGAGATTCTCCTTGTGACTTGGGGGCGTGACGAAAAAAAAACTTCGAAACTTCCGACGGGAATATCTCTCACCTTGCAGACACGGGGACTATAATTATCCTCACCTTTATCTCGTATCGTTGAAACTGACAGGAAAATATAATGCAATAAAGTCGGTAACTGATCGAGAAAGAATTAAAGACGATTTTGATAAGAACGTTTTTTTAAATTACCGGACGTCCCCATTGAAGTTTCAATTATTCGATGCGTAGATTATTGTAATTACGTGCTTCTCATTATGTTGCACTTTTTTTCACGTGCGCATTCTTCATCGACGGATTCGACATGCACTCGCACTGTATATAGGTATACTGTTCGTATAGTACACAACGTCTCGAATCGCACGATGAGGGAATCGGATTAAACGATAGATCGATAAAAGTGATTAGAATGCCATGCGTGGCGGTGTAACCGGACGCTATTTGCGGAGCACGCAATCGACATCTCCGGCAGGACTCGAGAAAACTCGACGAAAGTCCTTGGTACCCATTGCGGCCGTCTCGAAGCTTTGGAATATTTATTCAACTTACATTATGCAAGATATATTATCGTATCGCTATTGAAATATCTTTTTTTCCATCTCTGTCGAGTCCTATCGTGAGAGTGTCTCAATTCATTGACTGGATATGGAGAACCTCAGCCTTGCATATCCATAAAAATACAACTATCAATTTTTATTATTGTTTATTTTTCAAATTATCATCCTGAAAAACTACTAAAAATGTTATCCTCAAACAAATATCCGCAATTGCGTGTTTGCGTTTTTGAAGACGAAATGAACGAATGAACGTGCAATTTTAAATAGTTAGACAATATTCAGAAAAACTTCATACGTATTCGGAAAAATTAACAAATAATTTTCATCTAAAAAAAAAGTTAGGTTGACGGGTGATTTGTAAAACCATTTTTTTTTCTTTTCAATTAATTTCTTAATAACATTTTGAAATTATTATTATCCATAATCAATTTTTCCCGCACCTTCTACATGCTTGATTTTTGTTCAGATATTTATCCCATCGAGAAGTATTGAAAATGTTCTCTGACACTTACGTTTGGCGGGACTGTATCGCCCGTATATCCTTAAGAGGCTGACGGGCTTTTTTAATCAATATTTTCATCGATTGAAAAATGTGACAATATTCTATAATATACATTAACACGTATAATAAACAATACCATTCTTTTTACTTGGCAAATAACTCCAAATTTTTTTTAAATCCAAATTCAGACAAAAAAAGAACTTGACAATCTGAAATTTGGATGTGAAAGACATCGATATTTGGATTTGAATTTTTAAAATTGATAATAAGTATGATACATCTTAATGTATTTTATAGAATTATTTCAGATTTTCTAATCAATAAAAATCAATAAAAAAAATTAAAAAACTCTTGGTGCTGGTGTTATAATTGAAAATATCATTAAAAAAATAATGAATGCTTTCGTTTTCAACGCAATGATTCCTTGGAAATAAACTATTCCATAGTTTACACAATTTCAATATCGTAACACGAGGAGTAATTAATGATAGACACAAGATTGTTAGAATCGTCGTAGACGAAATTCCGCGAAATCCTCCCGCAGTCAAGTTGATAGAAGAGTTGGAAGCAAAACGAAGTCACGATGATGGGGGTTTATATACGTTGTTGCCTGTGATGTGGTCGTTGCTCGAACGGTACACATGCCAAGGCTCCCTCGACAAAGGCGGCGACCTGAACTCCTTTAAGGCCCGCTTCGTCGCCTACGGCCAGCTTTGCCTCGTAGTTCCTTCTTCTCCCCTCATCTCCCTCTTTCTAGCCGGCGTTCTCTCGATAAACTCTCTCGACTGCGCTTGCTTTTCATCTATCCTCCCTCGTTCGTGTCTCCGTACTGTACGAGCTAAACATTGCCAGAGCTATAGACATACGCCTCGTGTGTAGTACACATAGATAAGCATACTACTCATAGAACCTCGTGAGCCAAGGTCCGTTTCACGGTGCCGCGCAGAAACCAACTTCCATTACGACTTATCTTCATTTCTCAGCCTAATGAAACTCTTGTATGAGAATTTTAATTGAATAAAAGAGAATCCCGGGCTGCTGCGCGTCAACGCTCCGCAGTCTTTATTGTTTGGCAAAACGTGGCGAGAGAAAAAAAGGAAACGCGCTACCGTAGGCATTAGCTAGACGACGACACGACAATACTCTACGACCCGAACGCCTCGTCCTCGTAAAGTAAGACATCTCCCGCTAACGATGGGAGCACTGCTCTGAATTAATCATACATATTTCAAGTGGGAATTACTCGCTCATGGTGGGCGATGTAAAAACAAATAAATCGCCGAAAACAAAACAAAAAACAACTTTAATTTCAGCAATACGATATTTTTAATTTTCTATTCGGAATTCGCTAAAAATTGATCACACGTTGAAAATATTGTCTCAAAGAATACGAGTTTTAAATATCAAATCGAAAGTTAGTGAATCGAAATGATTAATAATAGACATAATATTATGGTAATGTTATTAATGTATTTTTCTGGGTGATTCGTAGATTTGAATAAATTCTATTATGTAGATAATTCGCGAGATTAGATGGCGTATCTCTCTTGTAGCAGAGAGGATAATAGTGAAAACTATCGTCCGCCACATAAGAGTGCACAGGCCGGTCCTCCCACCTGCAGTGCAGCGACTTCTCGTTCGCCTCGGACACTCCTGTGTCGGGAAGAACGCTGATGACTCACGTAACTCGTAGCGCATAAGTACGCGTATCTTCGCGTATATTGCACTCGCCAAGAGTTTCCGCACGTGAACCGCGGAGTTCCGTTCGTGGGAACGAAGCGGTTACAAAAAAAATCTCGCACCCACCGAGCGTGAATATATAAAACAATTTTTGTTTTCGTTCGTCAAGCGTAACGTTCTCATTCTTCGGAGACCGAGAGCCGATGGTCGAAAGTCAAAAGGGTATGTCGAGAGTGCACAACCGTGACGACCTGTATGGCCTTCGAACTTTAGACCAATAAAATAATATTCGATTCAAGAATAGAGAAAATAAACGGACACAATGATTCCGAGTAGAAAAAAAAATGCCAAGTTACGAATAATTCAATAAATGAAATTGAGAATTTTTTTTGTTTGTTTTTTTTCAATAAAAATTGAATAATTATTTACAAAATAATTGAAAGTGCTTTCGGAATATTGAGAATGTTCTATTGAATTTCTTAAGCTCCGAAATATCGAAAAGGTTCGATTTTACATTTAGGATAATTCAATCGTTCAAAATCCATGGAATTAGGTTTCATCCGAGCAAATGTTAAGCATCGGGAATTCAATTACCCATAATACTCATTTCCATAGATTGATATGAAGCCGCAATGAGGAAAAGGAAGCAAATAGCGAGTATTATTAGTTCTTTTATTATCCTATGGGTTTCTCCCGTCCGTGTGACTACGGTATCTTTATAAATTAAAAAATAAGCAGCACGCGGATGACGAACGTCCCTTATACAAATATAATCAACTTTCAAACTGCAAAAGCAACTGCACAGAAGCAAAGACCAACGGAGAATTTTCTCGACATAATTGCAATTATAATTTTTTCGCATTGCGTCCCATTGTTCGGCTGTAATAGATCGGGGGCACCTCTCTTGCATACTTACTACCTTCTAATAGAAAAGAAAATCCCCGACAGGAAGTTTCACCGCGTTCTGCGCTCGTATTATAAAAAAAAAGTCTAGTTACACGTAAGTGACTAGGTTAATAAATTCTACGGAGGTTGGGTGTTTGCACTGCGTTTTACTTACACGCGAATGCTCGTCGTGTGCCACATCGTTACATCGAATAAAACACGTCAGTGCTAACTGAGTGCAACGCATTCAAACGTAATACAACCAGTCTTTCCTTAATTGTTCGAGCGAAGTTTCCATCGATATTCAACGAACGTTCTTGACCTCGAAATTCGACAAAAAACGTCGCGCGATGCGTATATAAATTATCGTTAAATTTCGATGAACTTTAATTGCCTGTCGCAAATCGATTAACTGTATCGTACCAATCACTAGCATTTTTTTCAAAAGCTTCATTATCCTTTACATCGACTGTTTCCGTAGAGTTTCCGCAGAGTTATTTCTGCGAGTTTCCTGGTAAATGAGCATTGAACGCCGGTAGTCGTTAGCGGGACTTCTCGCGTCATTTGTCTACTCCAATGTCGAAGTTTGAATTGTATCTGGCGAATAAACGTGACTATACATCGATGATTCGTTATCATCACTTCGCGGACTATTCACGATTTTACCTCAGTACATGCAAGCGAACGCATAAACGCAGACTAACATCGTCTTCTCGTTTCGCTTATCGGTGGCGATTAGATAAATACTTCGCGGCAGTTAAGATTGCAAAAACAAATAAAAAAATATAAAAAATACGAGTTTCGCGATAAGGTTATTTATTTCGATTGCATCATTTATAAATAAAACTGAAAACGATTTTTTTTTTCCTCGAAAACAATGTTTTTGATCGATTTTAACGTCAAAAAAAAAAAGAAAACTATTAAACAAAAAAATCACAACTAATACTCAGGAAAAAAGTCTATCGAAAGCTGGAATTTCGAAAAAAATTGTCTATTAAAGATGAGAGTCTAAAAATCGCCCATCCATAACGATGCGTTGTAGAAAAAAAAAAGAAAAAGGAAATTCTTGGTCAACGATACTGTAGTTATATACGTGGCACGTCGGGACGTCGGTTGCGGCCGATGCACAGGAAGAGAAGCGAGGCTGCAGAACAACGCGGCGAACGTTTGTATTATAACGTCGACTTATGTAACGAGGTCCGAAGTTTCCGCTCAGCGTAGCGTGGAAGCTCGTCGGTTGGGTCTATCGTCGTTCGGGAAGCTTTGCCTTCTGGGGGCCGTTGTCCAGCGAGGCAAACTGTAGTCCTCTTGAGGCCCATTGTCTGCTCGGCACAGAGGCTCATCCACTTCGTGGGCAGCGACGCACGCCTACCTCTCTCTACTGCATGGAAGGATCCTTGCGCGGCTCTCGACTGAGAAATCACAAATCCGTTGAGGGGAGGAGGGGACGGCGGTTGTTCACGATGTTACAGAGTGAAGTCTCTATAGAATTGATTATTATTTCATACCAGAACTTGACTTTCATTTCGATATTCTTATTTTTTTAACCCATTTAAATAACTACCATAGTTCGATCTATGAAACTCCGTTTATTTTCACCAATTAAGTTCAAATCTTTTTTTTTTTTTTTTTTCATCGAAGAAATAAACATTATTTATCGAAAAATAGAAATTCTTCGCTGTTTCAAAGCCCAGAAATTTCAACACCGTCATAAAAATCAAAGTGTTACGTTGATTACTCAAGTTTTATATAACTCACTTACAAAACTCTGACAATGTTCTATGGACAGTGTCCATTTTCGGAGTAAATTTTCGTTTCGTTTGGCAAAGAGACGCGTTTTACAGGTGCGAAGTTTGTCGCTGTATTGACGTTAGATTAACGGAATTTATATATTTTTTTGAAGAGTACATGGCGAATAATAGCACTACAAAGTAATGATTATCGCAGTGTACGCAGATATTACACGTTGATACGTTACTACGACAAAGTTCGCAACGGCGCTATTCACGATTTTCGACGAATACGGTTCGCTTAACCGTGATCCAGTTCCCAACGCATCGGCCGCATTACCGTTACGCAGCGAGAGACAGGCGGAGAGTTCCCCGTGGCTCTTGATACCGAGCGGCAGAAATCGCCGTACACCGCCGCGGTAACATTAACGTTGAGACCCGGGCTGCGGGCCCGTAATTGCGAATCTTCCTAAAATGGACGAAGTACAAGAGTCGCAATGTTGCGCTCCTCGTAATTACAGAACAATGGAGGGATTTGGGTAGCAGTCGTTTAAGTTAATTAAACACGTGGGCAACTCTACTCGGGACTTGTATCTCCCGTATCTCGTTAATTTCCCGCGATAGGCAAATATTGAATGGAGTCACGAATACTGTTGTTATTATTCTAACAGTTTTAAGTATCCATCGCATAATTTAATGACGATACATTGAAATAAAATAAAAGTGGCGTAGAAAAAACAAATTATACACGTTAATTTTGGCCATTGAATTAGTAAAAAAGGAAATGAAAGAAGAGAAAGGCAATCGATCTACAAAAGTAAAAGCCATAAATCCAATTACGAATGGGAAAAAAAGAAAGACACGTAAGTTCGGAACACAAAGATAGATAATAGATGAGAAATAGTATGAAAAGGAAAGCTCAATAGACGTAGAAGAGTCAATTAATGACAACAAGAGCCGTTTCCATCGCTTTCATCAAAATTTAGGGTCCTTAATGGCTTTATCGTATTTAATTCCACGCACACAAAAAATTCCCGAGAGTAAAATAAATGTCATTAGCGTAGTTACAGGGTAACACTGATCCATGATGAGAGACATTGATGAAGTGATGTCTCCGCATTTGTATGTAAAAACAAACGGAAAGGCTGCCGAAAAAACGATTTACAATGAAATATTTCGGGGTCATTAACACCATTGTCCTTCGTATTTTTCACACGGTATGTGAAGTTAAGTGAAGAAGCGGAAAAAAAAGATTTAAAGTAGTGGCTAAAACAAGTCCGGATGCCTCGTGTTTGGCCCTACGTCGTTCGCGTGTTGGACGTTCACGCGCGTGGACTTGTCCGACATCGGTAAAGAAGTCATCGGCCGAAGGAGGAATCCTTCTCGTTCGTCAATTAGAGGATGCGGGGACTACAAGAACGGAGCGGCACTCTTCGAGAGCCTCGTCCGGGAAAGATCGCGAACGGCCGCACGGCGGTCTCTTGGTCTCGCTAAACTTTACGACCTCCCAAGAAGATGAAGATGAAGAAGATGACGAAGAAGACGGGAAGAGCGGTGCGCGCGTGTCCGCGCTCCCGTCCGAACTCGTCAGGAGCTCTCGGAGTGTTTTCGTACATTATGCACTATCGCGGCACACGGGGCATTCGTATGTATCGTGTACCCGCGATATAATATATAGCCGACGGTTAAACCGGTACCGAACTCAATGAAAACTGGTTTCGGCGGCTCAGGACGTGCTGTGATGTCACTTTCGTCCTCCACCTCTTCGCGGAGCGTAAAGATCGTCTGCGCGCGCTTCGACGCTCACGAAAAAAACGTTTAACGATACCGACAAAATTTCAGAGTAATATGATGAAATTTCTTTTTTTTTTCTTATCGTAAAAAATGATCGGCTTTGGCGGAAATCGCGTATTCATTAGAAAGATCCTTTCCATCGTCGGCTTTATATATCATTATGTGCGCATTGTCAGCAGACACTAATTTGAACTTTAGTCGGAAGGCCGTATTCACCACTATTTCACGTGTTAAATGGTATTTGATACACTTTTCTGGTTCATACCGGTCGATATATACACTACTTAGAGTTTGGGTAGTAAATTTAATTTCTGTTTTTCCAGAAAATGAAAGAGACTTTTTTTTAGCAATGAAAGATATACGGATGCCAATAGTTCGAAATAAAAAATGAAATACTCCAAATTCATAAACTCACAAAGACAGAAATACGTTGACGCGGTCTACGCGGACAGGTGAGCGTCGAGAAATTGACGAGGTGAAGCAAATCATGAACTGGAACAATGCTGTTATTTTCGATCATGAGAAATTCCGTAGTTCGTTTATCGGTCCAGGTGTACCGCGGGATTAACGAACTAAACTCGACGTATAGATGGTCGTTTCACCAATACTATCGGATCTCACGTCGGAGTTTACTTACTCACGGGCGTCTGGTTTATAACGAAGCGATAGTCGATGGGGTAATCGACTGTCAGTCGAATACACGTACTATAGGCAATATACCCGGGTAACCTATACACAACGATAGTTTCATATAGTTTTGTATATTATGTAGTTTAATACACGTATAAAACGCCTCGGTAGAATCCTCGCGACGAGCGCAGTAGGGGAACTCACCTTTCACCCCGAAGTAACTGTACAGCGTGGAAAGGCGGAGAATGGGTTGCTAACAGAAGCAAATAACACTCCCAATGCAAGCTGTATTGCTGTACACCGGCAACTCGAAACCGCTACGTTGAATTACAAATTTAATACACAATACATATATACTATATAAATATATTGCAACCAGCAACGTAACTGCTTTTACGAAATATTTATCAGCATCAATTATCTATTATGTGCTATTGCTAATTTTTTTTTTTTTTTTTCGCGTGTGTGAAAAATGAAATTTCCCGGATACGGAAAGGGAATAAGTGAGAATGGCGAGGAGTTGCGATTGAATTGCATTTTTTGTTGTTGCTAAATTGGAAGATTGCGGGAGCATAGGGTCGTAAATATTGAACGAATTCAATGTATATGCCGGCTTCGGGTCACGCGTGAGAGATCCCGACCGCGGAATCGACATAACTCATTTCACTCGTGTTGGATGGAAGATTCTCCCGACCGTTATGCCGCGAGGGAATCTCAACGGCTCGTTAGGAAGAACAAAGCGCGGAGTAGTATCTCACGAGGACTCGAGAAATATGTAATAGTAACCCGCCTCTCCTTGTTACACATATTGTAGTCGCCGATGCCTCTCTGTGGGATCAATATTATACGAGTCCTCAACAAATTATACCAACGGAAAATAAAATCTGAGATAATGTAATCTATTTGACAATATTCAGTATTATAAATATGAATTTTGCAGGCACCCGTCGAAAAATAAAAATCCCTTCAAGGTCCATATCAATATATCGAACAGTTTTTCAAGTATTATTCGGAGGATTATTATTTTAATTATTCGTTTTGGAAATAATTATTGGAAAGATATAATTCATCTGAGAATATTCAGTATCGTACGAATTTTTAAGGGACTCGTCAATAAAGAATAGACATTTATGGTCTTATTTTAAATTTTTTCGAGTTTTTCAAATTGATTATCATTTTTGAAAAAAATTATTAGAAACAATTACGTAAGAAATCGAAAGCAATTACGGATGTCGAAAATTTTTGGAGCGCTGGTCCGATTAATGAGACTGCAGAATTGCGTTATCCAAGTTTTTTTTTTCCTTCTAAAAAAAATTGATCGTTCCAAGTGCAAGCAGTCGAGTTATTTTGCAAGAGCAAAATAATATCAACACTGCACGAAAAACGGCCATAATACTTTGGTGACTAAAATCATCGTGTCATCACTCTTACAAATAATTAATAGAATGCGAGTTACCTAATAACGCAATATAACATGACTTGATTATCTCGCGTGAAAAAAAAAAATTAAAAATTAAATTATATTTTATGGATAGAACGGTGAAACCGTTGATTTCGCAGTCGAGCGTTATACGCGCGGACGCTCTGAGTTTCGCGGTGAATTCGATTCCCGGCGTGATGTCGGAAAGCCCGCGCTCTCGGTCGGTTCACCTCTGTTCTCCACCCACACTATGTACAACAACTACTCGCAGGGCCTTCTTATCGTCGGTGCGGCAGGCGGCGGTGGTGGCCGCTTGACTCGCCGTGCCTCTCGCGATCGAGTCTCTCGATTCCCGCGAGTGAAAGTCTCGGATCCGAGGCTCGAACTCGACAGTCGTACCGCGACGGCTTTCCTGGTGGGACACCCGTCTAAAATCCACCGATCGGCCCCGCATTCAACGTAATATCCTTCTCCTAACCAGCGCAGCTTTGCTGCCCTTGGCTAACGCTCTCTCGGAGTACGACAGATTTTTCTTTACATCATCGCCGCAATTCTTCGATCGGTCTTTTTCGTTTGTTCTCAAGTTTCATAGTGAAAAAAAGTAAAAATAATTATGAAAAATCATCGATTAGATCATTGCATATGAATCAAAACAGTACTTCAGTGTGTGGCAACAAGTGTGAGTGAATCGCTCTGATGTAATTACAAGCGTAGAAGGGATCTCCATCTCGAAGGATTATTTTCTGACAACTCACTTTCCGGTAATAATCATTCACTATCCTTCGGCGTTTATTCCTCGGTATAATCACAAAGATCTTCTTTAACATTGTTTCCTGGTTATTTTTGTGCAGACATTTTTTCGTTATCCCAAAACGGAAAAAAATGTCTGAAAGGGATTATCTGATTTTTTCGGCCATATCCTTTTTCGAGAGAAATTAATACGGATGGGTACCGGCGGTCCTGAGGCTTTCTAGAAAACTGTTCTATTTTTTAAATTATTGTTCTTTGCTATGAAAATCGAAACTGCGATGCGCCAATGATTCGAAAGGTATCGTATGCAATTTAGCGTACAAACTTTCAGGATAAATCAAAGGCATAAAAGGATCTATGTGTTTGATAAACCTATTATAAATAATAGGTCTGCTCGTTATTTTACTCGGCGATACCGAGAGAATCATTGACGACTCGGCGCATCGAGAAGTACGAGGGATAAGGTACCCCGAGTTTTCGTGTTTGAGAGTCGTAATCGTTCAATGATAACTCCGTTAACTTCCTCGGTTCCGTGTAACATCGTTAGTTCATTGCAGCAAAACCGAATGAAACGACGACAACAACGACGATGAAGGGTACGTGAAAGGTTCCGACTCGTGTCTCTCCTTCTTTATTTTTCTCTCGCGTAGACGCAAACTGTGGTTGCAGCAGCCGGCGTGCGGTTGCCATGCAGCTTTGCTGGTCGGTTGCCTGCATGAGAAACTTCAGCTCCTGATGGTTGTTGCACCGCTCCCGAGCGATTTACTCCTTCATCGCTCCCGCAAACATCTCACACGATATTTCACTCGTCCCAAAGATATTATTCTCGATCCTTCAACGCAAACTGGGGAGACCCGAAGATTTCAAGTCGCTTTACTTTAAACATACCTATTGCAACCGCATGTTACAAACCATTAACGATCTTATACGCACGGACTCGCGTGCTCCAATTTTCACCTGAAACGTTCGATCTGTTGGCCTTCGCCTCGAACGAAAGAAATAAACATTTTGGCATTGTATTTTTCGACTCGAGAATTATACCTGCATGTGATAATTCGTATAGTATATCCTCTGTTACGATCGCTGCTCCATTTTTCCAATCCTTCATTTTAAACGAAAGAAATTACCATCTTAGCATTGTTTTTTTTTTTTTTTCTTCACGTAAAAATCGTACCTGCATATTGTAATTCCTGAAAAAAAATTCAAACTCCATTACTTCCATTTCCGTTTTCACCTGATGGAAGAGATCGTCGCTTGGAACGCAAGAAAAAAAAGGATCTTGACACATTTGAAAATGTAAATTATACCGACGTTTGATAATTCGTATAAAACACTGGGGTGCGTTGCGGTCCAAACAGATTTCAGATCAACATACGTCTTTTACAGTTTTTTTTTTTTTTTCAGTTCTTTTTTATTGTGGACTTTAATCCTCGGTTTTTCAAATAATTTCCGAAATAGCACTACAGTCCGGTTTTGCGTCGGTTTTCGTGAGTAAATAGCAATTTGGAATTCATACCGGCGTTTACTTCGTTCTGACGGGTTTTCGTTCCGTAACATCGCGTTCCAAGTATTATACACTGTTAATACGATACGCAGGATAAATCGAGATATCTCGGTACCTCTATTTGAAGTTCTGTCCTTGTTTCTCAACGAGGCCTCGAGAGCTCTTCGTCGATTGTCTTGACTCTCGAGCAGTTCGTTTGTCATACACTATTATAATGCAGGCGTGACGAGAATGATGATAAAACACATAGTGAAGTTCTCCTTGACCCTTCGACGATGTAGCGAATCGCAAACGATTTTTCATTACGGCGAATAGACTGCAATAATTCACAAACATCTCGTGTACTAAAGACACAATTTTACAGTATAAAATTTGAACACTATATTTCGGAGCTAATACGAGGTGTTTCGAGGACAAATAAATCATATAGATAGTTCATACAACAAACGATTTACATAAGAAATAATTCAAACGATGCAAATAACACTTTTTGATTGATCATCGACTCCTTTTTCGGAACCTCTTCAATTCAGTGACGAATCGCAACCTATTTTTCATCACAGAAAAATAGTACAATACATCGTCAGAAATATTTTGTACATTAAAAATATAAGTTTGCTACGTTACAATACGAATTTAACATGATATTTCGGACTCATCAACGGCGTGTTTTTTTAGTTGAGTGTGTTGTGTCAGAATAATTCAAAATATTAATAACAAAAAATGTCTACATTGCAGAAAAATACTACGATAGTCGGACAGAAATATATAATATGCTAAAGATACAAGTTTGCTACTTTACCACATGCATTTGCCATAATATTGTGGACTTACAGTAGATGGATTTTACGCGTATGATTTTGCATTTAACATACAGAATCCACACAGAATAACAAAATTTGGTCCATCATTCCTCTTTCAGAAACTCTTCGAGAGGTATTTATAGTCCGCGTTAAGAAATTTTCCCATTCAACGCATACAGCGAGTAAAAAATAATACAAACGACGACAACAATCCTTTTCTCGGAAATTTTTACCGCTGTATTGTGTAGAAAATTATATTCTATAGCTATATATAATCGTGTGGAGGTCCGACCGGTCCGTGACCTCGAATAACGCCTGTGTCCGCATACACAAGCTTCACGGCTGTGTTATATCATTTTTAAATTTATACATTCGACCGACGGAGGCCTCTCGATCTTTATACGTCATCAGAGTCTCATCGATTAAATCTCTTTTACCTGCTTTTGCGCACAAACAAATTACCACCAATGTGCATGTGTATGTCGAGGGAACGAACGGGAATGAGGAAAAACCAAAAGTGAGAACTCAGAGACGAAGAGAAGTTGCGAAGATGAGAACTGAGGTATCGTATATCTCACGAAAGACAGTCAATGATTTACCGGCTTGCGGAACTGGAAATCTTTACTTTGCGCGTCGAGTCTCTCATTTTCGCACGTTCGAGATCATTAGACGAACCACGCTAATTATTAGAATCCTCGGCATTATTTCAGTAAAAAAAATGCCATAGTTGATCGAGTATAATAAAATTGATTGCTACGGTAGAGTAAACACGTCGGTATAATTTCAATGAAAAACAAACAAAAAAAAAACAGTCGATTGATTAAATGAATTGTTAAATTGCGTCGTTTGATCGACAATCGCGATAGAAATAAATGAATATTAACCGCAGGATGTACATTTCTTCGAGATTTCTTCGTAAATTTCTATACGTTGAATGAAACATCGGCAATGGACTATGTACACTTGGAGCGGCACACAGGAACGCGCAATATTCTTCGCAATCATTCGTTTGCTTTAATCGAGGCATAGTATAGGATACTTCGCGACTATGGTATCCAGAGAGGTGTAACATTAATCTCGTCTTTCCTCGAGATCGCGTTCACAGCCGTAAGAGTGAACGGGCTTCGAAGGTCGTTCGATTCCGCGAGAGCGTTATGTGCACCTATGTTGTTAAATCTGAGCGCATTGCTCGTTCTATTCGACAGAGTGTGCAGAATTGCACAGACGAGAGAGAGTAACGATTCTTTACGGACATAGCGAATACTTCGTCGCGGGTTAGTACGACGATAGGAATAACAAAAACCGCGCGTCGTTGCATTAAGGTCGACTTTGATTTTGCACCGTTTACGCATCGTTTCACACGACTAAATTGCACGGGCAATAGAGAAAATAGTTTTTTTTTCTTCGATAATGTAGGTAATACCGTTTTACATTCAACGTTGCCGTTGATGTTTGCATTCTGAATAAATATCGGTGCGTACAGCTATCAATGAACAGTTAAAGGGCTGATTCCGAGGAGCCGTAAAATGTGAAAATAAATACTTGAAGCTTAACGCGGAGCCTTAAGTATCCTTTAAAATTTGATATCGTCGAAAAAAAGAGGAGGTATTTTTTTTGCTTTTTTGTTATTTTATTTTTGAAGATAGTATATCCTGCTTACTATTATCAGTAAAGGAACATTAATCAGCATTTTTTTGTTCCTCGAAGACCACGTTATGTTAATTAAATCGCGATAGAATTTATTAATGCACGCGGTCGCGAATTAAATGATCGAAGTTTTAATGAATTCGAAATATGTTCTGATAGACAGTGAATAATCCTCGTCGAGATCGACGCGTGCGTGTCTTACTTCCTTTCGGGGCCAACCGCATGCAACTAAGATACGAGGAGCCCGACGTGCAGGATCTCCCTGGCAAACTGTAGATAAATCCCCGAGCAAAAGTTGTCTCGGGTTATACATTTAACGTGCCCACGCGCATGGAAATCAGAATGCTCTCGCTAGTCTTCGGTCGTTCTTGTGTTGCCGCGGATGCACACACTTCGTCAGGATCGTGCTACATAAATGTATATGTATGCACCGCGCAGGTACCAGGGTGCAACAGTGTACCGTGTATCGAGCGTTGGCTCGCACTCGACACGGATCACGTGGGACGTAGAAAAGCCAGCAGCCGGGCTGCGCCTCTAAGATCGCCCGGTACCACACAACGATATAAATAAATACTTTATTGCGCGACGAAGATGGTAAAGATAATGTTCCGGGTATAAGTCACGATATAACGCGCACGTTGCCAAGATTACTCGATCTTTTGCGCTATCTCTCGAATGTTAGCAATGAGAGCAACGATAACGCTTCAAGGATAAATTCAAATTCACGCCATTTTCGTAATCGAATATCAACGTGGGTGTATAATAAGTGTCGCATTCGGGAACAGTGTGAAAGAAAACATCGAATGTGGCTTTTAAACGACGCGATAGGAAATTTCTTTTTCTCACTATTCTTGTGAAACGATGCGATTTTGGAAATATTTAAACAGCGATATTTTTCGATACGATCAACCAATTGACGGAATTAACCAATATTTTTAGAAACTGTACCGGAAAATAAAATGTTGAAAAACGCTATAAAGAGTACGCTTGCCATTTCTTGCTTATAAATTGAAGCTTTAAAAAAATTGTACGGAATACAATATAACATTTTTTTAAACCTTTAATTTTCTAACAAAAAATAATAAAACAATAACAAAAAAATATTATTTACTTCGGAGTCGATGCGATATAAATAAATCTGTTTTTTGTCTTCCAGCAGTTTGAAAATATGTGGCTGTCGTATCGTCTTCGTGTGTCTCGATTTTTATACAGCTCTTTCCGCGCACGATTTTGAATTCATTGATATCGGCTTCGAAGCTTTGACGCAAAAGTATATACGATGCTCGACGCTCGTTTATTCGTTTGCGTCTTCGAGATGCGGGCATTATGTTGTATACGATCTATAAACACATAAAAGACACGGCAATGTCTGAATACAGCAATAGTCCGAGATCAGTGTACAAAAGAGACTCTCTTTTTTGCAGCACGTTTAGTTCGGCGGTGAGCGACAACGATGACGACGATGTTCGTATATATATCAATGCTTCAAGTCGAGATACACCGTGAAGCTTCCGGGTCGTGGCGAACTTTCTCGTGACAAAGGAGATAGACACTTGGAGACACTTTTTTTGTTGTTCGTGTATACTTCTCGCCGCTTCTATTCCAATGTCTTTATTATACATAAAGTCTGTAGACATTCCAGCGGTTCTGGAGTATATAATCGTGATTCGCGGCGGCGCTTTCCTCGCACGGGTTTCATGTATCTTGTAATAAGATCTATTGTTACAATATGTACTAATAGTACAGAACGGTGGGACAGGAACTAAAATAGTGCGACAGGACAAGAAAAAAAAGTTTGTCGCTTCTTTCCGGTTTTAGTGCGGAAAAACATTTTTTTTAAAACTTTATGTAAACGATATCTTACACGGAAAAAATTGCAAGGTAGCATTTATATTGTTTCTTTTTTTTTGTTTGTTTTCAGGTCAGTCGATCAGCCGTGGCACAGTCCCGGCGAGAGACGCCGGAAGTTCGTCGGTACCGCGAATCCTCGCGAGGACAACGGGAAGTCGCGGTTGGTTCGCGTCCAGGGACGAATTTTTCGTGAAAGAAGAAAAAATAATACTATAAAAATGTCGAGACAACAGACGACGGATCGTAACATTCCACACCTGCGGGATATCTTCAGTTTCGGTAACAAGTGGGAGAGCGGTAGGTCCCATCAGGCTGAAGAGAAAGCGCCCGGTCACGACAGCGCTATCTCCGTAGGTTCGACTTCCGGCGAGGAGGAGAGCCCAAAGAACAGCAAGAAGAAGAAGTCTCGTCGTCGCGACAACAGCAAAACTCTTACCGAGAGTGATGTTAAACATCTCGAACGTCATTTATCCATGAAGAAGACTATCCGAAAGAAGATAATGCGAGATCTGCAGCAGGCATTCGTCGAGGATCCGAATGAGTTTCGGGTCGACGACATTCCGCACGAGCAGCTCAAAGCCGAGATAAACATTCAGAGTTTAAGCTTCGGTACACCGTCGCAAAAACAGGGACGCACGCGTGGCAATGCAGAGAGCACATTCCTCGATATGCTCCGCGCCGGTGGTGGTAAGAATTTTCTCGGACGGAAACAAAAGAAAATAAGCTATAAAACATGAATTTTTCGCTCATTGACAATTAATGCGGTTCAATTGTTTTTCTCCAATCTATGCTATTAATTCCACATTGCGAAAAAAAAATTAATAATTCTTCGAAAAAATGATCTTTTGATGCAATTATTTTTTCATTATTGAAATTATTTTTTACGGACTATTTAGCGATTAATTCTCGATGATTGGAAGATTAATCGTGTTGCATCGGATGATGGTGATTTATCGATTTATTAATTCGACGAATCATTCGCAGGTTTCGAAAAAGGAACAACCGACGGTGACAGAGACTCGGGTCACGGTGGTTCGCCGACAAGAGAGCCACCGGGTGCTCAGGATACCGACGACGAGTCCAGTTATCCCTACGACAGCCACACGGCGACACCCTCGAAGAAAGGCAGCAATTTCTGGAGGCGTTTCACAATGAAGAACCGCAACAAGCGGTAAGCCGCGAGCGACACACCCCAATGTGCAGCTCGCGCCCGAGAGACCCGAGGCACTGAATACTTATTAATTAATAAAGCTCTCCTTTCCTCGTCCCCTCCCCCCTTTATCCCTCCCCCCGCGACTCTACCGACGTAGTTCTCTGGAGCAGAGCTCACGACTGTGATATACGTAAAAGAACGTTCCCGATTATTAAAACGCACGATTCTTTTTTTTTTCCCGGCCGTTTCGACGTTCGCTCGGTTTTTTTTCCTCATCACAACAACGGTTGCCGGAGTTTCCGCGATGGAAATAGAAAAAAAAACACATTCACACAATTGCGAAAGATCTGTTTGTAGAGATCCGCCAAACGACCAACGTCTCGCGTACAAATATCGATGTGTAAAACAATCTCTATGCATATCTGGTCTCTGTATATCGTCAGAATAATCGACAAGTCAAACGACAATCCAATAAATATTTTTATCTACTTACACTATTGCTACTTTTCGTAATCGAAGTTTTATGACGATTGTACATAAATCGCCGATATGAAATTCGGCTCTCTTTTTTATACATACGAAAAACAAGAGAAAATAACGCAGTCACTTTGACCGGCGATATTTTACGAGTTTTTTTGTTGTTCTTTTAAGTAATCGGAAACTCCTTGGTACCCGGTACTTTAATTACCGTATTTACTGCATTTTTATATATGTCATGTTATCCGTTTAATGAACCATTTTTTTTCTTCGTGCAAATTGGTATGAAGAATTTTATTTCGCAGTCATCGCAACATTGATTAAGAACGAATGTTGATAAAAATTATTTCGCAGTACCGTTTCTTTTGCAAAACGGTTTGATTTTTTTTGCGATGAAATTCATGATAATAAAATAATTGAGAATCACTTTTTGTCGTAATTGTTTCGTTGAAAAAATGTATTTGATGCGAAAAAAATATCGAAATTCTATGTGCGCGATCGCCCACTGCTTTGGTTGTAATATTAACGATACTTTATTAGCATTAGCTAGTCAACGTAAACGAGGTGTATGACACGCTAGTAGGTTTATTACGCAAAATAAAAAAAAGAAAAAAGAAAAAAGAAAACTGTGTACGAAGTACGTCAGACACGACTCGCGTCGATCTCCCTGCAAAGAAACAAAAAATATAAAAAAACACTTTTGTCACTCGATTGTCGAGAATACTCGATACATTGATACGCGCGAGTTATCGGTGTTAGCTGAGAGACTTCAATCGTTCCTACTTTCAAAATGCATCTCAATAATAATAGTTAAATGCAAAGATCGAACGTTCGAAAGTCCAATTTCTATACCCCGACTCCCTCTGTAGGATAACGATAACTTTTTTTTTTCGTGTAGATTGTAAATTAGTTTCTAAGCCATGTACTTGTATCCGTAAGTGTATCATATTTGAACAATCTTCCCTATGTAGAGGCAATAAACGTTGGAATAAACAAACTTTTTTTTTTTCTTCCGACATTGGAATGTGATGCATAAAAATGTATTGCTTTTCAGTTACAATATATAAAAGCGTACAGTTGTAACTGTGACACTTGATGGAAACTTTTGCGTTTCGCGTATAAAAAAATACGACCAACTTCCAACGCGACAACGATGGCCATTTGGGTAATTAAAAATTATTATGGCTTTTGGGACGGATTATTCGTTTCTTTCATATTTATTCGTTCGTGAATTTCGGCGGACGCTTCTCGGTGAAGGCGGTCATACCTTCCTTTCGATCAGCCTGAAAATAACAAATGCAGTATTATAGAGAGTATATATCCGTTATATTTCCAGTCAAAAGTGAGATTCGGGGAGAGAATTTCGAAGACTTCCCGATGGGACAACATTTTTCAACAAATCAACCATATAGACGATACTAAGAACATTCATTTTACGTAATAAGAGTTCCAAAAAGTTGTTAACAACTTAGTTAAAAAAATATTTCTTCAACGAATCATTCGGTAACTTCTAACTTCTTTTTTAGCGACAGTTAATTCGTTAACTTTTCCGAATAGATATGATTTTTTTTTAGAATTTCTTCGAATTTACGAAAATTCTGTGTTTGGAAAAATCTTTGATAGATAATTGCATATATGTTCGATCGATTGTCCGATACTTTTTTTCATCGATATAAAAAAAAAGTTTGGAAAATTAGAAATAAAAACCAAAGAAATTTGTATGTGTTCAGAAATTAATTAATGGCTCAATCTCTGCGAAAAAAGAAGATGAGTTAGAATATAATTCGGTGAACAATTTTCTTTAAACTAATTTGGTAATAACGGCTATTACTATGCAAATGCACCGCTATCATTATGCAAAATGAACGTTCTTAGGACCTTTCATATATGTATTTGATTTTTTTTCCAATTTCTATCCCATTGAGACGAGTATTTGAAAGTCTGAAGCTGCGCGCTTCCGAATTATATCATCAAAAAGTCTCCTAAATTGTAGAAGCGGCGTAAAGAATCTCTATAATTTTTTACATACGCAGCAACTTCGATGTTAAGATTATATCGAGGAGAAGAGGATTATATATTACCGTGGCGAAAGTTGCGTGGAATGCTTTCTTTTCGTAGTGAAGACCTTCGGCAAGAGTCGTTTCGTATGCTGCAAAGTATAACGTGTAACAATTAACGCACAATTATCGACAAAGGTCTCGAAAATTATGAATTCGCTTCTAATTTAACTAGTATAATAATAAAATAAAACAATAAAATACTTTTGCTTTGTAACCAACATATTTCGCAACGTTTTCGCAATTCAAACTTAAAAATTATATTTTACTGTCAATTATGATAAGTAACTCGCGGAACTTTTTGTTTTTTAATTCGTTCATTCAAATACAATTCCATGTAATTTTTTAAATGATTGTTTTGTTATCAGCTCTCAGTTTTTGCGATCGAATGAAGGAAAATCGCTTACCGGTGTTGACGGCTTCTTTAGCAATGCCAACGATGAGCTGAGAATGAGACGAAATTTTTTCGCCCAACTTTACGGCCTCAGCGACGAGTTTGTCCGCAGGGAATACCTTGCTTACCAAACCTGTGGTAATGAACGAGCGTAGCGATTAATAAACGAGTCCGATATGGTAGCGTTGCGAAGGCGTTATCGCGACTCCGAAAACTCACCGGATTTCTCTGCCTCCTCCGCGGTTATTTGATTACCCGTCAGTACGATTTCCATGGCTTTGCTTTTGCCAACGGCTCTGGTGAGTCTCTGAGTGCCACCGGCACCGGGAATCGTCCCTATGGCGATTTCCGGTTGTCCGAATTTCGCCTTATCACCGGCGTAGATAATGTCGCACATCATAGCCATTTCGCAACCACCGCCCAGCTGTTTGGTAATAAAGAAAAATATCACGCAACATTAAATTATTACGATGTAAATTTTCTGAAAATCTATTTTATGAATACTAAATGGGAATAACATTTACAGCGTATCCGTTAACTGCGGCGATTATCGGCTTCCTGGCTTTGCTGACGCCGTCCCAATGAGACAAGAAATTGGCTTTCTGCGTTCCCGCGAACGTGTTGTTCAGCATCTCCTTAATGTCGGCACCTGAAATAGCATAATTATTCAAGGATACAATTAAATTTGCAAATATTGACCGCATTGTTGACCTTTTCATAGGTCATCGGGACAAAGTATTTCGGAGCGATAATTTAATTGCGAATATGAATGATATAATTTTAGTTTCATTTACCAGCTGCAAAAGCTTTTTCGCTTCCGGTGAGAACCATAGCTCCGACACTGTCGTCTGCATCGAATTCTTTTACTGCCTCAATAACTTCGGTAACCAACTTGTCGCAAAGAGCATTCAGAGCCTTCGGTCTGTTGAGAGTAATGAGTCCAACATTTTTCTTCTCTCCGGCCTTTTCGACTTTGATGAATTCATAGTTTGGCGACTGACCTGTAAAATTAATAAATTTCATTCATTTCATTCAAAAATACAATGACAATACTTTTATTTCCCTTTCTTTTCTGTGCATTCTCATTGCAGCCCAATTACGTACAATCTAAACAACAACAACAAAAATAGCCGAAATTTCGAATATATTAAAAATTTTCGTCCTTTTTCTGTCCTTTTAATAATATATTTTAAGTTTACTATAAAGGTTCTTCAACAAGAAAAAGTATCGATTCACGAAAAATCGAAAATTATGATAAGAAAATACAAATAGCATTGAATGTGCTTCTGAATTAATAAAAAAAAATAATTTTCTCGAGTACATTAATCTTAAGATTAAAATATTTACGCAATAATAAAATTAGTAGGAGAAGCGTTATTAAAGAATCTTATTATCGTCAAATGTGGACATTGACCCGTGACACGGTCCCCCTCATTCATTGTCGTGTTTTCGCGGGTATCGCAGCAATTGAATGACATTAGCAATAATGAAATATCAGCGAACTATCAATAGCAATGGATAAGATATAAAGAAAATGCAATATAAACAGATGCAAAGGTAATGCATTTTGCACTACTCAACGACTGATACTTAGAATACCATGACATGCCGAATGAACACTTTCTTACATTTTCCCACGTTGTCGAATGTGGACATGATGTGATACATATATCGTCGTTATTACGTAACAGTGCTATACGAGTGCCGAAAAATTGAATTACTAATTTCTCATTATAATGTAAGCTTCGGAATTTTTATATTACTTTTGTCAGTAAAAAGTCTCGAATGATAGAAATCGCGAATAGAATTGAAGTGATTTACGTTCGAAACCAATGTTGCTGAATAAGGAATAATAATCAAATTAATTGATCCATCGGAGTCGACTTGGATCTCCGATCGAAGATCGATCGCATTCCATTAGACCGTCTGGAGCTCCACGTCTTCGAATAATTTATTCATTTTTTTTTGTATTAAACCAAAAAAAAATTATCCCGGTTTCGCATTAACACGAATGAGATAATCGCTTTACTCACTGGAGTAGAATTTGATCGTCGGTGCGAATTGTCTCGTTTGTTGGGGCAGACGGCCGATCAGAATACGAGCTGCACGAGTGGTTGCCATGTCGCCGGGTTAGTCGGTGAACTGAAAATAAGGCCCACCGAGAATTTGTGGAAAAGTATTGTCGCGCTGACTTTTGCGCCATCTACGCTATAGCGTTGATTTGCTATCATCATCAATAAACAGCATTTAAGTCGATTTTAATCATTCGGTCTGCGAGATAATCAATTTCGCTATCTTTTATTTGTTTTTTTTTCGACTGTACTGTCTAACATTTTGGTGAACAAACGGTCCGCGTTCGGGGACTCGCCGTAAATAATTACAAGCTTTTTTTATTTGTCCACGAAATACCTTTTTTCGCTGCGGGTCGATAAGACCGAAAATTCAGCGCGGATGCTCATCAATTGATAAGCGATCGACACCGACTTACTCACGGATGTCAAGAAGGTTTTCTGCAGAAACGAGAGCCACCAAAACTCGTCTATCATGCGCTCCAAATTTCAATTCTCAAATTAACTTCACAAAAACGTGAAAAATGTATATAGCTAGAAAGTTTTATATAACGATGCATAGGCAATTTGCCTATACATCGAGACGTTTTGTGTAAAATTGCTAGGAAGACGGTAAAGTGGAGAGTTATTATAATTAGCAAATTCACGTTGGAGTACAATGTAACTGTTCCGATAAATACTTCCTGATAAGTTTATGCAATAAATAATATACTATAGACGCGCGGATGTTCCGCACTTTTGGCTTACTATGTTTCTACGCCGTGAAGAAAAAGATTTAAATGATTACTATACGGTTTATCATGGGCTGAATATCTCCCTGAATCACTTCCCTCGAGTTTCAAATTATAGAACCCGTTTGCCTACGAGAGTCGTTTTATGGGCGGAGCTGATGGGGAAAGTAGCGATCGAGGTGGATGTTCTATGGTTTCTGTGGTGGGAAAGAACCGAACAGGTGATCTTAGGCTCATGTAGGCTCACGGTGGCTCATCGGATGTGAACTTGAGTTAGTTTTCAGTTCACGGACGTTCGTGCGACGAGATATCTCTCGTCATGCAGCGACAAATGCTGCTTTTCTTCTCTCTGCTCGTTCTAACTAAACTCGATGGGTCTCTTTCCGGTAATCTTACAAGATAAATCATAGTAATCAATAATTATCTGTATTAAATCAATCATTTAATACAGAATTCTAGAAACAATAGAATTAATACTATTGACAATTTTCTATTTTCGCCAATTTGCAGAAGAAATTTGGGAACAGGATCTATCGAAGGAGATGCAGATCGGTGCATCGACCGAAGGATACGATCGCGTAGGATTGCGTTGCGGGGCGGAGAGTATGACCGTCGAGATGAGAACCACCGTTGATTTTTCCGGTGTTATTTACACTCAGGGGAGCTTCCACTCGAAAAAATCACCGTGCTACTTGGATCCCAAACGCGGACGTAGCTTCACTATGAATATTCCTCTCGATAAATGCGAGACTGCAAAGGTAAGAAAAATATCTCTCCAATTTTTATCGTATGATCGCTCAATATACACGAATTTAAAAGGGAGGAAAGTGTATGATTTTCGTGGAGTTTCGGGAAGTTTGATGCCCGAGCGAAGCGAGGACAATCACACGAGGTGAAAATTACGCTCCTTCGTAGCGACGAAAAGTATTACTTTTCTTCCCGTTGCAGCACTTGAGATGACCGCAACTTTCCATCCGCTATTCTCTCGGAAATAATTCAACTATCGAGCGTAATGTCTCTGCAGAAATAATTCCTTATAGGCGTACAAGTTTACAGAAATAATTCTGTAAATTATAAAAGTCACATCGCCGACGCGCATCGTGCAACTGTCCAAAATAATGCTTTACTGATATAATTCCTTTTAGGCGTAGTAGTTTACGAAAATACAGCCTAAAGGATTTATACCTGTATATTACCAAAATCGTAAGTCAAAATTATTTCCGAAAGAATAGCTGATCGACAGTTGCTGCCATCTCCAGCACTTTACTGCCCGCTGCAGCACTTTTAAAAAGATATAAGTTAAGAAAGATAAAGTTTGCTAATCAACGTTTTCCCGCATTAATTTCAGGAAGGTGATAAATATAGCAATGTGCTCGTTATTCAACACGACGACGAACTCGTTACTCCGGGCGATGCTGCCTTTACACTTGAGTGCGATTTCTCGAAACCCAGAGATCTCACGGTAACAGCGGATTTGAATGGAAGTAAAAAACGGTAAAATAATGGGTGTGATTTTAAATTATATCTTCATGAATTTCTGCTATATCTGAATTTTCAAATGGCCCTCTGAATTGTGAAAAACTGGAAAAACAAAATCTTATGAATTTTTTTCTTTTTTTTTTTTCGAACATTTAGTCTCGTAAAATCAAGCATTGCACTGGTGGACGCGGATCCCGGACGCGATAGGACCAAAAGAGCAGCGTACGTTGAGAGCGAAAGCGGAGAGGTAGTCTTCACACCGGACTCCTTTCGTAAGAAAAAGGAAGAATTGTGATACAACATTCGGTTCGATACCAATGCAAACGTAAAATTTAGACATTTGTAACATAAATCAATAAAATCTCTACCTCTGTTTATAATGCGTTTTACGCAAGCAATCAGATTTTCGGAACATTAGACGTTACTTGAGTGGTATTATAGGTCGTTTTTTTCCATTATTTTCAGAATAAAAGCTCATCGTCGAACGATTGATCTCAGCAGCGTTATTGCACAGTAATCGTGAACTCGGAGGATCGAAGACTCGAAAAAAAAGTGTATCGATGATTCTCCGACGATCGTACAAAATAATTTGTTTTGCACAATATAAAGTTCGATAATTGTTATCTTCTCGATGGAATGACTATTTGAATTCTAATGCACTAAAAAGAAAAATTATCTATCGCTGCAAACTCTAAAGAGTTGCATAATTAACAGACCACCGATAACCCACTGTAAAGCGGGTGTTGTGCAAAAAAACAAAAGTAAATGGAATTTTACAGCAAACCCTATGCAATAATTGTAAATAAATTGTTAAATTAATAAAACTATGTTTTTTCCCAATTGCGCTAAAAACACCATTTCATGTCTGCGACGCGGGTTTCAAGTTAGCTATTCTTCTCCAGCGGGAGCTTATATATATAAAATATAAATAAATAAGTAAATAAATAATGGAATTTTTTTTAATTAATTTTTTTTATCGGTGTTCTATTTATTCATCAATAAATAAAAAATACGCATCAATCGAGTGCTCCTGAATCGCGGCCCCGGTTCCTCTTATCGCTAATTTGTGCCGCTAGGCCGTTGCAAGCATAAAAATATGGTCGATTTTGGACTATTTACGACTTTCTATAGACTTTGAATGGAATACAGAAAACAGTTGTTTTAAAAAAAAAGAAACATTGCGGTCAATACGATTGTTAAACTTTGTAGTGAAGTCCGACAAACGAAATATAAAATTGTAAACACGGATGTCAAACGACAATTATATCATCAGATCTGAAAGTCAAAGATCGTGAAAACAAAAAAAAAAACACTCGAGTTATCACATTCTGGACGTCAATGCAACGAGAACTCCCACCCGCGCTTTTACGATTAGTATATAAATAAGACTGAAATGATAATGAAATCGCCAGTTGTTCGTTTCTCTGCGAACTACAAAACGTCTCTCGTAATTTCAATCAATCGTTTATCATGGCTACTAATAAGTTCAAGGCAACTTCTCCCTATGCGAAGCCGACACCATCGCCACATCCATCGGATTATCTCTACAAAGGGTCAGTAACATTGTCTAATTCTCAATTTATCATTCAATCCGAAGTCAACGAGCGTTAATAGAATCTTCGCTATTTCTTTTTAGTTACTTGAACGATTTGTACCTCAAGTCCGAGAAAGGCGATGATCCTGTGGTTAACGTTGCTCTTTTCGGTCTTGGACGCGCTGGAACGATACACTTGGCGTCCATACAAGGAAATCCCCGTGTAAAATTGCTTTACATCGTCGACGATGTCGAGAGCCGATTTCCGCAATTGAAGAAATACTGGCATTTGGACGGAGTTACCATTATGACGAGCAAGCAATCTGACAAAGTCTTCAAGGACCCGAAGTAAGAATCGTTGTTTTAGCATCGATATAAGGTAATTATGTCGCTTCGCGTTTATTTCGCATAAGATCGCGAAAAATTAGAGAAAATTCCAAATACTTTTCGATGGTATAAACATCTGAAAATATTCATGCATATTAGAGATACTGAAAAGATTCATTTTGCATAATAATAATTCCAAAATATTAGCCTCTGCAAACAAATTGACGAAAACATTTATTGGTCAACAAATTTCCCGGAAACCCAACTTTTTTCTTTTTATGAAAATGATTCATTAATTTTCCTGATTACGTATGAATTTTTTCAAATTTTTCAATTTCCTCTGAATTTTGTGCTTTTTCACACATTTTTTCCATATTAAAAAAAATGCAAAGCAAATTGAAAAATCTGAAAAAATTCCTACGTATTCAGAAAAATGAACGAATGATTTTCATAAAAAAAAACATTGAGTTCCCGGAAAATATGTTGACCAATTAATTTTTTCATCTATTTGTTAATAACATTTTGGAATTATTATTATGCAAAATTAATCTTTTCAGTACCTCAAATATGCATGAATCTTATCAGATTTTTATATAATCGAGAAATAGTTTCAATTTTCTCTCATTTATCGCGAACTTATGCGAAATGAACGGGAAGCGACATAACTACCTTAAGCTGACAGAGCACGGGAACTGACTTTCTATAATACGACGAATATGTTTTTCAAGTATCGTCGATCGGTAGTCTTTTAAATTCCATTATTTTGGGTTATTTTGTTAGTTTCGTTAAAAAATGTTTGCTTTAATTCGTTGACTCTTATTGTTCAGCATACACGCCGTTATCGTTGCTTCGCCGACTTACGCTCACGAGGACATCGTTACTAGAGCTCTGGCCGCCAAGAAAGCGGTCTTCTGCGAAAAGCCCATTGCCGAGAATCCACCGAATACTCTCAGGTGCTACGAAACTGCCGCGAAAGTTGGAAAAGTACTGTTTTCCGCTTTCAATCGTCGCTTCGATCCGAGTTACAGCTCCGTTCGCGACAGGGTACGAAAGGGCGAAGTGGGTCACGTTCACACTATCAAAGTGACCGCACGAGATTCGCCGTTGCCAACTATAGATTATTTGGCTAAATCCGGTGGTATCTTCCACGACTGCATGGTCCATGACATCGACATGGTTACGTGGGTCCTCGGCGAATATCCTACAAAGGTACAAAATGACATTATTAAAATTAAAATAAAAAAAAATTCTGCAACGGTCTTTCAATTTTTAGTAGTTGATTAAACGATTAAACTAACTTAACTGTTGTGAAATTCTATCGTAATTATATGTGATGTCTCGTTCGAAAGATTACATTCCCAACCATTGTCAATTGGTGTTCTGAACCCACTCTGTATATGAAGAACAATAATCTGTAAACATTATGAAAAGTGGCGCAGGAAACAACTGCGCCAATAGCAGGTGCACTAATGTTTGGTTGTTCTTTTAACTGTAAACATTCGTGTCGTTTCGCCGGAAGTCGATGTTACTAATACACATGTAATCTCGAGAACGAGACGAGGATATAAATCGGTCGCATAGATTGAACCTTTTTTTTCACTCACGTTAGGTTGCGGCGCAAGCGTCTGCGAACATTCCTGAGATCAAGGCCATCAACGACTTCGACACGGTAGTCGCGACTCTACAATTTCCTTCCGGAACTTTGGCAATGATCGATCTATCGAGAAACTCGAGTTACGGCTACGATCAGCGTCTCGAAGTCTTCGGTCCCAAGGGTATGATACGAGCGGACAACGAGCAACCGATTCACTGCGTCACGTCAATGCTCGATATGCAGGGTCCGACTTCGGCGCCTATCTGGTACTCATTTCCTAGTCGTTTCATGAGAGCCTATCGCGCCGAATTCGAGCACTTCATTGACGTGGCACTCGGCAAATGCAATTCTATGGTGAAACCGAAGGAGACTATGGCGGTGACGAAAATTGCAAGCGCCATTGAGGAATCTGTTCGTACATCCAAAGTCGTCGATATCAAATGGGCAAACGGCGAACTTCCACCTCAAGAATAAAACAATCGAATATCGATCGGCGATAGAAGATTTTCTTCGATACTAAAAAAAAAAGAAACAATAAATACGAAGAAATACTGTACGTTAATAATATTTTTTTTCTCGTTATCAAAGAAATACAGTACAAAGCTATATGTTGTACGCTGGTAACAGTACAAAGTATATGGATCAAATTTTCACTTTTTTCAATCACTTGTTCATAAAATTTATAGAATATCATTTACTCTCTCTCTCTCTCTCTCTCTCTCTCTCTCTCTCTCGATGGTTATTACACATTCGTGGAAAAAAAAGTCTGATTTTCGACGATGCTACGTTTTTTTTTTGTAATGTATTTACAAAGGAATTAGTCTTAATATCGAGGAACAATTTGATCTTCGTCGCCTCATCGTTATCTTTTCCGCAACAATGAATCATAAGCAACAAACGAATCGTTTTTATCTCCTCGTCGCTCGCCTCGTGAGTGTTCAGGCCGTTATTTTTCTTTTTTTTATCACTTTTTATTTGTCTTCAAATTATTTCGTTAAGAAAAGTATATAGTAAAAAAATGAGATAAACAAAAATAGAAATCATTTGTAGTACCATTTTGTGTGCTCTTCGTATGAAGCTGCGTCAGCGATTCGTTTGATAACTCAGTCACGCAGTTTTATTGAGCACTCGAGCGTTTTTTTTTTAAATTACATCCCTGATAAATTTCATTTTCTTATCGTTCCGAATCAAACAGGAAAGTTTGTAACCAATCCAAAACCATTCGGTAAAAAATTAAGAGACGAGTATATCAACCCCCTCTCCCCCTCACCCGTCGCTTTTACATCATTCGGTTGCAAATTTGAAAAATCGCTAACCGCCTTTACAGTACACTTACGTAGATTAGTCTTATAACGATTGTTCAAAATTTCTTGGCCCGGCGTTCATTTTTTGCGCCATGAATACCTTTTCAAACAAATTATTCAGTTTTTCAATGCCGATTAGATTTTTATCTCACGCGTGTGTATTCTTCGGAAGTATATTTTAAATGTTTTATTATCTAATATTTTAACGATTTTGCCCATAGGGCAGCGGTAGCTTGCATTCCGTCGCCGTTGCATCTTCGCAATTCCGCAATAACTTTGTCTCTCGGAAAGCCGAGATTCTCAATTTGTTTGACCGTCGCTTCCGTAAAAGGATCGGTACTGGAGATCGTTGTTTCTGGTGGTCCCGAGGGAATCGGTATGCTTGACGATACGGACGCTCCAGCGGTGTTAGTTGCGTTTTGGCCGTCTGGAAAATATCATCGGATCAATCACACTCTACCGCGAGTTGACAATGCAATTGGTGCACAAAAGCCGTGAAAATACGACAAAGAAAAAGAAAAGAATCGTAACAATCAGTGTCCAGGCAATGAGGAGTGGTTGACGAGGATGAAACGATGTGTTTATTTAAGGTTGTCGCGGGCTGGAGTGGTGGTGGGGGTTGACAATGCGGTGCGGAGTCACTTTGCTAGAAAACAATGACTCAATCTGTCCCTACAATACGGTGTTTTCATTTTATTATCTGACAACGATTTGGAAACAGTGCCGATGAATACTGCCGCCCGCCGTTACAAAAGCAGTGCTCATACCTTCACCTACACGGTATTTGATATTTCATATGAATGGTAGCTTTATAAACACGTAAAAATGAATGATAAACGGCGACGTCACGAGCGATGTCATCAGAGTCATTCTCGATTGATTATCTCAAAAACTACGCTGGCAACTTGGTCGAAATTTAACACTCAATATACTCAATACACGTATATAAACTTTGTCTGTAACAATGACAACGTTGGTAGCTTTCTGCGTGAAACCCACCACAACCTTAAGGATAACATTATTCGAAGTTAAATAAACGATTTATAGTATTGGATTAGGAACGACGGGACAGCCTGGACAGATACATACTTACCCTGCTGCTGCCTCAATTTTTTAGCTTCCCTCGCGCTGTCCTCGAGAGCTCTTTGATAGTCTCGATCGTCCAAAGATGCTTCGCTATTACCGCTGAGTCTTGCGCACTCCGGTAATTCACCTAAAAATTACAATAAACGTGTAACGAGCACAAGATAAATTGCCTTTCAAGTGATCATTTTCTTTCCGAAGATAACTCGAATGACACGAACCTTCTGTCAAAAACGGCGTTTCCGTTCCCGTGGTGCCGATCGTAAGTAAATTTTTCTTCAAGTCTATGCAACACTGATGTCGCTTAAGCATATCGAGTCCCAGTAACATGTCCATTGGTTGTTCCTCGAGTACGCTGAACGACGTTGTCAAGTGATCGCTACCGATTTGTATCTGAACCATGTGAATTCTGCCGATGATTCGCTGAACACCAACACCCTTGGCAACTCCCGACCACCTTGTGTCAACGAGTCGCATTATGTGACATCGCTCGGCACACGCCGCTGACATTATCGTCGTTTGTGCACCTAATTGTTTGTTTTTCAAAAATATTACAGACGTCGCAGGGATATTTTTCGTCGTTTTATTTTTTTTATATAAAAATAGACGCGAAAGTTGCGCCGAGTTGCGCTAATGATTTCAACATCGATGAAAATAGATTTTACTCTCATTGATTTGTTGTTGTTGTTGTTTTTTTCGTTTTTAATATTTTTCTTTAATTCGACAGAGTGCAACAACCTCGCGGAACAGTCGACAAATAAGTTTTTACACATTTTTTTTTCAGCCGACAAATAAATCAATGTCTAATAATAGAGAGAGGGTCGAGCGAGTGATTTCGAGTGGGACTCGGTGTCTCCGCGCATCGCAAGTGCGATGCTGAAGGTGGAATTTTAAAAATAGCGATGTACCGTAAAGCGATCTCTCGCGCGCGAGAAAAACAATACGCAAGAACGGAAAAATGTGCGGATACCGCATTGCCTCTAATCTTAATTCTATTTTCAAATATTCAACGACCGATATGAATAAGGAATTTCAATTTAAAAGTGGAGATTACCTGAATCGATAAACGCTTTGACTGGAAAACCATTCACTTTGCAGTTTATATAGAGCATCACGACGGTACCGAATGTCTCGGGATTATATTCCATTGCCGCTTCCATATTCGCCTCTATGTTCTTCTGTCTTATCTCCTCTGCTATAAGCCTCTGCGCTTCGGTGTCAAAGGGATCGGCGTTCATCATCCTCAATCTTTGAACGTGACGCTCTTCCCTTACTTTTATCTGCTCCTTCAGTACGGTGGAAAATTTTTCTGCAAATTTACGAAATATATTTTAAATGTCCGCATTACCGGAGAATTCAAAATAACAAAATATTTTCGTTCGGTATTCAGACGCGTATTGCATTGATAAATAAAAAAATCTTCAATTCTCGTGATATTTTTTCTCTTTCGCTCTTTTCTAGTTGGAACTGAAATTTATTCAACGATTCTTTTTGTTATTTAGTTTTTCCTCGCAAAGTAAAATTTGCTTAAAAGAATTTTGCTTGAAGATTTGAGAAAGCGAGAGACGAGTTTTGGTTACCAAGATTTCCAGAAAGCAGCGCGTCCGCGAGTCTGGCGTTGTTTTGTTTTAGTAAAGCCAATTGATCCGGATTGGCGAGAAACATATCTCTTATCATCGCCGGATCGTCCTCGCTGCGCGGATTCTGCGCTCTCTGTGGGGTCATAGCGCTGGGCACCGGCTGGGCTGCGGCCGGTGGTCTATTGTTGTTGCTACCGGAAGGTGCGCCGGGTACTCTGATGCCACTGAAGTCCAACAGAGGCATAGCTAGAACGATCAATCGTTCAATTTAATTCACTTTTTTGTTTTTTTAACCAATCATTCGGTTTAATTGACTTTTTTTTCTTTTGTCAATGACTTATTGTATATAAATATGAATTTACGATGGTAAACAAGGGATTACAGTCAAGCGGACCTCCGTTGAATGGTTGCTGTTGAATATTCTGATCCGTGCCGCTTTGATGCATATGTTGAAGTATAACCGCGTCACCGTCGCGAATTCCATGATCCCTCAGTGATTTTTTGTCGTCCATAAGGGGCCTTCCATTGAAGGCAATAACAATCTCGTGAGCCGGTACGCCGCTTTCGATCTCGCAGAAGGCCTTGAAATTTTCGAGTTCGAGGTCCTCGCTAACGTCGAGAACGAATATATCGTCGCCAAGAGTTGTAACGGTTACTTTCATCCTGACTGCGTTGCTCGATTTTTTTCTTTTCTTCTTTCCGTTCTTTAATTTATTTTTATTTTGACAGATTTTTAGCAGTAGAATAAACAAACACAGATTCGCGCGACGGAGAGATAAGACTAAATAACACTTGGAATACTCGGAATAAACGTTAGTCGAAGCGTTATGGCGCTTTGACTTTTCGATAGCACCGGAGAACGAGAATGAAATTCGCGTATTTATCGAGATTATATTCAATGCAACGAAAATGGGTAATGCGACGCGCGGGTGGAGGGGTGGAATGATAAACAGTTTCTCTGGGATGTAAACAACAACCCAGCTCAGCAAAAATATATTCACCGTTTTCACGGGGTACGCTATGAAGTTGAATCGCGATCCGCGATACGACGACTCTTCGATAGAATCGAACGAAGATGGCGCTGTGAGAAGGTGGCGCGGCGGCGCTGCTACCTTTTACTCTTACAACAACGTGCAAAACAAAAGAGGAGGCAGCAGCTTGTCGCTCGTATGAAACAAAATTTAGTAACGCGTTTTCTTTATAGCGATTAATGCCAAATTTCTGCCAAAAATAACGCGTATGCATACACCAAGTAGTAAAACTCATGAATCAAAAATATTACAGATCGATGAGTTGTTCGAATCGATATAAATTATACAACAAAAACTTGTCACGATTAATTAATTTTCCAAGTATAGTAAATGTACGGCCACGCCGTTTAGATCTGAGAGATTCGAAAGATGTATCGATAAAAAGAATTTCGGTTTAAAAGATCGGATCTTTGTGCAGAGTTGTTTAAAAGAAATCATTTTATACCGAAGCATTGAATTATTTAGAATGAAAGTTATGCAAATCAAGTTAAATCGTAATTTGTCATTTTCCGTCGTTAAACGTGAAAGAAGAAGTGTTGGAAAGGGAAAACATCGAATGAAGCAACAAGTCCCGCTTAATTATTTGTAAATATATTATCGAGTAACATCTATAATATAATGATGAAAAACCATTTATAGTAATAAGTATATCATTGTAATATTTCAATCCAATAGTAAACACTCATTATTTATAGATTTCATATAGCTGTCGTAATGGGTAACCGTTAAATTACGGTATTTTACATCTCAATCGTTTTCAATTTTTATAATTAATATATCCGTTGATCCAATTTCCTTTTCGCTTTGAAATTCTAGACTCCGTTGTGCTGCTCCTGTTCAGGTAAGTTACCGCTTCTTTCTATCGATCGTACATTATTTATTACTGTGTGTTCTATCGCTCTTTCTATCGTTTAACCCGATGCCGCAATTCTCCAATGGTAAAACAGTTAAAACAGACATTCGCGCACTTTATTAGTCCACGAAATTTACGATGAAAATTTATAACGAACACCTCTGTTGTGTTTAAATGTCAACTTTTCGTATTTGATAAAAGGACCGGAGGAATAAAAAAAATTTGCACTAACTTTTGGATAAATTCTTCCCTTCACTGATATCTACGATTTTTTTTCGTTTTTTTCCATTTTTTTAACCAACACGAAGCACAAAGAGACAAAAAAGTATATTTTCACAAAAAAATGTCTTTCGGTATATCATCGATTGTTTCGCGGCATAAATAGGTAACTGTTTTATTCTTGGAGAAACAATGCATCACCGTAATTCGTCGCGGGACCATTCTATCTTTTTTCTCCCTCATTCATTTGTTCGCTTGTTTCCGGTAGAAAAAACGTCTTATGTTTACACGTGTGTGATTATCCCTTAAAGTACTCGTCATATTTGCGGCTATACATTGAATCTTTGCTGCAACTTTGCGCATTTTCGATAATAGTCCAATCAATCAATATTTATTTACCGAATAAAAATGGTCACTATACACTAGAGACGGTAAATGGAGTCGTTGTTTGTCAATCTACAAGTAATTTCGGGAATTTAACGATCACGCTTATCGTCCGATATGACTCTCGCGATTGGACGTTCATACTCGATGATATTCTCTTAACTTTTTACAAACAAATCTTCGAGTACTCACATCGAGATTTTGACAATGTTGAATAAACATTATACACGAGATAAATTTTTCATACTCGCGTAAACGAGTTGCACTTTGTTTTTCCTTTAAGATAAATTCTTCATGATTTCGGTTTTTTTTTTTTTTTTTTTTTTTTTCATAAATTTCGTCAATCGGTGCTGAAGAATCATTATGTACTTTAATTCTAAACGTGCATCTCACGCACCTGTGGGAAAATTCGAACCACACTCCCTGTATCGCTACGTATATTCTCATAATAATCTGTACAACGCACCATGTAATCAGGTTTACCTCATCGCTTAGTCATCTAACTTTGGATTGTTTTCTTTTCATATTTATATTTTGAATAGTTTCGATGAATTTTTTCGTATATATAAGTGCTCGCGAAAATAAGCGGTGTCTCGAGGATGGCACATCATATCACGTGGAAATAACAATGATATTGACATAATGAAGCGGGATATTTATACATTAGTTTTCTCATCCATAAACAAAAAACGTAAAACATCCTTCCGTGTTGTGCGATGAAAAGGTTTCTAGATTCAACGTCGTAGCCTAATGTTTTTTTATTTACCATTTAGAAAAAACAACGATGCCGTATGATATATCATTCATTCGTATAACTATTCAACCCTCTATACAAATACCCTGAAATCTACTCCCTTAATGATTAATAATAACAATAATAATAATAATACTTACAACCAAAGAATAATATGATTTTCACAGAAAAGCTTAGCAATTTGATGTGCCGCAATAAAAATTCTTTAACATTGATACCGATTGACAATATTTTTTCTCCCTACGCGAATATCTTTTATTTACTATTTACAATAGTTTAGCGAGCTGTCGGTTTCTTTTTTTTTTTTTTTCATCACGGATCGATATTAACAATTATTTTATTGATTTTTTTTTCGATAATATACAGATAGCGACTGTACTCTATTTTTTTAAATTAATTAATCTGTTAATTCAATCCCAGATAATATCATTTATCGACAGCTCTCTCGGTGATTTTGCTTTATCTAATAGTGTACAATTTTTTGTTTTATTTTTTTTTTATAGCCAACACCAAATATCATATATATTTAATTTATTTATATTATCGACTAATCGAATTATTTTACAATTCGTCGCAATTAGTCGTAATTTTTTTGTTTTTTTTTGTTTTTGTTGTTGTTTTTTTTTTTTTTTCATAGTCCATTCACATAATCTCGTCAGGGATCATCAGCTTTTAAGTAAAAATAGTTTGAGTGAAAAATATTTATACTTTGTCGAGGGTATAGGTTCGCTAAAACGGATGACCCGAGAGTCGAGGCCCTTTTACACTTCGAAAACGCACCAATTTCTTTTTAATTGTCGTCGTACCTGAATTAGTCGCGTTTCGACAAGTCTAGTCAATATCGTGACATCACGTTGTTTCCGTCACACTGTTATACTGCCCCTATCTTTTTTTTTGTTTATATCGATATGTCATTTTACAGAATAACTCGCTTCGCCGAAATTGCCGTACGTATCATTACCGTTAGTAATCAAAGGGATACACGAGTCTTGAGTCTCGCATCAGAAAAAGTTCTCGGAAAAAAATGACTTGATATTTATCAAAAGTCGTTGATTAATAATGATCGAAAAAAAAAAAAAAAAAAATCATGAGAAAACTTAAAAAGTTGTGTGAAATGAAAAAAGATATCCTTCTTTGCGAAACATGGAAATTTGAAATCAAGAAATAAATAGATTCAAGCAATTGGATTGTATCGATGGTGTGTTGTTTTAGAGTAGTTTTTTCTTTTTCTGTAACAAATCTTTTCGATTTCGAGAATCAGGGGTCTTGTATCCCTGTCAAGAGGAAGCAATCGTTCGGCTGCGAAGTTCGATCGAGAAATCGCGCAATGCGTATAAACCGTTTCGCCCGTCCCTATCGAATACCAGTATGGATTTAATATTCTCATTTCTAGAAAGTCGAAGGAAGGAACTGGAATAATATTCGTCGGATAAGCACAATATATTATTTATCCACGCAAATTTACGTCAGCGAGCCGCGAAATACAACGATTAACGCCTTATCAAACGTTCGCGGAATATTATTGATATCAAACGATTTTTCCGTGGCAGAGCACTGCGACTATATAAAGTATTATAGTTACTCTCTCAATCTACGTTCAACACTCAATTCGTATATAATTGGCCCCTTGCACCCTTATTATTCTCTCTTTTTCTTTTTTTTTGTTTATTATACATCGTCTCGTGTGATACGTATCCCTCCAAATTTCTCAGTTACATACAATTTTTTTGTGTCAATATTCGAATGTACCGAATGAACCGAATAGGCTTTTCATTCTGGGCGATCTACCTTGATATGTTAAGGCAGTTATGTCGCTTCGCGTTCATTTCGCATAAGTTCGAGAAAAATGAGAGAAAATTGCAAATTCTTCTCGATGGTATAAAAATCTGAAAGAATTCATGCATATCAAAGGTACTGAAAAGATTAATTTTGCATAATAACAATTCCAAAATGTTATTTACAAATTGATGAAAAAATTAATTGGTCTACAAATTTCCCGGGAACCCAACTTTTTTTTTTATGAAAATAATTCGTTCATTTTTCCGAATGTGTATGAATTTTTTCAGATTTTTCAATTTACTGTGAATTTTGCGTTTTTTCACACATATTTTCCATATAAAAAAAAATTCAAAGTAAATTGAAAAATCTAAAAAAATACGTATTCAAAAAAATGATCGAATCATTTTCATAAAAAGAAAAGTTCGGTTTCCCTGAAATTTGTTGACCAATGTATTTTTTCATCAATTTGTTAATAACATTTTAGAATTATTATTATGCAAAATTAAAGAAAAAAAAATGTTTACAGCTCATCCCGATGGGAAGTTTTCGAATACCCGTATAATAATTTTAATAATAAATATATTTTAATCGACGAGTATTCGATAAAATTTCACCGAAAGCTTACCAATTGAATTTTGTATGAAATACGAAATTAAACTCTCGATACATTGATTGCAAAAAATAAACAGAATTTGATACGCTCGATATGCATAAAAGCTTCATATCGAAATATACATGAAATTTCCGATGATTGCATAGCTGTTTTTACACATTTTCGCGTGTCTATTCTGTCTGTTGTAAACAGTTGTTTACTCCGGTTTTACATTTACTCGAACACTGGCAATACCCATTAAAATTGAATTGATAATACGTTATCACGAAAATTTTAAAATTGATGATCCGCCATTGATTTCCGGGATATTCGTATTCGTGCTTCACACTGATAAATAATCATCGGGATCGTAGGATTATTGAGATTTTTTTCGAGGGATACGTGCCGTTCTCGCCAATTCTATCTATTTCACGGTTTCGTTTAGATTTCCGTATGAATTATCGTATTTTCACCACGAATATCGTTATTCTGCCGAAACTAACTTGCCGTTTTCGTCGACAAGTTCGGCACAGCGAAACTCTAAAGTTTCGTAGGTCCGAACGTGCCGACGTTTGCTGTACACACACATCCGAAATATTCTCTTGCGCTACGTACTTCCGCTTGCGTACTTTGTCTTTCGATCTTTACTTTCCGATCCGTCACAATCGCGGTCGAGGCTCGCCGACGTGATAATCACGTGCTTCTTCTTCTCACGACGCTATAAACTTATTTATACATATATATATATATATATATTATATTCATTTATTTTATTTATAAATATACTGCAAGGTACTCGAAGCGAAGGGCGAAACAGCTCCGCCGATCGTGGCAATGATCGACGGGCTCGCATTTCGTCGCGTTACTTTCTTCGAACCGTCTAAGCCTCAGGTTTTTATATTAACTATACAGCCGCCAGTAGAAGGTGGATTTTCGATTCTCAGTGGCATCACCTCGCGACGTAACGCACGAAAAGACTGCCAATAGTCATACTCAGAATTCCGGTTGAACTGTGCGACGTCCACGGAGTCGAGGAAGCGACGTCTCCGCATTGGGCTGCAAAAAATAGAACGAATGTTCATCGTTAGCTTGAATCATCTCATTTAACTCGTCAGCGTTGATAACGTAAAAAACGGCCGTGGATATCGTCACGTTAAAAAGTCATAGTTAAACAGTCGGTTCGACAGAAAAACTTACCGTGCGACGTAAGATTGACTGTCCATGCGTGCTGCTGCTGTCTATGCGTGGGTCGCGGACATGAAGCCAAATGACCTGTTACCGACAGTTCTCGGCTACCCGACGATGCCGCCGACGCACTGTAGACGAGACAGTAACGTCCGCTGTCTGTACTCGCAACGAGATAAGCTCTGTCGTTCTCCACCCAAGTTCCGTGGCAGAGATATTCTGAAAAGTAATTTAAAAAAATTGATAACCAATAGCATTTGTTTGGACCACACCGCTCGTATCTAATACAGCGCAAACTAATACTTGGTGTTTAAATAAAAAAAATTAAAAAAATTTGACTTTATTCATTTTGAAAAACTTCCTCGGGTAATGGTAATTTTGGCAATAGAAAGCACAAAAAATAAGAATGACCCCAAAAACCCACGGTGCTTGGTAAAGAAAAGAAGACTACGCAGTGAATTCACAGCGTGCTAAAGGTGCACGGAATCTCTTCCCAACATTTCTCGAATCTATGTGTTTGCGTCAATGATATATGATTCGGTAGATCAATAAATAATGTTTTCGACTTTTTTTTATTAATTTTGCAAAGGTGTTTTACGTATAGTATATATCATACGCCACAAAGAACTACACTGTAAAACGTCTTTTGGTAGGGGTAAGCTTAGGAGAGATGTTGGCCCGTTGTTTTGTGGGTGCGATGTGGGTGCCGTGTTTCAGAGGGTTAAATAAATCTTGTCAAGGTTTTCATTTCTAGCTGTGATCCGGGATTATTTTACTATATATATGTATATATATATATATTTCTATTCAAGAGCGGATAGGGGAGAGGAGTTGAGTTAAGATACTTGTCAAGTTCTCTCTGCCACCTCCGTGAACACGGACAGCAGCAGGTAACCCGGCCACCGCGAGCTAACTATATAGAGATACAACGTAATCGGATAAGGTGTTCCGGCCAGACGACTATGTTTCCTCTCGCGCGTCTGGAAACCTGTCGCACCAGCAACCCTCGTATATACAATGTCCCGACGGTAGGTTCTCCGTACTTCCGTATACTACACGTATACTCTCAATTCCCATCAGACTCTCCGCTATATTGCCATTGTAAACATGACAAAGTACCCGAAGTACGAATTACACATTTTCATTCGTAACGGAAAGTTCTATTTTGCAACGCTCACCTACCGGGTTTATACTCGCAGTGAGCTAAACTGCACATTAATTATTTCATCAGAACTGCCGTAGCCGACAATTACGCTGTCAAATCTCGCAAGCAACTTTCTGTGCAACGGGTCAGTTAAACATTGCATTTTAGACTAAATGTTGGATGTGTCGTAATCGTTGCGTTGGTTGCTGTTGCGGCCGACAATTGAAGAATATGCGGACGAAAAAAAAGTGTCGGCTTAAAAGTTAATAGTTGTAAATAAATAAATGTAGATAAAAGAAAAATAAATTTCAATTTCTCGAGATTCATCGATAGTTTCACCAAAAGTGAAACTGGTGCATGACAACAGATGCAAGTGTTTGCGTGAAGCAAACGAACAATGAAGCAAACAAACGACTTTCCAGAAGACATACAAGATGTAATAACATCGTTAAAAGTTGGTACGATGACATATCGTTGAGTCTTGTGTTCCGAGGTACTCGACTCATCTCGATATCGCGGATGTGACAGGATCGTTGTTATACACTGTACATCTTCTTACGGATCGACGAACCACCGCAACGGAAGTTACTTGTATACATTGAAGGGAGAGGGACGACGGTTTGTGGAGAATATTCGGGGAAATAGCTACAAACTTTGACGAGGGTAGATGTATAGTTGTTCGCAGTATACAGAGTCCAAGGGGAGGGGTATCCCAAGTGTTAGTTGGATGACGCAGTTTCCGTGATGCAGTAAAGTAGAACTAGTGGACGTAGCGGCAAGCGAAGCGTACGCAGGGTGGTAAGGTATAAGGGAAGGCAGGTAGTGCCCGCGTCACGAAAACTTACCGGACAATGCTTCGTCGCTGCAGGACGTTGCGAACTTCATGCGATCTGATCTCTCGCAACCGATGTCCAGAGCAGAGAGGCTCGTCGACTGACAGGGTCTCGGAAAGGGCGTTGTGGACGTGATCCTTGCTTTTCGTACCTCCGCAACGTTATCCTCGTCTCGCGATAGCCTCTGGTCGCCCTCAACCCCGAAACTTTCATCGCCGTACTCGCTGACGTGTGCTCGCATAACGTACACAACCTCGTAATGACCGAGATAAGGACACTGTCGGGTCGTCAGATCTGAAGCTGCAGCATAATTGAGACAATCCATCAGTGTGCGCATCGAACTATTTTAATCATCAACATTTTTTATACATTGTACGATTTATTCCTAGAGGAAACATCCAACATCTTCGAGTCGTGAAAGCACATTGCACTTTTTTTTTTCTTCTCTTCAAATTTCTTCTCCAAACATTTACTTGGCTTAAAAAAATGTCAGTCAAAGTGACTTCGTCATTTGTATCTTTCAAGCAAAAAATAAATAATCAAGAAATTATTCATTGTATTGCAGAGAAAGTATTCGAAACATCGACATTCGACATTTGTCTCTGCAATATGTTTCCGTCGTCGAATCGATTTACATTTGATATTTTTGTAAATAAAATGTTGTCCAATCATTTACAGGGTCTAAAAAACTTCCGTTATAGAGACTTTTACATTTATATATTTAAAGCAGATAATAAATATCAAAGAATCATTGATGTCTTAATTATTCGCGAGTAGAAAATAATTTCGGATGTAGAAAAAGGATTCAAAATATTTTCCGCTAAAATTTATTTTTAAAATCCCTCAATATTTTTGTATACTTTCTACCGATTTTTTGAAACGCCGCGTATGACATGTTTGTCACTCTAACGCAAAAGCTTTTACGCAAATCCTCGCCCAATGGGCAACTCGACATTTTAGTGCTTAAATTCGGAATGCACCACTCAGCGGACTTTTGCCCCCGCATGAATACATTGTTTCGTAATACTCCCGAAAAGTCGAATGTTCGTTCGTCATATATCGTTCAGGAGCATCAAACTTTTATGTTTGATCGTATTGCAGCCTTCGGCTTGTGGTACAGGAACGTTTATATAAACGTCCTCAGGAACAATCACGGTACCGGCAGTACCAGCAAAAGCGGAAGCGCTTCCCTCCCCTCTCCCCCCTTCCCCCTTCCTACGCGGAAGGTTTACCGTTGCAAACGCGCCAACGCAAATTCTCTCGAACGTCGAACGTTGTAAATTCCGACTCAAGAACGACGACGGCGACGGCGACGACCACGACGACGACGTAGGACGGCGCCCCCGGCACGTGGTGCTCTCACGTTACGCGACCAGGATAACGCGACGTTGCCCGTTCTACGAATCCCCAATTCCGCGCATATCCCTCGCACCACCCTCGGGCTTTACGACGAATCCTCCGTATGATCCTTTACGCGATCGTATAAAGCCGGCGGAATTGATTGTTAAACTCCTACAGCATTTGCAATCTCTCCACCACACCGAGAAGGCTCACTATCGCAGCGAAAGAACGAGAAGCAGCAGCAACTAAACTTCCCAGGAACGCTCTCTCCCTCTCGCTCTCTACATGCCTGAAGAGCGATAGAGGTAACAAGATTATATTGCACCGTTGCGATTTATCCCTTTTTCGCGAAAAATTCTTTCGCAATCGGAAGATTAATGAGGATTTATCGTTGGAATATTCTTTTTTTCGATTTATCGATTTTTTTAAAGGGCCGTAGAGTAAATCTTGGCTTTAGCGCTGATACTCTATATTATGCAACGTTGCAGGATCGTGGAGAAGTAATGGAATTAGTCTGAGTTATTGGGACTTTTTTTTACAGGCAGATAAAGTCGATGTCTCGATGTGTGCCGAGGAGAAAATTGATGAGTCATATAGTAAAGAAAATTTAAATTATGCAAAAGTACTTACTGATATACGTTTTGTAAGGGGCTGTTAGATAATTGAATCTGGTGGAATTGCAAGCCTCCTCCGGTCCTTGTGTCCATGTTTTCGAAAACTGCATCTCGATAACAGGATCGTCCCTCTTGTGAAGCACGAGACACACGTATCCATTGTCGCTGTGAATAAATTTAGAATTCAGTTAAACAAAAAAATAGAAAAAAAATAAGAACCATTGAAAGGCAATGGGATTTGCTATGATGAACAATTGTAGGCGTAACAACCGAGTATAGGGCATCTCCCTCGAGTGGTTCTCACACAGATCTCGGAGGCACACTATTGCCGACGGGGTGGGGGATTAACGTTTTATTTTTATTGAGACAATTTTAGCGAATACGTGAGTCAAATTTAATAGGATTTTCCTCTTTTACGACACGCGTCTTTATGACGAATCGGGGAATTCGCGATCTCTCGTCTCAACATTCTCTCATCTTCTTCTTGCTTTGCTCCTTTCCTTCGGCGCAAAGCGGCACGTCGGCAAGCTTCGTGCTTTCCTGTACCGTGTCATAAATTATACGACAATACTCCGCTGAGGAATCACGCGTTACACCTATCGTCGATATAATACAATATACGTTTGAGTATCGTTCCGGGAAGGTAAGAATATTCAATGAATAAATATTTCCGTCTACACGAAGTGGCGCCTGTTTTGCCAAGTGTAAACATCTCATCAAGAATCTCGTATCTGTTATCATATTTGCTTTTGCACGTTATTAACATTGATTTTTTCATTTATCTGAATTTTCATTGCAATGCACTCATTAAGGAGGGCGTATTGTTACATTTCCAGCTGGAAGTGAGATTCAAATAGAATTGCAAATACCCAAAAAATCAAAACCCGATGAGATAGGACAATGGGATCAAAATCCAAAACAATTCAACCATAGACAAGTGCTAACGAGAACCTTGATTTTCTATAAAGATAATTTCGACAAATGCAACAAATCACAGATCAGGAAAAAAAATAATTGTTTATCCAGCGTCCCAACTTTTCTTTCAGCCGCAGTAGATTTATTCATTTTTCTAAATACACGAATTGTTAACATTTTTTTGCTAATTTCCGAAAATTACGTTCGCGAAAAATGTTCAATCAGTATTTGCAAATATGTTTGATCAATTACACCGAACATTCTTAACTGTAATACTGTTATGTAATGTTGTTAACTGTAAATTAACTGTAACAGTAATCTCTTTGCGAAAACGTATCCACATTTCGCGATTTTGCATCTGTTGAAAAAAAAAATGTCGAAGCCTTGGAACAAAATCGAAAGAAATGTATATTCATTTATAAAAATAAACGAATCAATATTTTTTGACAAAAACGTTATGTTCCCTGATGATTCGTCAATTTTTTTTCTTTTTGCATTGTTAATAATATGTTGGTTTTATTATTAAATATATACTAGCATTTCCCCGGGCTCGCGCGCTACGCGCGCTCGCTCGTCAATTGTAAACTATTTTGAATTAAGACCCATTTGGGGAATATTTTTGCTTCTTTCTCCGCCGCCGACCATCTCGGCTGCCTCCTTCGAAATCCCCTTAGAGGAACTTGGAATATTTTCGCCTTCCTCTCCCACGCTCCTCCCCACACCCCGAAAAATATTCCAAGTCCCTCTAAGGGGATTTCGAAGGAGGCAGCCGCGGTAGTCGGCGGCGGAGAAAGAAGCAAAAATATTCCCCAAATGGGTCTTAACTCAAAATAGTATACAATTGACGAGCGAGTGCGCGTAGCGCGCGAGTCCGGGGAAACGCTAGTTATTAAATAAAGTTAATGTTCTTGGCACCTTCTACATGGTTAATATGTTTTGATTTTTATCTCATTCGGAAATATCCAGAATTCTCTCTGAATCTCACTTTCAATTGCTAATGTACCAATACACACCCTTTAAGTATTATTTTCCTTAAATTAATTTTTTTTGTTCGCAAATTAATTTCGCTAACTCTTCTGTACTTTCGTAGTATCAATCGGTACATCAATTTTTTTTGCTAATGTATGAAAATAATTCAATATACACTATAAGAATAGCTCTATTCATAACCCTCTTTTACATTTCCTTTACGTTTTCTTTTTCGTTGCACTGAACTTACGGCGTCAGCTGCTCATTTCATACACAATCGTGCATTCGGTCCTTTCCGAGATGATCCCAAAACGCCTATTTTCCATTCTATAAGATCATTTTTACATTACGTTAGCGTATATTGGACCATTACATCCTTTTTTCACCCCACCAGCAACACTCTCCCGCGAGTTACATCCTATAAGAAATATCCTCCGTGTAGGATAGTTGTTCAGTAAATCACCGACACTCTGGGTAATATTATTACTCTGTGACTTGTTGAAATCTAAAATAAACGTCTTAAGCAGTATAATAAAATGTTAAGCGAGTCTTTGTCGTCCTACAACTGAGTTTGGCAATATCGCGCAATATCTAATAAATCCCCTCAAGATATCATAACTTACTTCGAAAAACACATTAATATTGTTATGAGTCGTACAAAAAATGTATCTCCATTTGAATTTTGATGTTTTGCACGCACAATTTTCAACGCCATTATTACGAAAGCGTGGGTTGCGCAGGATTGTTTAATCCGTCGAGATGTGGACGTAACACGCGTATCTTAAACGCAAACTCTTTTTGGCATATAAATTTTCCATACGGTGCAGTCCATAACCCGTAGTGTTTATACAGCGCATTATGACGTACGGTCTTGCCACTGGCTTAATTAATTAAGTTGCAACCTTCTGGTCATTTGCATTGCATGCGATATTTTCTAAACTCGAACGCATTCTCCGAGAGTTACACGGGTGTGTATGCACGTAGCTAGGAGTCGGAATGGCAGACTTGGGAAGTAGCGCGAGAAGGAATGGAAGGACCAGTGGCGCAAACGTTCCCGCGGGTACAATCCGGCGGTTCTTACGCTGCATGCTCTACTGTAACTGCGACCAACAATTCGGTCGTTCAACGACGCGAGTGTTAGTAGAGAAGCTCGCTCGCGTGCTTTGGTGCGTTCTGGGAAAGTGAGGAAACAGACGTGTTACACAGACCGCCGCAAGCACGAAGGGGCTTCGTTTGGCATGGAAGCAGACCATCGTTCTCTGCGTTACGAACAATTCGAGAATTCGCTTCTACGGATGCGCAATAATCGTACAGCGAGAAAGCTCAACACTCATTGAGCAAGGAGATCGGAGAGATCTTCGGTGAAACTGACATCGTACTCTATGGAGAGCCAAAACTTACCGTGGAATTTCGTACACAGAGATTTTGATAGGCGGTCAGTTTCACTGAAAGCTGCGCAGTCTAATAATGTAATCGTGTAATCAAGTTTCGGAGCACTATTCACTCTTCGGTGCGAAGTGCGAACAGAAGTTTCACGGTAGCGAGAGGTATATTAGTGTATTCAGGTTTCGCGGCCCAGTTTCTGATTGTTTGCAATTAACTCGAGATCGCTTTGTCTCTCTAATGATGGAATTGATTGGATGAACTTTGTTCAAGATGATGTATCGTATCTCCGAGTCGACTTTTAGGATTATCTAATTTATGAGGACGAAAGTTTAAACACCACAAGGTGTGGGGACAAGTGGGGCAAAACAGGTCTCTCAAAAAATCGTGAATTACGATTAGCTACCCATTACTTATATAAATTATTCATTAGGATTCTACAACTCTTTCATCGAAAGGAAAAAACAATTATTCCCGGTACGTGCGTTCATCTTTTCTCAGCTTAGGGTTAAAAAAAAAAACAAATTAGCGCGTGGCGCGTGGTGCGTGATGGTGCGTGCCTTTACGCTCGGTTCAAGTGAAACTTATTTGCATGAAATCGCAATTATGTAACGCATAATGGTTTACTTTGTGACATATTTGACTTGCTCTTATGTGAAATTAGAGAAAGTAAAGCGTCACGGGATCTCTAACAGTACAATGAAGATGTAAAAGGTAGCTAAGGAAGTTACGTTGCAACCTACGCTTTATCAATGTTAGTAACGCGACTTAATTTAATCTGAAAAAGCATAACACCCCTAAAAAAGATTTACTTTTAAAAAAGTTGAAAATCTGCAGAGCGCGAATTCTGTGCAGCCAAGTAAAATGTCTGTCCCGTGGTAAATTACAAGCAGACATTACAGATATTGTAGATTATTTTTTCTCATAAGCCCATTTATTTGTTCCAGAATTGTCAATAAATGTGTCCGCGTGACCTTCCCTATGAGCAACGGGAGTACTCTCGAAGCGATGTCTCGCACTACGATGAGAGTACCTCCTATCCATATACAACGTAACGGTGCTTGATATGCGCATATAAACGGACCTCAAAGACCTCTTTTCTTCGATAGTTTCAGGAGAATTTGTCCATTGACCTCTTCCATCACTATTTCTTCTGCTCCATGGTATCTTATACCTTCTTCAACTCCCCAGAGACTACTCTGAAATCTCTGCCTGTAAAGCTTTACCAACCAAAGTACCATTGCGATTGCTACTTTCTCGTTTTGTATTTTTCTATCATATTTTTTTCTCTTGCTTTACTACTTTCTCTACTCAACGTACTTTACTCCTTTAGATTTTACTCTCTGGTAACGGAATCACGAAATGGAAGTAAAAGGTTAAGACGAAGTAGAGGTCCCGGGAAGATCATGAAAATCGATCGAACGCGTCTTATTTGGTATGTTTGAGCTGTAAGCATGTTGTAGGTAGTAGTGGTAGGATTTGTACACGAGACATCCAGGCACCATGCAAAAGGAGAGTGAAGCAGCTTTCGTTCTCCGCGTCTCGCCAACTGGGCCGTTAGAGGAATCCCGACCTTTCCGCGGGCAATAGGAAACAATGCCGAAAGTCAAAGCATTTCGTATAAATACGATGTTGGATAGGAGAGGCTCGTGCCATCCGGTACCGTTCCCTTTTGCGCTCATCACCCGACTGTACTGTACCGTATATTTCAATGTATATACTGTCGCGCACGAAACTCCGCAAGCGATGAGACTCCGGTACGATGAAGTTTTACGTAAAATTGGAAAAATAGTATTACGAGACCGGGCGAGGGTTCTTCTCGTTATCTCTTTTACGTAAGATACAAACAAGAGCAGCTGAACTATATTCCGAACTCTGTGATATACCGCTCTCGCTGTTTCGCTAATATTTCGTCGTGGATATCTTCTTCACGGTGGAAATTTGGTTACATAATTGCAATGACTGAGAGTATAATTTCAGACTTTATGCACAAAATTCGTATTAACGAAACTTGGAAGGTTACTCGACGAACTTTATCATTTCGGATTTATTTTTTTCCATTTCTATCGTTGTATGATGAACAAAAAAAATGAGTTCTTTGACAAACATCTTTCGCGAAGTTCGGTAAGGAAATTCCGTCTCCACGGGTGATTTGCATATCCTGGTTCGCAAGTTCGAGAGTCAAGTAGCTCCGATTTCCTTGGTAATGCTTAACACATGATCGAACATGATTAGTTATTAAGCTATAGGAATATCGGTCACGTTAATCCCTTGATGGGGCGAAGTAACTCCGAATAACCATATATCGTTGGGCTTCATATGGTATATTGTTATTATTCATAGGGGTTAATGGAGGAAAGAAGGCGGCATCAATTCAATTTTTATTTGACCGCAATTGCTCACAATTTTTTCTTCCGTTTCTCACAGCCGCGATAATATTTAGGAATAGAAGAAAAAAAAACTGAATTTTCAATGATTCATCGTCACGATAATGTCCACGGTCGTTGAACACGAAGCTTCCGTGACGCTTAGCCATTTATTTTGCGAGGGGGTGTGAACGGTTGCGAAGCCCGAAACGGGCTCTGCTCCAAGTGGAGATATTTATCCCGTCCTTGTCGAGGGTGGGACGTTTTAATCGATTCGTAAGTATGTATGTACAGTCAGCGCGGGGGAGGCGGAGGTGTGCCGCTAGAGAGCCCAGTGGAACACGGTGCGAATTCAGTCGCGCATGGTTCGTTAAAGGAGTAGAGCATTAAATAATCATGCGGTTGGACATCGAGAGCACGCCGACAGCCATAGAACGGGCGCGGCAACGGGTTGGACGAAGAGAGAGAGGGAGAGAAGGCGAACGTTGGCCACGCGGGGGACTCGAAACTTTGCCGTTCGATGTTTGGACGACACGTTTTTCCACAACTCCCGGCGAGTTTGAAGAACGTTTGGGGATAGCTGAGCGCGCGCGGTGTGAGAGATCGAGAGGAATGCCACGAGAGAGCCAACACGAGAGGCGTGTGCGACCTGCGACGACTTTCCAAACTTTACGGTCGGGTACCACCCATAAATAATACCATCGACGCGTCTCAGCGACGAGGACGATGAAGTTGGTCGGGGCAACGGGAAACGGGGATGCTGTACGCGCGAGGGGGGTAAAAGTCTTTTTCCACTTTTCGTTCGACCAGAGAGCAAGAAAACAAAGTTGCTAACCGCGAGAATTCCATTACCATCATTCTCTCGTTTTTTTTTTACTCCCACCTCACGCTCCATCTTTCACTGCGCTTGTTCCACCTTTTTCATATTTTCAACATTGTTTTTTGTTCGACGTCAAAATTACTTCACCGAATTGAGAGATAAACGATGAATCCGTCGAAAAATTTACCGATACGGTCGTAAATGATGAGAAACTTTTTGGAAGATATTGGAATCTATACACTGACTTTCTGCTTAGTAGTTTAGTAATTTTAGTAATTTAGTTATTTATCGCCCTACGCGACGTCAACTTCTAATCCAGCAGAATTTACATCGGAGGAAAAAAAAATGTTTCCGTCAAATGGAAATCTGTATAGTCATTTTAATATTCGGATCGCGAGTTTTATCGATAAATTTTATTCGCAGAGCCGAGTAGTGTACAGACTTTTATAGCCAGTTTATAACTCAGCTCGTTTCGTTCTTTATTGCATGATTATAATGCCGGTGGAAGGGTGAAATCGGGTCAGTAATAAAAATAACATGAAATGCTTTTAAAAATTGAAACGGAGTATCGAACGAATTTTCTTCCATATTTTAAACTCATTCATTTTCGTCAATTTCTTTTTTGTGATTTTTCGATTTTTTTTATTTTGATTTGCGATTTTTTTTGATTTTTTTTTTTTTTTAATAAAGTAAGTAGACTCACCAGCCACGAGTTACTTTCGCCACAATCATAACTTGATTGTCGTGACGATTTCCCATTGTCTGCTGATTCTCGTCGAGACTCAGTATCTTGTGACACGCGAGATGCGTCTCGTTACGATCGATTAACGTCATGTTGTGGGTCGACGCGAGAATCGTCGATGCCATTGTGTCCAAAGCGATCCACGGCTTTGACGACACCAGCCACGACGGAAATGCGCAACGCTCCGGTATCGGTCCTGAAAAACAGATAAAAAATCTATTTTCCGAGACAATAATTAAGATTTATCGAATCTGAGACTATTTCTCGGAAACTGCCGCATCGATCACGGAAGTATTAATATCGTTAAAAAAAAATGATTTATTAAAATAACCGCGTGGAAAGTTGAATAACGTTATCTCTGTTCTTCGCGTTTAAAATTATATAAAAAAAATATTTTTGCTTCATTTTACCGAGTTGAAGAGCCGGTTGGCCCTCTGGCGGCAATGTCCCGCCGGCCACTGCTCAATTAAAGAAAAATATTAGTCCAATGGTAAAGACAGAGGTGGAGGTGAACGCGAGGCGATGCTATAGAAATATTTCTTGCAAGTTCTCGGCAAGTCATCTGCGAAGAGTTGCACACCGGAGAGCCTTCGTCAAGGACTCGCAAGACTCGTCGTAAACTGTCGAGGAGTTGTCAACGTGGATAGGGTGGCGGGCAGAGTGGAGGTAAGAGTCGTTGAGGAAGGAGTCTAATCTGAATCGTGGGAAAAGTTTAAATGGGAATGTAGAATACCGGTGGTAGGAAGAAGGGAGGGTTGGCCGTCGCGGGAAAAGTTCTTGTACGACGAGAAGGTTGACGTGAAAGCGAGCTGACGTTTCGTCGCCGCAGCAGAAGTGTGTGTAGCCGGCGTTTCAGGTAACTTCATGGCGATACGATGACATATATATATATATGCGAAGAACGTTATCCGTTTCAGTACCGCGAGTTTTCATTCGGATAAAGTATCGTGTAACAAAAATCATGAGAGCATATTTTCAAAACACTGAAGAAAATTTTCCATTCGAATATGCGCATCGGACGCTCACGGAAATTTAAACAATTTTATTTCAATTACTCAGGCAGAAATATTATTTCTTTCATTTCATATTATTATTTATATCTTTATTTTTATTCATATTCGTGTAAATAAATTATTGACGGTTCATTTATATTTTCGGGAACGAAAATATTGATTCGCGTAACTGCATGATAGGTATTTGTAAAGGTTTATGACGATACACAATTCGTATGCGGTTATCATTGCTCTCAAGTTCGATTTATAAATAAATTGTATATCATTATCACGCGCTAAAATGTATGTATGATTTATCGAAGGATATATGTTTCTAAACATATATTAAGTAATATCAAAGGGGTTACGCTGCGAAAGAAAATTAGTGGAATCGAGTAAATCGGCGGTTTCGGGGGACAAAACGAAGCGTATTTTGTTTATTGAAAGAACTACCCGGTAATTGTTAGTTAAATTAGACTATTTCATTCCTTACGATGACAATTATTTCGTTCAATTAACCGAATATTTGTTTCGCCACTCACAAGTGCTGATTCACTCGATAATAACCGGTTTTTTCAGTTAGTGTGCGGAAACGGGATCTGTAAAAACCCGGCAGCGTATACAGGAAAATAAAGAAACTCCTTTATGACGTATAAATTATATGCAAAGTACATTTCTTTTCACCTGCGTACGCGTCCAGTTATATGAGGTCCGCAAGTTTATAAAACCTAAATTCGGGGGTTGAAGTACATCACTGTGTGCGCTATACGAGGTGCAACGTTATTTTTAAGCGGCTTAGCACTGCAGAGCCAAATTTACGAGGAACGAGAGCCGCGGCGCATCTACGATTTGAAATATTAACATATCTGGCCTCGTTGTGGATAAATCCTTGTTCAGAGTTTCTACATACGCGCGTTCGCGAACGTAACAAGCAATCTAAACCATCAAGAGACTCTGTCAGAATGTTGAACGAAATACATATTTGTTTGAAATAAGTCATTTTTTTTTCTAGTTTTTACAATTTTTTTCGGCGGAAAAAAATGTTTAATAATCGATGTCTCGATTATGTAGCATTAAGTTCAATGATAGAAAAATTAAGTTTCTCCTATAAATACTTGACGCATTCTGAAATTTTTTAATGAAAAACTGAGAGTAGTAATTTCGTCTTTTGAAAATAACAGATGCGATTACAATTTCCGGGCAATAACATTTTCCCTTTTTCCCCTCAATGAGTTGAAACGGTAAATATTTCTCTGTAGGAGTCGTCATTTGCCAATGAAATAATATATATACATTCGCAGAGTTTCACTTACTTTGTGTCATCTTGAGAGTTCTCGCTCCGTCAGTAACGCTGTATAAGGCAGAACACGTAGCGTCGCCACTTTGAGCCAAACTCCACGTGTTGTTCGACGTTTTTGCGTATACGAAACACCTGTAACGTTCCTCGTCGTTCGACAGTCTGCGTTCCGACTTTCTGAAGAATCTACGAGCCACGAGATATTGGGTACTGCCCTCTTTCCACGTCGCCAAGCACTCCAGTTCCACGTCTGATGGCAACACCGTGCAAGGCAAACCCAACAAGAAAAACACGAAAAAAAAAAAAGAAAAATTAAGATTTAATAACGCAATTTGCCAAGAAATTCTTTTGCTCCAAGGCGGAGCAAAAGCTCGTGGGCTTCTCCGCGCGTTCTATTTTCGCGTGCATCTCGAAAAAATAACAACAACAAAAATGCCAACGATATTGAAAAGCGATATTCACTGGTTCCGTTCGACTCGCGCGTTTCTAATATAATTGGCCGTTGTCGAGAATTATTTGAGCGCACGGGGCAACGAGCAAAAAATAATAAGAAACGTATTGTTTTTATTTGTAATCGTTAACGATTCTATTCCTGTCGTAAAATCATTCAATTAATTGGTCATTAAATTCTATCGGTTGACTGCAAAACGGATTTCGCAGCGTGTGAGCAATTTTTTGGTTTTTTATTTTGTCAATAAAAATAAATAAAGAAACGCGAGAATAGATCGATTTGAAAAGTGCGCATTTTTTTTCCATCTTTTTTGACACGGATAAAACGATTTTAGCAATAAAATATTTTACCTGTACTCTCCGTATTGGCGACGTCGGGACATGCGAGGTAACGCAGCAGTAACCTGGAATCCTGAGTGCAAGTCTCGGCAAAAGATGAAGTAGTCATGCACTCTTTGCCGTCGCCTCCTATACTGTAAGTGAACTCGAGGGGTCCTCTTATAGGGCACGGCGACGGCGCCGCTCCGGAACGAAAGAGCGAGTAGAGGATCGCGTCACCTGCCAAATTGTCGCACGCCTCAACGAGATTCGTGGCTGACGTACGCTTTAGGCAATACGCTGTCAACGATTTAAAAAAAAAAACAACAACATTAAGTATTATCTCTTGAGAGGCTCTAAGATTCTACCATAATTTGTCAAATCGTCACTCATCACGATCGGCTATTTTTAACTTTATCAATAAATTTTAATCGAATTAATGCTTCAAATTTTTCTTTGCGCAACAGAAAAAACACACGGTATTTTGACGTCGTTAAATTGAGGAATATTCATTGGAATCTCTGAATTCCGGCTTCGATAAAAACCAACTCTACACTCGACTTCGTTTCGGTCTGTTTTTTTTTCAACCAAAAAACAAGATCTTCAATAGTAGAAGCTGTGCCGCTGTTTTTCACGAAACTATGCGCGAACTTTTATAATTAAAAATGCTTTTGCGGGGCAATTAGAATATATACGGGTCTCGTCCACGCACAAAAACACTCTTTTGCGTAACTCGACAATATGCTCTATTTTTTTTATCACATGTAACAAACGGATGGAGAGATTGAAATTTATGTCAAAATTAATGTGTCTAACTAAATTCCATCGCCTTAAAGCAATGTATAAAAATCTAAAACATCTTTTTTTAAAAGCACGCAAAAAATTACTACACAGGATTGTGTCATTTTTCCGCTTCGAATAATTGCGCAAATTTTACAACGATAGAGACATTTCTCATTTTCTTTTTTTGCTTACGGTGAGCGATTATAATTTATTACAACGAATATATTGTTTTTTGCAAAAATTACTCACTTTCCTTGAACTGCAGAACGTTTGGATGCTTCTCGTGCATAACGATGCATCTCAGACAGTCGCTGTAATACAACGCAGTTTAATCGATTAAGTTTTACGATTCTTGTTAGGTCTCGAGATTTAATGGTAGGAAAGAGAAAAAAAAAAAACCACGTATACAGGACGATAAAAGATCTTTACGAAGAAAAAGCATCGATGGTGAGAAAGAAGGTTACAAAGAAGGAGCCAAAAGTAGTTAGAGGCCGAGACGGAGAAACAGCTTCGGCATCCTATAGGGTTTCTCGACGACTCTAATTCTCGGCAATCGAGTTAATGTTCGTCGCGAGCTTCTCGAGAGCCCATTGCGGCGTTTGGTAATCGAAAGCTGTCCGGTAACGACGCAAAGATTATTGGCCTCTTAGTTCGATTGCGTCACGTGCGATTGCATCACATATTTATCGCTAACTTTTTTAATTGCTCCCTATCTTTCGAAGGGTCTTAATGGTCAGACGTGCTTTCCGATCCTTTGAAACGCGGGTATCCAACAACACTGGGAATTAACTACTAGTCGCTGTCTCACCACGCATCGGCTCATTGGACATCAATAATAATCAACTCAGATACAAGATCGCACGTCTATTTTTTTTAACAGCGAAGCATTGAGCCTTCAAAAGACAAGTTTAATCGTGAAATAAATAGCGATTCATTGAATTTCTTAATTTCTCATAGACTATCAATTTCGAGAAATTATTTCCATAGGCTTCGGTTGAGAGTGAAAGTATTGTTGGCCGATTGGCCGAAACATTACGGAGACGAGGCACTTCAAGAAAGGTAAAGTTTCGGGAAAATGCCGCGAAGTGTGTATTTTGCGTTACACAGAACGCTCGGGAGTTGTCTACGTACATATGAGCGCGCAAAGTGTATAGGAGTGTCTGCCGTCTGACGTGAATAAAACCATTACTACTCCCGGTAAGTTTTAAGTAGACAAGTACAGCCTTTACCTTTTGTGAGGCTCTACGCGAAATACAACAGGCAACCGCACATTTAACTTTTATTTCTTTTCGCATTTTTACCTCTGTTATATTACAATGTCTCGAGAGTTATTTTCAGCAGAAGTAAAATTTATCTTTTACCATTTGACAGTGACGGATTATGACGAATGAACGAAAGATCTCGATAATGCGATGGATATGTCTAAAAATTCGTAAGGGTGGGCAAGAGCCGTGCGAGACATGTTTCGCGAATATAGAAAACACGAATGGGCATGGAACATTTCATTTATTTAAGCGAAATTGAGAATCGGGGTGAAATCGAAATCAATCATCGGATGGGAACATTTTTTTTTCTTCGAAAAACAAAATATAAACATAAGACTTGTATTTTCAGAGATGTCGGGAGATGTTTCGGGTATTCCGGTGTTGAATCTATTTGCGAGAAACTTAAGGTAGTTATCGTGCGAACAGTCTGACTTCACATAAGTTTCAGAGAAATGAGAGGGAATTGCAAACACTTCTCAGTGGTCTGAAAATCTGAAAAAAATCAAGCATATTGGAGGTGATGAAATTATCGATTTTGCATAACAATAATTTCAAAATGTTATTAACTAATGATTGCAAAATTAAATTTTTCAAAGTACGTGGACGATTGTTTCCAAATTTCGTGAAAGTAAGGATTAGACATTTGTCTAACCCTCAAAAAAGTTTGTTCGAAATGGTAAGAAGGATACGTTTACGGTGATCGAAAATGTAATCCACCATGTTGTTTGATAGGGAATGCCAAGAATAAAGAAAGACGTTTTTTAATCATTTTTTTCTCTGGTTCTGGGTGGTAAATTGTGCTGCAACTTCAGACGTGTATTGAAGACGCATTAAATAATGAATACACAAAAATTGAACAATATCTTACGAAAATCGATACCGCGCGATAACTACCTTAAGTCAAACCAAAAATGAAAAAAAAAAAAAAACGTTTTACACAATAATTGGCTGATGATGACGAAAGGACAAATAGTACGAGTCAAATTTATAGTTCGTTCGGCGAAAAAAAAAAAAAACAATGCTTCTTAATGACGAAGAGCCTTTAGTAAGAAACGAAGCAAAAAAAATTCGATGATCATCGCGCAGAAAGCTTTATCTAACTCGCCGAGACTCCGTAGCCGACAGCGTAATTGGATTGACCCAATTTTTGTTCTCGACTTCTCCCGTCCGGCAACTCTCTTCTCCCTTCTCTGCCTGCCTCGGTTCTGAGAATATTACACGAAGTCTCGGCATTAAAATGAGCAGCTTTTGTCCGTTGAATGCCGTAGAGCACGGAACGTACCGGCTGCCGGCGAAGCGCACGTTGCGACATTGCATATTGATACGACGCAGGGTGAGAGGTCAGCCAGAGGTAAAGGAGGGTTGTCTGATGACCCTTTCCCGACTCATATTCTCCGGCACGCTTGCATTATCCCCGATTGCACTCGTACATTTTACCTCTCAAAAACGAGCTCGATGCACCGTCGTACTTTTCGTGATGGATAATAAATACTTAGTATCGATTTATCGATTACTACAAAACTCACACTGGAATTGAAAAGTACAGCGACAGTGACAAATATTACTGATATCAATGGTATCGGTCAATAGGAGAGTTAATTTTCGCTGTTTTGATATCCACTGGATGATTATAGTTTGCATTGGTTTCGGACACAATGGAAAGTTCGCGAAAAATATTGGTTCGTCGTTTTGAAATTTCAATGCTAGATCGAGAACGAAAGACGATTGATATCCGACAATTATTGACACGCATCCCCCAGCAGTCGTTCCGACGATTAATGTAACGACTTCTTTTCGTGCTCCGTTGCACGATGACCCAATATGTTTCACCCATATTTACCATACACTTCAAAACGTTCTGGTTTCTCTCGTGTTATACCGACATATCGTAGACATCCCGTTGGTACGGGAAACTCGATAACCCCAAAGCATATAGACAGTGAGAAAAAGGCGTGTAAAAAGTGGTGTACCGCGCAAAAGGGGCACGAGCTCTGAAAATCGCCATAGGCAATATGGGGGATCGGGAACGCGCGCGTCGTGGGAGTTTACCGTTTCGTTCCGGTTTCTCTCCGCGCAGTGGTGAAATTTTTCCTATCCACAGCGGTAAAACCGATTGTACGAAACGAATAATATGCTCGCCGCGAGCAGTCTCCGTGGTATACCGGGAACTTTTATTCGCTCAGCCAACGCTGCTGGCCCTCTCAGTGGGCGACCTTCGCGCGTACTCTCGTCGTTGTTCGTCCGTACATCCTACGATAAAAGCGAGAGGATGGCTCGTCGTAAGAAACACCGACGATGAAAATTTAAAAAATTAACAACAATTTAAAAACTCCCGACCCGACTACAAAAAGAGTGACATAACAATTAATTATTCACATGTTATAGTCGAGCGATTTCTTCGTCATTGAGTATGGAAAACCGTAGGCTGTAACATGTGAATAATTAATTGTTATTTCACTATTTTTGTAGTCGGGAGTTTTTAATTTTTGTAAACATTTTTTATTTCATTCTTTTGAAAGACGATGTTTTCACTGAGACCGATACCTCCGCGAATTTGAGGTTATACCGCACGAAGATCGAGAGCCTCGCGAGCCGCCGGGAGTCGAAACAATATATCGCGGAAAATGGCGCTCAATCTTCGATATATTCGAGTCACTATTTAATAAATTGCTTTTATTTCTATCAACATTCGACGGATCGAAACTTTATTTTCCAAACGACATTGACTGTGCGCCATAGAATCGCGAAATCGCTCGTCGCCGTGAAACGCATAACTCCCGTCTTTTTGCCCTAGCGGACCGTCGGGAGTTAAAAATACCTTTCTTGAATTTCGAAAAGTTTAAAATATTATAGTTAACGATCGACGTTTCATAAAAAAATTACTATTAGGGCTCTGGAAGTCTTGCAAATCTTGAGTTATCACTTGAAATTACGTAAAAAAGTCGGTCGATGTAAAACGATTAGTGGAAGTAAATTTTGTAAGACTTCGAAACGTTTTCATAAATGGCTTATAGCCATTTTCGAACCGTCGATTCGTTAATGATTGAAAGAATGATAAATAAATCAAACCTACAAGTGTCTTTTTTTAAACGGATTGCCATCGTTAAGGTAGTTCTCGCGAGGTAACGATTTTCTTACAAAATCAATGAAACTTTGGCTATTTCTTATTCAATGCTCTGAAAAAACGTGTAAAGATTTCGGAAATTATTGACCATCCGGCACTCGAGGAAATGTATTTCGAAAAAAAGACCTTATTCACGGCGATACCTATCTGTCGTGGAAATTTGATTACTTCTTCAATCGCAGTTAATAATTCGTTCTTACTATTTCAATGACTTTTTTTTTACAGAAGTTAGATTTCGATGATACATCTCGACAAATTTTGAGGCGTTTCACCATCCACTTCCGGATTTAAAAAATTCTAAAGATCGTTTCAAGCCATTCTTAAGTCCGGTACGACGCGCAGTGGCGACGCGCTACCCTTCACCGCGCGATCCGTGTCGCCTATCCCCTCCAGACGAAATTTTCCCCTTGCGCGATAACTACCTTAATACCTACTAAAATAACGTGGTCCTCTGTAATATGACAGTTCGCTTATCTTTAGTTCTTTGAATTTATTTCAAATAGTATGTCACTTAATGGTAATCGATCAGGACATCGAAAATGCAGGATAATTCGAGTTGAAAAAAATTCTTTTATCGAAAAATCACTGTAAAGAATTTGCAGATGCCGCCTATCTTGATCGGTCTGAAATTTCGTAAAAACGTCGGACAGTGTAACAGATCCAATAAAATTGAATTTTGAAAGACTTTAGCTCGTTTTCGAACAACATAGCTTACAGCGAATTTCGAATTGGCAATTCATTAGTCATTCAAAAAATTATGAATAAACAGAAGCAGCAAATGTATTTGCGTATTCCGAAAAAAAAAACCGGATTTTTTAATAATTTCAATTTTATTTCTATTTATTATTTATTATTATGTATAATTTTTGAGGTTTTATGCGATTGTTTGAAAGTTGTATAAATTTCAAAGAATAGAAATGATTATTAGAATAAAAAAATATACCGTTAAATCTATTCAGTTTCAACGGCACATTTTTTAATTTTCCCGTTGAATAACCCGGGCGTGTCATTGAATCAATCAACATTTTTTTCCGCTTCCTTTATATTTTCGTTTCCAATTGTTATATTCCCGTAATATTTTTACCGATTACCATTGTTAATTCTGAAATACTTATTACTTTTCCAGTCATCGGCATCATCTTCTTCAAGTTGATCATACTCTGTAGATTCTAACTGGCAGAATTTAAGACCTGTCTGACATCGGCCCTCGGCGTTATTATAGCTCACATATCTCTCGTTCTCCGTATTTATTTAACCGTTAACGAATCGCTGACGTTAAGTCGAGTATTCGCATTTTAACGAGAGAGTGCCGAGAGCAGCGGTACCATATTTATAAATGAGCTCTACATCAAGCGGTAATACGGACGAGGAGAGTTCTTTCGCTCGCACCGCTTATATTTCTCGTCCTCTTGTTCCTTCTCTCTGTCGCGAACAGGAGGGACCTCGATAATTTCTAATGCTTTATCACGCAATGAACTGCCGTAGCTCTATTATTAATGCCTCGTGAAGCATCGAACTTGCAGTCTATAGCGTGTCCGGAAAGAGTTGAGGACGGTAAACGAGCTTTCCACCGTAAGGAATGAAACGAACGACGATCGGGCTGCGCATCATCATCAGGATTCTTATCTGCTGGAGAATTCCTTCTCTCCTTATCCTCTCTTTATCGCAAAAAATTTATTCGCGAATCTTTCACCACCATCAGAATTATTCGCATCGCTGATTACGTACCGCTAACAAAACGCCCATTTATTTTCTCTATTTTCAGAAAACTATTGTTCAATGTCGAAGTTATCGAAGGAGAAAAAAAGAAATAAATTCTTGAATTTATTTCTGTAGTCCGGCTTGATGCTCTCATAATTATTATTGCTCGTCTGATCGACGTATTTGTCGCAAACATTTGGCGATAGTAGTTTTATCAGTCGACAGCCGAATGTTTAAGTGCAGATTCATTCGTTAACCCCAAAGTTGATTTAAAGGAGTATTTTTGTTGTGGAGATGAAACATGTCTAACGAAACATTTTTTATAGTCGCGAATTTATGTAATTGTACAAAGAATTTACCTTACCTTACCTTTATTTGCCTTTATTTGCCTTTATTTTTTCAACCGAATAGTTATTTAAGAAGATAATTGCATTTCGATCGTCTAACATTCTAATTGGTAAATGAGCTGTTTGCGTTATCAGTTCGGCAATGGCGAATTCTGCTAAATCGTGTACTTTGTACAGGTGAAATCCACGAAACACGTGAGAAAGGGACGAGTAGGTTACGTTGGCCCTCTCGCATCGATGGGAGCCCCGAAACACGGTAGAACATTATATCGTTGCCAAGCCCAGCTACTGCGATGTACGCGTGCGGGAAGGTGTATGAACTATAGTCCCGAAATCACGTTCCCGGGACAAGGTTTATTGATTTTCAACATTGCGTAAATGCAACGTAGACTGCGGACGCTGCGTCCCTATTATAATTACGCAGACATGCAGTACCTGCACGGTCTATGTAACTCGATATCTGGTATATCTGTAGATATTCAGCTACTATCCACTGCCTGAGCCCAAACTACGTTTAATCTTACCGTATCCATTTGCTGAATAGGCATGGGTCGATTTTCTATGTAGATCACAATTGCCCCTTTATGATAATTTAATCTTCCGAAAAGCTCAATCGTTTGTTTAACATGGTAAATAGATCAACGGTATAGAAAAAATAATTCTACAAAATAACGTAACAAAATGTATTCATATAGTCGGAGGATATTTTGGTTTATCACGACAAAATACGTAGTAATATGAGGTTCGAAAATTTTTTGAAAATCTTCAAATTTTACACGAAAAATTGGAAGTCCAACGGAATTTTATCGCATTTTTCGGACATTTTTCATCATCCTCTAATGGCGCAGAAAAAGCGGTTTGAAACTTCGCCAAGTACTCTATCTAGTACATTTTTTCTCGTAAAATACAGTGGTTCTTCTCAGTCGGTTCGTCCAGTTTTTCATCGTGAAGCAAAAATATCCGTTCCTTAATGATATCGAAATTCGAAATTTTTTCGTAAAATCGTGTGAGCGAGTATTTTTCGTCATTTTTTAAATAAGATTCGTATCGATTACTTATTGTATTCGCAACTTAATGTTTCATAAGAAAATCTATCTTAAGAGATAACGCAACGAGTCTGCAAAAAATCGACATTTTCACATAGCGCGTATGACAGTCTAAGAAATTAAATTACACGATACGATAAGTACCCTGGTGGGGTTCTGCCGATGCTGACAGACGGACCAGTATCCGGGGATTTTCCGGGAAAATTGTTGACCAATTTATTTTTTCATAAATCTGTTAACAACATTTTAGAATTATTATTACGCTAAATTAATCTCTTCAGTACGTTTAATATGCATGCATTTTTTCAGATTTTTATACCATCGAGAAGTATTTGCAATTTTCTCTCATTTTTCTCGAACTTATGCGAAATGAAAGCGAATCGACATAACTACCTTAATGGCGATTGCCAATTCAAGTCCAAGTCCAAGTCCAAGACTCACCCGGCGTTACAATACCAATGTTGACAATTCATAATTCATGTTTATTCTGTCAAAAATTCGAAATTAACGGCTAATTTGTTTAAGGAGGGTATATCGTTATATTCTTAGTTGAAAGTGAGATACGAAGAGAATTTAAAAAACTTTTCCCGATGGTATAAAAATCTGAAAAAATCAATCATACAGAAGGTACGAAGAACATTAATTTAGCATAATAATAATTCCAAAAAGGTATTAACAAATTAGTTATAAAAAAAATTATTCAATAAATCGGCCGTTAGCCAAACTTTTTTTAGCAAAAGTTGACACGTTAGTTTTATCAAATACGTGTGAATTAAATTTTTTTCGAATTTTCGGAAATCCTGTTATCCGATTTTGGGTGCAACGCAGAGTGTAACACATTCGCGGAACCGATTCTTTGAAAAACGACAATTTCGTTTGTTAACGGTCGCTTCTATACGATCATGCTTCGCGTAGGAAAAAAGAGAAAAAAAGATCGTGTCAAATGGAAATACGATCTTTAATGAAATGCCAATAACGGCCAATTTTGTTCTAACTATATGTAAAACGTGTAAAATTGCACTTTAATTGAGTAAGAAAAGTCGGACGATGTACAGAAAAATACGCAGAATTGGTAGAAGCACGCACGGTCTTGTGATTTTCGAGAATCATTCTCGAAAGAGAAATTCTCTGAATCGAGGATTTTCTGTGTGCAACGCAGTGTGAAACACTACGCGGAACCGATCCTTTTGAATATTACAATGTTGTCCGTCCCCGATAAACTAATAATTTTTACTCCGATGTATCGTTTATTATCACGAAAGTTCAATGTCGTCACAGGTTTTTTTCTGTGTAACACTATCATAGCTTCAATCGATATTCGGCTCGAGAGTTGGACGTAATGAAACAATGTATCTGTTCGGCAATTGCGAAAAAAAAAAACGAAAAACTTAAAATAAAAATAATAAAGTTCGGAGGTCGAGCCATACCGCTCAGTGAAAGGTTTGCTTGGCATGTATTCTATATGGTCTTTTGTGAACCAAGTATAGAAAAAAAGAAGGGGTGAGAAGAATGGTATGCTGAGGGAGGTGTGCGGCTGTCGTAGGTCGTGGTCTCGGGCTCACGTTCAACACATAACTTGCGTGTCTGGCAGCTCTCTCGGCGATCCTACACTGCCGGTGCTACTGGTGTCGGTTTGCTCGCAGTGCCGCTTCGGCTACTGCTGCTGCTATTACTGGTTTAGGTATATGGATAGAACTAACTCCCGCAGCGCTCTCAGACGCGCCACTTTGCTGATATTACTTGCACACTGGGTCATCCTCCAGGACGGTTCGATAACACTGTGTACGAACGCTGTGTGAGAATTCTGAGATTATTGTGCGACGAGCCACCGTAGAATGGAAAGAAGAAGAAGTAAGTAAGAAGAAGAAGAAGAGGAAGAAGGAACAAGTAAGACAGAAAAGGAACGAATCGCCAGGAAGAGAAATCTTTCGCGAAAAGCACTGAGCGCACACTTCGATAAGGCTACGAGAGTTCTTTGGCGTTTATATAGTATATATATATATTTGTGTACAGCAGTGCGAGAACGAGGGCCGACGAATAATGACCGAGAATGAGTTCGCCCCCTCGAGAAATAGAGAAATGGCGAGCCGAGCGCAAAAGCGAAGTAAGAAATAATAAAAAAAGTGAAAAATATATATATAAAAAAAAAATATATTGAGCAAACGAACGGGTGTTGTAGAAAGGGAAACATTTCACGGAGCACTGGCAGGACCGGCGCTCTATATATATATGTGACGTCCTAGCTGTGCTATGGGACTGAAAGCGCGCCGCGCGAATTTCACCACCAACCTCCCCCCATCTTCCAGACTCGTCGTTTCTTTTCCACGATTTTTCCGCACAGTCGTAGAAATCTCGAAAATACGACGACCAACATCTTTGATACCGTGGGGTTCTCGGTTCTGTAGTTCAATTCACCGAACTACTAGCTTATTTTTTCGTATCTCTTTGTACCATCGAACGTTTACTTTGCTTGCTTAATATTTTTTCATAGCTCATATTTCGTTTCAACAAATCGAGAACGCCAGTGATTTGACAACGTGAGAACATATAGATGGGTTAAGACCACATAAGCTCCGTATGGATATAGTTCATTGCAGTTCTTCGGCACTGAGGCATCAATATAAATTATAACGACGGCACGATTTACCGGACAAAAATAATGAACGATATTCATTTCATTAAATTAAATTTATTGATATTTCTGGTATTGGTGCGCCTCTTGACTAAAACCCGAAACATTTATGAATTCATATCAATCAAAATTTTACAAAAATTCAAAAACTCCCGACTAAAAAAAAAAATGAAATAACAATTAATTTTTCACAAGTTATAGTCGTGCGATTTCGTCGTCATTGGGTATGGAAATGTCCCAACTTGTCTAACATGTGAATAATTAATTGTTATTTCACTCTTTTTTTCAGTCGGGAGTTTTTTAATTATTGTAATTGTGCTTCCTCAAGAAACTTTATTTTGGTGAAAAATGTTTTTTTTTTTCGATATTTTCATGGAAACAGTGTTCAGAATGTTCCAAAACGTCGAAAAATCACATTTAGAAAAAATGTCTGGCCGTATGTGTGTGCGCATCATTCGAGCTTATAATTTGAGAAAGGCTTCAGGTACCAAGCTGAAATTTATACAACATATAGGGGGGTCAAGTCCCCTTCTTTCGTCAAATTTTCAGCAAAATCTATGTAGTCGATGAGTTTTTACGCCATTTTGAATTTTTCGAAACATTGGTGGTGGCGCTCTAACTGACACATTTTTTGAGATATCGGGTTGAAATTTGAAAACAGTGATCGTTATTGAATTTAGGGAAAATCTATGCAGTCGTTCAGTTTTCACACTATTTTGAACTTTTCGAAAAATTGGTGATGGTGCTCTAACTGCTAAATTTGTTGAGAAAAGCGCCATAACATCGCTGACAATGAGAAACAAAAGAGCGGTAGTATACAACACTTTAAATGTTAAAGACGCGACCGCGTATATGAAAAATGACCTTTTATTACACTAGCAGCACAGCACTGATAAAATATTTACGTAAAAATTAACAATTATAATAACTAATAGCACTTATTTATTTTGCCACCAGTATGAAACTAATATGAAACTAATATGAAACTAAATTGTCACCAGTATGAAATAGTTGTATTGATAAAAAATTTGTTTTCGCTCGCAGACTTGATTGATAAAAAATGTTTTTAAACGAAACATTAAAATATCGTATCACAAAACAAAGCTTCTTGAGAAAGCCAAAAGTGACAAATATACGTTTCCTACAAATAAAGCTGGGTAAACGATAATAAAAGAATGAGAGGAAGCAATGTCCCAACGTAGTTGGCAGCTTTTTTTTATTTCGCACAGAAAGCAAGTGCCTTGCGAGCCACCGGACATTGAAAAAATATATCGCAGAAACTGGCGCCCATCTTCGATATGTCTAAAGGACTATTCCGTAAAATGCTTTTTTCTCTACGAATATTCAACTAATTTAAATTCTCCATTGCAAACGCCATTGACCGTACGTCATAGAACCGCTGTTTTTGATCGCACAAATTCTGTTAAGTAATTTTTAGCCGTTGTGGTGAACATACCGGACAACGAAATCGCTCGTCTCCGTGAAACGCATAACTCCCGTCTTTTTGTCCTGACGAGCAGTCGAGAATTAAAAATGATTACTGACGCTACAATCTTTTTAATTTTTAATACTAACAGTTGAATCTTTTTCCGAATTATGCAAAAGTACCTTTCAACCCAAACAGTGTACGAATAATACACTTAATCGAGTAAAACTTTTACTATTCCGGTTTTTATTAAACACTCTTTTACCTTTACAGCAAATTACTTATACGAGAAGACAAACTTTTTTTCCGCCCCATAATTCTTGTCTTACCGAACTGTTTTTCAATTTCCCCAAAGTCAAACAGGTAAAGCCACAATGTTAACAGATGAAAACTAGCAACCGGCTAGCAATCTCTCTTCAATTCTGCTTCACACGGTGAAAACCCAATTTTTCACGGGTTTGTCGTATTGCAAAAGTCACGACTTCGTAGTTTTCATGTGTGCATGAAAGCTTGCGGAGTGAGAGAACGAGAGAGAGAGAGAGAGAGAGAGAGAGAGAGAGAATGAGTAGAGGTCGAGAGTCGAGCAGTAAACTTTTTCCGGACCCATCGGTAGTTTTCGTTTTCTATGTCGGTGCAATGTTGCCTATATATATGCGGTGTGTATATGCGGACGTGGATAGAAACGGTGCTTCCCAAATGCTTTTAGGATATTAAGCGCGGGCGAGTGAGGAAAGCTGCCGTTTTCACGAGCGAATTTCACGTTTCTGCTTTTCGCCCTCAGCTCTCCACCCCTACTTGGTTTCTCTCGCACTGTCCGATGTACGAACGATAGACTGGTTCCTAGCGTTCCCTACAACCTCGACCCTCTTCCATTGACTGACGCTGGCAGCGTGCAGTATATACATACATATCCACGAAAAATATAAACGAAAACACGAAATACAATGGATATACAGGAGCATTATCTCGTTTCGACATCTGTGTGAAAGAAAATTTAGAGTGTGAAAAATGCTTTTAGAACTGACGGAAGAAACGTGCTATAAAGATCAACGTCAGTTATTCAGTGGTGCGAGAAAAATGTACAAAAAATGTCAGACTATTTTTCACGAGGAGATGGAATCAAAATTCAATATTGTCTGTGATAACTGCAAATGCGTCAAATATTCTTGTCGTGTAACTCTCATTGTTTAATAATAGACCGTTGGTGGTGCATTAAAGTAAAATCAAGTTTCCGTTGTCGTTAAAGAAACGATCGTACACTTTAAAGAATCGTCAATTTCTGAGCGGTTTGCTCAACGATTTTTTAAATTTCATTTATTATTTCTGTTACGTCCTGACCCTTGTGAGCGTATTATCCATAAATTATTTCTCCGAATTTCTATCTCAATATATTTCAATAATTAAAATCAAAGTACCGGACATTCCTTCTCGAATTACGGCAATGCACATCCGGTCGCGAGAAGGCGTACGTCTTTCCCACGAAAGCCGTGCGACGAACCTCGCGCCTCGATTCCCGATATCACGCGATTCTCTATCAGCATTTTTATTCTTTTCATTGATTCTACCTTCCCTCTCTGTCTCAATATATCCTTTCTCTCTGTCGTATGATCGCGCGTGGATCGCGATCTCAGAATTTTCGGCCGCCTCGCGACGGCCAGTTATTACCTCCAATTAATCAGTCTAACTTTAACATCCGAACGACTCACAACTAAAGTCTAATTTCTACTCCCGAACGAAACGGTCATCCTAAATTCACCCCTTTTACGACTCACTTTAGAATCGTCCCGATAAGTACACACATCATATAATATTCTATTAATTCATCCAATTTATTTCGGTTATACTTTGGTGTTATAAATAAATCAGCTATTGTTAATTGAGGAACGGGATTTTAAATCTTTTTCGAGGAACTGAACCCCAATTATAATATAACAATTAGTTTACGTACAAGTCGATTATAGCGACGAGTAAGTAACCTCTGAGGTTACGCGATAAGTGTCCATACCACTGAGTCGCCCCCGCGGACAAGTCGAAATAAAAGATACCTCTGAGTCGCGGCGCGAACAAGTTCACGAGGCACCGCTGAGCGCGTTTAACCCAAGTTACGGTTCGCTCAGACCTCTGAGACGTAACAATTTCGATCGAGTTTTCTCGACTTTTCAACAGTTAATACTCTTAAATAATCCCGCTGTATCTCATAATCAGAAGCGTAGCTTTTCCGTACCATAATATTATATACCGAGATAAAACGTGTGGACGTAGACCGCTTCGTGCTTTTCGAAAGGAGAACACCGATGTTTGTGGGTACCGGTGGTGGATTAAGCGGCGTTGGACGACCTCCAGAGAACCTGCTGCAGCCGTCGCTGCTGCTTCTACAAGTGTTATATACCGCTGTCGTTGGAGGACCACGACTTCGATCTATTATTGATGCAGTTACAAACGGAATTTTCTGAAGAGTCCCGAATGCAACGAGAAAGATCCCCTTTGATTCTACGGCCAACGGTTCGATATACATATCCAGCGCTCGACGGTCTTTCAGCCAAAGAATACTGATCAAAGCGGTCGGCTTTCGACTATGAATAATCATTCGTCGAACGTATATACAGTATGTACGAAGAACTTTTTTTTTCTGCGATCGGCCATAATCGACGAAAACTCAATAAAGGGGAAGTAAAAAAATGAAAAGCTGTGTCAGCGTATAAGGACTGCAAAAGAATAACACCGACACCGTCAAAATCAAATATATTTTTTATTTATATTTCGTTCAATCAAAGTCAAACCGCAATTTACCGAACGCTGCCGAAAACTTTATCCCGCAACTAGTGTAGTTTTTGTTTTCTCTTTCAACGGCTTTGCCTGCAAATTCGTGTACCGGCCTGCTCTTTTTTTCTTCATTGTTTTGTTATTTTTTCCAATTTTTCGTCGCTACTATTTATTCTCAATATATTATTCGCGTCGAAAAATATCAATTTGTAAAAAAAAAACACTCGCGGGAATATCGTGTGCTCGGATAGAAATCACGGTGTAATCGACTACGCGAAGTCATGTGAATAAAAAAGTTTCGAAATCTGATAAAAATTATCTTTTCCAGCCCTCCCGAAATTCAGCGCAATAAAAAAAAAATGTTTCCGCAGTTAAAAAATAAATTTCCGAATAAAACTTTTTTTTTACGTGGCCAATAAAAAAATACTTGTATATTTTTTATCGCCGAGTCTTGAAATCTGCATTATTCGAAATTTATGAATCCATGAATTATGCAAGCATATAGCTATCCGTAGCGTTGTCATATCTTTGTATTAGCGAAACAATTAAGAGAAATCACTGTACGGTACTATCTAACCTCGATCTTTCTTACAGCGTAAAACTACCTTATACTGCCAGCTTATATAATATAAATATATGTATATGTACACGTAATATGCTCCATTATACATACGTATAACAGTATGCAAGGATCGTTTCTGCATGTTCGCGTGTTATCCGGGAATGAGATTCCGGTGTGGCAGCGCTTTTGAAGCGTTCCTCGGCCGTGCCGGCCGGGCGGAAACGGAGCCGTTAGAATGTTAAGGGCTTCCCGGTACACGCTCGGTTAACGCGAAAGCTCCGATTTCATACATGAAACCTATACAATCATACTAGTACTCCGTGTACCTATAGCCACTGATCGTTGGGTATGCGCCGTGCTATGCAATCGTAAAATTCACAGGAGCCACCCCTTCCCCTTCCCTCCTGCCCGCCTCTATATACACACGCAGCATCGTTCAATACCGGCAATTCCTTTAGTATCACCTGTTTCCATGTTAGTGATATGGTTGCTCTTGCTCTTGGCCACTACTACTCATTCCCGTACCTGTACTCTCTATATGGCACTGGAGTTTCTACCTTATTTATTGATTTCTACGGAGCCCCGAAATGTCGATACGATCGAACGTACGACGACAATTACGAGATGTACTCGACAGAGTGAGTGAGGTGTACGACGAAGGTAGAGATCTATAGTTGCACGCCAATGTCGCGATCGTAAAATTCATGACATGCGAAATCGATATATCGAGGTATCGTTACGGCGTTGTCAGATGTATCGTAGATTCCTTACATGTATATAGATATGTATATATATACACACGTTGCTCGAGAATTGTAACTCACGTAGAGCTTGGTCAATGCGAAATTTTTTGTACCGAGCAATATATCGTCGGGAAATCATCTTTTTCATTTCGTCTTCTGTGCACGACGAACATTTTCATGTAATGCACCACTATGTAGCGTTCCACTTTTGCATGAATTATTATTATACTTGTGGTTTTCTTGAAAGATTCCGTTCGCGTGTAAACTCCCCTTGTCAACTAGAATCGGAAGGATTTGTTGGATTCGTGGAGTATTGCGAAAGAGATGTATGAAAGATATGCAAACGGAGCGTAAAAATTCGTAGAACGGTCTAAAATTATTGTAATTTTTCATATATTGACAATTTTATTCGTTGTTGTAAAGCTCTGCTAGTAGGAGGATTAACAACACTGCGCTATATAATCGATCATCTTTTAAGGACTGATCGGAATAACGAAAGAGTTTTAGAAACAATTAATTTCAATATTTCTCGACTCCCGATGATGCTGGAATAGTCTGGCAATTTCGAAACAGCCGTCGGCTCTACAAAAGTCGAAATATTTTGCAGCATTTGTCGAGGGTTGCTGTGGCAGCGTTTTCGACCGTCGGATATCCCGTCTTGTTTTGAGACTGTAGGAGCCTTTCACCCTCGGGAATGGTATCTGACGGGGAAGAGTTTGTATATTCCCCTCGCAACTCCACAGACAGCCGGCGGCGAAGGGAAAAAATAATTAGCCGCATAACTCAAAGAGCAAGTTTCTTGCGGATGGAAATAGGAAGGGAACGAAAAAAAATAGCAAAGGGAGCATTATTGCAGTGTCGTTACTGTCGTTGCAAGTTGTTGGTTAATGTGGTTCGACTAACTCATGCGGATACTACGCAGGACAGGAGGGTTAACCAGCATCAGTTATCCGCCTCGTAACAAAAGTCTATATGTTTATCGTGATGGATTGCAGGCCATCGACGGAAGGTGGTTGATCAGTCGGCTGATTGATTAGATAAGTTTTCGTTTGAATCGCCCCGACCACGATACGACCACCGCTGTATCCGTCCACATTGGCAGCAACAGCGACATAGGACAGATAGACTGATGAGTTCGAACCCTATAGGTCCGTAATCCCGTGACTCTTACTTTTCTAATGCGTATTATTCGCAGCGAAAAGGTTTACTCATTCGCTCACGAAAAACAGATGAATTATAATACCCATAAATTGTTCAGAATTTTTTTCGCCAATATTAGGCTTTTATATATATATTTTTTTTTTTTCAAGATAAGAAGGATTGTTTGTCACGACCGAAACGATGTAAATAATTGCAAATTAAAGGTCGCAGATTGTATAGCGAAATTGAGGGGTGTTCTCGTAGTTTTCAAAAAATTTCAAAGGAATGGAGATAAAAAATTACAACGTTGCTACAATTGAAGGTACACAATTTTCTTTATAAAAAAAAAAAATTATTATCATTTTTTAATTAATGTTACCTAAAGAATCGCTCCGGCGTTAGTTTCCGAAAAAAGTACCAATGTCTCCTCGTCACATGGTATTCGGAATGGAATTATAATCATAGCAATAGAGATCGAAAAAGAAAAGAAGTAATCTTCGGAGTCCCTTCTCAATTAGAAAACCCGATCAGGTGGCGAGGGCAGATATAGATTCTATTTATTACATGCAATGGTCGAGTCAGGGCCCACCAGACGGAGCGGGGACCGCCCGAGGCTCGTAGGAATTCTCTCTTTTAATGTGAAAATGTGAAAATGCGAAAACTGGAATATTAGAAGACGGCTGGGCTATGGCGGCTTGGTATTTTTTTTTCGTGTGGTAGCAAACGAGTAATATAGGCAACCCCTGGACGCAAAGGTAATAAAGAAGACTTCTCGTTTTTTCGATCAACGTGCTCATCGTTTCGTCGCTCCCTTCGCGACTCTCTCGGTCGCAGTACTACGAGCCGCAAGAGGGGTTTTTTTTCACCAAGTTCTACCAGCAAAAACAGTATGGAAATAACGTTGCTCGTTTAGATCTGCCGAAAACGCGCCGTTGTCGAATAAAATAAAATTCACGAAGGGTTCGTCAAAGGGATTTTCATGACACAGATTAAATCTGCGTCGCACTACTAAATAATTGCCGCCAAAAAGACGAAATAATCAAACAAATCAAAACAGAATTTCTCGACATACCAAATAAGTCTTAATTTTTTAAACTTGAATAAAAATGAATAAAAAAAGAATTGATGTTTTCAGCGATAACGAAAAATCGGCGAAGTTCAATTTTTACACTGTTGTCTATCTGAATTGGGGACGAAAAAATGAGATAAATTGCAATTCAAAGTAACATATTGCTCGAGTAATCCCGCTCTTCTACATTATTCTCTATACTCCGCTGTTGTAATACGGCGGGTACGGGAAATTTCGTTTTTATCCTGTCATTCTTTTTCTTTTTTTTTGCGAAAAGGGTGTAATGACTAGTCCCCCCGCACTGTATGCAATGATAGCCCACAGAGCCTGCCGTCGCGGCCGCTTACCCATCGCATTTTAATCAGCGCCGCGGCTACGCCGCCCCGTTTCCCGTTGCGCCTCCGAACATATTATATCCTATACTTCCCCCCTGCCATAGTCGTACAGTATAGTATAAAAGTAGATTCTCTCGCAAGCGGGTTAACCCGTTCGTGAAACGATCTAATAACCGCTTACGGTCAATAGCGTAATGAAATCCCTCTCGATCGTTGCAGGCGAGCACATTATTATGACCATTAATTGGATATCGAATTTTGCTCGTTTCTCCCCCCCCCCCCCCCCCCCCCCCCCCCTCCCCCACCCTCGAGATAGAGAGATGAAACGCGCTGGGCGCTCTGTGGATAGGTCCAAGCATACAGTAGGGCTGGTTTAATGCTTCGGGAATTCGACAAGCCTAGCGTCAAATTTTCGGCATTTTTCCCGTTGAGCCCCTCGACATGTTTTTCTCGAAGCAATTTGTCCGTTTTAATGCCTTGCAGGGAGATGCATTTTTCAAGCGATGAAGCATAAAAAAAACGCATTACATTTTTAATTTTTTTGAAATTATATGAATGAGAATAATATATGAAAAAATGGTTTGTCCCAAGTCAGTTGTAAATTTGTCCCGATTATGATAAACTGAGGACCAAACTTGATTACCTACCGGAGATGAAGCTATCGCACGATTCGAAACTTTACGATAGCGCAACTCGCGAACCTTCAACATCTCGTCTATGATGTGTATATATAATTCGAGAAAGCTTCGAGGTTGGTTACGCCGGAAGGCGAAGTATGCTTCCTTTTGCTTTAACCTTCGGTCTATCCATATCCAAGTGGGAGCTTCGCAAGGACTGGAGACCAACAAAAACAGACGTTCTCTCTGCGAGGCGCCGGAAGCTCGTCCGAAATTGGATCAGCGCTGGGTGTAATCCTTGGATTACCAATCCACGCGGATTTAGAATCGAGCGAGATCCCCGCCAGCAACGCTCGTGGGCTCCGAGGCCGCTGCTTTCGCTACATACACTCTGCGCAATGGAAAGCTTCGCTTGCTCTCTGCTTTGCTTCCACCTCTCCGTTCTCGCCCTTGCCTGCTAACTCGACTTCTCTCTTTCTTCGCGAATATCTTCTTGTCTGTATCTTCTTGTTGTGATTCTCTGCTTCTCGAATTCGACTGGGGGGCAAACCGAGATTCTACGACAACCTTTGTGCGTATCCCGAGAACGCGAAACGTAATCCCATGGAAGGGCTTGGCAGAGGGCCTCGAGCGAAGAATATTCCCTCTTGCTGCCTAAACTCCACGCTAACAATAATGATCCATCCCACGCCATGGGCCTTGGCGTACTTCTGTTATTCTACAGTCGGGAAAAACCTCTCGAAAAAGTGACAATCCATTGTGTAATCTTAAACCGGTTTTATTATCCAAAACGTGAACACTAACGATACGAATTAACTCCTTGAACATAAATTTACAAGATTTCTATTAATCTCGCTATTGTTTCTCGGTTACTATCTTGTATTCTCTCGTCTACCTCTGCAACGTAACCAACATTATAATCGTCAGGGTGTTACTACATTTAGCATAAAATAAGAATTTGTAAGAAAACTTTTTTTTTGTTTTCAATTTATTTTAGCCGGCAGATACACATTGGCGTTTAATCCGAAAGTTTGACACATACTTCATCCCATCTTTTGATTGGTCACAGAACTTTTTTGAAAATATCAATCAACCCGGCGATATAGAGGAAAATTCAATCGCCCTGGGAGAACTGTTGCATCCACGGCTGAAAATTGACGACGAATTTTTCGACCTTTTTGAATTTTTTTTTGTAAACGAGAAATAAAAAGGAAAAAATACATTTGAGGGAGGGGAAGGAGAATTTTCGATACAGCATTAGAGAGCCAGAGGATCAATACGGTGATCGAACATTGGTTCCATGCAGCATGCTGTATTCCTATATTGCAGCGAACGCAGTGTAACGTGAACTGTGCGGGCATCCAGCGACCTCGATCGAGTCTCTCACGATCGACAGTTAATTAATAAAAGGTTCGAGCCCGGTTTTCACCTTTATTGCAATAACGAGAAAGCGGCAACGCGTTAACGTGATAAAACATCGCGAGCGATCGAGTGATAGGAAGATAGAAAACAATGGTAAAGCCCGCGTCGGGTAACGTCTATACGGAGTTATTTTTTTTGCTCCCTCTTCAAAAAATCAACTTCTAAAAAGTTTGTGAGTAAGGATATTTTTGTAACTCATGCATGGAAAGCGGCACATTTCATAGCAGTTTTGCAAGACGAAAGTGGCTCTTTGCGTAGCAGTATCGTAAGTAAGGTATGCGCATGCACATTGTCTTACTTTTTGTCCCCAGGGTAAAAAAGTTAATTGTTCTGTCCTTGGGACGAAAAAGTATAACCTCACTTTTCACTGTCCGTCCTGCAAAATTGCTATAAAACGGGTCGGTTTTCATGCACTCTTTATACAAAAAGTAAAATGTCGGCCCGAGCGAAGTGAGGGCTGCAATCACACGAGTTACAACTTCGCCAACTTTCAACCCTTGTTGCACAATGTACTATTTTAATCGATATAATCGAAATGCGACATTTTTCTATTGAAACGTCGAGATTTTAATTGTTGTCGATTTATTCGTGCTGCTGTGATTGGTCGAGATTTGACAGCAACCTCCTAGTCGCGCTCTTAAAAAGTTGGTGTGTAACGTTTTATCTCGAAAATTTATCGATTTGCGAGATTTTATATCGAAACTATTGTTGTCGCTTTATTCGTGCCGTGGTCGCGCTTAAAAAACAGCTTTTTTAACAAACTTTGACAGTTCGATATACAACATTTAATCTACTAAAGGCGAAAAAAAAACTAAATAGAGAGATAAGGATACGCGCACGAAGCGTGCGATCGCTGCTAGTGAGAGTGAAAAAAAAAAGAGTTTCATTTCGTTGTCCCGGTTTTCTTTTCTTTTCTTTTTTTATTATACTTATACGTTAACCGGTGTTTCACTGCTATATATGTATGGCCTCTAGGTGTACGTGAAAATATGCTAGGAACTTACTGTTCTTGAATGAGGAATTTCTCGCCATCGGCCTGTATACATTGCCCTTTGCTCGAGATGTTCGTTCCGTTCACCACGACCATTCCTTGGACACCGGATTGGAACCAACTTCCGCTCCAATGCGGGGGAAACTTGCAGTCTGAAACAGAAAGCGTAAAGACACGTTAAAATAGAGTTTTTTGTTTTGTACGCGAAAGTATGCCGTTCTGTGCATGTTAAGGAGTATCGTAAAATTTGTATCCCGGTAGTGGAGCAGCGAGAACGCATGAGCGAGAAAAAGGAAGTGTGCGCACCGTTTGGTAGGAGGCGAGTAGTAAAAAAAAAAAAATGGCGACCTGACGCCGTGCGAGAAAAACGATCTCTCACATAATTTTCAATAAAGATCAAAAAACATATTCAAAGCAGTTTTTCTTTAACAGTGCAATTTGTTAATTGCACCATTATAAGATTATCGTCGTTTTGCTCTCTCATAGATCGAGGTTTGTTAGCACGGAAATTTTTTTTTTCGAGATCTCAGTGAAAATGCGTTTAGAATGTTCCAAAAACATAAAAAAAATCATATTTAGAAAGAATTAATTCTCAGTAGTCCTTTCCATTTTTGTTGAAATCCTTAAAATCGTTAAGATTTTACGCGCTTTTGGATTGTTTCAAAAATGTCTGTCAACCCGATAACTCTCCCAATTTTTGTGATAATCGACTAAAAACGCCTATACAAATAAAATATTATTATTATCCGATGATCGGTATTTAATGTGATGAGAATCGATCCAGCAGATACAATTTATGAAATTTTGCAATTTTCAAAAATGTTTTGCCATTTTTGTGATATAGGACTAAACACTTCAACACAAAAGAACTATTACTACCCGGTGATTAGTGTTGATTTTTTTTAGTAGTATGCGGTCATATAAAAAAGACCATATTGGATCTGCACGTCTTTTTGTCGATTTGATGTTCATGTTAATTGCAAAGCTCCCTCTATGTTGAAGTAAACATTAATTCAGTAACTCATTTATAGACGAGATGTGTAAATGATGCTTAAAATATAATAACGAAGTGATGCGCAAATCTGACAGCGACAATTTTTTTATTCATAGGCAAATAACTGCATTTCGAATTCAGTTCGAGTTCGTAGCCGAAGGAAAACATACAAATGTAATATCTTAAGAGCTAAAAGGGCCTCAACTATTGATAGCATCGGTTTACTTTTCAACATCGCGACGTCGCGTATTATAGCTCGCTGCAATATTTGTCCGTGATTCCGACAACGAAGATATGCACTTACAATTAGAAGCACTGCAACGCGCAGACTTGATAAAACATATTGCAGTTACTTTGGAGTTTGCAATGAACTAACACCAGTGGAGTTTCTAACGCTCTACACCTTGTTCCATCTTATATACGCGGGTATATAATCTATCCAAGGTATAGAAGAAAACGTTCGCCTCAGCGTCGTTGGTCTCTACGGACCAGCTTGGTAGAAGCTTTCAGCGGACCACCGCCAACGAGCATAGCATCAGCCCGAGAAACGAGCAACCCCCTATATCCGAGGAGGAATTACTCGAGGATTCCATGAATATTTCGAATGCGCCGCTGCAAGGCGAAAGATCCAACAAGGTTGTAAAAATGGAGAAAATCTTCTTAGTGCGAAAACGGATTATCAACGCGAACCGGTGCCGCGTTTGCACTGGTAAGCTGAGCGGCCCCCGAGGGTTCGGAGGTACGGTACAACTGCTTCGACGAAGAATTACAACGAGAAAACGTCGCGACTAAGCATTGTTCGCCCGGAAGCAGTTTGCATTTCATAAGAACCGTGACTCACGCCGTTTCTTGGCACTGGAAGATAGTGAGTTTTAGAGCTTACGTTTTCAGCAATCTGTGCTCCGTATCCGGTCGAACGAAATTCGATGGAAAATTGAAGTATCCAGTTGTAAGCTTCTTCGCTAACGTCAGCGAGACTGGATACATACTATACACTAAGAACGTATTTGCTATTCGCGCGAATCTGATCGAAAGCAGATTGACTTTCAGCGTGACGACAACTTTGCACAATGAGAAATGAGAGAAAAAAAACGAAACAACGCAAGAAGATTAGCGTCGGGGGATTGTCGTCAAAATGGAACAACTTCACAGAATGAAAGTTCTGCACTATAGTTATGCACTTTACGCGTGAGGAAAAAACGTCATTGCATGAAAGACGTTGCAAAGTATTGACTGAACGCTATTAGCTCGGCTAATAGTTGTACCAATATTTCGGATGATATTTGTCGTCCTCTTATTGTTCTCTGTTCTGCATTGTTCTTTATTAATGAAAACGGCATCAGAACCATTCAATTAGTGAAGAGGTGTCGCTATTCGATCTCCCCGTATAAGGTGGGACAATCAGTCCAGCACTGGACGAGTCTTGGCAGCCAGGCTCTCAATAACTCCCAATAACATAACAGGTACTAGGCCATTACCGGAATAACCGCTGGATGATAACGTTGACCCAGTACTGGCTACCTATGCTGGCAAAGAAAGGGATTTAAATTTTTCCATTTCTCGACATAAACTTGTCTCTCTTGCTCTATACTATTCAATACATCCATTTATTACATAGTGACGTTCATACAATACGGTAACAGATATTAAAAAAAAAACACACAAAATATTGAAAAAGAAATGTTTCGAGGGTACTAGTTTTTGTGGAGAGTTACCCTGTATTGGGCTCGAAACTTCCTACCTACCGATGCCTACCTACCTAACACGCTACCGACTACGTTATCGCCTACTTGTAAGTTTCGCTTATTGAAAATGTCTTTTTGACGGCATTTAACATTATAGGCGAAATATCACTGCACTTTTCGTGATAAGTAGTTCCATCTAAAAATGAAAACGACAATAGATACATATTTTCAACAATTTACAATTTAAGAATTAATGAAAAACTCGGAATTTATCGTATGATGTTCAGATCGCGAAAGGATGCCATTAGTATTTGCATTTAATGAATTATCATTGAGGTATCGTGGTATAATTTTTCATCTTATTTTAAACGTATTCCAAAGTCATAGGTAATTATCGCGTGTATGCAATCAACATTGACTAAGACCGTAGCCTTTGCTAGATTAAGGATGGCTTAACACTGTTGGCAGTCAGCTATGGTTCAGTTATAGCGAACTGATGATAGCTGTTATTAGACACCGACCGCTAATCACCGTTGGCAGCTAGCACTGGCCCAATCATGCCGAATTGACGGTAGGCTTCAATAGGCTTGAGAATGCTGACAGCCAGCAATGGCCCATGGTTTACCAACGGTGGCATGCCAGCACATCGAATTCATTACTTGCCCAAGTATTAGCCATGTTGTCATTGCTGGGGAAGCCCATACGAGTCTTCGGTATAAAAAAATGCCGATAAAAAAGTATTGTTTTTGGCTTCCTCCAGAAGCTTTGTTTTGTGATTAGTTACTTTAATTGTTAGTTTGTACGTAAACATGCGGGAGGTAGAGTGCGCACGAACATTTTTAAACAAATTCAAATTTTTGTGAAAAGAGAAGGACTGCACAGATTTTGCCCAAATTCAATGCGGATCATTGTTTTATGATAGTCCAATTTTGTACCAAACCTTAGCCCGATATCTAAAAAAATGTGTCAGACAGAGCGCTATCACAATTTTTTAAAAAAATTCGAAATGGCGTAAATACTGAACGACTGCATAGATTTTGCTAAAAAATTGATCGAAGAAGGGACTTGATCCCTCAACATGTGGTGTAAATTTCAGCTTGGTATCTCAAGTCGTTCTCAAATTATGAGGTCGAATGATGAGCACACACGCACACGCACACACATACGGATAGACATTTTTTCTAAATGGCATTTTTCGACGTTTTGGAACTTTTTGAACACTTTTACATGAAAATCTAAAAAAAAAAATGTTCACGAAAACAAAGCTTCTTGAGGGAGCAAAAAAATGGGTGAAACGTTCAAGTGACGTAATTTTCATTAGATGCAAAATGTTCATTCATGAAATCGAAAAAAAAAAATATCTCGGTGTGATAGGTTTTTTATTTTTTATCAGAAATTTAATATTTTCGTGTAAAAGTAATAAAAAAAAGTATTCGGCAGACATTGTTATCGACGATAATACATTTATGTTACGTTTGAAGTAGTCTCATCGGACGAAATTGTATCATTGATCAAATTTTATTTCGGTTAACTCTTTTTCTCAGATACGAAGAATATATCTGCGGTTTACGTTAATTTTTATCTCGTACCCTAACGAAGATTAGCAATCTCCGACAAGAGATCCTAAAATTAGGATCTCCTTGGCGTCATTATATGGGATCAGGAAGGAAAACTTTCGGGTGAGCTTCGGCAGTATGAACGACTCTTGAGCGAATGGCCCGCGCTTACTTTCCGTGCGCGCCTCGAGCCTTTTTTTTCGGCCATTAGGAAATATAATTACTAAATCATTCCTGACAGGGTAGTTACCTCGAGGGCATAGCTCGGAAGGGATGCCTCCTTGAATTCGAAAGTGATGTTACGGAAGGAATATAATAGCCTCCCTTTTTTTTTTCTTCCGTCGCTTTCTCGTTATCTCGAAAAAAAATGGTCTCTTACGAATGATTTTCCTTCGCGAAAACAATTTTTCTTCATAAGAGGACTTCGAACTTTGCTCCAACTGTTGGGTGGAGGATATTTCGTAGTTCGGTGAAAAGCCATTATTCGTTACACACACTGTAGACGTGTGGGAAAAACGGGGAGAGGGGAGCCGGGGTATAGTCTGAAGATGATATTTTTCTCGTGCTCGTAAAATCACTTGGTCTAACGAGGACGAACTCGTTTGAATCGTAAAACATTTACCTATACTTGCGACTTTACGATCCCATGTGTAGACCGGGCATGCGTGCAACGACAACTAAAAGGGCCGTGAATGTGACAGACAGGAGTGAGGATACGACGCGGGTAAAAGCTCGCGAGAAAAACGACCCGGCGGAAGCTAGCGACATGTGAGTAGTAAAGATCGGCGCAACGGAGGGTGGGAAATAGTTTAGAAGTAAGGATGGATTAACGTACGCCTCTCCTCTGTTCGGATAAATTGAATTTTCCGCCGGTCGTTGTAACCGTTGTAAACCGACGATACGCCGTACAACCCATTTGCCAACACATTAAAATAATCCTCGTTCACTAGAATCAATTTTCAACTAAAATTTTCCTACAAATACGGGCATTGAAAAAAAAAAAAGACTAACAATCTTTAATGACGAACGACACGGATAACAAATGCTTTGTCTAATAAACCATTTGTAATCGGTGAAATCCAATTTTTACTGGACACAACACTACGGAAAAAAATGGATCGATTACAAGCGACGCGAAGGAAAAGTGTAAGCTTCGCTACGAAGTCGCGTAAAAGCTCGTCGGGCAGATGAATCGGAATACGATATCCTTTTTTCGTTCAATATCCACTCCGTGGCGCTACGTAATAGAAACGTGCGAGTATCTCGTTTCCGGCGAGGTGCATACTTCATTCGATATTCTGTATGGAGTGAAAACGTTCGTCTTTGCAGCAGCGAATAACTTGATTAAAATCATCTATCACGTAGCAGTGACAGGAGCGATTGGTTATCTTAGTTAAATATGATGGAGCACTCCATCGCCTTGGCTCTCTGCTAGAGATCTTATCGTTGGAGAAGCTCGCGAATTGATTCGTAACTCTATATAGTATATACGAAGATATGTTCGTTTCGCTGCAGAATGCGGCTTTCTCCGTACAAAATTGCGGAAGTTTCATTGAGAGAGGTTTTGGAATCTGAGAAATCAAATGCGTTTTTTTTCTCCTTCCGAGCTGCTGGGGAATTCCATTTGAGTATTTCTATATCACGAACAGTTTTTCCTCGGCAGACAGGTTATGTACGGAAATGCGAAGTGGAGATGCAGCGCGGCCGGTGCCGACCGAACAAATTTCTATACATAACAACTAACACGCACAAACTTTAACGCTTGACGGCCTGCACACCGGACGGTAAGAACAAAAAGTAAAGCGAACAAAAAGATAAAGAGAGAGAAAAAAAGGAAACAAGAATGAAGGGAAAAAAAGTATATTTCAATTCCCCACTCTGTTATCCGGCTCCGCACGATGGAACACGCAACCGCACATCCCGCAGTAAAGTAGATTTAATTAAACAGAACAAACGCTCGGTGCGCGCATTAACTCGCGGAAGGAAGAGAAACAAAAAAAAAATTAAATTGGGAGGGAGAAACTGTGAATAAAAGAATTAAAAAAAAAAAAAGTAAAGAAGGAAATGCCGGAAGGGAGAGTAAGGCTCAACAACACTCGAGGCACGTCAATAGCAGATTCTCGTTGATTTACTCGTTTGTCCCCAACAATCGCTCCGGCAACAAGTTTTCTTTTAAAACAATCCCACACGCCACCAGTGTTATTGCATGACATTAATTGAAATTGCTGTTTTATCAATTTATCATTAACAGATGCTCTTTATCTGCGTATCAAAAAAACATCAAAGCCCTCTGGAGAATTCCATTTCTCGTCAAAGGCTGCCGTTGCATTGTCGCAACCGTTAAGTACCGCGGTTTTCCCTCCACAAATGTTCCCAAATTGCTAAGACTTCCTCAAAGTATCGATGGTCGGGAATATGTTAATTTTTTTTTAATATAATTTTTCGCACCTACGAAAACTAACTTCCGGAAAGTTGTCCCACGAAAAATTGGTCTCCGGAAAACTAGTGCCCACGAAAATTGGTCCCGGAAATTTGGTTCTCATAAATTCTGGGTTTCTTAGAAATCGAGAAAAAAAATTGTTTTCAGTTTGTTACCATTTTTACGGTGCATACAATTTCTCGAAAGTCGAGCAGTGCAATATTCGACCCCGTGAGCTCGCAGCATCCGCCGCACGCGTCAAGCGGCACTAGCGCCGCAATGTATGTGTGAGAATAGTCCGGCAAAGTGCAACGGGCGAAAGTCGAATTTATAGGGTATTTGAATGTATTTTTGGGAAATTCTATATTGTATTATGTATTGTATCGTGTTGCATATTGTTTTATTGTTGTATTGTTTTATTAAACTTCACGCCCACACACGCACACACGCACGTAGTTTGGGGGCACAATTACCGGGGCCATTTTTCGATGGGACAATTTTTTGGAGGCTGATTTTCGTGTGACCCATTTTTTCATGACGAATGTACTTTCCCAAGGAATGAACTCACTGAATGGAAATGTTTTGTTTTTCGCATTTTCTTTCGCCAATAATTCGTTAAGAATCCTCCGATTCGAACTTTCAAGATTTCTCGCGGCAGGGTGTAAAGTCGACATAAAGCACGATCTCGGTGTTTGAGAATGGAGTAAAACAACAAATTGTGTAAGGGGTGGACGGTGAGATGGGTCAGCGGGAATTCCATAGGGACGGAAGCGTTATAGTATCCTGTGGAAGCAATTGTGAGCTGTTCTTTTTTTTTTACGCGGTTGTAGTAGGCAAGCCTTCGGAGTTTGTACGCTTCCACGCCTTGGCTCAACTCATCCGGCCACCACTTTAGCCACCACCGCCAGCCAGGAGGAACATTTTCCCGAGCGATACCATCCGTTTCGTCGGAAATTAAATACACAAGCGCGAGAGACGCAACGGGGGCGTGGATGTATACACCAGTGTATGGTATATACAGAGGATGCAAGACTTGGCGTGCTACTAAACTCCGCGATGTGCAAAGATACCCGAGCCAAGATAGCCACACCCAACCACTCGTTCAGATAAAGTTAAGGCGGTTACATCTCCCGTATTCTTCCACCACATTTTCTTATTTCCCTTCTTTATTCGTTGACTTCGTTGTATTTTCGTACACATCGTCGTAGACATCGTCGTTTTCGTCATCCCCCGTCTACAGTCCCGCTGTATCTCGGGTCCTACAAATGGAAACTTTCATTCTCGCTGCAACCTCGCAAAACATTCTTCCCGCTTGCATACGAAACGCCGGAAAGCAACAGCAACTCTGTGTCTCCAAACATTTTTATAATTTATAGAAAGACTCCAAGAGGGACTAAAAAAAAATGTATTCGCATGAAAAAGAAGGAAGTTGAATGAAAGAAAACTTTACGATATTTTGTTGTGCTTCCGCTAAGTTATTGTAACGGAACGCGCTATCCTCAGTAGAGTTCGATATTCGGTTGCTAGATGACCAAATGAAGAAGCGTTTCTTGCAATGGAATCCTTGGAAGGATGAATGTATTACTAGACCTACTATCCTACTTTTCCGTTCATTTTAAATTAGATAAAATTTATCATATTCTCCGGGCGCAAGTAATTTTTAAATGAATGTGTAATATAACATCCTATCTCTCTCTCCCATGTTCAAGTACCTCGAGAAATTTTACTTCCGTATTTGTTTAGCTCGATCGAATTTTTCCTATATTTTTCTATCGTGTATTATTTTTTTGCGACATCAGCAAACTTTCGGCCGATGGCACAGAGTCCCCCCCCGTTGCTTGCTCTCATCGTCCGATGTCTACAGCTCAATATATAGCTCGGGTATATTCACCCACTTTGCCGTTCATGTTATTCGTCGTAAGAAATATTATATTGCTGCGAAAAATGTTCATGCACGGTAGGTATGCATGGAGACGAAAGGGAATGAAGGTAAAACGAGAGTTATCTTCGGTACCAACATATATATGTATATATGTATATACATACTTATATACTAAGACGCAGATATTATATAAGGAAGTGAGTGAGCAAATGGAATAAAAATACCAAGTGGAAAACGAATTCTAAGCGAAACGGAGGATATTTTCAATATCTCCTATACTTCCGAAGCCATTGGAACCTCATCCCCTTCGGAATTCTCGCCAACGCTTCGACGGATCGAACACACTCCACCTACGGCCAAACAACTCGTTTTTCATATATATATATATATATATATATATATATATATATATATATTTACTTCGGTAACATTGTAGCCAAGCTCCGGCAGTACATTTTAATATTTCACCGTATCATGATATAATCTACGGTGCAACAGTGGTGCTCACACGTGGACACGTAATTTGTTAAATCAATGTTCTCTCACACTCGATTAGCGCTCAAAATATTCATCAATTGCCGATAACTCCTGATAAAACTTTGATTAATCAATGCGATAAATCAATTGCTGTCCACTTCGATGATAATGTCACACCGAGAGAGGGTATTTGTTGATGCATTTTGTCTGAATATTGGCTAACTAAATGATAAAGCACGCTGGTATTTAATTGAACCATTTTTTTTTTTTACATTTTAAGTTGAATCAATCAAGTACTTTTTTCGAGCGCTGTGTACTACGAAAAAAAAAAAGTTTGCTTAGTTCATTCACGAAAGAACCTTTATATTGAATGGTCCCTTTGTCGTGTATTAATGCGTTAATTTATTCAGCTTCATCCAACGTTATGCACGTCGTATACATTTTCGAATTCATATTATAGTAGTGTGCACCTTTGCGAACGTGTCAAGTACCAAAAAAGAAGGGGGTTTAGTACAGACCGCGAAACTACTTGAATTCTATTTCATTTCAGTCATTAACGCTTGCAACAGAATGGTAGAGAGTCTCGTCCGGACTCGTAGCTTCATACGTACAAAATCTGCGCAGTGTTGGTATCCCCACACATACCTAGTTATGGCACACGGGGATCCAGAGCAGCATTCGTTATAAAGTTCTGGTGGTGCGGAACGACGAGGAGATGAGAAAGCTCTCGAGGTGACAGGGAGTAGTGATAGAAAGGTTGTAAGGGTGGGTATAGTTGGAGGTGAGCGAGAGTAGCGAGATCGGATCGTCCTCTCTGCCTCCGGAATCTACGAGCTTCCGTCAGTCGAGTTTATAATACCCCCCCCCCCCCCCCCTCCATTCCCACCTGTCGCCATGCACATCTCGAAGTCATCTCTACGTTGTCGTCTTTCTACCTATCTTCCACTTCACGCCCACATTCCGTATATAGGCGTTAACTGTATATTTTACAATACTGCACCAGGGAATCCCTTCCATCAAGGTTGCTTACACGAGACGTTCCGCCTACCGAGACTCGGTGTAGCGCTATGTTACGCGAGATGACATTTAATCGCGAGACTTTAGTCTTGTAACATATTTCATATGTAACATTAGCCAAGTTCCGTATCGCAGCGTTTTATCGTGCTAATGATACCTACAACACGTTTTCCTCTAAGTTGTTCATCGAAATATCAACATTACTTTATAAACTTTAGAAATTCATCGAATTTGTGAGTTCCTGAATCTGTAAGTGCTTCGAGTAATATACGAACGGTCGAATGAGAATACCAAAAAAAAAGTCATAGTACCATAGATAACAAATTTGTAAATGTGTATGGCACTGAATGCAGATGTATAGACGGCGTCGCAATTTTAATTTAAACATCCATATTATTGTTACAGCTAAAGGACATTTTTATTATTAAGTTCAAAGAATTTACGCGTATTTATTGGGAAATATGAGATCGAAATTTAAGATAGAATTACGACTTGAAAGGAATATAGTCCCGGATATATGAAAAGCGCGCAATGATGCATAATGTCATGAATCAGAAGCGAAAAAGTTTTAAAAGAAATATATGGCGACATGAAAACGGAAATGAAAATAAAGAATAGATAAATTTAATTGATACTAAATTGAACATAAATACTTGATAATCAAACAATGTTACATATTATATTTCCGATAAATATCGGGCGGGGATACATTTGTAAATCAACTACAATTCAGCACATATCGGGTCGTTTGTTATTTTTACATATAAATGAATTACACCTTCGTGTTCCATGCGCAACAAATAAATGCAGTCTATCATTTCCATACAAATTAAAATAACATAAAATGCAAAAATAACGCAGTCAAACATATTACAAATTTTCTTAATTTATAATGCAATGATTTCGACTATAAATCTATGGAAAAAATTTTGCCTCATTAATCGTTCATAAATTAGATCGCGTTACTTAATTACGGTAGTTATGTCACTTCGCGTTCATTTCGCATAAGTTCGAGAGAAATGAGAGAAAATTGCAAATACTTCTCGATGGTATAAAAATCTGAAAAAATGCATGCATAATAAAGGTACTGAAAAGATTCATTTTGCATAATAATAATTCCAAAATGTTTTTAACAAATTGATGAAAAAATTAATTGGTCAACAAATTTCCCGGGAATCCAACCTTGTTTTTAATTAAAATGATTCGTTCATTTTTCTGAATACGTATGCATTTTTTCAGATTTTTCTATTTGCTTTACATTTTTTTTTATATGGAAAAAATGTGTGAAAAAAAGACAAAAAACAAAGTAAATTGAAAAAAAAAAAAAGTTGGGTTCCCGGGAAAATTGTTGACCAATTAATTTTTTCATCAATTTGTTAATAACATTTTGGAATTATTATTATGCAAAATTAAACTTTTCAGTACCTTTAATATGCATGAATTTTTCCAGATTTTTATACCATCGAGAAGTATTTGCACTTTTCTCTAATTTTTCTCGAACTTATGCGAAATGAATGTGAAGAGACATAACTCCTTAAGCTAAAACAAAATGTTCATTTTATAAACCTCATAATATTTAATTTCGCTTTTAACTCCTCACTTTCGTTTGCTCGTAACAACAATACGCAAGAGCGTAAAACGAATCTGTTTGATCCATCGAACAAACAACAGTCCCACGTTATTTAAAAAAGAATTCAGAATATTGTCGCAATTTTTTTCAGTTAAACGGGGCAACTGAAGAATGTGAAAATGTGTTGCAGTCGCAACCCGTTCTACGATATCCACAAAGACAATAATTTATTCACAGTAAAGATTAATTAATAACTGGTGACAGGTCTCGTGTATTGCCATGAAGCGCAACTATCGAGGTTGATCTGTAGTCAAAATTGATTGCTGTCGACTAATAATTGGGGAGAGTGCGGGTAATATCGCTATATGGACTGTCGTAAAATTTCTCTTTTTTTCCATCTGTATTGCTCGCTATCAATAGATTTTAGACGGTTTATCTACTAATACGCCGTCTACGGTCTGACATACGCGATCTTATTTCTACAAAGCAGACCGTATTTTACTTCTAGAACAAAAAAAAATTAACAAAAATGTTAAAACTCTCGACTGCAAACGGAGTGTAATAAATAGCACATTGCATTGTTGCTAAAGTGTGAAATAACACGTAATTATTAGCATATTAGCGTCGGGGGATTTATTCGTCACTGCGTCAGGGAATCTCCCGACTATAAAAAGCGAATAATTATTTCTTATTTCACTTTTTTATGATAATACAATTTATTTATTACACTCCTTTTGCAGTCGGTAGTTTGTTAATTTTTGTGCAATTTTTGAAATTCAAAAATTCCGTCTTTTCGCCCTGCGGATAGTCGGAAATTAAAAAACTAATTAAATTTGTAAATTTCTATAGTTATATTACAGGATCTGTAATTCCTAAAGTGAGTTAAGGTAAGATATTACTTGACTAAAACGGTACCCATTCGCTTAATGCCCTTTCCGTTTTTTTTTATTTTCTTTTTTATTATTTTTCGTTCGTAATAAGTCTATCAATTGGAAATGGTTATACAATCAATATAATGCGTTATTCACACGCCAGACCGATATTACAGTTAAGTCTAATATAATAGTTACTATGTGCCGCGGTCGCTGTACAGTGGCACGTCGCTCTTATAAATAACAATAAGGGTTTCGTGTTGAAAAAGAGAATGGCAGTGGGTGGTCCGTTGGTCGGTTGCTCGAGGACAAACATCGCAAAACGTGTAAACATTGGAGGATGAGTCTTTGGCTTGGTGGGTGAATCGCGTGTGGTGGCTTTTCGTTTACTGTACGTATGTGTGTGTATAGACTTTTCTTGCACGACGACGAGACTCGTTCTCGTTCATTCGCTGTGAAGAGCGACAAGACCGCCAGCGTTCCCGCAGCGCATACGCGAGACCAGAACGAATGGAATGCGTGCCTCGACGTAGTTTGCCAGGATTTCGATTTAGGACCTTATTCGGAAAAGCGAAAATTCGTTCCGTCACGAATCGCGAACTGAGCAAACTCCATCGTACACGAAACTGCTAGTCTCGAGCTTATATCATATCGCGAAGAAAAAAAATAAATAAAAAATCTCTCCGATGTAAAAAAGGATTTAAAGAAAATACGTATTTTCAACTGTATCGAATAGGTATATGTGAAATGGAACACGCTCTTTCATTCAAGATAAAAGTCTCGTCAATGCAAAAATTAATTTACAAATTATTTAAACTGAAGCAGACGAATTCTGTATATTCAAAACAGACTTTGATAAGAGAAAAAGCTGCGTACAAAATCTCCATATCGCTTGCGCGTCATTTTCCATCACTCACAAAGCTTTTTCTAAACGGGATTCGAAAAATAAAAGTACAACACGCATCCCCCGGCTGTAATAAGGTTAACGAACGAGCGGATATGAAATGTGCAAATTTCATTTGCAGCTTTATCTGTACAGCGAAAATATTCTCTGCATTAATTGGCTGCTTTGCCATTTTTGCTCTGCGAAAATAAAAAGAAAAAAAAAAGAATGCTACTGGCCCAGACAAGAGCCCGCGGCCACATTAAGAAAAATAGAAAGAGAGCACAGTAGTTGGAGAATCGTGAAACGGGCCAAAAGCCCAGAGACTGAAAGTTGAAGAAGAGTAGACAGCTAGTTAAAACGGAATTAAGGAAGAGTATTTAATATTAAAAGAAGATTCCAACGCAGAATGAGATAGAAAGGTAGAAAGAGGGCGACGAGAGTTCAAGAGAAGAAAGAAGTTTTCCATGTTTCGTTTATTATGCACGATTTAAATACAGCCCGCTCCCCCACCCATATACATTTATTTAATATCCATCTACCGAGATAGCACCTCGTGGAAAATGTGTAACTTTTCCATAGTGTATCGGTATATATGACAGTGGTGAAGCTGGAGAGATATTCGCATTTGGGGCGGCCAAACCGCTAAGGCAAAGTCTTGCAGTTCTCGCAACCGACCTCGGATACGCTCCTAGCGCATCCAAGAACTTTCCAAATCCCATAGACACAAAGTGAATATTATAAATGTCGCTCGCGTACCAACTAGCACTGAACTTGCCTTAAGCGAATTAAAGCGTGGGCGTGGGGAGGTTCGAGGGGGCAAGGTGAGTGCGCTATGCCAAAATGGAAAGCCATCGCGCGCTATGCTGTATCTCTATCGTCTCTATCTTTATTGCATCTCTCTCATCCTCGGGCTCTCGTCCTATATCGCGCCCTTTCTCTGTTCCGTCTTTCCCTATACCGTATACATAACCCGTTGCCGCTGGGCTTGACGACGCGAACAGACTCCGAAACCTCGAGTGCTATTCTCTTCCATATCCTAAGCTGTTATACGTACCTGGCTGCAGCATTCTACCGGGATGAACTTTATACTATAATAATAACTATATGCTCTCCCGATATACTTCTCCGTGGCACGTCGTAAGAGTATATACGATTCGCGTAAACCCCTTCCCCTGGAATCCAATCATACCACGAATGGCAAACAAAATTTCGAATCCTTGTACCAATGATACCATAGCCTCAACCAATCTGGCGGCGGCTCATGGAATTATTTCAAGAATTCATCGCACGTTGTACGAACATACGGCGGATTGTATGTATCGAATAGAATTTTTTTTAATTAAACTCCAGATCGATAACGTACGAGGGTGACCTGGATTTCGAAATCTCACGGACGCACACCCAGTCACACGCACGTACTGATGCAGTATTGTGGCGTTGAGGTCTTTTCCCTCAGACATTCGGGAAAAACGTGAGGTTAGAATCGTTTTTGAAGCGGATAATAAAAATCTCTAAAAATGTTAGTTCAATGTCGAAAAGAAAAAAAAAAATGCTGTCTTCTTACAGATACAATAATGGTGCATTCAAATAATCTGATAACATTAAAAAACTTGAGAACAATTTTTTGTACCCAGCCTTGCGATATATCTAAATTTATGCCGTCAGGCAGGTTACAGAATGAAATTGAAACTCTTCAGGACTCGCGAGAAGCGTCCGAGAACGTCCAGTAGTGGAGGCCGCGGCCACCGCGAGCTGAAGGATTGCCAACGAGGAGTTTTCACGAGGAAAAGCGTTGGCAAGGGCCTGATGGAAGTTCGAGGCAAAGTGTGAGAGACGAAAAATATATGAAGGCAGGACGTATATAGTAGATGAAGAGAAGGAGAAGAGCGGGGGAGAGCAGCTCGTAATTTCAGGCGCAAAGAAAAATAGGAAAAGAAATCGGTCTTAAACTTTATAATACCCGATGGAACTCGGTGGGGGGCGGCGTTGGGTTGGGAGGGAGAAGACGAGGGTGGAAAGTTTTGGACTCCCTGAGGCCCGGACGACGTCTGCCAGCAGCACTGGCTGCAGTTATCATGCCACGAACGGCGATTCTCTCTGGAGTTTCAAGCTTTAGGTTTAGCTCCCTTCACTAGGATTATGACGAACGTTGAACGTAGCAACAAACGCGAGTCTTTCATCTTTGTTTCACATTGTTGGCGACTTCGGACGTATTAATCTTCGTTCTTTGCTCGTGCGTGAACAGAGAAAACTTGTCATTATTAACGTCTGTAGTAAATACTGTAGTACATAACGTCTGAAAATGCTGTAGTAGTGTGTTGCCAATCCACATAGGGGATATTTTAATTTGTTTCATTGACAAATCAAATTTCAAATAACGGGTCAGTAGTTACCTTCCTATCCGTGAGTGACGAGTATCGTGGAAAATGACCGTGAGGATGCAGGAGTTTAACAACGGTAATTGAGATGGAGTCAATGATTTTATTAGTCCCGTAGATGGGTTAATGGTTTAACAGTGTTTATCACGTTAACCATAGGCGCTCGTTTATTCAATACACTCAGGCATCTCTTGTACCGTTTTCAATATAGATGAGACAAAGCTCAAGTATATGAAAGGAATGTATGGAAAGCGACGGATGGTTATGTACAGAAGAGACGAGTGACTCGATTCGTTTTGGCTTTATCTGTTCATTCACTATTGCGAAAACTCCTCTCCCTCCTTCCTCCATCCAATGAAGAGATGAAAAGGAATGACGGAGAAGAGGTATATATGAGGGAACTTAAACAGAACGATGCAGAACGGCCTCTTCAGCCTGCTGTTGCGGTCCGTCGGTTATCAACAATCTCTGAATGCACAGGGCATTCGAGGCACAAATTAAATTCCTACATTTTTATGTACTCGCGGAGCGAGTTGGTCGTCGAGCGGCAGGAACGAATGAAAACTTTGCCGTTATAGAAATTATACATAGCGAGCAATACAAACTCTCATTCCGGGGAGCGGCGGAGAAGCTCTGCAAACGCGATGGTGCTCCATCGCCTTCACGGGTCGCAAATCGGGGGGGATGAAATGATTTTCGCGCGCTCATTTGTAAACGGAGGATGACCGCGACAAAAGTGCTTCGCAGTTATTGAAAGATGGTGACACGGGTCGGGCGTAGAAGAAGAATAAAGAAGAAGCACAAGTGCCGACGAAGAAAAAAGCACGAACAGTTGGGATGCTCCGGATTCTGAATGCTCTCACTCACTCCCTCTCGTTGTCATAGAAGTTGGTCGGCCTGAATCACAAAGATGAGACGAGCTTTTCTTCCCTCACTTTCTCGCACAACCCTTCGTGCCCATTGTTAACGTCCTATCGAGGAAACGATCGAGATAAGTGAGAAGTTAAAGATCCGGTCGTTGCAACTCATGAAAAACGACGAAGACGGTATTAGAGAGAAAAAAAAAGATGGTTAAGAGCGGGTGAAACTTCGCAAAATTAACGCCTGTAGTGGGCTGAGAAAGACGACTAGAGACGAGTAGAGTGGATCCACAAGGACGTTCTGACGAGAAAAAGGTTTTGTACTAAAGTACCGAATCTCTTAAACCCCTCCAAAAATAATTCCAGGATTCATATGATAGAAGTCCTAAACTATGATCGATACAAATATTTTAGTAACTTTTCTCGAAATAATATTGTAATTGTCAACTTAAAAACAAAAACACATTTTTTCTTTTCGTTTGGAGACATTCTAAAGTAGTACATTATGCTACAAGGGAGGGAAGTGCGTGTTTTTCGCCGAGGGTGAAGTTTGCTGATCACACAATGTGAAAAACCGCTTCCTCCCGTGTAGCGTACTATACTTTTTTCCCAGGCTACATTTAAAAATGACCATATTTTTATACTCGCAACGTTCGCCGGGAAGAAAAGTAATTTTCGTTTCGCTGGGTTGCTTTTCGTTCCGCTGTGTTACTCTTTTCATCCCGCTGGTCAAGAATCGACAACTTTCCACCCGTGTTGCAGGCAAAAAAACATTAACACACAGCACATGTATACGATGAATGATTGTTCAATCTGCAATGCATACTCGAAGTTCATCATTCTCAAAAGTTTCGACTCGTTTGAAAAACGTTTGAAAGCCTTTCGTCGTCAGTCGGCGCATCGTCGCTTGCCGCTTAATGATAAAACGGATGATAAAAATCGTTTGATGTCATCGTAGTCGAGGTATGCCGAGGCTCAATTTACAGTGTGCTTTGCTGAGGAGTGTTCAAACATGTGAGAGTCAAAGAGCGAAAGAGATACGGACAGTAAACGAGGTGCTTTGGCTTCTAAGTGAGATATCGAAGAGGCATCAAACCGACTGTTCAATCTCTGTCGATCAACGTGTTCACTACGAGAAGATTAGTCGAATAGCTGTTGTCAGGGATATGTTAGACCCGTGTAAATGAGTGTTCGTTTGGTAACTTGATCCGCCCATTTCGCAAAGTTTCTACGATTGCAATCACACTGACGAACCGCACCGAAAGGCAACACTCTCGTGTCAAATGAATATTTGCCAAAAAGCAACAGATAAATCGCGAAATAATTCAACCCATTTGTAGAATGTATTCGTATTCCCATCAGAAAGCGGAGTCTCGAGTTCATTAATCAGTGGCTGAAGACTGAAAAGAAGACACCGTACGAAATGTGAATTAATTCAGAGTGCACCAAGCGAGAACAGGAACATTCGTCAAACGTGACCGTAGGTGGCTGGGCATTTGAGGGCAGCAACGGAGTAGGTCAGCATACTGAGACTACATCGGGCGGCAAACGTGTTTAAATATTAGATAAAGGAACGCTGGAGAATGCCCAGGCAGTTTCGAGAGTTCGCCTCTGGGCTTTCGTGCATTTTCCAATTCCTTCACTATCTACCAGACACTCACATACACACGCGCTCGAGAGATAGAAATTAATGAAAAAACAAGAGAGACGAATAAACGTGAAAAGTGGAGAATCGCGAAAAGGAGAGAAGTTGAAACTGAATCCATGCTTTTCTCTGACTTTCGTGGAAGATAGGCTACGTATTCGTAGTTGGCATGCGACGAGACGGAAGAAAATCACGGGAACAAAGATTTCAGCGCGGGGGACTTATATATATATCGGAGTATGCCGACGGAGGGGAGATGGCGGTTATATACCCGAGGTATTATGCTATATAGCGGAGAAAACGAGAGAGAGAACGGCTATGAATAATTTTCAGACGGGAAAACAATTTAGGAGCCTGGAACTCCGAGGCCCCCGTGACTCTCCCTGGCATCCGGCTCGTCGGTGTTCTGGATACTTTGGCTCGATGCGGTTCTCAACCGGTTGCCTTATTTTCTCGAGTATACACTGTATGTATGTATTTTATACTCTATTTCGATAACTTTTAGTACCTGGCATTTGCTTGGCTCCTTCGGTGTCTGATAGTCATTGAAAATCCCGAGAGGCGTGAGTGAATGTCGAGAACAATGAAACTCGAAACTCTCTGATTTTAGAAATGAGCTCATATGTTACCATTTTGCAAAGTAGCATACCGAGAGAATATGGTCTATTCGGTAGGACAGCCACTTGGGATTTTAGCCGGATACATGCCCCACCAATTGATATCCGCGGAGAGTTCATGTCACTCGCTCGTATCGATATGAGAGCGAAAGCACCGAACGGCCTTGCATTACTTTTTTTTTCATTATTATTTTTACCGCATCGAGTCTCGAAGGAGCCCGGAGGCATGTAACATGCAGGTACGGAACACCCCGTACTTTTATCTCGTTTACATTCAGCAAGCGAACAAGTTTCGCAAGGGTTCGCGTTGGCATCGATATTCCGGATGGGAGGTCATCATTTATTTTCAATGACTTTAGGAGATGTTGTTTGAGTGTCTGAGAAGTACGATAGAAGTGAATCTTTGAAATTGATGTGAAATACCAAGCGAAGCAACTTTCACAGTTAATATAGACAGTATACATCTCTTACCTCATTATTCTTAGTTGTTTTTCTTCTACTTCGGATCCATAAAAATTATGGAAAAATTAATGAACGTGAACGAAAGAACATGTTTCGAAATTTTAATCAATGTTTCGTAGGATAATCTTTCAATGCATGAGAATAAAAAGCAACCAATTATTAATGAAATTCATTAACAATTTGAATATGAAACAAATGAGGAACAATGCTTTTCACAAGTCTGGGAAGAAGTTTCGTAGATCGTTGAAACGAGTCTCGAAACTCATTGTACTGCATGACTATCGTATTCGTGAGCGCAGTAACTTCGACTTGCTTAGCTTCCTCAAATCCTCGAAATATCGTATTCTATCTACGTAAAGCCGGGGCTGTACCCCCCCCCCCCCCCCCCCCTGGGGGGTATATACGTGCCTTCGCCGTTCTACAGAATTCACGAAGCTTCAGATTATGTTGGTCTACTCGTTACACGGATGTGCTCTAATAATCTATATATGCGCTACTGAAACTCTGTTTGTAATCCTATACTCGTGGCCTTCGGTTTGCGTACGAAATTTACAATCTGTATGCAGTATTGTGCGATATATATTTCGTGCACGATGTGAGAAATGTAATCATAGAAGAGAGGGGGATCTATGGATACAGATGATAGAAATTGACGGGTACACAAAACACTTTATATCCGGTTGGAATTCTCCGATGTATTGGATAAGACAAATGGTGCTGCTTTTGCGTCTGTAGCTTGCTCTATCGAAATGACATAGAAATGCAGTGTATGTAGCGGGTATATATATCTGTATCCTTTGAGAGCTTTTTTGTCGAACATTTTTCGTGGTCGATAGCGATGAGAATCAACGTCTCTCAGTAAGCGAAGAAGCTTTGGCGAAGACCCAACGTGAGGATAAACGTGTTGCCATCTCGCAAACACTATTATCGTTGCGTATACATCTTCCGATGTCGATGAAACGCGGTGTGAAGTGTCTCCAAAGACACGCGGCGCCTTGACGACGATGACGACGGCGGCAACGGCAGTGGCTGACCGAGTAGTGCACATTACCACTGGCGCGAGAGCTAGCGGCTTGTTCCGCGTCAACGAGAGACACGGGATACAAGCCAAGGCCTCTCATCGTTTGCTCACGTTAACGAGACCTTTAATTATGTTTGCAATATGCCAGAAGCCTGAACCGGGGGTGTGTTATAAATAGGGTCAAGAGTGACCCAGGCAAGAGTTATCTATCTTCATCCGTCTATCACTTGTCAACGAATCATTTTCCTTCCATGACATATTATCGTTTCGCCCGCTAAGATGATAGACGAATGAAAAATAACGCATAAAAAATGCATTCCACTTCAGTAATATCAATATTAGATATACTGAGATTGATAATAAATATTCTCCAAATTAACTACGCAAATGACAAACTATACGAGTTATTTTCTGTGTACGGATGTCACAGTCAATACACTGTATCAATTAGTATCCATTAATGACTCATTTACTAATCAATCGTTAATTCGTTTTAATGCCTTTTGTATTATTTATCGTAGAAAATATGAGAGCTCGGAATACAAATGAATCCCGGTATATTATTTAAATATCCAATATTCGAGAATGGCAAGAATTTCGATAACTTTATTTATCATCAAGTGTTCGATGTATACGGCTGCAATCGTCATTCAATATTCTACCGTCAAATTTAATCGCCTCATTTGCTTTAACTTCAGTATCTCATGTCAACGGATTTTGCTATGTCGACGAATTATTGGTCGATTAAAATTTTCACTCTCAACGGATTGCCTCGAAGGATTCTATATACAAAAGATTAATACAAGGATTTCACGGTGTTTACATTTATCTACCGGTGATAATGAATTCACGCAAACGGCAACTAAAAGCTAATGTAGCAACAACGTCAATCACTGTAGGTATAGCGCGGATGAGAAAATATATAGTAGCGAATACCCTCTCACGCTTGGGAAATGACAGGGGTAGTGGACGACAGCCGATACGTTTGGTCGCCCGTATCGGATATCCGAGATCGAGGCATCCCGTTTAATTATTCATGAGAACCGTGCGTTCGTCTAATTTTCCATGGGTCCTCTATTTTTCGGATGTTTCTCAATCGCTGCGCCGACGTCAGGACGCGTGTTGCAAATATCCTACGAGACGCGAAGCAACGGAAGGTAGAAGAGTGGCAACACACGAACTGAAATTAAAAGCGCTTCGGGGCAAAACAGAACGGGTGGAAAGAGGGAGGGGTGCGGTAGAGGAGGAATTCATACCGCTACCACAACGACAAGAACGACAAGGTAATACAAATCGCGCGTTGTTTTTAAAACGATTCGAGTGCCGGGATCAACCCCCATTTCTCCTGCTCGCGAAAGGTTGAAGCAGGCGGAAGAGAGACGGGCATCCAATACGCGGAAGAGCGTGGAAGCCAGGCAGCGGAGACTGACGCGGAAGAACAATGGAAAATATCGATTTGGAATAAAGTGGTCTAAAAATATATGGAAAAATACGATATTTCACAGGGACAATATAAACTTTTCTGTGTTATATCCGATATATATATTTTTTTATACCAATTTTCGATGATATGTAGGTCGCAGAATTGACAGTTCTAATTTCGTATCGATCTCGTGATTTCTTGAAAAATGATATTACTTTGTTGGAAGAGAGAGACAACAACAATTGATATAAATTAATTTTGTTCTGGTGTGAAATTATAGTATACTTTCACAAAAAATGTTGACGATAATTTCAAATTAGAATATAATTTGATATTGAGAAAGTGATTAGACATTGAAGAAAAAAATGGAGTGCCATGCCGTTAATCCGTTGTGCTCTGGTTCAACGACAAATCCTTATTGAACGTAAATGATTAATTAGAATATGGTTTATTTAATTATTTTTTGTTAATACGAGATCATGACGTCCGGGACAGTGAGGGCAAAATTTCTCTTTTTTAGGTCAGTCGATCAGAGTTAAAGGTATTTTTCATATAGGATTCATGAACAGGTTTTTTTGGTACGTAACTTCTTTTTGCGCGGCAGTCCACTGTGCAAGTAAATTATGCTGCAAATAAGGTCGATAACGCTGGAGCACAGAAATGCGACAAGAGAATGACACGAGAGAAATGGCGACGAAGGTAAATGTCGAGGGATGAATTCGCGAAGGGGGAAAGGGGACGGCTCACCGACTGCAGTACGAAATCTAGCGGTTTCCGCGCAAATTGGATGTTATCTCGGCAGCTGGGGACAGGGGCGAACCACTTATCTCGCGAAATGCTGTGATCCCCCACAGCAACATCAGAGATCTGCCGGTGCGAAGCACGAGTTTGCTGGCTGAGGAGTCCAAAGGCCAGAAACAGCATCAGGCACCCCATCCTGATGCGGACGACGTTAAATCTCACCGAAAACGTAGCATCTAACGGTAAGCTTGGCGAACGTTGCTTTTCTACTTTCTGTTTCTACTTTTTTTTTACTCTCTTCATCTTCGAGTATTTTTTTTTGTATCCCAATGACCTATACTAATTCTAATTTCTGTTAAGGCCTTAACTAGAAACATACATAAATTCGTCAAAAATTCTGAAAACTGAAATTTACTTTTTCGACGAATAAACGAAACAACCAAAATTTTTTGTAACTTAAATGGTGACCAAGTTGTTTTTAGAATAACTGTCCCGGTGAAGAAGTATCCGTAAATAATGAAAATACTAATTAAGTTAGAGACCAGATATTTTCGATTTTCATAAAAAACATACAAAAATTTAAAAACTCCCGACTACAAAAAGAGTGAAATAACAATTAATTATTCACATGTTATAGTCGAGCGATTTCTTCGTCAGTATGGAAATCCCCCGACTATAACATGTGAATAATTAATTTTTATATCACTCTATTTGTAGTCGGGAGTTTTAAAATTTTTGTACTTTTTTTTATGAAAATCGAAAATATCTGGTCGCTAACTTAATTAGTATTTTAGTTGGGACTTTTTAAATTTTTGTACATTTTTTTTATTTCATCCTTTTTTAAAGACGATGCTTTCACTGAGGCCAATGCTTCCGCGATTTTAAGGTTATACCGCACGCAAAAACACATATAATAAACGCTCATAAATATATCACCGTCTAAAACATAACTGTCACCATGTTACCCGCGCGTAGGCGAGGGCTCCAAGGTTTGGGGGTTTATCGAGGAAATCGAATCGCGGCGCGGCTGGCCACTTGAACCAGTGGGGATTGATGAATTCACCTTATCGGTGTGGAATGTTTCACTTTAACAGTGGAGGAAGGAGTCACTTGATCAGTGAGGATCGCAGAGAGTGATGTGGCACGATGGGCAGTGCGAATCCGAATGCATTATTTGTCAATCCGGAAGCAGTAGCGAATTCCCGCTCTCGGATTGGTGACTTGACCCGTCTAGAGTCTGCCGCGAAACTCCGTGGACCTTCAAAATCCCTTGCGTAGGCAGAGTCCCGATGGCAAAATATCTTGGCATGAGATATTTGCTCGATGTTTGGAAACGTTGGAGAAGTGAAAACTTCCGGGGAGATATCCAAAGAGTTATTCCCGCAGCCAAGTCTCGATGATGAAAATCTGCGAGATGCCGACGAGAGATCCTTCGGTTGCGTCGAACGAGGACTTCTTCGACCGATGGCCACCTTGTCCGGTAGAACCCCGATGCTCATCGTGAAAACGACGAGGTTTTGCGAATTATGCCGTGAGAACGGCAGAGATTGCGTGGACCGTCGTGAAAACGACGATTGGGAGTGAACTGGAGAAAGAACGAGTGAGACTAAATTTATATAGAAATATAGAAATCCGTGCGGACTTTTATTCTTCTCTAGTTCGAGTTCACTTTGCAGTGAGTGGGGATTGAAGCCTTGAAAAATGTGTGCTAGAACGAACAAGGCGATTTTTTTACACTGGAATATGTGTCACAGATAAAGGGATCGCTGACCGCTTTCGTTCGCGAGAAACTCTTGCAAAATCGCCACCTAGCGGCGGAGTCGGAACTACGCTTTGCCAGGGACTTCGAATTTCGCGCGACGAGCGGTGGCGCTTGCGACGACTGCGATAGTGACGCGCGATATTTGACTGTTCGCGTAATATCGCGGTGGTTTCGTTTGTTTCTCGGGAGAGAATAATAATAATAAGTAATAATAATTATGATTATCTACTGACATGAGAAATGGTTTTTTCCGGCGCTGCGAAGAACGTCGAAGGTAACGTTGGGGAGATTTGTCGACGCAGCGGCTCTCCGATGAAGAGGTAAGTAAAATTCCAATGTCCGATTGGGATTGAAATTTATACTAATTTTATGTTATTTTTTTCTGTTTTAGGTAACAACGCGGAAGGACTTCGTCGAGGATCATCGCCATGCGGGTCAACGAGGATCGTATCGCACGGTTAAGTATTTTTGATTATATTAATTCGATAATTAGTGATGTATTTTAATTGTTTCAGATCGCGCAAGAGCCGACGAGTGGAGAAGAGTATACCGCCGAAAGGCGGCGTACAACAACCAATATCGCGTGAAAAAAATACCACAAAGGCAATATAATAAAATGTTCAATGCGTATGCAGATATTGTGTTTAAATTTTAAGGTAGGGGGCAGAACCCCGCCCTCTCCCCCCCTGCACAAAAAACAATTGGACACAGCCGGTCCCGGAGCGAAGCCCCCTCCCCAAACCGCCACAAATAAACAACATTTTTTATAGTATGCATATCCGGTCGTACAATAAATAGCCAATCTCCAAATAAATAGAATTAATTTATTGATCTTGTTACCAGAGTAATTGGCACAGCCTAAGAAAATCAACTTTCATTCGATTCTTCTAGTCACCGCCTCTATCTTCAAAATCTTCAAATTTGCGTCGTTTACGTCTCGAACGCCTCGCTTCTCGAGAGACAGCACAAATATTTAACACAAATAAACACAAAGTTGTTCTGTAAGTGGTTGTGCATTTTAAATGCGATGACATCGCACCGCATCGCGTTGTCTTATTTTATCCTGTGTTTAATTATCATGTGTTGTTCTTGATCGTGTTGAATTGGCGTTATGTTTAATTAGCGCGTGTTGATTTGACATGTTATTTGGACGTTGTGTTATTTTGACATGGAACCAATTTTTTATGTGAATGGTAGCTTAATAAACACGTAAAAATTAATGATAAACGGCGGCGTCCCAAGCGATGGCATAATAGGGGATGCATAACAGCAGTCGCCGACACGATGTTCTCGATCGATTATTTAAAAAATGACACTGTTAACTTCGTCCACATTTTACATGAATACTCAATAGACGGATATAAACTTCGTCTATAAAAATGACAAAGCTTTTTAAGGTAAAAGCCACAACAACCTGAAATCCATTTTATTAATTACTTAGTTTGTTGGTGGAGTAACATTTTGGATGTAACGAGTGTTGACAATGAGACAAAGTGCAGAATATGTTAACATGCAAGAAGCAAAACGGTACAACGATGTTGATAAATGTGAAAAGCGCGAAAGGAACGAAAGAACAAACAACGTATAAGTATGCGAGACACTGCGGACGGTGTATTCCTTGAGGCATGATACCGTTCACAGTACCTGCGGTCTTCTTTTCGGTTGCCGCGAGAAAAAGAAATCTACGAGATCGAGTATCCGCTAGGGGGTGAGTTTGAACCAGAAGCGTCCGGAGAGCCGCTGGTGGTTGAACAAGTACCGCTATATCTCTCTCCCGAGCTTTTACTTTCTCCATTCCGTACCCGCGTTTTTATACTTCTTCAGTGGCAGAAGAAAAGAATAAAAAAAGAGGTGCAAGAAAATAGAGCGAGCCAACAGACAGCGACAAACGAGTAATAGAAACCGTTGTACCAAAGGTATAGCAATTCATATTTAGTTTCATCCACCTGCTATCGAAACAAAACGAGATAGAGCTGACGATACATATCGCTCGAACATGCTGCTACAAAATGTGAATTGTCGTGATTTGTTTTTATCGTTTTTCAAATATTCCGCCTTTACAAGTGCATTTTCTTTTTTTTAAACTTCATAGTTATAGGCCCTTGAGGCATATCGGAGGTACACTTTTCATCTCAATAAATTTTCAAACACTGTTCAATTGCGTAATGAAGCTCCCAAAATATAAAAAAAACAAAAAAACAAAAATTACACATTAGCCTTTAATCCTAAAGTAGTCCTTTTTCACCTGGCCGATCGTTTGAGAATTTGAAAGACCTTTCTCGCTCTATCCAAAGTACCCATTATATTTCGTATACTATTGCAAACTTGCCAGTGTACACTACTTAAGGGGTCAGGGTAGCCGGTCGATTTCATATATACGAGGCACCGTATTTGGTAATTTGCCTCTTACAGTGTAAGTGTCGAGGGGCGGGGAGGGAAGGGGGGGAACCCTAGCGCCAAGTGGCCACGACGCACAAACTTTCGTTACTCCTTCTCAGTCAGCCTCGGTCACACACAGGTAAGACAGAGTTATCCCTCTTGCGCTCTCCGATGTCGGAGCTTTCCCCGAGTCCAAAGTTAAGGTACACCGCTTAGGGCGGCAAGGAGAACGAAGAAGCTTGAAAGAGCGGGTGAGACGTGGCTTGCAGCACCAGCAGCAGCATCACGCTGCAAAGTTTTGCACTCGAACACGTCTCTTGGGAGGATGAGAGAGGGTGCCGAAGAAAAGAGAGGTCACACGACGCCGGCCGGCGGCGAAACGGCGAAGTAGAAAGCGACATAGGTACAGGTATACACATATATACGTAGATATCCTATGTTGGGTATGAAGCAGAAAGAGCGAGACATAGTTTAAACCAGCGATATAGACTCAGACGGAGGCAAGGGATAGTAGAGAAAACCGGGCCGGCTAGCTTCAACGTAGAAGAGACACAGACGGGGATTCTATTTGCTCAGGGTTGACGAAGTTTATACAGTACGACCTCGTTCCCCTACCGTCTCTGTGTCGCTATACTTTACTCGCGGATAGTTCAACGTCCAACCCGTCGTTCTACAACAGTATATAACGCTCATCCACGCTCGAGAGAAAGCATTGAAATAGAGAACCAGTGCAATATGTACATAGGGCAATATGGATAACCCTGCAGTTAGTTGATACGCACATCATCTTCGCTCTAAACGAAAATAAGCGAAGAGAAAAAAAAAAAACACGGGAAAAATTGGTGCAAACTCGATGGTCAGACAGTTGAGGCAGACATTCGAGTGATGGACATGCTACGGTACATTCATTTCTGTACGCTTGTGATCCAAATTTAGCAGAAAGGCAAAATGGTACGAAATAATTCGACTGGTGATGGAAACGCCGATTGCGCGATCCTGAAAGTGGCGGATGTGGAAATCGATGTTTTTCTGAACGAAGCTGTTCGTTTTTTTGTTTATTTTTCTTTTTGGGACATACCGAGGGCGAGAGAGGAACAAACGAACTGGCGAAAGAGAGAAGAAGAGAGGACCTTTCTAGTCCGGACGTTGAAGCTCGAAAGCTTTTACGTCGCGTTCGAGGAACAAGGCAAAGGATTATACGAGGCTATTAAGGCTGGCAGTGAGGATGAAGGGAGCGGAGAAGAGAGTCCGGGAGAAACGAGTGAGCGAGAGGAGTCTCTGACTGTACGCGAAGGAACAACGATGTGACAGCCTCGAAATTACTTCTCCATGGTACGCGATCACTAGCTACTCCTCTCCTCTCTACTCATGCTCTTTCTGTCGCGCGCTCTTTCCAACTCGTAAAGCTCGAAAATCTTTTTTTACTCGCTCTCACTCTCACTCTGGTTCCACACACCGCCCTCCATCGAACGTGCCAACCGAAAAGAGTCACTTTCTATCTTCTGTGTTTTCTGCACCGCCTTTTAATCTGATTCCTATCTCGGCTATTCTTTCACTACTGTGCGATGTGACGGTTAAGCTGAACGGTTTACTTATATAGACCCTCCAGAACACATTGTCGTGAACCAGTCTGGCTGTTTACCGTTCGTCATTACCTTGGAAAGATCCTCTTAAAAATCATAATAGTTACCAGCATGAAAATATCGCGTAATCGCGTAATCTTGTTAACGTTATTCACATATATCGTTTTATGATTTTTCCCGAAAAAGAAAAGAGGTCGAATGAACAATGGCATAAAATAGATTATTCGTCGCACATCTATCCAGGATGTACTTTAATATTTGATCTTCGAATTTGGATATTCTGATGAGCTAACGTGGGATAACGGGGGCGATGGAAAGTAAGATTACAGATCCGGATCGTTAAGTTATTTGTAAGTAGAATAACCGAAATTCATCGGCAGTCACAGCAATCACTTTATCGTAGTTTATTAAAAGATAATCGTACGTCGAAGTGAATATTTTATATGGCATGAAACTGACATAAAACTGCGTTCCCACAATAGTCGAGCTGAGGTAAGTTGAGATCTGAATAGGTTTTTGGGTTATCTTGGCGAATCAAGAACTGCACTTCCCGTCATTTCGACGAACAAAAGCGTAGTACTTTCGTTTAACTATAGAATTCGAGATTTAATCGATTTATGTACATATTGAGTGACGGGGGTATTACCCAGAACTTCGGGAAATATTCGATTGATGTGGCTAGAATATGTGATACTCATACGTCGACCGGCTTAGAATCTAATAATTTGCTACGTTATCCGTGTTATTCACCACTTCATCTACCTCCTTCGGCATTATATTGGATAATTTATGGAATATGCGGTAATTAATTTACGAGATTATGACGTTTTAATTTTAATCACTTTGTGGAACTTCCGAGTTCAATTCATGGCGTATCTGTGATTCGCTGAATTGTCGGAAGTGACTTACTTGTTTGCATTACCAAGATTAAACAACTCGTAGCGAGCACAATGCAGGTAATGCGATCGATAAAATATATAAGTGGTATCATTCTAAAACGGCGAAACTGACAAAGATAACCAACATTTGTATGCGATATGATAAAACTGAACAATAAATACGAATACAAAAAGATTTACACGATTTCGCTAATTAATGAAGCTTTTTCATCCAAACTTTATCATTTAGAAGTTTCGGCATCTCCTCTATCATATCATCCATTTCTACAGATTTGTCAACTGAACACTTTATTCGTATCGATGGTAACAAAACAGAAGATGATAAAGTCCAATATAAACGTTGCCGTTGTATCGTTTTCGCCGCAATGTAAAAAGATGCAGACTGGAATCATAAACCGCGGTTGTTATTGTTTCCCATACGTTTCCTCGAGGTTCCGATATTCTAGTGCAGATTCGGCCCCTTCCACGCCCTCCAAGTGTGTGGTTTCCTATCTCGATCCCGTTTGTGTGTTGTCTACTCGTGGGATTTGCGGATTCTCTATTTGCGTCTCGGTGGGGGCATTCTAACGAAATCGGAGATTGTCTACCAAAGCCCGGGGTGCGGTCGGACACGGTTGGGAATCGTGTCATTTAGATTGCAGATCCTGGTTCCCGACTACCAAGGTGAACAGCGTTGGCTTCAACGCTTCTAAACTCGTGAGAACAGCCGGTGGGGAAAAGAAAATCATATTCCCGTTGTGCAACATGCACCTCAACCTCCGACATTTCTACGAAATCCTCGCTTCCTCGTATCTTCGCCTTGTTACATCTTTTTCCCTGCCGTTGCATACCCGAATTCCGGAAAAATATCGACTGACGTACTCCAGTATGACGGTATTGTGTGCTTGTTTTCTCACAGATTCCGCGAATACCCCGATCTCGACCAATCCAAGCTCAGTTCGATTTACTACGGGTTCGGGTAACTGTGGGAGATAGTTTCTATGTATAATGCAAACGGGGAGCTGCAGATGAGGATCATATATTAATAGCGAAAAATATGCATCAGAAGATTCGTCGCAATTCTGCTATTCTGATTTTGGATGATGTCGATTTGATGGGTATCGATCGCTGTAAAAAAAAAAAATAAAAGGTTTCACACAGTCGGTATGGCACTCTAAGAAATTATATTGCATGAAGCGGTAAGTAATATCTTAGAAAACCACACTTACTACTTGGAAAGTTCGATCGTTTTTGCCGATTGCACTTGGTCTCCCCTACTCCAACACCTGGTCTACTCTACTCCAACATGGCACTAGTCAAGACGGCTGATGAGGATAATGTTAAAAACAAAATGCATTTAGAAATAACAATGGTGAAAAAGTTTGTATCGTTGTTGTCAATGAAAAGAAAGTAACGCGGTTTTCTTCCGACGAAAAATCTCCCGGTTACACGAAGGGTAAAACTTATTCACAGTTGAACACATATACACATATCATATACAGAAGTCGTGTTGATATCCACTCGCATATTAAGCACACATCGATAGGACAGAGGAAGATGATAGGTACCGGCACCGTTCGGTAAGAGAACACAATACATATTTATGTTCCTTGGCGGTGCAGAGTGGCTGAATGCGAGAGAAGCTTGACCTAGTCTCTCATTCGTTTGCGGTTCGAGGATCTCAGTACCAAACCAGATATGCACGTATGCGCATGCATCCATTATATTCTGTACCAACTATGGCATTGGCCGCGTTTTACATAACCATACATTTGTCTGTATGCCATGTCTATGTATATATGTAGATATACTTTGTGTGGCATGCCATGCAACCGGTTTATCCTTTCATGCATATTCACGTATTTGCGCCATTCTCTATTGCCTCCATACGTCCATCCTCTTATTACCCAGACGGTCTTCGCGAAGCTCAATTAAGATTATTATAACATATTTATTCTTGATTTATTAATTGTAACGGCAATTCGTGCCGATCGATGACATTCGCCCCGAATGTCGTAACCGTGGCTTAATCTGACCCGCGCCATTCTCTCTTGCAGCCCGTCGTACCCTAGTAACTAATAGCATGCAACGATGCGGGACCACTCGATGCCGAAAGCACCTTTGGGGGCTTAACGTAAATTCACCGATGGTGCTGAGAGTGCAGTAACGAAAATTCTGCAGGAACTACGGCACCACTAACTCTTTCTCTCTTTTCGATTACACGGCCCTTGCAATATCTAACTCATTTCGATCGTATAAAATTCTCTTTGAAATTGCGTTTATTTGGGATTAGTAATCCACATAGAATATAAAATGTACACATTGACGAAATATCCGTATTCACTTTTAATATACATTTCGATTATGATGAATATTTGTAGCCAGAATCTTAGTAAAACCCAATGATGAATTTATTTTACGGGATATCGTGACCACAAAATTGGTTTTACTCATTTCAAGGCTGTTTCCAATCTTCTTTTTTCTTTTCGTTGATGTATTTATCACTTATTTACCACTGACTGTTGCTAAAACTCCGAGCTGCAAATGAACTAAAAAAAAAAAAATTATTGTCAAATCGTAATAATCGACGAGTTGTGGTTTTTGTTTCGAATGCTCAGACATTATTTCGTGTAGCATGGTTTCGTGAAAATTAAATTGGAACCAGAGGATATAGAGCTTCGTCTGAGAACCGAAGGAAGATCTCGGAAATTGATATCATCCCCGTCTGCTTTCGGGACAAGTTTCCGCGTAAGTTGGCGCGGTTCACGCATCCACTCCACTACCAGCCGCGAACACGCTCGTCTTCCACGTTAAACCCAAGCCCTGCCAGTGGATTACTACAATGCCGAGAACATCGTCCGTAGGGCGACCCCGCGCGACGTATTACGGGAGATTGGAAGCGATACAACCCCCGGGGCTGAGGTAACTGTAAGTATACCGTAGTATATATAAGCGCCGCTCACCGCTGGCGGGGTTCGTTTGGTACGACTAGATGTTGCTCCTACTACCGCTGTTCATCCAACCCGTCGGTTATACTTCCACCCTTCTCGCTACCTCGTAATCCATGCCTATAGCGCGGGGTGTAGATTGTCGGATAAAACGAGATCCCAACGACAGACACGAGTAACCCCCGTCCCACCCAATGGGACACGTTATTTCGACTAATCAAAGATATTGTCTCGCTCCCTTGCTTTTCCCACGCGTTTACTAGATACATCGCGGGACGCAAGATTCACGGTTGGATTAAGTTGAGCTGGAAACGTCGGAACACTGAGCTTTTTCAAAAAATGTTACGCATAAGAGACTCTTCCTCCAATTAGGGACGACCGGCTCAATTGATCCATCTTCAATGGACATATCATTGCTATCATGTCGCTATTCAGGCTTAAGTTCAGTTATAGTAATAGTCAGTTGAAATATTTACTTGTAGCTTTTGCCCAGCTCTGCTTTAAGGGCCTTATATTAGTTCCCCAAGAACAAGATCCATCTTAAACATCTAGTTTCGCTTATGATAGCATTTGCAACAATGTATCTCCCGCAAAATTTTACGTCCGAAATACGGTAACCTCTTCCCAAATCATTTGCAGATTGGATGTTTTACCCTTTTCTTAAATGAATACTGATCCCTCCGAGCCATTTTTTTTTAAGTAATGCCGAAAAAATACCAATTAGAAAGCAATCATAAGAAAATAATCAAAAAGCAATGAAAGAACAGCGAGATCCGTTTGTTGCGTTTATTTTCTTGATTCTTTGAGTCGAAATTATGCGAAAGAATTCAACAGTTATTTTCGTGTTGTACTGAACGTCTCCTTCCGAACGAGTGTCGTATTCTCACCAATCACGAATGCTGGAAACGACAGTAGTTTTCGAGGAACATTTAGCTTGTTTGACAGAGTCTTCTTGCGGCTGTTATCCTGCATAGCGGCGGCAGAGGGATGGTAACGCGGTCACAGGCTCTGTGATGTGTTCGCACGACACAGAGCACAAGAACACCTTGACAATCTCGGTCTTGTACGGCGTATAGTACCAGTCGTGTAAAGCCTGACGAAACCTTCGTCCGTAGTCGCTCTCTTGTCGCTTGTGACGAAATTTCAACGGAACTGCGATCACCAAAGGGCCGGTAAAGGGATGCAAGTTTCATCAAGACACATAAGGGACTTCTTCATCTGGAAGTGAACGCCGGAAAGTGTGACCAGAGAGTTGAAGATAGAACCAGGTATTTTCCTGCTGCGTTGCGCCCTTGCCGCGTTACGAACTGATTGGAATCTTTGAAGATCTTTCGACGAAGGTACTCTTCGGAGCGAATCGAATTGTTGCCGCGAATGGAAACGACGTTGACGTCAATTCGTAACTTTCGATCGAATAACTGCGACCGCTGTAAAGTTATCCTGTACTTTGATTCGAGAAGGCGGAGTGTCTTATGTATAACATCTCCTCAACCGGAACTTCGCTAGCGATCGACAGTCCAATTAATTTTGCAAACCTCGAACATTTTTATCGTTTTAACTGTCCTAAAAATTCTTGCATAAAGATTTATTGAAAGGAAGCGTTTCGGCCATCGAAAGACGAAATTTAAAAATATTTTTTTCGTTTTTTTTTTTTTTTTTATTTCGATATTGCATTGAACTCTGAGTTGGATCGCGAAAATAAAATGAAAGGAAAAGCGATGAATGCGGGAATGTAGAAATTACTGGTACACATCCCAGTCTGTTCTATAGACCGGTAGAGGGAGAGGAGGGCATAACGCACGATCGTGAAAAACGATCGTATATACGATCGGGTCGATGTCGAGCGTGAAAGCCACCGATAAATCTTGGCTTTAGTGTCGCTCCATCGCTCGTGCATCTCTCGTCGTATATGCCCGGATCAGCCGACTCTAAAACAGAGCGAATCCAAATGCGTCCATGCGCTCACGACTATCTATCTACAACACAGTACGGGAGGGAGAGGGCATACGTGCGTGAATGCACGGCATATCTGTTCTACTATAGCGTTATACTGGCTGAGTGCGTTGCAGGTAGGAGGATCGTTACATCGCTTCGGTCCCCTGGCATCCGGTCCCTGAACAACGTTATGACAACGAGCCGAGTTGTTATTTCGGATATTAACGCGATGTTAAGCTCGGACCTACTGTAAACGTTAACCCTAGAAGCTTCCATATGGGACAGCATGTAACTGTTTGCCGCTCCGCAGCCCCTGAATGATGCACCATTCATGTGCATCGAACAGAGTTCGCTCAAATTTCACACGTCAAACATTTGCCACTCTGACTTTTTTGTTTGTTTGAAAAAAAGACAATTGTTTGCATGCCCGATCCTGATGTACACGAGTAGTTCTGCGTTATACGATCAGTATTATGTAGAAATATTTAAAAATCTACGCCTGAAAGCTTTCGTTATTTTCTTTTTGTATTTTACAATTTTACGTGAAAACGTGCAACATGTAAAAATGTTCAAAAAAATGAACTGCACTGGCACGTAAATTATAAAACTGGCTTTTACGAAAAATAATTGTTCATCGTTTGACTTGCATTAGTTGAAGGATTAGTCGTGATGCTTTTTTACTGTCAAACATGAGGCCGTTGGATAAAATATTCCGGAATATGGTATCCGTTAGCGAGTCGTTGTGGTAACTGTGACGTACGATAAAATAATTCTTTAAGTATCGCAAGAACGCCAGTTCACTGTGATGGGGGGTGATACGTTTTTTTTATTTCATCGTACGTCGAGGGTTATACGTGCGCTTGACCACCCTTCGCCTGTTGCCCCTGCGGTGACGGTGACGACGAGGTAGGAAGAGCGAATCATCGTAAACGAAGGGCAAAGCTCCGGTCTAGCTACTCTGTAACACGGTCTCTCTCCAGCCTACGGTATGGCTATAATATATGTATATACTGCACCGAGAATACTGTGTATAGGATACGAGAGGCGAGTGAGCTCTCTGCCTCTCGGTAAAACTCGTAAAAAACACTTTCATCGGCTTCACAACGCTATTCGACCACAGTGCACCCCCGTCCCTATCCGGTACGTCGTCGTCGACTCTGATGTATCCTGTAATGCACACCCGAGTGCCTTCTGGCAGTCTGCACCGTTTTTTTTTTTTCTTTCTCTCTATTACACTTTTTCTTTTTCGCTTTCACGTTTCCTGTTCACTTCCCCCTCCTTTCTTTCCTGTTACCGCTCTTCGACCGTGTAAATCTTTTGCTTCCTGAATTTCTACGGTTTTTGTTGCTGTTCTTTTTTATGATGGTTTCTTTTTCTTTTGGCTTCGTAATGCTTTCATGAAAAGCGAAAAAATCTAAAAATTACACGGTGATCTCGACGGGCTTGTAACATAAAGGACATGTACAGACTAGGCTATGTATGAACACACAGGTGTGCTCACGCCTTACCTAATACATACACCGACCAAGCCGACGAGCGATATGCGATGGATAATACGGAATCCAGCAAGACCCTAGCAAACCTCCGAACCTCGGTGCCTCGCATAATTTTCCAACGTACCCCATTCGCGATAAGCCTTATCTACCACGGTGCAGATACGTCGAGCTGACCCGAGACCGGATAAGCAACCACACAGAATCGCGACTTTAGTATACGCTAAAGTATTCGCGATGTTCACACAACGATACGATAATCTTGGCGGTGAAGATAGAACTACTGAAAATTGGAGACGGGTGTTCCCAATTTTCTCCACAGGAACGAAGAAAATTCTATCGAGAACCAATATTCGAACCTCGATTCGAACATACCGAAAAATGTTCACAAAAAGGTCCGCAAAAAACTTTCGTTGGATTATAAATAAAATAAAATAAAAAAATTGAATTGTATTTAGCAAAAAATAGTAAGCTGACAGAATCATCTTTAGTGAATCACACAGTATTTTCTATTATTCAACATGAAAATGGCTTAGAGCAGTATTATTGGCTTTTTCCGAACGTAGCAGACTGCCAGTTATAAATAAAATGATGAATTTTGAAGCCCCAATGCTGAAAGAGGAAAGGAAAAAGGTTCACCACCTTCCCATTGCTGATATGTCGGAAAATTGCAGTCCAGTCAAAGTTATTCCTCTCATCCTAGTTGAGGCTAATCTAAAATCCTCGTGAAGCGATGAAAATTGCCGAGTCTTTGAGTAAACTTTCTACTTGAATCGCATCTGCATCCCGGATCCACGAGTGGTAGTGCCCAGTAACAGCGGTATGCAATTGCAATGAGTCTCGACGGACCGTTCAATGGAATTATTCTTGTTAGCGAGTGATTAGCGCGATTCAATATTGACGGTTATAGAAGTGACGAGGGTTAAAGTTATTACCGTGGGTTCTAAGTAAACGGATCTATCGTTGGCAGGAAAATGAGGAGGAGGCATGAAGTACTGAAAGGCACGGGTATCCTATATATAGTCCAATACCGTCAGTGAAGAGAAATCCGTGGAAAAAACGCAAGGTCCGACGAGAGTGAATCTCGGTATGCGAGAGAACGAGAAACGGGTCGAAAGCGCGGGAGAAAAGAGTGAAACGAGTTAAGGGAGCATGAAAAAAAAAGAGAGAATGAAAAAAATTTAAACGAAAAAGAAGAATGACGAGAAAAGTTAATCAGAGTTGAAGCAAACGAGCGGACGCACGAGGTAATTAGTAGGATCCGTCAAAGTACCGCAGCTCGCTTCGGCCAGATAGGAATAACGTGTGTGCCGAAAAAGCGTACGGTATAATTTTGGATTTTTTGTTTTTTCAATCTCTTTGGCTCTACTTTTGAAAAAGGCACGATTTTTTTTGCTCCTGTTTAGTCCGCTTCGTCGATTTATCGTATTACGCGAGCTAAAAATTTCGAGCCGCGACTCATAGCGGGGTATTATAGTCGATGTGTACCGTGCGCTCGGCACTGAAAACGGCTTCTGAATAAATATACTCGCGACTTACGAAATACGGAGATACAATGATACCTAACATGTGGATCCGGGAATATGGGGTATACACACGGCTGGTTATGACTATGTTGCCGGTAGAGAGTATTGTGTGCTCAACGAATTAAGCTTTATGTACGCAAAGACTTCGGGCACCGATACGTCGCGTACGGTGGAATATACGTACGCAAGCAGTTAGCTACACCGTTGCGAGAGAATATGGCGTGCTCGTTCGATCGTCGAAACGCGTGAAATCCCATACAGGCCTCTAAAATCCGGGAATAAAAACTCGCAGGGTATCGATATGTTTCGTTCATGGCACACCCGCATATGCTCTTTCGACTACGCCGAGGGATGTTTGCGCCCGCGCGCTCAAGCCCCTGTTTCAGCAAATATTTCTACGGCCTTCTCTCATCCTTTCGATTGGTAAAAAAAAAAAGAAAAAAATGCATATACGCAAAAAATATCACGGATACACTCGGAAAGTAGACTCGTTTTGTTTTTGTCACGGGGATATCGCAAACGAAATGGTCGTTGGAGGAAGAAGCGGCCGATTGTACGATTTCATAAAGCTTTGCGTATATGAAAATATAACACTTCTTTATCTGTGTTAAAGAGACTTTCCGCTGAAATGTGTACTCTGGTACGCAATTTATAGAATTTGAATTCGAACAGAAATAAATAGCTATAAAACCTTTTTTCATTATCTGCAAAGTTTTATGTGCATAAAACATGAATAATCGGCCGATTTACAAATTTCTCATCGGTAGCTCGACGTCAAAAACAATTTATCATTTCTAACAGAGAAACATATTTCGTTTGACTTTTATTTTCATTATAAATCTATTGAAAGTAAATTGTAAAAATGCTCGACGTAAAAAAAAATCGAAAAATACACATATCTCCAATTGAAAAATTGATATTTCGTAGAACCGATTTATAATTCAGTTTATAGTAAAAAAAAAACTCGATTCGTAGCGATGAAAGCTATGAAAAAAATGGTTGAACGAGTTTTTAGATTTTATCGGCAAACCCCTTCAAAAGAAAAAAAAAAAACCATATTTTGGCTGTTTTTTTTTTCTAACTTTTCTCTCGGTGACAGAATTGTGGGAATATTGGTAGACGATTGAAATGTAAAAAATACATAGGCACGTTACATAAATAAATAGAGTAAATACAAGTGACTGCAAACTCTGGCTTCAGTATTTTTATACATTTTTTTTGCAGACGCGTAATTGCCCCGGGAAATTTAACGTTTAGTGAAGGGGATACATGTTGGCTGTACTGTGTATGCAGTATACAGTGTATGCGCCGTGAATACACCTGTGTATAGTTTAGGAATAACATTTCGTTGATTTTCAATTAACCGCGGTTCATGCTGAGAACTGCATGGCAACGGGGCGGTATCGCGCGAACAATCGCAGTTGCATTTCGAATAGCTCTCACTCCAGTGTAAGCTGTGCAGTGTATGTTGAGTGCAAGAGTAAGCGACGTCGGAGGGAGATGGCGAAATACCTAACAGGGGTGTGTGTGCACACGCATATACGCACCCTACGTACACCTTAGCGAGAGAGAGTTGGCTAGGCGTTCCAGATAGACGACGCTTTGTATTTGCCCATTAATAGCGAACTACCATCCTGGCTCGGAGTTGCCTATTCGACGCTGAGAAATTAGTGGAGGCGCTAATTGTATTACGTAACCTAGTTAGCGATGTGTGCACTTGGAAATTTGCGCCCGAACACCCTATACAACCGTAGCTTTGGCTCCTTCACTCCATTTTGCTTCTCGCTTTCTCTCCTACACACTGTCTCTTTGCCCCGTGCCCGTTACATCGTAGCCATACCAGAACTCGTTTCTTCCCTCATTCTTTTTTGGTTCATTCGCTTCCTAATTATCCTACAGCTAGGCCGGCATCAACGCCGACGCGTAGTTACTTTAGCCTGACAGACGCTTCAACATACCCCAAGTGATCCATTTCAATTTGGCGTTGCTGTTCTATAGTTTCCGAGGGTGTGAGCCTTCAGACGCAGGGAATGGGACGAAGGAATATGTGTCCTACCTCAACGTTCTCAACAAGAATAAAGAGCAGGAATAACAGGGCGCTACGTACAGATGCGGAGAAAGGGGATCGAGATATCCGGCATTAGTTAATTCGCACAAAATTGACTCGTTTCAAAAACGGAACGATGAAATTTTATAATTGTTTCGACGTTGAAGACTCTTGCAGTGAGAGCTGCAATAGTTTACGACTTTAACGGCAAAGACGCGGCATGAGTCCATTATGGATAAGTATAACATTAAAAGCTTTTTTAATCGTCAATAAGAACAACCGGACACTATCCTACGAAGAGAAAAGACATTTCATCTGCACTTTGTCTAAAAAAAAAAAACGATAATTTACCGCCTCGACGTATATGACTCAGAGGAAGGCGGCCGGAGCAAGAATCTTTCGTCAGCCAGATATGTCCATCGAAAATACATTAAGAAAAATCTTTTTTCACGTAATATATACTACTTTGCAATTCGCTAGAAGCTCGTAGCCAATCATTAGGAATATGTCAAGGTTGAATTTTGATAGAATGCAGCGATCCACCAATCGCAACGGTGCACTTTTTCCTAATAAGAAAAAATCATATTTACCAGAATAGTCTTTCGAGACAGAATATTGCATAGTTCGAAGTATAATTCTTCGATGGCATTAAAATTTCTTCTTTTTTTTTTTAAGCTCAATGAAAGTCTGAATTGGAAAATCATATAATCTCCATCGAGTCGTTAAATTCGAAGGGACGTTATTTTCTCGATGGTCTTGGCGCGGTAAGAATAATCGAGGAAGGATCCCGAAGTGGATTTATCTCGGTGCACCGTTGAGATAGGGATGAGGGATTGTGAAGGGAGTTGGTACGCTGCCGCGCAACCCGGGAGCGCTCAATTTGCCTATCCACACTCCGTTAAACACGGATTAGGTAAAGGAGGGCGAAGTAACCGTCGAAGCGCGGACCCGCGGTCTACCCCATTCTGTACCGGTCCGTATTAACGACGGAGTCTTCTCTGCCCTCCGCAAGCTTCGCTCCCGTACCCTCTCTGAGCTTCTATCCCCTTTAGGTCGGTACCTTACTGCTTATACCAAACGAACGGCTTTCGCCGTGCCCTAGGAAGCCCAAGCCTCCGAGTCGAGGCTGATGCTCCGGCGTGCTTACGGAGCTGGGCCACCGCGAACACAAGCTTCCCAAAGCTCCTCACTAATTCACCCCTCTCGCTCTGCGTCTCAGCCATTCGCTTCTATTCCATACATCCTCGGAAGAGTAAAGCTCCTCGGTCGTTCGACGACTCGACGCGGTAACTATATGCTCAGCTGGTAAATCTACATACTGAAAGAGCTCGGTGTTCTTGCGGACATGATGAACAATAGAAAAGCTGCAACTCTTACCAGGTGCCGGTGCTCCCCGTATGCATGATTGCTGAAGGATAAGCCAAGATAAAATCAGCGGCCACTTCATATTTGATCTGGAATCAGAGAATATTGAAGAATCGGTTAGACGATTTGATTAAGTAGATACAATGCAAGTCTATTCGCATTCGAATGAGAACGTAAAACAATCAAATCGGATTGGAGACTCCTATTGAGTTGTTTATCTGCAATACGGTTAACTTAATTTTTCTGATTTAGCATGAACTCAGCTAAAGTATATAGTAACGTCGGGTCTATATTTATGCCAGACTACCGCATTGATCTTCCCCATATATTGGAATTTCTATAAAAGTACCATCGCAACAGCTTCAACCAAGTTGTGGTCACCGAGGCAGCTCCACCATGGCGAGCTTAGTGAACGTTACACCAGGGCGAACGTAGTATGCGACAGTAGTAGCAGTAGCGTAAGGTACAACACCATCCTCCTCTTTTGTTTGTTAAGAAAAATCCCTCGTGGTTACAAGCACCGACGTCTTTACAATGTTGTACTAGCAACGCTTGGAATGCTTCACCGACCGCAAAGCTAATATCCGGGTTCCATCCCGTACCGCGGGGCCGTTGTCCTCGTGCCACACGTGCCTCTTTATTTTTCTTTATTAGCGACCAGGCAACGACCACGAAGACAACAAAGCCTAGCATAGCTGTGGCAGTCAGTAGCGCTACCGTACGGGGCGTCAATGCACTATGCCCGTTAGCAAGCGTCCACCATTGCGCTTTTCTCTCTCCGGTTCTCTCAACTCCACCGTAGGATTTCTTCGTACCGGACTCTCGCGGCTATATCATCCCCAACGGCATAGCATCGTTGTAAACCCGGCAGAGTCTAACTAGCAGGCGCGTTTCAACAGCGAGGTGAAAAAAAAGAAAAAAAAAAAAAAACAGAAATACACAGATACGTATACATACGCATGGTAAGCAGAGGAAAAATATATGAGTCAGGGGCGAAAGAGCAAAACGGGGGTGGGTAAGGGAGAGACAGGAACAGTGGAAGTGGACAAATGGCGAATGAAAAAACTAGATGGAGGATAGGGAGATGGCAGGGTTGAGAAGAGAGAGGATAGGGATACGAAGGCGAGCGAAAGAGGAACAACAAAGAAAACGAACGAAGACCATGGCCTCTGGCGTTTTCTTCCTGCTTCCTAGAATTCCCATCTACGCCCACTACCGCCTCTAAACCCAGTCCCATCGGTGACCCCGCAACCCTCCCTCTCCTTCCCTTCACTCACTTTCTCTATCTTTCTCCGTCGCTTCTCTTTTTCTTTCATTCTTCTTTTCGCCCACACCACTCTCGTTCCTTGCTCCTCGGTCGGTGAACACAGAATTTCTCCTCTCTACCATTTCCCCGACATCCTCTCTGGTCTGCGCGTTCCACGACGGGCACATTCTCTTTTTCTTTCTTCCTAAATAGCCATGTGACGCCACCAGCCGCCGTATTACATACCACGCGAGTCTGTACATATACATGTACAGAAGTTCGCTTCACCTCGAGCATTCACTCTGACACACGAACGATACACATATACTATCGCCAACGTGAAAACGCACACGGAGACCATGGAAAAGGGGAATGTTGGTCGTATGTTGAGCTGATGCTTATACCGTTGCGTACAGCCCATGGAGAAGTTCCGTATATGTGTGTCCCTAGCTATGCTCTGGTATCTTTCTACGGTTGGGTAATCTGTCGTCTATGGCCGAGGGACTTTTACGTTCGCCACCGGGAACCCGTGGAGGACACATTGCAACCGATTATGATCACCCGGTCGCCAAGCCAGCCGGTAGTTCCGGTACGTTCTGCGGAACCACTCACCGTTCACCACCACTATCAGCTTCGACCCGCGCAGAAGACACATACGAGCTTTCCTCGAACACACGTGCAACCAGTTTTCTCTCGTGAGCGCACGTGAACGCCAATTGGAGTGCGTGGCAGTACCGGCCTCGACGTTTCAGGATCAGAAATACTCTCCCGCAACTCCGAACTGCTCAGTTTAACGACGCGTGATCCCGCAGGTTTCAGAGACGGGCAAACCACTACCTCGCCACATTGCGAGTGCGAGTCTTTTTTTTCCTTGTACCAGGAACCAGTATGACGATAAGCAGGAAGAAGACTCTCGTCCGGGCGGACGAAGCATAAAATTATCGTTGCTGCTCCGGGCGATATATTTGTAAATGCTTTCAGAAAAACAATGTCGTTCGGAGACGAGATAGATGTGATAAGGGTCGGCGAACGCACGAAGAAAAAAAAAGTCGTTGCAATTTCTGTATATAAAGTTAAGCGAGAGATAGCTCTTGGGAAAGCTGTGGCAATAACAAACGTACGGATATGGTAACGCTCACTCGTTTCTACGACACTGCGTCGAGATAGAAATACAACGGAGAGTAGATGGAGTACGAGCAGTGAGTTACGTGGGAACAGGGTAATGTCTGCGAAAGTATTGCCGGCACATCGGGACATTCCTTGTGTTACTGTTCTCTGCCGCCCGTTACATCTCTCACGGCTTCCGTTTTTATTTTTAAACGTACACGAACTACTCAGTCTATTTCAACGTTTGTGGGAGAACTTCGGTATCGTTGGTCGTGTTCGATAAACGTGCCTCTTCGTTTTTCTTTATGTTTCCATGTTCTATTCGGATGCTTTTAGTGAATTTGTCTACGAATGGTTCAATAAAGAGTATCGGAGTGCCGGAGACCAATATAGAAATTGATAGACATGTAGGTTTTTCTTTTTTTCATTGTTAAATCGTCCTGCCAGGATGTTGTTTGAGAACGGATCCGCGCTTGTATATTGAAATTCTGTGTAGTTGTGATAGAAACTCGATACAAAACCGAATCGAGCTTCCATGGGCAATAGGTAAAAGGTGGGTGTATATAGACGTTTTGAAACGGGTGCGAAGGGACGAAGCGGGTGTGAACGCGCGGGTACCGCATTGAATTTAATCCGTAAATCCTCGTGTAGAATGAATTGGCTCGATCGTGCCTCGCTGGCCGAGTCGACGGGGCAGTCAGACGGTAGTATTTAATAGGAACAAGCGTCGGTGACGACCCCTCCTATACAGCTAGACGCCTACCAACCAACCCTTCGACGTTGTTCCCTAAAGCTGGCGGGGTACGGGACTAATCCGTCTACCGTAAGCTGCGGCGCGCGTCCACCCACACAGAAATGTTTCACAAATTCGCACTGAATTACCGTCGCCGGAATGGGTTCTGCATATTTATACCGTGTTTGCTAGAGATACACAATTGAAATAATATTTTAGTACATACGAAGAGAATATTCCAGTTGAGCCTCTGTGCGGGCGATTAGTAACGAATTTACAAACTCTCGATAATGCGTTGATGATTTAATAATTACAGCTCATTGGATATTTGGAATTATAAAGTAGCACTGCTTGAAGACAAAACGGAGCAATTAACTAAAATTTTCGCGCTGTAATGTTTTTTTAATGAATTCGCAACTAAGATATTTATAAATTATGCTCTAAACCAAGAATTATTATTCTCTTGATACGACCATTCTCGGTGATAGTATATCGTTATAATGTAGTAGATGAACGTAGAGGCATCGCTAATGAGAAATCAATTTGGCAAGCATAAGCAGTAGGTACCCGTGTAGAGGTCGTTAGGGTCAGAGTCGCGTGATCAGCTCTCACATGCGGGGAACACGGTGTTAACACACGCTCATCGTGTGCTCGTACATGGAATCGGATCGAGGAGTAGTAACACAGAACGCAGAGGGAGATGGAGTCACGGATGGAGATAGAGAACAGAGACGAAGCCAAGCCAAAGGGAGAAACGTAGTTTCGTGTGTGAAGGTAGGCAGCCCACTCGCAAACGGATATCGTTGGGAATCAGGCACTGCCCACTGGTTGAAGCGGCAAGCAACCGGAGCACCAGTAGTAACGTCCTGCTCCAGTCAGACGGCTACCATTTCATGTCCGAGCGTCGGTGCGAGTACGAGATTTCGAGCGTTTGGGGGATTCGCTCACTGGCATTCCGGGACCGAGAAATTCACCCACGCTGTATTACGACAGTATTCTCCGTGTATACAGCGGTCCCGCGTATGTAGGGTACGTGTTCTGGCCATCGGATCGATAGATTGACAAGTATTATTCCCAGATTATCTGTAAATAATCTCATGATCCGTACAGATCGGAGAGGCGTTGCTCTCATCAACAATTCACGATTCCGCGTCTAGTCTGTTGGCGTTGCTCCATACGCGGATTCATCATATATACGAGACAAATAGACAAATATCCATATCAATGCGAAGTGAATGGGGTCTACGATGTGCGACTTGAATCCTTCCCCTCCTGCACCCGACTGATTCCCGTAAAACAGCAATGGTTAACAACGAAACAACTGTTTCGAGAATTTTGCACAGGACACAGACGCATTGAAAGTGCAACGAACGAATTATCTTTCCCCGCGCACGTGTGAAACATGTATGCGTTACTGTGTGAGTTCTTTTGAATTTTCACACCGGCATCGACGACCAATTAATCATACGTGCGTGTTATCCAGACGCGATGCACTTTGTTCGAATTAGTGAGACTTAGCGAGCCTGTCAACAGTCGCGACTGGCTGACTGCGTGGACGAAGCAATAACAAAGCGTGAGTTCACGCGTGTTGAATTCCCGATGCATAATAAACTGGGATAAAAGTGTTAAACAGAAGCGAAATACATTAATGCTTATAAGCGGAAAGTGGATTATGCATATTTTCCCTCATGCATCGATCAGTAGTCGTGTTTTTAGTTAAAATTCGTAAATATCATAAAAAATTGTTATTGTATATTTTTTTCAGGATCATGTTTTTTTTTTAACCCAGTATTTTTCTTCCCATACCGGGTGTTTGAATTACATAATTCAAACGTCGACTGCCAATACTGCAAACACGATGATTCCGCGACGTGAAATATTTCAGATCTACGTAAATAAAGATCTACGTAGATAAGTCAATTGCAACGGTAAATCCAACATGTAGAATATGATTCATACACATCCAATTATAAATTTGAACTGACTTAGTGAAAATAAAAATCATAGCCATTGGTCAATTCGTTGCAAAAACTAATTAGCAACTAATTGGACGGGGTGACGATAGATTGGCCAATTATAGATTAATTTAACAGGGTTACGAGTTTCGTACAATTCAATGATAAATTTTCGTGACAAGCTTTCGCGTTCATTGTTCGTTTCGATGCTGCTTTTGTCACAGAGAATAACCGAGAAGTGTATCTCTCGTACCGCCCCGCTGTTGTTGTACATACATGCAGTAGTTTCCTACAGGAAAAAAAAAACCAATCCCCGGGCGCCTACTCGTTTCATCGGATCCGCCGACAATACACACCATGGCAGTAGATATCGGAGCTACTCGGTAGTAGCTGGAAGCAGAGCTTGTAAAAAAAATGTTTCACAACTACTACTTCTTTCCCCTTCCTTACCCCCAGGTCCTTCCATCTATTTTTGTACTATACTCGCTATACCTAGGGGCGATCAATAATGATACACATATAGGTGGTACATTTCTCATTAGCGATCTCCGATGCCGAAAGTGAGAAAAAGGTAAAGCAAAAATGAAAGATATGACGTACAACTTTGTAACGGTATGTCCTTTTTTAGTCTTTCTCTCCTCTCGGCATGTAACTCGAAAAGTCATACACATAGACGGAAAATTCATTTTTCAAAGTTCTCCTTTGCACCCGATATCGAGCACGATGGATATTGTGGCAATGGGGGCCTGCATTTGTCGGAACTCAAAGTGTGTCACGTATTCAGAGGGATAAAAGTAGCTGCCGTGCGGCACTCTGAACGAGAAAAATCCTTCGACATTTTAACTTTGAACCATTTCGTATTGGCATCCTTTCGTTCTCTCATTTGCGCACGGAGCGCTAAGTACCAAAAAAAATAACAATGGGTTCTATTCGAAAAAAAACTTTGCTTATGTTTCCGATAGAAGGACAATGGAATATTGGTTTGTCCGTCAATAAGTATCACCAGGAAAGACACATAGTCATCGAAGTAGCCATTGAGTGAAAATGTAAACTCTGGTAGTTAAAATCTTCTCAACTAAACTTAGTTTTGGTAAACTAGGATATTCTCGACTCAAGCATCAACCCTACAGAATGATTGAGGAAACCAGACACTTCCAGTTGCCGAGTGATTCTAGATAGTCCTGTCTGCATTCAAACGTCTCGTCCATCTCACCGTCGTTCGATCTTACTTTATCGCTTGCCAGCAACAATGTGCATTTGATAAATGATCAAGGATCCCATTGTGGATACACGGAGAAGGATTGTCTGTCTATTGCTGAAGCCCGAAACTCCCGAGATTCTGCGTTCTCATTCCGCGAAGTGTGGTCGTTCTGCGCGGTTATAGCATAGAACATCGGAGAACACGGCTTGGTCCGTTAGCAGGATCTCCACTTGCCTTGGGTATTGTGGCATGCGGTACTCCTGCTTCTGGTTCTCTGATTCACGGGTCGTTGTCTACCCGGTGAAACAACCCCTTGCTACCTCGCAGTGCCCACCAGGTTCCCTCCACGCCTAGTCTGTTCTGTTTGTGACGAGTAATAGTTCTGTCGCACATTGTTGTGGAGATACGGGGCATCCCTGCCACCGCAACCAGCACCCACGACTATCCAGTGATTTATTATCGCATCCTTGGCCATTGTAATAAACTGAATTAACCATTGATATAATTGTGTACACCAGCGATGGGCGGGATTCCGTTCAACTCGGCGAGATGACTTGGGATGTGTAACTGTAGTACACTTATATACGCTACTGGTACGGAAGCCGATGAACCTGCTGCTATTGCCGCGACTGAAATTTCACTCATATATAGATATATATATATATATATATATCGTCGATCTCCCGGGGTTCCTCCCTCGGCACTATAGCATTATTCATTCAAGGGATTTCCACGTCCAATAACACTCACGGTTGGAAGCTTGATTAACGGTCCGATTCACCTGAATAACTTGTTATAATATTAAATATACTCGGCATACATATGCGCGGTATGAATATCTGTATTACGTATACCGAACAAATGTTTAGCCACCATTTTGACCGAATTTATGAGATCATTCTTTTACCTTTTGAGATCATTCGTACAAACGAAACATTTTTTTACAAAAATGAAAAAACTCCCGACTATAACATGTGAATAATTAATTGTTATTTCACTCTTTTTCTCAGTTGGGAGTTTTTTAATTTCTGTACAATTTTTTTTTTCATCCTTTTTAAAGTAGACGAATTCGAATTAAGATCAAGACTACCGTGAATCTGAGATCATACCGCACAGAGATCGAGCGCCTTGCGAGCCACCAGAAGTCGAAAAAATATATCGCGGAAACTGGCACCCAATCTTCGATATATCTAAAAGACTCTTCCGCAAAATGCTTTTTTCTCTACGAATAGTCAACTAATTGAAAACGACATTGACCGTACGTCATAGAGTCGCTGCATCAAATTCTGTTAAGTAATTTTTAGCCATTTTCGAGAACATAACGGACAACGTAATCGCTCGTCTCCGTGAAACGCGCAACTCCCGTTTTTTTGCACTGTCGGGCAGTTGGGAGTTAAAAATCCAAGTCGTAACTAATAAGGAAGGACAACAAAGTACAGCTAAATGCAGGTAGTCTGAATTGAAAATTTGAAAGCAGTTCATCCGAATCGAGGTAAAGCGGATCGAAAAGCCAAAGCCCAGCGCGTAAGTCGAAGCGAATTCGTTTTTTCCACTTTCTCTTTTGTTTCATTCGCCGGTAACTATTTGTACATTTCGAATTCTCTATACTGTGAATATTTCGGTTCCCTTGTTGTCGACAAGACAGCAGAACAGTCAGACGCGGAAAGAGTCCAGAGCTCTTGAAAGGGAAAATGCCTTGACAATTGCGAATAATCATCGAGCGAATTCACTTGCTTGAACGTCCGACCGTAAACGGGTATGGGCTTTACTCGCCTCTTCGCTATATACTCGTCCCACCTCCGTCCAACATCCATCCGGTACGCCCGACTAACAATTTCGCAGTTCCAATTCGCATGAAATCCTTTATCAATCGACTCTCGCCTTCCAGCAATTATTCACAGTAGCAGCTAGCAGGAGAGTTCGTTCGAGCGATAGCGCGGGCACGGGGAAGGGTATGGCGTGGACGCCGACCAGAAAGAGACGGAGGTGCGGTGTGGCAGCTGAGCCGGCAGCTTCGCAAGCGCACCAGGGAAATTGGAATTTTCTCTTGGAGCCCGTTAACGCGAAACGAACGAACGAACGAACGAGCAACAGCTCCCGATACACGGTAGCTTACTTTTGTGGAACACGAAATCGTGGGTTATTACGGGAATGTTTGATGTGCAGACTACGCCCGATTGGGAGAGGTAAAAAAAAGGAAAGAAATTTTGCGGTACAAAGCTTCGCTATACCACTATACCTATGGCGTATGTACGAAATTAGCTCGAAAAAGGACACAAAGACTGCAAAATAATATTGCATCAAAGTGCAAAGGGCAAAGGGAAGCTTCACGTGGATGAAGTGAGAAAAACTATTGATATTATTAATATTTTGATAGACACGTCTAAAAATAAATCCGCATATTAATATCGTCTATTCAGAAATATTAATTCACAGAGAAGCCAGAGGTTGATTGACTCACAGTGGTCTGATAACCGCGAGTTTACGTTTCTCTGGTCTTGATGAATACATGTGGGAGAATAGGATGCGAAAGTCGTGGGAAGGGAAGGGAAGGTAGTGTGTGATGACGAGGAGAATGGGATGGTGCATGCGGGGACAGAGTAGGGGTGGGGGGGGGGGGGGGAGGAGGGAGATGGTCGACGAGTGTACAAATTATATCAATATGTATCCATTAAGCTTCTCCCAGCCCTCGGGGTAATGTTTTGGGGTTGCGGTTGCCAAGCGACGCTATGTGGTGCTGGTGTTTGGCTGGACGGAAGGATGAGACGGAAGTGATCGTGACCAACAAGCCCATGCTGTACTTATGTCCGCCACACTTTTTTTCTCCCTTTCTCGCCTCGCTCCACCGTTCTGCGCCCTACGTTGTACCGGCACGACCACTTTCAAGGGATTACACAATCCATTACTATACAACCCTCCCTGGGCTGCAGAACGGTAGCTCCTGCTGCTCGCAGGGTGATTTGATCCTCGTTCAAAAGGGGAAAAAAACAGGCTACAGGGTAATTCGGTTTCTTTTAATCGCATCGTGAAAGGGTTGCACTGCTCGGACGCCCTCATTATTTATATCATACACGAGGCTAAAAAAATATTATTCCGCACATTGTTTCGATTGATAAAAAAAATGCCCGTCTGAAAAAGAAATGTAATGAATAAATTTTATTAACAAAAACGAGTTGTTACGACCCATATCTTTTCGCGAATTTTCCGACAGAAAATTCTCGAAACGAGCGAGATGTAACTCTTCTTAGTAACAGCGCATCGCTGAGCTCACGTGGGGTGTGATTTCACACCGCAGCTGCGCTTATGCGATGCGCTGCAGAATTGTATCCCTCGATATACTTTTACTTGAATTACCGAAGATCCACGAGGTATGAAGTGTCCGGCACGATCAGCGATCACAAGATCCCTGCGCGTGGCGTGTACTTCGTACCTCAAAACTGCGGAATCGTAGATGCTGATTCTGCGAGATTGTCTCCTCTCTCGCCCTTTCGACGATCGCGAAGATCCTCGCAAGATCGAGAAGAAGGCAGTCTCTAGACAGCAGCGATCAAAGATAGATTGGTCTAGAGGTCTCCGCGACCTCGTGTCACATAGGTCTATAAATTTTCGTTAGATAACATACGGTACTGCTACAAAGTTAGTAGCAACAGTATCGGGAACGTGGCTTCATAGTGTGTTCCGGCGTGGTGTAAATCGAGTCGTGTTAGTTATAAGTCCTCGAATTGTGTTTACGCCGGTCGTGTAATTCTCCATTAGTTAATCCCGATACTGCTACAACAAAGATAGTAGCTATAGTACCGGACGAGTGGCTTCGCGAGTTCGTTCCATAGTGAACGTCAGTTCGAGTAGTTATAAGTGTACCGATCAAAGACTCTGTAGAGACAGTACGTAACGCAGTAATGTGTAGAAAAGTGTATCTGTAGTGTGTAGTAAAAGCTAAGAACCCCCGCCGGGAGAACATCGACTGTAAGTACGAGAATGTGTATGTGCGTTTGTATGGATGAATGAGAGCGACGCCGAACACCAACTTCTTACTTATATTCCGAATCATAACTTCTTGTAACTTCCGACTATTCATCGACTAAATATTTTCATTTAATATATTTTCATATTCTTGTTCAGCTAAAATCCCTTTTAGCGCTTTTATTTCGAGACCTCTTGTTCAATCTCCAACACCATCGAGTGCAATGTAGACATAATTCTATACATGTAAGATCGAGACCGATGGGAGAGCAAAATAACGGACACACAGGGATGAAATGATAAATTGTATTTTATTGAAAAATGTAATCGTAATCGAAAGAATAATAACGCGACTTGTTTCGGTGAAGCCTAACGACTCTCTGTCCTCTCGCGTAACGCTCTCGCTAGAGGCGCTTCGGTGCGCACGATCGGCGATAGTGCGAGAGATCGACATTCACGGGCGCGAAGCCCGCGTTCCCACATACATTATAATAGATTAATCCTACATTCATATCTGTATGCAAATATTCGTAAGATACAAACGTTAAAATATACAATATAGTAAGCGCGAAGCCACGCACTCTCAAAGGAACCTTTTAAACGGGCGACAATTATCCATTTTTTCAAGGGTTTTTCCGCGCGGTAACTCTTGGCAGCCAGATGTTTTATTGCCAAGGAGTCGACGACTTAATATCTGGCGACCAAATGTTTTATTGCTAAAAGCATCAATAAGTCCGTATCCGGCGACCAAATGTTTTATTGCAAGGGCTTACCGTTGGGGTTATTTTACGTACAAGCGACACGAAAACCCCTTGCACCAATCAAGGATCTAAAAAACATTTAACGCAGCAATGAACCAATGAGAATGCGTGGCACAAAGTCTTCCAGACCTCTTTTCCTCCCTCCAAAAAGAAGGAGAAAAAAGGTTGAGAGTTCGCAAATTTTAGATTTTAGTTAGTCTTCGACTGAAATGCGACTAGTGAACTTCGACACGGACAAGAACTCGTCTTGATCTCTGATTCGAACGAACACAATACAACGATCCACAAACTTAAGTTTGTTATTCATAACATTCTAATAGTTATTTTTTTGTTAATTTAATTTATAAAAATATTTTTTTCAAAAAAAAGGTACGCCAAGTACTGAAAAATCCGATTTGCAAATATTATTAAAAAAAAAAATGAACCAAATTTTATAAGCCAAGCATAACAGAAAAAAAGGATTCTATATAACAAAAAATATTGTTTTTTTTGGAAAAAAATTGCTGTAAAAAATTGGCGTTCCGGTGTTTGCAAGCGTCACAATAAACCACTATTTGCATTGGAACGCCAATTTTTTACAGCAATTTTTTTCCAAAAAAAACAATATTTTTTGTTATATAGAATCCTTTTTTTCTGTTATGCTTGGCTTATAAAATTTGGTTCATTTTTTTTTTTTAATAATATTTGCAAATCGGATTTTTCAGTACTTGGCGTACCTTTTTTTTGAAAAAAATATTTTTATAAATTTCACTCCTTTTTGAAAAGCTAACATTTGTAATTTTACCTTTAAAATTAATTTCGAAGGATCGGATAATTTAGATCGATCAAAATTAACTCTATATGCAAAACCGGGCGAACGGCACGTCACATATTCCACTTCATGATTGCCGGTTATGTTGTTCGAGATCGCAAAGAAAAGTTATAATCGATATAAAATCACACGTATAACACGTAATTCGTAATTTTTCTTTTTTATTTCGCGTCGAGACACTAAACCACGATACGCCATACATAATTATTATTTTCGGAAACACTCAAAAAAATGTTCACGCCGTGAAAATACGTGCCACCGACAACAGCTGACTGTTGTCTACGCCGGCTGTGGCGACGAGCGCGCCACCACGCACATTTTTCGATGAACTGATGTAGACGCAGACATATATATAGGGGACACTTTATAATCGTTTGGACCCTGTGAAATTCCCGACCTCGAGATCTCAAAATAGGCTAAACCAATTGAATGGTAACTAGGCTCTTTCGAAAGATTGACCCAAAATTACATTATAAAAGTGTCCATGAAAATTCGATTCGTTGTATTATTGCGAAGATATATCGATCGAAAGTTGAACGCACTATACACTTCCGGTATATTGGCGTAGGTTACTCAGTAGCGGCACGCCTTGTACTGTTTTTTCAGTACTTGGCGTCGAGGCGCTACCGCGCCGCTTGATATTATTTTACACGTTTTTGTTGATACCAATTATTCATTGCACTGCTTTTTCAGTCGGGAATTTATTAAAATTTGTAAATTATTTTCATTTTATCCTTTTTAGCCCTCTGGCGTGAAATTAACGAACAAATACGCCGGCATATATCGACCGAATTTCGTTATGTTTAAGCGCATTCATTTTTAAAGGGTCTATCTGTATCGACTCGCGCGTAATTGTGTATAAAAAAAGCCACAGTATAATGAATGCCAAGTGAAATAAATGGTGTGCAACAGTTTGTCAAGACAATGTTTGTGGCTTTCGAGAAGAACATATCGAGAAAACAAGCAAAATCACGTGTTCACGGCGTCACGCAATACTCAAACGCAATAACAAATTTTTTAGTGTTTATTTAATTTTTTAATTTTCAATTCACTTTTTATCAGAATTCATAAGTCTCAATACTTCACGCCCGTCTAAAAGTTGTTACTCGATATGATTGCTAATTGATAGATGTGGCGCTCGTTCAAGTGTTACGCGTGCGGAATCGAACGTATAACGCACGAAGTAAGACTAAATCGATTGAAACATTTGTTCATTTATCAGCGGCAGTTCGTAGCCCTTGTCACGTTAAATGTGTTTTTTTTTTGCACGTGTAACATAACGTTGTTTTATCGGAGATCGTGTTTCGGAGTAAAATCTCTCGTAGACGACAGATAACTCGACCGCACTCAGCACTCGATCGTTATATCGGGAGAGAGAGCCAGAGAGATAGGGACGAGAAGACTAGACTGCCCTGATAGATTACTTGACAGGCTGCATAGTAGAGCCCTTTAAAGATTTAATAGTGATTAATGGGCTTTCACTTCGGCTGTATAACGCTGTCTACGTATGAGATGCAGACAGACAGCAACATTCCCTACACTATTATTATAACTATAGTACCGTTGTTCAACGCCCAAAACGAAGTCATCATTTTTTACCTCACTAAAAAGATTGAGATCGATTCGCGAATAAGCCTTTCGAGTAACCTGAGAATAGTTGGAAACCAGGTTGATCAATAAAAGGCGTAGCAACCAACAGCACTTTATCGAGAATCGATTGTAAGTGGTCAAGAAAAGTATTTGCGATAAATATAAAAACCTGGTATTAATTCCTCGAAAAATTATTTTTTTTTATTTTCAAACATTTACTTCGTCGTTGATATAACAGTCCGACGGCTGAAATGACAAATTCGTGAACTTTAGTACACTGTTAATGCGTCAGAAAATTGATACCAGCATTACGTTCTTTTCCCTCCATCCTAAAACATACTAAACGACCGTTTTACGCCTAAATCCGGACTCATTCATTTTCTCAAATCTGAGACAATTTCCTTATAATATTCTTTCTCCCCTCGAGAAAAAAAATAGGATGATAAATAAAGAAAATATATGTATAAAGTCGGAGAATGAGATTTTGATCCAGTGGTGGTTTTCTCGCATTCCCCTACCCTCAGCCCCTTGAAAAAGAGGGAGTCTGAAAAGAGATATAGTGTAGAACGAGGCCAAGAGGCGCGTAAGGATAATAATCCTGGGAAACGACGTCACGAGAATTTACGGTGATTCTTTTGCGGGGCGTGGGTGTCGAGGGGAGTAGAGACAACGATGCTCGGTGCAAGCAAAGAAGAGAAAAGGGCTCGTTTTATCTCGAGTAAAATCATGACAAGCGTGAGAGAATCGAGTGAACGAAAGAGAAAAGATAGAAGGAAGAGTAACATGAAGTGGTGGCGCTAGAGAGGCTCTAGCGCTTCGACAACGAGAAATTTAACGCCAGGCATCTCGTCGCACTCTCGGCGCCAACGAATTCAACCCGTTCTCCTCGGCATCCGCCTCACTCTCTTGCTGCTTGTACCTAACCCCCTTGTACGCGTAGACTCAAACCGACTGGAACGTGTCGGATTGTCGTCGTCGCCCGCATCCTCATCCTCATCCTTATCCTCGGTATCCCCATCACAGCCACACTGTGCACGAGAGAAGGATCTCGACGTGGCCGAGGTAACTTTCATCCCTATGGTTCAACCTTCTCAACCCCTCCCCTCTCCGCCACTTCATCCCCTAACCTTCTTTCTCTCTGTAGCTTCGCCACCGTGAACCCAGGCCTTTCCGTCTACCTCACCTCATGAATATTTAAACTGGATATTAAAGGTGTAAAATCACCGCAAGATCGTTTCCACCGAGGCCCGACGTGCAATCCACACGACCACCGCCCTCGGTCTCTCTATCTCTCGCTCTCGTGGCCCCTCTTGGCACTCTCACTCTCTGCGAACACAGGATAATCGCCCGAGACTTCGTAAGAGACGAGCAACCCTCTCACCGCCCATCTCTGGCATGTAAAAAATGTCAGAAGACGTGGCCCGTTAAGAGGGATGTTTTAACCCCTCCCATCAGCTTTACCGAGCCAACGAAAGACCACAGAGAGATAGGAATGAAAAATTTTAATCCATTTTTCTCGAGATAATTTCAGGAAATGAAAACACACAAAATCACCTTTTTTCTAGTATGATTGAATCAATTTATTTTAATTTCTTTATTTTACTTTTTTAACTTTGTCAGATATATTTATGAATTTTTCGTTGGTCTTTCGCGAGTTCCCTTGAGAGGCAAGTTTTTATGGTGATTTTATGCAAAATTTGTTTTAACTGCTAGATTATTCCTGCATACATAAAACACTACAGGTGGAGAGGAAAATTAAGAGCGCGAGAAGCGGGATGTTGGGTTTTTGAAATTTCGAGCACTTTCGCAAGGTGCAACGCGTTCTCTCGTCACTCTCCTGTTTTTCCTCGCTTCACTCGATCCTTCCTCATTCTCTATTTTCGCATTTCTCCAGGGAATTATTATATATTATATCGAATGCCGAAAGTCGCAACGCATACGAAATACATTGCGATACGCCGCTATGATTCCTAGCGATCGATACGTGAGAAGGAAAACAAAGCGATCACCGCAAAATAGACGTTTCGGTACTCGATCAGAATAGCCACCTCTCCCCAAAGCCAACTTTCTGCGAAAAAGTTTACTGCGAAGTTTTCACGGGGTAACCGGGTGGTCTGGCAGTTTCAGTTTTGTTTGCTGCCGCGCGTTTCTCGATTATGGTACTTGGCCTCGATTTTGCTGAGAATATCGCTATTCGACTTTGAACCATCACGACACCGGTTACTCCCGGGGTACATACAGTTCAAGCTGTCGAAGAAAAATAAGGGGGAAGAACAAGAAAAAACACGAACGAAAGAATGAACGATCATTCTCGGAACTTTGTGCCAATAGCCGACGGCACTGGCGATAAATAATTTACGAGCTTTCTTGCTATTCGCCATGTAACGCGTTTTTCCCTTACGTATCGCAACTCTGTAGTGGATGAGTCATGTACATGTACAGACACTTTTCATTAATATACTACGAGCATACAATACATAGATAAGTTTTATGCATCAATGTATACCGATGCACAATTTTCAAAAGTCGTAAATGAAAAAATCAATGGAAAAAGGTGATTTTATTTTCGTATAAAGTCTGCGTAGTCAGTTCCGTGCAGTATAAAATTGTTATAGAAAGACTTTCGTATTATTAAAAAAAAGATGCAATGTTGGATATTCAATAAACGTAAATGTAAGAATACATTTTGCGGAAATAATCAGGGGGAGACGTTGAAGAATGGAATGCGCTGTGAGAAGATGATCCAAACGAAATTTTGGTTCGTTTATAGCCAATCCTGTACGATTCAATGCACTCTCGATCAGTGTGGATGCGACGAGCCAGTAGCGAGAGTGCAGGATTGGTCGGACGCGCCGATGTATGCCACGTTACTATACGCACGTTCTAAAATTGACCGTCGACATACAAACGTAGGCGCACAAAGAGCCCATTTGGACCTATATAACGTGCCCGACGGTGGGCACACGCCAGAGCTATAGTTTCTCTATCTACTGCCCTCGCGTACCGTTTTCATGGGATGCAAAGCCCGTTCAGCTGGTAAATTACAAGAGGGGGCCTATTGTCACAACTATCGAACCGATGGCAACGGTGGTAGAGGAAGTTTAATTCACCGAGTGCTTGTTATATTGCCCTCCCACGTCACGGAAGCCCCGGAGGCAGCCGAGTCCCGGTAGATAGCATTGAATAAACACACCGATGAGGACAGTAGAATTTGTCCTGATCGTCAATTGAAGTTGAACCGTTTCGAACCACATCCGAGTTTCATACAGCACATCGTTCGACGGAAAATATTCCAACAATTTAATCTATAAAACCAATCAATCTAATAGTCATCGTATCATGCGGTATTAAAATTAATATGAAGGTTAATTTCAATCGATCGTTCAATGGAGGCCAAGTATTCAGCTATCTATTTTACTCGAGATGAGCTTATTTTATGGTTCACTCAAAGCAAACGTGTGTCGGTCGATATTTCTTTTTTCCGAATTTTACCGCGTTACAATAAGAACCGAGTTTTCTGCAGCGGAAATAAATATAGTATAGAAATTAAGCTGATTGAATGTTTAATCTACAATTAAGAACCTATAGTTATACGAAGGGTCAATTATACAATTTTTTTGGCATCGTTTTTTTCAGCACTATCTTTAGATGTTATCGATGTCAGAGACCCAGAACGTGCATAGTGCAACGCGGAATGCACACAGGTACCCTAGCATCGTACTTTATAGACATCCGCCGGCTCTCCGTTATAGCTACGAGAGGTTAAAAGGTGTAAACGTCGATCCAACGTAGCGGCGAGACTTTGATTTACTGGATGCACGAACATAGCGGAGGAGGAGATATGTTGTAAGTTGGCCGGAGCGTGCAAGAACCATCGACGAACAAATGGACTCTCCAGCACATATGTACAGCGCGAGGAAATGCCGAGTTATATGTATACATGTATACATACTATGTATAGAAGTGAGTGAGGCCAACGAGGCGAACGGGCAAAACGCCAGACTGAATTAACTTCGAATCTACGGCTTAGGAGTTGCAAATTGAAGAGAGCAATATCGGGACGCCCGCGACGCCACACTTCCAATCTCTCACACCCCCTCGACGCCGGTCGACCAAACCCATCGCGGTATTCGCCTTAATACCACGCAGCAGTCAGCTATCCAGAAGAGAGAATCCTCTCTATGAGCGGTTAATCCCCCGAGTCAGCTGTTGGGAAAAGGAATAGAGCTTCCAGGAAAAGCATCACGATAGTCTCTGAAGTACATATTATATACATTCTTTCTATCTATCATGTAGAAGCGACAGAAAGCTAATCTACTGAGGATTTTCCACGTACAGTGTCCACTTGTTTTTCAACGATATTCGTAGGATCATGCGATCTTCAACAATCCCTTTTATTTTTATCATATTTACTCTCTGTAGTGTGACTTATGCAATATTTTTTTTAAAACCTGAATAGGAGCTTTAAAATCGAATGTCTCGCATTTTCTTCAATAGTTTGTACTGGCATTTTTCCCAGAAACCGAACAGAAATAGAACCTACGAAAAAAAATTGTTGGGTAACCCAAAATAAACTTTTTTTCAATTCTTCGAGGCACGATATTCAAAAGGCAACATATTACCTTCGCCGAAAAATGGCACAAAAATGACTGAATCCCCAAAAAGACGTATCAATCCTTCGACGTTGTCATCAAAATTCCATAATTTTTCATTGAAATCTCGGAAAGATCTGGCGCCTTTGTCGGATATGATGTAACTGTTATTTGCCGTTGTCTGTGAATTATGTTACACGGAAACCATTTCTCACGACGCGCATACCGAGACTACTTAGGTATTCTCAACGCGTGAAAGCCACTCTAGCTGATTGGAAAGTTTTACTGTGCATCAAATAAGTGAGATTTCTGATAATTACTCCAGTGCCAAATTCCACGCGACTTTCGTTCGTAAAAAATCTTACATAGTAGACAATTCGAAGTGATTGGTGTTTGCTATGTTTAACATGCCGAATTGGAAAATTTATTTCCAAATCAGTAAAATAACAAAAATTGTTTTTGACATTTGTAAATATCTTTTAAAGATATTTATAAATGGGAGAAATACTGTTGTTAAATGCAAATAGGTCGTAATTGCTGTACATTCATTTATCGTAATGCTTGCTAACACCGGAACGCCAATTTTTACAGTATTTGCATTTAAAAAAATTCGTACATTTAATCTATTTTTGTAAGAAATTTTTTTAAATAGAATTCTTCCGTACTTTGCGTATCATTCTTTTTTTTTAATGTCATGTACCGAATTTGAGGTAAACTAAAAATAATACTATTCATCGTCTGCCCGGATTGTAACCGGGCAATAATATGGCATGAACCATATACTACGATTATTCGTCAATTCAAATAGCTTTTTTATAAGCTATTTATATATTATTGGCTATTTATATTATACCCTATTTTATAAAAATATCTCGCCGCCGCCGCCGCCGCCGCCGCCGCCGCCGCCGCCGCCGTGTTCAAGAATTGAGGGGGTCGATAAGTACTTATGGGACACCCGGTATATGAGACCCCTTAGAAAATATTCTGTCCTTCTAAGGGGGACTTTCTAAGTAGAAATACAAAAAAAATATAACAAAATAGTGGCGAAGAACAGCGTCTTCTAAAACAATGTCCGCGCGCGTAAAACAAAAAAAAAACACAAAGAAAAAATTACAAGTCCTTTTAAGACACTGAAGCGGTGGCACTAAGCGGCATGCGGGGGGGGGGGGGGGGGGCGCGTCCTAAGGGATCTACGGAAGATTTTGGGAGTATTGACGTTTCCAATAACTAGTAGTTGCGGCGGCGATGAGGAATTTTTTTAATGTCGAAAAAAGGAACGCGAGCACGCGAACCCAGGGAACCTCTAGTTTGTATATATATTTATTTGATCAAAAAAATTTTTAAATCAAAAAAGCCAAGTTTTATGCAAAAGGATTATGTAAAAAATACAAGGGAAAGTATGCTTAAACTCCAGTCCAAAACCTTGGCGTCCCAGTGTTAGCTTTCATACACCGTTTGTTAGGAGTAATTGAGGAAAAAAACTGTCAGTAATCTGAATCGTTTGCGAAAAATAGGTTTTGGATTTTTAATTTTTTTTCAAGAAATCACGTTGATGGTACTTGGAGTCGTTTTTTTACATTTTTTACAAGAAAAATGTTTTATTTTTCTATTTAGTTATTTTTTTAAATCTACGTTAATTTCGATTATTTCAACTAATCAGTAGGGAATTTCTATTGTTTAAACAAATTAGTAGTGACTTGCTGCTGTTTATACAAATTAGAAGTGAATTTTAGAAATGAACATGTTTATACGTTCATGCTAGCGTCGTATTTCACTTTCACACATGCGTAGTGTTATACACATTTTGTCGATTCAGGCGGTCACCCATCCAAGTATTGTATTATGACCACACTCACGACGCACCGACGTAACGAAGAGGCAACTGTGACGTCACAATATGGTGAAATAGCCCAGCCCAGCCCAGCCCAGGCTCGCTGACTGCGATCGTTCGCGCTCGAGCACGCCGACATAACACAGGCGTAGCGTGACGTCATGGGACATCGGACAACTTGAACCTGAAAACGTCGTGACAGCGGAGGTTTTTTGGGTGACACTATCATATCACGAGAACGCGTGAACCAATAAGGGTCATGAAAAGCTCGTTGAAAAGCTGGGGGGCCACATCATTTTGCCGAAACGTCAATTGACCGACTCGTCGTTTTGCCGAAAAATCATTTTACCGATTGTCATTTTGCCGAAACTTCATGCGACCGAATTTTGATTTTGCTAAAACATTAATTGTTCTACTGAACGATCACATCATTAAACGTTATTTGATCGAAAAGTTATCAGATCGAAACGTCGTTTTACCGAAATTTCATTTTACCGACTAGTTATTTTGCAGAAAACGCACATTGCTGAATGGCATTTGACCGAATCGTCACATAGCCGAATCGTTGAATTACCGAAACGTTATAATGCCGAACGTCATTTCCCCGAAACGTCATTTTGCCGAATCGTCATTTCCCCGAAACGTCATTTTGCCGAATATCATTTCCCCGAATCGTCATTTTCTCGAATCGTCATTTCCCCGAATCGTTATTTTCCCGAATAGTCATTTGCCCGAATCGTCATTTTCCCGAATCGATATTTTAAAATTTAAAAAAAAAACGAAAGCAAAACGTGTTTGGTTATTGATAATGCATAAAAAATTCCTTTGAGTTTGATTTTACCAGTGTTTGAATTTAGGATTACGAGATGAGCATTGCTAAATTACTTATCGGTGAGATGATTTTCGGTTAAATAACATTTCGGAAAAATACCGATTCGGGAAAATAACGATTCGGGGAAATGACGATTCGGGGAAATGACATTCGGCAAAATGACGTTTCGGGGAAATGACGATTCGGCAAAATGACGTTTCGGGGAAATGACGTTCGGCATTATAACGTTTCGGTAATTCAACGATTCGGCTATGTGACGATTCGGTCAAATGCCATTCAGCAATGTGCGTTTTCTGCAAAATAACTAGTCGGTAAAATGAAATTTCGGTAAAACGACGTTTCGATCTAATAATTTTTCGATCAAATAACGTTTAATGATGTCATCGTTCAGTAGAACAATTAATGTTTTAGCAAAATCAAAATTCGGTCGCATGAAGTTTCGGCAAAATGACAATCGGTAAAATGATTTTTCGGCAAAACGACGAGTCGGTCAATTGACGTTTCGGCAAAATGATGTGGCCCCAAAAGCTGGTATTCGATTTATTATATGATAAAATGTTACGCCACGCACTTTTGGAAACTCTTTTTTGCGAAACTTGCGCTGCTCTTCGATCGCACCGAGAGAAGCTGCACACGTACATTCGCGAGGAGACGGAAAAACTGAGGGAAATAAAGGAAAGGGGAAGATCGCTGTGTTGGGAATCGCAGACAGAGAACCTTTGACGAGAAAATATTTAACAAACTTTCGAAAGCGACTTCGTCGAGACGAAGTCGTAAAATAATTCTGTCATCGGAGACACGAAATCTCCAATAGGACTTGAGTTACTCGAATATTCCGAGGCTTTGTCCGAAGGCATGAGACCATGGCTCGATCACCCAAGATGAGCACGTGGCCCCCGACAGGACGCTGTGAAGAAAAGTCACCAACTCCAGCAAGAAACGCCGGCTCATGTAACTGGGCCAGCCGACATCGAAGGGATTCTACTGTTGCTAAGGCGGCAAGGCTCTGTCCGCCGAAGCTTACCAACACCCCTAAGCATCGAGGCTCATACACCCGAGAGCTCGATGTCGCCGAAAATACACCAATACCATGAAGCATCGACGCTCATAGACACGAGCGCGCGATGACTCCAAACCTCACCAACACCACGACGCATCGAGACTCATTGACGAGCGCTCGGTGACTAGGAAGCGAGAAGATCAACGCCTCGAGCTGCGATACCGACAGCTTCACCCCGAACCACTATGCATAAGGCCCAATGAGAGAACCTTCCGATCTCCTCCGACGAGTGCAGCACCTCTCGGGCATCGTTCACAGCCACCCCCGCGAACAATAAGAGATTCCCGATAGTCGCGAATTTGATAATTAGACGATTTCCAATAGAATCGCGCATGCATATGAATATTGGGTCAGGTCGTCATCAATATTAAATTTTTGTAATAACATATTTTTTATATATTTTCACGTATTTCCCCGGTTATACTTTATTGCTAGCGGTAGGTCAGGTATTTGCGCGTTATTCAGGTAACCATCATAATCCCTTCTGGTCTTTTCCCATCATAAAAAGCAATTCGGTAAAAACAACGAGTTAGATTATTCCTGCCTTCAGCAATATTTATCATTGCTCAGAGACTAAACATTTAAGCGAAAAATATCTCGCAAACTGATATTGCTTCAAAGATAAATAGTTCAATTTACGATCTTTACCAGCGACGAAAGAAGAATATCGGGTTACATAGGAAATGTTTTTTTTCAACAACTACCTCCAAACAGATTCTTCTAAACATTTGGTTGAAATAAACAAAGATAAGTGATGCTCGTTCGAAGAAGCAATTCTATTCAGCTCGCCGATTTGTCATGGTTCTCAGAAAGAAAAAAAAAAGGAGAAGACTCCGTACTGAGAAAGAACAGAGGATTGCACGTGGACGCTATGTAGCCTCGACGGAGAAAACCTCTATACCAGCATACTCTTTTAGGTAGGATAGAAGGAGAAACGATCACGTGAGCGTGGCTGGTACGAACAAGGGAAGTCAAGAGCCACCCCGAAGGGGAGGTAGCGCTGTCGCTAGCTCGCGGGCCAGCTCCGTTGCACGTGATCGTGTCAGGAGAATAGGGGAAGGGTGAGCCACCCGCGCAATACATAGATCGTACGAGAAGACCCACCATTCATCGATAGCCGAACTTTTCTCAACCAATAAGAAGAGAGCAATAAAAATCAAGAGACATGAGCGTAATTTTTAGCCAAGAGTAGGGATGAAAAACGAGATAATGACTAATTATTAATTATTAAAAACCGTTAACAATAACCATATTTTTATGTTTTACAATAGCCAAATGTTACAATTATCGTAAAAGTTTAATCCGAAATTTCATAGTTTGACAAATGGAAAGGTTAAACAAATTATTTAATTAAGTTAATTAATTCATTATTTTATATTGAAAGCCGTTGAAAAACCATTAAGAATGAATACCAAAGCACCCTGGTAGTTATGACATTTATATTAAATTTAAAATCAATTATACTGATCTGTCAAATCGATATCGATCGATATTTCACAAATTATAGGACAAAACCCTATGAGAATGCATGTAATAGAATGAAGAATGAAAGCAAGGCGTCAATAGAGTTAATTTTTAATATTTTTGGGTTTGATAATTAATTAATTTTTTTATCAAGAAAATTTTCATTTTACCAAGTATTAAAATCCGTAATTTTCCACCTAGAAAGCTGATTCGAATTCGAGACACTTCCAAAATAAATCCGAAGAATAATTTGTTAATTAACAAATCCAAAATCTGTCTGGAAATAGTTAATTAGAGTAATTCTCAAGTATTGACAGCCGATAGAAAGAGAATAAGTGAGGCGTGGAAAATCACGGCTCGATCAAAGAAGTTGCCCCTTCCACCGCGGTCTATGTCAAGACTATTTAAACTGCGCCCTTTGCAGAGCATCATTGCTTATTACCGTCTTCGAAATCACCGACAACGTTACTCTGTTCGCGACCACTGTGTTTTTCGAATTTTTGTTAAAGACTTTGAAAATTTTCAAGTCTTGTTCTTCGTTTGTGCTTTGTGAAATTGTATCAAGTTTTCGTTTTCCGTTTGCTAACTTCAGTGAAGTTAGTAAAATAAAAACTTCTGTGCTGCAATTGTGTGTGTTTCGTTCTTCTTCGTGAAAACTCCTTCGACCGCTCGGCAACTGAATCGCCAAGCCGAGGGTATCGACCAACGATCGACCACCGACGACCACCAGCTCACCTCTTCTCATTTCTATATTCCGGATTTTCATTTTTCTTCGGTAACTTTTATTTTATTTTAATTTTGCATGATTTTCCTCTCGCATCCTTTCCCATCCGTAATTTCGCGATTGAAAGTTTAAGAGATGTACGTATCTCAATTGATTGTGGCCCTTCTGGCAATTATAGTGATTATTTTGATTGCCATTTGTCTATACGGAATCTCCGTCGAGATCACCGTCAATATTCGTGAAAATAGAGACACCCGTGAAACCCCGGTGGTACACTCTGGTGTACAAATATACCTGTTGTCCACACCGCGTAGAGTAGCCCGTAATAATCCGCGAGTTTTGTGAAAGTTTTAATATCATGATGAATTCCTCTTTGATTGTAGTGATCTATTTGACTTGCTGTCTTATAATTTGCATAATAGCCGCGATAATCTTTTACCTCCGAGTTTTGCGTGTTTCTCCTACAGAAGACCCTTCCGTTACCCCGCAAAAAACAACACCCAGTGATCCCCTCGAATACTTTTGTCCGTATTGTCGTGATACGCATTGTATGCAATGCAAATCTTTAAAAAACACATCTCCTTTCGCGAATGAGCTCTAGCCTCTTCCCGAGCAATTTTCCGAAAGGTTAGGCTCTAAACGAGGCATCCGCGAATCATAGCCGGTTCGAAAACGTGTAAATTCATTTAGTTCATTGACCGAGATGAGGCCGGCTCCTCATGCAAACTCATGATTCGCGACGTAACAAAAAGATCCATTGTTTTCTCTTTTTAGTCAGTAATTCACGAGAACAAAACGACGGAACAGGAGGGTACCCAATATTGGCGTATAACTACGTGGTAGCGCTGGACCGGTATACGCTTGATGCGGGGAGTAATTACTTTTTACTGGTTGTTACGTGCTGACCCTTAATTTACACGTACTTTTGTAATTTTATTTTCTTATATATTTTTGACGCGAAGGAAAGCACCCCGACGCAATTCGATACTACCGGATGGCAAGTATCGTGTTTCGATACTTCACATCCGCCCGCGAGTCTCCTCTCACAGAGGAGCACTTTTGCAACCTCTCTCTCTCGGGCCTTTCATTCGTTGTCTTGCGGCCTAATCAGCATTACGGAGTTTCTTTTATTCTGGAACTACCGTTTGCCTAGCGACAGCGCGTGTCGCGCGATGTCAGCCATTTCGGCCGCCTCGCAACGGCCAGTTTCAGTCACTCACAAATCAGTCTTACATCAATCATTAAACTATTCGGTCGGACTCAATAGAGCGGGTATTTTCCTCCGCGATTAAGATAGATTTAGCCAGCATTGCAATTTAAAGTCTTTCACACACACACATATACTCTCGTAAATTATTATTGTATCAATCGTAATTTCGTTTGAACGAATAAAACGCGAATTTGTTACACTCGAAACGGAATTATAAATCTTATTCGAGGAACGGAACCCCTTAAATCGTTAATATTGCTGATTACGCGATCAAGTTAAACGCGCGCGTGACCGCTGAGACGATCGTCCAAGTTGACGCGTTCGCCAGTAAACCTCTGAGACGCAACACGAGTACTTGGCGGCGAGACACTACCGCGACTCTTGATATATTATTATCTCGGCGGCATTTGAAAGAAAGACTTCATCATCATTATGACCTCAGAATTTTCCGCAGATCACTTATTCAATGCGCGCTCCATTAATAGCTAATTGAAGATTCTTTCTTCGTGCAGATCGAGAATTAGCATATCAAGAAGTCGACATTTTTTTGCCGCTTTCGAGAATCTATGCATCGGCGAAGGTATTCATTAACGCTAAGATAAGGTGAAAGATCGCCAGAGAGAAAAGCGACGTTGGGAAGAATGTTATGTATACATATATATGTTAAGACAGTAAAAAGGTTTGCTATTGAGCAGAGTGAGATGGCAAAGTTACATTCCACCAGCAGAGAAAAGTTAAGTTTCCCATAGCGCAAAATTCGGGACGTCTCTATCTCTCGTAACTAAACTTTCGCGCCCTGGTAATGTGACAAACATCACGCGAGCGGTGAGCCCGAGGAAAGAAGAAAATGGAGAACGTGAGTGAGAGGTGAGGAGAGAATAAGAAAGAGGAAAGAAAAAAAAAACGACAACAGGCAACAGTGCGCGGACAGCGTGGAGCACAGACAGAAGGGTAAGGGCGAAGCAAAGTTTTAATTGGTCTTGAAAACGAGTGGGTTGTCGCATTTAAAACAATCTCCAAACTTGCTCTGGTCTCGCCCTGTCTAGCCTCGCTCTCTTGCTCGTTAACTTTCTCACAGTGTTGGCTACAGAGTAGCTCTAGTCCTACCTAACCGTTCAACTTCTCGTCTGCCACTAACATATTCTCACCTTAAATATTACATATCACCTCGAAAATGTTCAAAATTCTCAAAAAGGAAATCGCTTTTCCACACTTCTCCTTTTGCTACACTAATAATTCCAATATACTTTAAATTTTATCAATAAAATTATTCGCGAGAAGAACACGAATAAAAAAAGCCTTCATAATCAACGATGTCTGCCGAGAGAAGAAAAAATATCCAGTAAATATTTGTTTTTTCGATTCTTCGCTGCAGAAACTTTCTTCATCAATATTTAATATTTTTATTGCTGCTGTATTAAGTATATAATAAAATATTTATTATTTTTCTTTTGCAAATTAAAAGAAAATATATTCAAATGCCCAATAAGCTAAACGTACAAAAGATACGCATCTAATAAATACAGTGAAAAGAAAGTGACGGTAAATCTTTCTTATTGCTCTTTCATCTTGTTCTTCGCCGGTAGTACGAAAATTGTCATTGCTCGTTCGACTATATCTATATTCCCGTTTTTCACGCTATGTTGTTCACATATATCACGATTTTGCTAGAGTGGTAGTTCGCTATTACGGTTGGGTTGGAGGGGACAAGAGATAGAAGGAGAGAAACCGAAACATGGGTCGTGAGAGTTGGAGGAAATGAGATAAATCTACGAATGCACTGTACATCGCGTACATATATACTCTCCTACTTACATATATGGTATATAAATTGTATGTATAATACATACAGACATGTATATGGTAGATATAACCGCGTTGTATGTTTGGGAAGAGAGAAAGCCAAGGGGTTAGAGAAGAGAAAATGAGAGGAGAAAGCTTGTGGGGGTACCGTGTACGCGTGGAAAGAAGATAGCGAGAGAGAAAGGTAACCTGGGAAACCCCGCCGGGTTTCCCATTAATCCGCGACCTGAACTCTGGTAATCCCTTGTATCGAGCACAACCGAAACGGAGCGAAGTGTAGTCGCGGGCGTTTTCCAACCCTCCGTTATACGTACTGGTCTGTAAATATATAGCTATGGTTTCGTGCTACAAACTTAACTTCACTCGGCGCTCATACCGTACTTCAACTCATCCATTCTTCCTTGCTTTCGCCTGAACTACCCGACGGATATGACATCTATATTTCTATATATACAGTACAGTGTTTCAACGCGTGTATCGGTAGCTTTTACTCGTTCGGACCAACGGCACTGGTTTCGTATATCCTTGTCTTGTGGCTCGCTAAGCTTAATATGCGCGACTCGTTCTCATCCTAGCTGGTTATTTTTTATAATGTTTTTTCATCGATAAGAAATATTGTCGGAAAGTAATTTTCATCATCCTTTAGGAGTCCACAGTTACAAAACACAACACACTATCGTTTGGCTCGATTTATGCCATACTGCTGCAGATTATTTGCGCCGTTTCTGGCTCGTACTTTAAGTCGCGCAATGGCCCGTAAATGGTGATAAAACGTGGCACGGTTACAAAACTTAACCGAGTAATAGTCGGTTGATTGAAATTTTTGGATGAAACAAAATTGATCTAAAAATGCATATATTCGAAAGTAAAACAATTCACGGTAATTCAAGTTTTTTTATAGATTCAAATTTAGATATTGCTCTAATGAAATTCGTGTATTATCAGAGGACTACGGAAATATCATGAAAGCATATAACGGTAGAGAGGACCGAAAAACAATTCTTTGTCTGATGTATTCAAAGCATATCGGAGTCGTTAAACGCGGGCGTGTGTCCAATCCCAAGTCATATTGGATATTTACATGATACGATACATAGATATACGTATTTCGTATATACTTAGATACTTTCAATTTCCGCATCGCGGAGGATAATAAATATGTATACCGCCAGGATTTCCGCAGCTACCCTGGTATCTATAAGCTGGATGGGTATGTGAGGGGGGGGAGGGTGTATGTCTTATACTAGGGGCTGTACATTTCGTGAGCAGTGAGACTTTCCACGAGAATTGGATTCATATTTCCTCTCGTACGGAGGTAGAACCGGCCCCTAACGTTCCAACGGAGAAACCGCATAGGAAATACGAGTCGCAACGCCGCTATCTTGTATAACAAAGCATTCCGCCCGCGGATATGTATCAATTCCAAAATAACACGACGAACGGAAAATTATTTTTGGAAATATAAAGTGGATAGATATCGTTACGATAATAGTACAACGGATAAATTCGTTTCGCGTTATTCAGGGGGGTAATATCCTGTTTTTACGAAAAATTACTGTGTTTAGTTTTGCGAGAAAACGAGCCAAAGGACAATGCGGTCGCGTTTCGGATTTTACGTAACGCTGCAAAGACCGATGAACTTTATCCCGTGGGAAAGTAGAGAGCTGAGAATTGTAACATTCCCTCCTCGTTTGTTCTTTCCATCGAGAATGTTGAGATTGTGTGTGCAGGTGCTGTTGAGGATGCGGATAGAGTGGAAAGGGAGATCCGGTGACAAAAAATCGGCGGCTTGTGGGCGAACGACGAACGAGAAAACGGCTGGTACCCGCGGAGTTCACCCTCGTACGCGCCGCGGGATTGTCCGGTTTCACGATTCTTAGCCGGTGAAATTGATGGGAAGGACAGAAGCTTAGTGACCTACTATATTTCTCAGTCTCGGAGCGACTTGCAACCTCCGCTCTACCGCTCCCCCACCGATAATGCCACGCCCGCGGGATTCGCTTCTGGGGATTATACGGATGAACGTCGAGAATAAAATGACGGAGGGACGAAAAAAAGAAGAAAGAAGTGAAAAACGAAAGGAAGAATGAAAAATTTTGGATGAAATAATTCATTATCATTATTTTTCAGGGTTCTGAGCTGACATCGAACTGATCACTTTAAATTTTGCATCTTTACGTTGATCCGACCGATAAATGTGCTTTTTTTTCATCCTGACCATTGCAAAAAATATCGTTGCGTCATATTTGTTCTTCGTTGGTTTGGAAACAAATCGTATATTGCATAAATGCGCATAGATTTCTGCTTTTTGTATAAAAAAATATAGATTTTTTTTTTACTGAATATTGAAGCATACATCACCACTTTTTTTTTTTCATTACATTTATATAGTACAACTACAAGATGGATCTTCGTATCGTATATACGGAATTGGCGAGCGGATCGTTCCGCCCGAAATGTTTTCGATACTTAAACGTGCGCTTTCCGTTTTCTTGTTTATGAATGAAGTCAAACATCGAAGGTACGATGAAGGGCCCACGTAGATATCGACGGGACATCGATGAGCATCGCATAAAAAGACGGAGTTCTTTCCAACGTGACGAAAATTTTAAGAGGCAACCGGACTACCGGTCTCGTGTACGTTTATACCAGAAAGATGCGGTATACCTACTTTGTAGACGTGTGTCCCTGTCGCGCCACCATTTGGCGTGAACATCCTACATATTCCAATATACCTGCTATATAACAAGACAAGCCGTCTATTTTCGCAGGAGTATCGAGTTCGAAGCGATACATTTTATTTCCGGTCGTCTGAAAAACAATTGTAGCTCTAACCCCGGACTTTCGCTTTCTTGGTTTATTTTTTTCTCTTACACGGTTACTTCTCGATTGGGTTCGACCATTTTGCGACAACTTCACGTTCCAGTTGTCTATTCCATAACGTATTTTTGTGTAATACGAAGCACTAAAAAGTACTAATTAAGAAAACCAAAGAAAAATGATGGCTGGTACCGCAGAATGGAACGATAATTTTTTTTTCGCACACTTTTAGACCTGTAAACAATTATTGGAATAAGGAATGCGTTAGTCAGCATTTTAAGTAACTTAAACACGTTGTAACGAGCGAAGGCATTGCTGTTCGAGAACTGATCGACGTTGACTTCTCGCTGACTCGCGATGCTTGGTATATCCACGGAGACCCGGAGAGTTTTCATTCCGCAGAGCTGGTAGAAGACGAGAATGGAAGGATAAGGGGCAACGAAGTCTGAGGCAAGAAATGACGGAGCGGAAGGTAATAAGGTAAAAAAGATGAGAGAAATTGTGTGACGGAGGCTTGTGGGTTTCACTGGGAAGTTGTTCAATGTGTCGACTCTAGGAAGGGCAAATCGATCGAGAAAGCGAAGAAGATGGGCAGATTGAGAGGACACGGAAGGATAGACAGAATGAGTCGATAGTCCGAGGCACGAAGGGAAAAGCGTAGAGCGAAGAACGAACAGGAAGGATCGCGAGGGTATAATCGAAGATGGTTGGGAGGTTTTTTTGAAGAGTGTGGGGATGGAGCGTACTTATAAGTGAGATACACAGAGCGAGAATAAGAGGGATGAAAGACGAAAGGAAGGAAAGAGCGAGCGACAAGCTCTGCGCGTCGTAACAGCGCAAGCATCATACCCTTCCGGAGGTGAGTATGGTTCACTAAGAGATGAGGCTGAAGACCTCAAGCCCACGGCGTCTCGGTCACGCCAATATTACTCACTATCCTCTTGAGATGTGGCGAAAGCAGAGAGAGAGAGTGATAACTTAATTGATGCACGAGCAGCAATCTAACTCGTTCCGCATCACGATCGAGTGGCTAGAAGACGGAGGTTTTCGCTGGTTCTTACCTTGTACCTTCCCGTCTTGTACCTAAATCTCATTTCGGTTAATCGATGCGTGTCTTTCCGCGTTACAACTGGATGTCATTTTTTAGAGACGATAATGGCATCGTTGGTCTTTGGTCCATTCGGTAAAATAGAATTCATCGAAGTTATTTTTATGCGCATATATAGTGTCTTTATTTCTCGGCATGTATCTTAATCTCAAAATTCAATAATGTTTTTATGAGCGGCTTATCAGCTACAGAGAATCGCGAATACAGTAGAAACTCGATTATCCGAATTAATTGGGACTGAGGCTCGTTCAGATTAACGAACATTTGGATAACAGAACTGTGAAGCTGTGTTTAGCGATATAGCGCGATACATATAGAAAAAATAACAATACGCATATATTTCAAATAATTATGATGTACATTTGAGGAATACGTGATACATCCCGAAATCCACAATTTTCATTTGGCACACGAACGATGTACGTTTTTACGCAGCCAAATCGCGCAGTCTCTTGATTACAAAACGCTGCGAGGGGCAGCATTCTTCCTGTTCCTCGTACCACTCGCGACCCGTCTCAAAGACAGCAAACGCCTCAGTATGAGAAGGTTTTAATTTTGCTCATATCGTCAATTTCGTCGCAGCCATCATCGTCATTACAATTTTCGTTCACATTTGTTGATGAAGATGCGATTTTGGCTTATTGTTTGGACCGCGCAACAATGTAGTGGCATGCAACAATATAAGGACACACGAATTTCGCGCAATAGTTCGGATAGTAAAAACTTAAGCGTCGCCCGTTTGGAAAATCGGAAAATCAAGGTTCAATTGTACTGGCATTCTGATGAAATAGAAAAAATTGGTGTCCTTCTTGCCTACGGTCGTCAGGCATATACCAGGATCTAGCAATTCGACACTCAATCCTTGAATATCACCCGATATTAATTAAATTTTTGAAAAATTAACTGGTTCCCAGTGAAAAGTTTCTTTGAAGCTTATATGCATCAATTAATCCGTGTTCAGTTGAAAAAAAAGCTGAGCAAACGTCTCCGGATTCCATTTGCAATTGGGCATGACGGTCACTTCGATATCGATGAAAATCCCGAAGCATCTGTGGAGTCGCAAACGAAACATCCAGCGATGTTTTTTCAGCCCAGAAGTTTTTGATGTCGATTGCAAGCGAAATGGATTCCCGTATTCCAAAGAACGAGATGAAAATAGAGAAGTTTTCGTACCCATCACATTCGCTTCTGCTGTCGTTGTACCTAATACCACAGCATAAACTATACACATAGCGGTACAGTTGCAGCGCATTGTTGTTTTACAGTCATGATCGTTGAGCCGAAAGCTTCGATATATCCGTTCGCGGATCTGTCGCATTCATGCCCGGCGAGATGGCCGAAACGCCGTCGGGCTGGTTGGTTTCTCTCTATCCCTCGTGGACAGAGTAGACCAGAGTGCAAAAGTATAGACTCGAAACGAGAGAAACAGTAGAACCCATAACCGTATTACAGGTCGAACGGGCCGGAGTGAAATGGTCTACCGGTGGCGATCGTTACGGGCGCTGGAAGAGATGCGCGACGCAAATAGTGGAAAGGGGATGTCGAACGGTGGCATGATGAAACGGGAACGTAGAAGAGAATAGCTCTACTGGACCGGGGTATATCAGAACACTCGAAGCGACGAGCGACGAAGGACAGATGGAATCAAAGTGAGGAAAAAAAAAGAGATGGAAAAATCGTCAACGTCGAGATGACGCTATAGTGGCGCGTAAACGGATACAAAGGTAGCATTGGTATTGCCACTGACGGAGGTGAAAGGGATCTGAGGGATGTAAGCATCAGAAGGGTCGACAATTGGGGGTGTAGTGGAGAACAGTGCAATTTGCTCGCAACAAATGTGCCAATCGGTTGGCGAAACGACAGGCCGAGGAGACGTTCGATACACGATGAAAGAACAGACAGCGCGAAAGGGCACATAGATGGCACGGGAAAATGGGGGCAGAAGAATAAAAAAAAACAGAGTGAAAGGTGGATGCAAAAGAGAAAGAGGAGTGGACACGCTGTTAGGTGAAAAACGGAAAAGGAAATAGTATCGATTGAAAATACCGATCCTATCGTTTCGACAAGCTCACGGACTGTCCTTATATACCATAGTCGTCTAGAATGTCCGTTTTCGGTCAGCCTGGAGTGTGAGAAAGGAGAAGCGATACTGCCAACAGCGATGTGTGGCATTCCATCGGATCGACGTTGAACGACTAATTTCGTCGTTTGTGAAAGCGTCACTCTCCTTCTGGGAAGGCCTTTTACCCCTCTGGACGATGCATACGAGCGAAGAGTGCTGTTTGGACCAACGCAAATGCTGTCGAATCTAAATGAATGTGAGAGGAACGTATTCCGGTCGTGTACCCTCTCGTATCCTACGTACCTCAACATAGATTCTGTTGTACCCCCGAAACGCGGTTAATCACTCCGTGCTCGAAGATTGTGATTTTAACCCGAAATAATAAAAGGGATTGTACCAGTTCGGAGTTGGAGCTCCAGTGAGATCCACTGAACGTAGACCAAGATGATATTTATTAGAGAAGAAAAACAGAACAGTTTGACAACCAAATACAAATCGTGTGTATAGTATCGCTTACTAAACAGTTCACGATTTCACTTGACGATATAACTCACTCTTCGATAGTACTCGGGTTCGACCCGCTATCACGTATAATACTTGTAACTTGGATTCCTTGCCAGAATCCATTGGACCAGACGCACAGTTTCAGGAGTCAATTCGGACCCCCTGTATCACGAGTCAATACCAGACTGTCTGATGCTCGAGCTCGTAACGATATATGCGGAGCGAGCGTTCAACATAATTTTGAACACGAAGCATTATTGCGATAATCGGTAATATTGCGACTACCGGATATATTGCGACAATCTCCGCTTTTCGTTGCCTGTTGTTTATTATTTGACGCTCCAGATTCTGTTCGAAAATTTGGAGGCTCTGCGTTACGTTAACTGCGGACGCGCTGCATAACTTAACCGCGATTGAGAGTCGCGCGCTCGATGCGTCGATTGGTCAATCGCTTGCGAGGTGTTCGGTTTCGGCGATCGCGCCTCACGTGTCGCCTGCATACTTCTATTTATTGCACAATGCACTTTCAGTAATACCTGCGATATTCGGGATACAACAATTCGGAGAGTGCATCCTGTGTTCCGAGTATAAAATAGCATTCGTTTTTCAATCATTCTTGGAATTCAATTCATCCACAGTTTGATTTCTTGTATCTGTGTTATGGAAATCTATTCGAACGCCCGTTACAATACATTTTTGGTATCTCGCAACTCCGAAAATGCGAAATCCGAATATGACGATGTTGGGGTATATGTGTGATGCGTGTCAATATTGTCGTGTGACGGAAGGTTATTCATCGCAGTGTTAAACTCCCCTTCGCATCGCTCGCATGAACAATTTAATCTGGAAATTGACGTCGAAACTTGTACATAAATACCGTCGATCCTCTTCATCAGCCTCGTTAAGGGCGCCACAAGTTTGACCGGCACCTGTCCCATTGTCTCTACAACCTGTAACGGCTCGCAGCTCGGCAAAGCTTTGGCTGTACTACACCGGCAGTGAAGCGAGTGTAGGGAACGAAACGGAGGTAGCTCGACGCCCGTTAACTCTGGTCCGCGGTCACGAAGTTCAACGAGGCAACCACCCCTCCGTCCTCTCCCCTTCCGCGGCTCGATTGAAAGGGATAAAGTTGAAAGCCGATTCTACGAGGGGTCGTAGACGAAGGCGAAAGCGAGAACAGCTTGGTTGCACGGACGACAGGAATTCAGAAGGTAGAAGAGAGGCACGGGTGTGCCTTCCACTGTTTCTATTGCTATTGTCGCGGTTGCACGCTTGTGCCACCCTACTGGGTAGCACACCATCGTAAGAGTTTGTTTCATACAGAAACACTCGTTGCGGCTGTTGCCTGTCGTGACCATGCACCGAACCGTTGGCCGAGCTTTCTCGTTCTCTACCGTCGTTCCTCCTCAGTTTTCCCTACTCGGCTTCCTTCATACAATCCGAAAGGGTACCTAACAATCTTTAATTGGCAAACGTGCCACAAATAATTATCACACGGACGAGGAAAACACACGCGTTGCGGTCTCTGCGTGTTGATGCACACCGATATGCGTAGAATTGGATTTACCATACACAAGTCTCAAGCACATAGAATTTCTGCTTGCTTGTTCCCTACCAATACGACCGCGGCTCATCGTTCGCTTTTTTAACCAATCCATCACATACGGATGTCGTAAACATAAGTCAGAATTTTTGATGGGTCATTATAGTAAAATTATCCACTTGACTATAGAAAATAGAGAAATTCTGGAGAAAATTGGAGAAGACCCTTAAAGTATCGTTTTTTTTATGATTCCGACAGACATTGCTTACGCATTACCTCACTGATGTTATGAGCTGAAGAAATCAGTGTACTACGTCGCCAGCAAAAAGTCTTCTGTACATGAAGGGTTAACGAGTTGGTAACGTGGGAACGTTATTTGCCGTGTTACCCATTAAAACAGCTATTTCCGACAATAAAACTCTCAACGAAAGTCCAAACTGGCGATCATGCAATGAGGTTAGGGGGTAGAAACAGCAGCATAATGGGGAGAGGAGGGGGATCACAATGTCAGACTCTATCTAATGCAACGATCTTATGCCAAATTAGCGGAGCAATAAATCATAAAACTTTCAGAAATCGTGCATAACATTGTCGCATGTAAGTCAATAATAAACTTCAAGGTACATTTGAAAGAAGAAAAAGAATCGTATACAGAAAATCGTTTCATGTGGGGTAAAAGTAGTGAGTATGAGTCATCGTAATTTCAGGGTTTCTCGAAGCTAAATCGGACGGTCAAATTTATCTCCTTTTAACCTAATCTTTTAATACAGTACCTGATCGGTAAAGTGAAACATTCCGAAGTTAAGTTGATCTGTGAAGTTAAGATAAAAGTACTTCGGAAGTTAAAGGTGCCCCCTCCACACTACTCCAACGCTTCGCCTATCTGTGTTCGGACTTTACTATGCCAGTCGCAAATTATCGAAAAAGAATGAAGAAAATGCAACCTGAACGAATTTTGAAGCTGGGACTACCTGTGAAGGCTAAAAACGAACTTTGGTATTCAATTTGATCATCAATTAGTTCCAATTTGATTAGCTCAAATGGAACCACGGCTCAGAGTCCAGCCATTCGCTCTTGTGCTATCGAGAGAATTGAGATAATTGCATCGCTCGTCAAAAGCGTGTTAACAAGTATGTCGATTCGCGAAGCTATTGCCACCGAAGTATAGTGACAAATTCTAGGCTGTCAGTCAAATGCCCTTCACCAGTCACCCAGGACACAGTGAAGTTTGATCAATGTCCCCATACAGCGTTAGATAAAAGAAAATTCGCGTTCTTACAGCGACATCGGAAACTTGACTCTCCAACAGTCCGAACCGGCCAACGAACTTTCAAGAGTGATATCCAATTATCACGTCCATATATACCGTTCGCGATTCAGATGCATTCAGATATCTCTACGTAATTAAGAATTATACCATCATGTCTTCCGTACGTATTATCCGTGTCCCCGGTGAGCTTTTCATGACGGATCATATGCGCCATACATTATTTGCGCAGCTAATGAATACCGTGGCTATAAGTTCCCTCTGTGCCAATAACGTTAATGGTTTTAATTTAAGGTCTCGTGCGTTGTACGAATACACCTACACACGTACATATGGACTGAATATGTAGCGTTGGGCAAGAATCCGGTGAGTCGCTCGTTGGCCGCAGGAAGAGGATGCAAAGTGAGACGATAATTGGTGTTACCTGAGGAATTATTATCGTCGGACAATAAACACAATGCAGCTGATCCATTTACATATCATAAACGTTATTAACCGCGGTCGCGTGCATTGAAATTGCTACAAGCGATATATGTTGGTAGAGAGTCTATTCGAGTCTCCTCCCTCCCACTGACAACACCTTAATATCTATTGTTAGCCTCGAAGCAAACCCTATACTTAACCGTTGTGTGTGTAGTCGGTCAATCATTGCCCGGGGATTATTAGATGGCGATTATTTGACCGAACGGACAGCATCAATGAAGGCACGTTAATAAACAGGAGGCCCTCGATGAGAAACGGAGGAGGAGGGCACAGTAGAACGTGCAGAACACTCTCTCTCTCTCTCTCTCTCTCTCTCTCGTCGGTGGATTTACCCCCGGCGATTCCTGCATGCGCCCCCTACCTCACCCCACGCATTTTGTACGCTGCGCAACGCTCGAGACCTCCGGGCAGTATTCATTCCATGGGTCCTGACCGTACGTTGGAAACCCGGAATTTCGATTAAAATTTCACTTTACCGCACGCACGTTGCACGCATTTGCGTTAACATTCCAATCGATTGAGCCTCCACCGCACGAAAATGGCTATTTCGCGTTTACAACTATCCGGTACTGCCAGCCGATGCATTTCGAATAATTTTTTTGTATTATTCTGATTTTTGTTTTTCAATACCTCTGTAAATTAACGTCTGGCCATCATTAATTATTTTTTCTCCCGAGTCAACGTAAATGTTGTTGTCTTCGTTGTTAACAGAAGAAGCATACAACACGGGTACACGAAGAACAGTGACAACTCTACCGTGCAGAGTCCGTACTTTTCTCTGTCCATCCGAGATAATACCATTTTCGGAGGGCCTTTATAGACCAACAGCGAAGTGAAGTTTTCGTCAACGTAAGCAACTGTGAGTGGCGGTGATGTTGGACGGAGCCGTACGTCATGTCCGGCCATACATACAACGTGCCGCTTTTGTACAACCGGCTTTTACCGGTGTACGGTACGCTACGACATCCATACACATATTCATCCAAGCTTCTATGCCGCACAAAAACGAAACTAGTGAGATTCCCTCTTTTCAATGTGTAAAACCGAGCAGAAACGTAGCGAGAACACGCGGCACTGGCGTGGGAGCGTCCGCGAAGATTCAATTTCAGGACATTCTTTTATTTACTATCGGGGTGGCGGTCGAGGCTTTTCCCAAGTGAAAAGAGTCCGAAACGAGTCGCGAGAGTCCGGAGACGAGACACGCGAGAAGTGAGATAAAAACCGTACGCGAAGAGACCCACCCTCTCCCCCACAGCTACCCCTGAAGTTTTATTGAATCAACTACTTTACAGTAATTGTTCGCACTAATAAAAGAAACAAAAAAAATACAAAACGGAAAAGAAACCAAGAAAACGAAGTATATATCGCGTTCGTGTGAGGTGAAGCTGTACGACGGACAAGTTTTATAGTATCTCAAGTGAAAGGACGGAACGGACGAGAGACAGTACTGTAGATATATAGTATACGTGAGACTAGTTCTTTCTGCGACTATCGCGCATAGGTGCAGTCAATGCACTTTCTATCTCTTCGAGTCGGAATAGAAACTGGATGAGTGTACAATGGGTAAGGGTATCTACCTACCGTGCGGATAGAGCCATCGAATAGACACAGGGTGAGGGGTGGGACAGTGGATAAAGTCCTCGGGGAATATCTATTGTTTTTCTTCGGTCTCCGGGTGTGCGGAGAGAGCGTTGAGAGTGGAGCCGAGGAGGCATTAGTGCCTCTCATAATAGTAGTGTAGAAACACGCTGTACAGGGAATAGAGAAACTGAGAGAGGCACGCATTCACGCAAACACCGAGACAGCTCAACGTAGACAAATAGTGTAGCCAGTAGGATGCGATAATAGTATTGGTGTGCTTGCTGTACGTAGTTGTTACGTACAGGGTTAACAGAGGTACGTACGGCTATTGATGCACTCACGAGAGTAATCCACCCCTTTAGTTAGATCGTCGTGGCTGGCGGAAGCACGTGCTTTCCCCGCCACCGATGTGCTCACTCGATCGCTACGTTGATCAAGTTTGTCGATTGTCCAGGTATTAGTCGACTCTCTCTCTATCCATCGTACCATTCGGTTCTCTGTTCAATCTATACACCGTACCATTTCGCTTAATACTGACGGGACGTTCGGCGTAACTGTGATTGCGGATTATTTTGCCAATCAATGGAGTTTTTTTTTCTAAAACAACGTTTCTTCCATTGCCCCAGTCCGGAGAGGGAGCTTAATCTTACGATAACAGTTCAATCAGTTTGCAACGTAGTAGAAAGGATCAATAGCGATAGGTTAAATGGTAAATTGAGAGGAGTTACTGAGAAAATAATTTTTTTAAAGAATGTTTCTTTGCAATTCGCAATATGTAACTTGACTGTAAGACAAACATTATCTCGAATTGGGTTTGAGCATAGAAAAATGCATCAAATAATGTCGTCTAGAAAATTCCTGCCGAACTCTTCGATTTTACTGAAAAAAAATTTAAGTACTTGCTCCCCATTATTCGCTTTTTTCATGCCTTTTCCATTGCCCGTCATTTACACGAAAAAAATGGTTTCATGACTCCATCAAGTGCCTTGTGTATTTTCGTGAGTAACTTGAACAGTGCAAGTATCTTGTGAATTTTTTCCCGTAGAATTTACCATGGACACCCAGTTTTTTGTTGGAAGACAAAAAAAAACATAAATTAGTTCCGCAAAGACGTGCTAATCGCAAAGGAAAAAACCCGTCCTCCTCACTCGTAGTGAAAAGATTGATCGGAGTGAAATTAAATATATTAGTATCTGAAAGAAAAGCCCCTGAAAATGGAATCTATCCAAAGTTAATAAAAATAATTGTAAGAGAAACGGCACTAAAGGCAATTTACCAGTCATATTATAATTTAACGATGACTTAATATGACGGTAAATTACATTGATAATTACAATTATTTTCTCGGAGGTTGGATTTATTCAGTGGATGAATGGAGGGACTCTGCGAGTGCCCGGACAATTGCGAGTCTGGTCTCTTGGCTGTATTATTGCTTCCCGCACGTATTTAAAGGTCCTGTGTACGTACCTGCAAACATGTACGTTTTATACGGAATCCCAAGTATATGTTTATATAATATATAGACTACGATGAATGTCACTTCCGTGAGAGGAGTTTTGCACACTACTCGTCTTTTTTCCTCACCTCGCACTCTGTTGCATTTATTCGCGGAGGATGTACGCGTCGTTAGTCGGTACTTCTCTCATTGCTTCCTTAAAATGCAAACCACGCGACATGACTAACTACTTCTGGGCCGGGCGCGGGGTCTTGCGCGGTAGGCAAGAGTCAGGAGTTGCTCGAGGCCAGTGTACGAGAGGGTAAGCAATAACCCGCCACCCTCGTCCCCCCTTCTCCTCACCCTTCGAAGCTCTGGTAGAGGTTGGCAGCCACACCGCTGCACCTCCTGCACGAGTTCCCCGACGCAAGCCCCTCCACGCAGAGTCTGAGCAACTTGTGCCGCGCGTAACTCACCCCTCTCTCGCGCGACTGCGTATGTCAAACCACCGCACTGATGACTAAGAGGCACAGTCACAACTGCGCAAACGCACAAGATAATTTTTATTTAAACTGGGTCGACTTTTGAAAAACTTTTGCAAAGCGATCTACATTAGCCTCGAAGGCACTCCACTACGACTAACTTTGTCCCATCGAGACGCTCGTGCGCAAACGATTCGTACATTTAATTTGCATCCTTTTTATTTCACTATTGGCTATTTCAATAATTCGTTCCAACGAAGAGTCCATTTTTTTTTTTTTATTATTTAACCAGTGTCTCAAGCGTTTGCCAAAAGTTTTACCTCAATAGTTCGAAGCTCTCTCGAGTCCGAGATTTAATGGAGACTTTTTTTCTACATAATATATGAAATATTAAAAGTTACTTGAGATCCGATTACCATTGGCGATTCGCACGAAATTCAATGGTAAATATATTTTGACCCTTTTCTTTAACAGAGCCGGTAATCGCTTAATTATTTCTATTTATCGAACCAAAGTTTTTCCTTCCTACCAACGAAGAGAACTTTACGATGTAAAGGATCACAGAGTGGAATTTTAAAGATGGAGAAATTTCTCTCAAAATGAGATGAAATTTTTTAATAGCAAAACTCTTTGCTCCCCGGCGAATACACACTGAAATATGCAAACTCTATATCTGCCAGCATCCGTCGTGTTGCCATCTTGTATAATTCTCCTATCGTTTAAATCATGGATAGCATTCACTTGCAAAGTTACAACATTGCCGGTGTATGTTACGCCCGAGAAAGTACAAATTTTTCAACATAAAAGTCAAGTTACGACAAATTACGCAAGGATGAGTTAAAGGACACTGTACAGAGGCTCGGAAAATTCGCGACGAAAGGTGAGATTAACAACGTGAAAATTGTATGAAACGTGTGTGGATGTTTTCCATGTGGTTGTTGAAAATTTAGGAAATTTAATAGAAAATGACGATAGCCGTTTCTTTCCTCTTTTCTCGTTCGCGCTTTCATTACTGTCGACCGATGAGAACACCCACAACGTTGCGACGTTTCGATTCTACTTCGATAACGACTACGTTGACGATATTTGCCTTGTTAGACGCAAATAAGGGGACTTCCATGGACCGCGAAAGAGGATGTCCCAAGCGTCCATAGCCTCTGCTGCCGGCATTCGGATGAATAATTTTCCGAGTAGGAGTTTCCTGCCGCAGAGAGGAATTCTACCCTATGGTATATATATATACGCTATCAGATAGATGAGGGTGAGTTTTGAGGGGGGCGAGGAAGGGGTGTAAGAGAGCAACGTGTAGTACCCCCCGGCGAAGATTGAGGGTTGGAGCTTCGCTTCTACATCTACTAGTACGAGGCAGCCGCCTCTGCTTTTCCTTCTACGATGGTGCGGAGAGGCGCCAAGGATTGCTGTGCTGCTGTGCGAGAGGGGCAACGGAAGAGGGTGTATCGGTAGTAGTAGTACGACGACGAGAGAACTTGTACGTGAGAAGGTGAACAAAATAAATATATACGTATACATATATGTGATACATATATAAATAGATGGAATAAAGAGAGATAGAGATGCTGCAATAAGAGTAAATAGGGGACACCAAGTTGACGACTCAAGTTTGCGAACACTACGTCCGTAAAGGAAATCCTGAACGAGGTACTCACTACTCTTATAACGCTGTCTTCCTCTCTTTGCTTCTACTAGCGCGCTCCTTTCTCTTTCTCGCTTTCGTTCTGCTTCTCGTTACTTCCTGATCCTCTTCCGTGTCGTCGAGTACGTTTTTCACTCCGCTAACAGCCTTGTTCGCTCCACGCTTGCTTAGTACGCGGGAAATACAGTCGCGCGAGTTACACTCAAGCCCCCAAAGTGGAACGACGAGGCGAATTCGGAAGGAAACTCACAAAGAATTGTAGCTTATTATACGAATTGCACAAGAACACAGTCGACATTTTTCTGTCGACGACTTTTCTTTCGGCTATATGATTTCATACGACAATGAAATTAATTTAACATATAGGGTCGGTGACTGGGTTGCCCTCGATCTACCATTGTAATTATACGCAACCTGAGATCTTCAATTTTTACATCATTCTAAAATAAAATTATGAATACGACAAACCTGAATCGAGTACAGGCAGCAATTTGGATTATATCAACTGTGACCGAACTTTCCCAACAGCCCAAATACGATCCTAATCGATCGTTCGGTCACCAAAATGGGATCGTCGTTTCCAGTTATTGGGCGCCAGCCACGGGGATAGAAGTCCCCGTGACGAATTTATTTTTACGGGAGACACGCGATCGCGCACGGCCTCGGCCAGCGTCAGCCTTGAAATAAGGTAAAGTGGGGGGGTAAGATATTCGCAACTGAGAAGACCGGTAAACAAAAATTAGGAGACAATAATGATTATTTGATTAATTAATAAATTCCAGAGTTCAAAATCACAATAAGCGGTGTCGAGAAGCGACCAAACAGCGCGTTCCTCCTTCTAGTATTTTAATATTTCTATCTAACAAAACACCATAATACAAAATCACGGCGGGATTCGCCGATCAAACTCACGATTCTATACAATACCACATTTTCCAAAATAATATTCGTGAAACCACGCAACGCGCGAGCGTCGCGCAACCGAACTCGAAGGTGTTTCAAAGGACGGCTCGTCCTTGACAAAGCCGTTACGCACGAAAATTGCCCTACATGAACCCAATTGCGGATTTTGCAAAGAATTAATAAGCTGAAATATATTTAATCGTACAAAACCATTTCGCCCTCCAGAACGTGTTACTCAAAATATCAAAGAGACTAATAAATATCAAAATTAACGAATTTTTCCCCGATAAGACATTTAACAGCCGCGCACGCAAAGCGCGCCGTCGCGGTGATAGCGAGAGTCGGATTCTCGGCTATTCTCAATTCTCTAGCACTTAAACCTAAGACCACGCGCGACAATCTCATCGGTAAATTTGCAGCTGCGGGATCCTCTCGGATAACTCCATCAAAGAGTCGCCGCGTCGCGAAGTGGCGGACGTCGATATTCTCGGGCGGCGATCGGCACGAATTGGTACGGGCGATGTTCTCTCCCCTCGGGATCCTACGCTTGAGTCCCCGAGAGACGCACCGCTTGGAAGCTCGCGCTTAATGATCCTCACCCCCGGCCGACACGAATTTTTCGCCCGCTGTATCAATTTCTCGCGCTTTCTTCGAATTTCGAAACGACGCAATTCTCCGAAAAGCCGCGCGCCAGTTTGAATTACGCGCACGGCCGATGCGACGTTGCGCGATTATGGACGGAGCTCTTCGAGCTCCTCGCAAGCGGCGAGCGATGATTCCGATGACGAGCCAGGTTGTGGGGTCTCCACTTCGTGCTCCGGCACAGGGTGAGGCTGCGAAACGGTTCTTGTGCAGCCGATGTCCCTCGAGCAGTAGCCAGATGGATGCCACTCTGCATATTCGAAGTTCGCGGCGCTGACGCGCGCTTCTGAGCGCTCGCTGCCGATGATTTGATAACGCCGATCGCGACGATGATCTCGGCGTAGCGGCCTCGACCGCCGTGCGCCCGGGAGCGAGAAACAAAAAAAAAAGTAATCGAGAAAAAATTAGTGATTAGCTTTATGCCCTAATCTGCCCTGTCTGTCTGTTCTGGAGGGATTCCTCCCGGAAGAAAGATCGTCGCATATCGCGCCGATCCGTGCACCTTTGCCTGTATTTTGCATTTTTTTTACGGGGTAAAAAAACCCCGTTACTCGATAAATTGTATAATTTCCATATTCGTAATATCGTAAAATAATTTGCTAATATTGCGAAAATAAAATTAATTTGCGAATCATTGCATGTACCTCTTTCATTATCGGTTTGTCCAAAGGCTGAGGTGCAGGAAATACGATCAGAAAAACAAATCGTTGTTTGTACACCTCTCAATTTTTTTTTAACTACTGACTACACAGGTAATTGATTTACCCGGCGGTTTTTTTCCCGACTTTTATTCCATTTGTTTCTTTTGATTTATTATCTAATTGATTTTTATCGAAATATCGGTTGATGAATTAGATGCCAAGAGGCAATGGAAATGTCGGTCGCGATTTCTCCCAACGAGAGTTTCAGGTTCGTCGAGACCACTCTCCCCCATAGGCGTGTTCCACGACCGACCCTCACGCCGTCCGCAACTACTGCGGTAATTGCTCTCTTCCTCTGTTGGCGTCGAGAGGTCGACGTTCGCCCTGACGGCCCATCGAGCCTTTCGTTCCCTCGCGTTTCACTCTCAGTGGCTGAGTTTCCCTCGCTGCTCTCTATGCCCACTCCTTTTACGATGTGCTATATGGACGGTTTTACGATTTCATGCGGAGAGAGACCAAATCAGTCGGGGGTAAATCGTCAAAAGCCGCAGCACACACGACCGAGCGTCGACGGATGCGAATGATGACGCGCCCGATAGGCTTCAACTAGAAAGCTCTCTCTTTCCGCCTTGTGAGGTATCTTTCGATTGACCATCTTCTCGAGCGCGTTTTCATTTCCGGTACCTGTTTGCGGCTTCGGTACGGTAACAGAAATGATTGACGCTTCTGTATGTAGATTCGTACCACTTTGTTGTCAATGCAAATTTCTAACGTTTCCAATTACTTAGCCCCGTGATTGATTGATTAATCAACTCCTGACAGTCTTTGCAGTACTGAAAGCCTTTGTACAGAAAGGCGGAAATTATATGTTTGATTAAGGTCGCCTAGCTTTGCCAATTTCTTTTCAGAAAATTCTGGAAACAATATACAACAGCGGCTTTTAAAGCCGAATTTCTTCGATGACGCAGGGAAAATTTGGCAATGACGCTTCGTAGAGTCTTTTTATATATAAAAAAAAGGACTGGGTAAGGAGTTTCGGCAAAAAAAAATATCTTAGATATAAAGGGTGAAAAATCGACCAGATCCGTTCAAAAATATTAAGGTTTCTTAAGTTTAAAGAGCACTAAAAAAAAGTATCCGAGCTATGCTCGAATTACCCGATAGTTAGATCGATAAGGAGCGAATTTTTCCAAGATAGCTTGCAAATACGCCGTTTACATATTAAACTATTATAATAACCCACGAGCTGCAAGGGGGTTGACAACGTCGACCGCGAAAACGGCGATCACAGACGACTATGATGTTCTCACCCGGTCTTTGTAAATCACCGAGTTGCGGAGAATAACGTCGTTTAAACACTCGGTAAATACATAGTAGAGACCGCCAATCCCACTCCTGAACCCCGTGGAAACGCGTCTGTTTCTGGGCGACTATAACGGACGCCCGAGAGACGTCGACGAATAATGTTCCTCTCCCTCCCCTCAAGCGAGACAAATGGCAAATCGATGCTTGCTACCCTCCTCTTCGACACCGGAGCCGCTGTCGCCATACCCGTCGACGCCAACGGCCTCCGGGACGATGCTCCGGCGTCGAGACACGAGAGGTGCGCGCTGGCAGGGATACCAGGATAAATAGTCTAGGTAGGTGACGCGTATGCATCTCTCCGGACACAATGACTCTCTTGCAAACTCGATTTTTCCGTCTTTCACCGATGGACGTGAAAAATTTCGCTCAAATTTGCATCTTCAAATTTTTTTTGTTTTTTTAATATTCACTAAATTTCAAATTTATTCGAGCATTGGCAGGCTCTAAAATATTCATCTATTTTTCATGTTTTTAACGCAAAAAAAGCTTTCTTCACGATGGAATTAAAATGTATCGAAACTCGATATTAAAAACACGTACTGTATTTATCGAGTATCCGTGCATTTTTTTTTTTAATTGAAACTTTCACGCATAGACCGCCACAAAATGGAATAACGAAACAACAAGCCCTACCAGTGAAGCTTTAACATGGTGGAAAGAGAAACACCGACACGAAATAGTTTCGAAGGCACAGGGGAATGGGTTACAGAGCCCTGACGTCGGCTATCCCAGCACGTACCAACTATATAGTATATATAAATGTATATACAGTATAAAACCATGCTACATGTATATACATATATAGTTGACAGTATCCGCAGCATGACTACCGGGCCTCCGACTAGCGAGCTTCGTGTACATCGGTGCAACGCCCGTTGCATAGTCGCTGCTGCTCTGCCGCTGCATCACCGTGGCCGATGGGAGACCGCGGATAGCTTCGCGTATCCGGGGTATACTACCGCAGATTATATACGAATGCCGCCGAATGAGTAACGTACAAACAGTGCGTTAGAGTTTGCCAGGCGTACGTTTGCCACACAGCGTACACTCGGGACTTGACGTGCTGGACGGTGCATGAAGTGCAAATCGTCGAGGCGCATACTTCCTTTCAATCTTTGTTCCTCCTGTTTATATTGGTCGATGGGTGTGCGCGTGTTTTGTTTTGTAACTATTTTTTTTATTCTCGTTGCCTTGTCTGTTTCGATCGTTGTCTTGCGTTTTTTTTTTTTTTTTTGTAGTTTTCCATGGTTGCGTTGTTTTATCATTTTTTTAACGATCGACGAGGGATAGTAGAGTGAAACATGGCAACATGACAAATTGATTGGCGTGTACGGGCCGAACCGGAGGGTATACTCACCAACATTCGCAAATTAACAACCTCACGAAAATGGCAATATTTTATTTTGTTGAATCATTGGTGACGAATAACGTTTAATTATGTTTTATGTATTACAAAGAAAAAAAGAAAAAAAAAAGTTTTCTGTGGAAACGAAAAAGGCATCCCGAAAGGCATCACGAAAAAGGATTTTGTGGAGGTTAAAAGGAGGGGGGGGGTCGATAGTGTATTGAGGGAAAGCAGTTAGACAAATAATGAGGGTTCCCTCGACGGATTCTCCCTTCCTTACATCATCTTCATATATTATATTATGGTTCTTTCAAACTAAGGTATAGAATATGCTTAATAATAACTACGTCTAATGAATCTTTCATTCATACTCTTCTACACACGTAGCTTGGTATCGTCTATAACTGACATGGAATCATTTTTCCCTGGGTAACCGACTTTGGTGATTGATCCGTCAAACTTCGAGCACAAAGGATTCGGCGCGTTCCATTCAGGCGACGAGAAAGATTCGCGGAAAGAATATGAAAGAAACGGCGGGAGCGAGAGGAGAATAGCTCGAAGTTCGGGAGACGGTGGCAGCGACGAGTGGCGTTGAGAAAACGGGGACAAGAAGCAAAAATGGAAGCGCACGGTTGGGTTTTGTACCAGTGGAACACGGGGAGAGGTGAGTAGCGTGAAAACTTTAAGTCAAGACACAATGGGCCTTTTCGCTTGTGCCCCAGCGGTGGAAGACCGAGCCGAGCCGATAATGCAACACAATGTAAGGGGTGGTGCATGTATATGTTCCTCGGATGTTCTACATCTTTCCGACATACACTAGTTTCATAGACCATTTTCGCTTGTACCTCCCGTGTACTCATACCGGTCATATACACAAGATCGATACCCCTTTCATTCACTTCACCATACACAATCTTGAGTACTCTTCAGTCAGCCACTTCGTGTAACTTGTTCCTTGGGCTATTGTATTCGATTTTCCTATTCGCGTGTTACAAGTTACGTGTTATAGAACCCTACGTGCATTGCCACGGCAACGAGGAACTTCTATTGCGAACGAATATGCACTTGAGAAGAAGAACCCGTAGCTCTTAAACTTTTCAAAGAAAAACCAAGCGTTAAGAGAAGGAGAGAAAAAAAAGGTGATGCGAAGCAGCATGCTGACATAGTTATCCTACACCGGGTGTCGGCGTGTCTTTGTAACACTTTATTAAGCGAGTCTTCACTCGATAGTCACTGAATATAGATATACAAATTTGACGTACTGCTATGCACTTTCATCTTCGTTGCATTCTTTCGTTTGACAGATCTCTCTTGGAAAATTTCGTTCTTTAATGCCATACGTGTAGTACGAATATTCGGGAAAAGTGACTTCATAATGGGGGAATACAATTTTTTATAAGTTAGCTTCTAGTTGTATTATTTACCGTGTTTGCTTCTTCCGTTCATATATATTTGTAAGCAAATGTGCTATATAATGTGACGCGGTAATTTTTGGCGCATGACAAGAATCTCAGTACCATCGAATTTGAGTCTCGAAAAACACACGCCTTCCCCACTGACAGAGTCCCAGGCAGTCTCAAGGGTTCGAAGTAAGGAAAGAGGACAAAATTATTAATTCCGCCGTTTTTGTTCTTCTCGACTTCACCACCATGAAACACATTACTCTGGTCGCATCAAAGTTGGGCAAAAGCTACAAGTACATACTTGGTATACGTAAGTACTTAATTACTTGGGTTGCTCGGTGTGTACGGTATTCGTGGGGAGCTCCAGCCCTAGCATATTATGTATTCGCGTAACCTTTTCGGTTGCTGTACTTGCGTATACCAAGTAGGTACATGTAGCTTTTGCCCAGCTTTGTTGAAGCGCATCGATTAAATAAAAAGTCGCAGCTTAGTGATGCCAGCATCAGACCCGATATCTGGTACCCCGGGACCGGCCTCTACAATCATCTCCCTGGATGAGAAGACTTGCGACGATTCAGACGGCAACGATACTCGTCGTAGCTTTTGTAGTGCGAAGACGTGTACTCGAGTGATCGTGATAGCTAGAGAGATTAATCCGCCCCAAAGAAAGATTTTGCCATCGGTACCGGGACCGATCGAGGCTCGAAAATATTCGGAGGGATGGAGGGAAGGTTTTCTGAACAATTTTCCAACGACAACTGTCTCTCGGCGGTAAGACTTTCGCTTCACAATTCTCGGACTCGCGTGTCAATTTATTTTTCGATTTCATAATTGTGAGTGGGCGCGCGACGTTCGTCGCGGCGATGAGTAGCGTCCCGGGAAAAAACAGGAATTCTCCGCGAAGAGAAGCAGTCCGTATTGGTTGGACGGACTCACCCGTATTTTTATTAACTTTATTAGAGCCTTCGAGATTCAATTTTCATTAATATTACGCGAGACATCCATAAGGACGTGGCGAGCGAGTTCCCGTCCCGTTCACACCGTCTTATAGCCTCGCGAATCGCATAGGAAGCGGGATGTGAGCTCGTTACATACCGGTGTGTATTCCACACCGGTTACATTTGGGTTTTGTTGAATTCGGTACCAGCAAGCGAAGGCGGTCGTTTCGTAATTTTTTAGTAGAGAAGATTCAATACTTCATTTCGTAAATCGGTTAAGTATGTCTGCAGTAATTCGAACCAGTGAATGGAATAGCTGGAGAGAATTCTAGTGGGTTTCTTTTACAATATGTCGAGTAATTCCGGGTACCGTTCTCGGTGAAATATTTATTTGTGAATCTCGTTCTTGTTCTAATAAATTGCGTCAATTGTTTTCCCTTATTTTGTCGTGTTGTGAGTTTATTTATTGCCAAGAGTAAACGCCGGACCGCCCCTCTACCTTTTGCAGCTGCAGCTGGCCGAGCGTATTATTCGCTTATATTTGTTAACATCAAAGTCCCGATCGTGTCGAGCGCGTTGCTCGGCTGGCGTCCAGGGAAAAAAATAATACAATCGAGAGCGGATATTTTTTAACGAATGCAGACGTGAAAATTCGGTCGCAATATTCGGAGGGCTATATAACCGATCGCATGATCAAATCATCACCACGTACGGTGCGATTCTCATTCTAAAGAGGATTAAATAAAAATGATTTTCCAAAAAAAATGTATTCCGATTGAAAAGAGAGCGTAGTAAATAAACTGTATTAAACAGAAAGAGTGAAATAACAATGAATTATTCGCATATTATAATCGCGAGATTCCCACACTCAACGATGAATAAATATCCGGACAATAATATGCGAATAATTATTTGGGATTTAATTTTTTTTTGTTGATACAGTTTATTTATTACACTCTCTTTTCATTCTGGCGAATGAATAGAATTTTTCTCTGAATTTTTCCGTGTTCTTCGCGTACAAGATTCTTTCACCAATCAACAAAAGAGAAAAATCGTTGTTCCATATCTCTCCTGATGCGCGATCGATTCTCGTATTACCCTATAGTCTTTGTAGTTTCATCTCGCGCTCAACGCCGAGCACAGATTGTACTGCGATGAGTGTCCGATCCTTCTGTCTATTTTCACTCAATCTCTTTTTCGTCACTGGTCACGTGTTCTCTCTATAATAACGAATCGCGGGTTATTTCATTTCGTTCGATCTCACCGGATGACAACTGGCTGGTGAGATCGTTCTCCCCTCTTTCCGTTCTCGATTCACTCCAATTTTCCGCATCGAATAATTTCCTTGTTCCGAGTGCGATACAGTACAGCAGCAACAACGGCACAGTTGCTGTAGGGCGATTTGCGAACGAACGGTAGGACGCTTGTGAACTGCGTGTCCCTGTGCTCGTTACCTCAAAATGAACGGATGCACCAGTACACGCAATAGGTGGCATGTATATATAGTGTATGGCATCGTCACGGAGTACATCCGAGGTAACTGTTGGAGTTTCTGGCTCGGGCGCCCTGAGAACGACTAGGTTGTTCGGTTTACCACTCCAAAGTCCGAGGCAAGGGAATATCGTGCACGTTGGATGGAGGAGAAGAAAAACGCACACACTCGGGCCTCCGGCAGGGCTAAACATTTCCGCGTTGGGGGATTTAGTCGAGGGCGGACAATTAGCGAGATATTTATGTGTCCCGACGGTAGGCACGCCAGCATCATCGACCGAGGCCAGGACTCCGTCGAGAGGGCGAGACCCAGAGAGCATGGCGAGGTTACCCCGCAAACTCCTCACTTTCCTCAATCCATCGGCACAGAACGACCACATTTAGAGCGCAACGAGACTTACGATCACGATCCCGATCGGTTGTACTAACCCTCGTCAACATGACGTTTATAGTTTAGTTTCGTGCAACAAGGCTAACCCTGTATCCCGTGCGAGTTGTCCTATATTTCGCCGTGGGTTAGATAAAAAATAAAAAAACATTTTTTTGCAAAAAATGGAAAAAATGTCGCTTAAACAGTTTATATAGTTTTGTGAAAATAAAAAACTCGTAAAATAATCAAAAATCATATGAGCCAAATGAAAATAAAAAAAAAACTTCGCTCGTCCTTACTTTCGATGCAACTACATTTATTTGTATTTTAAGGACTCGCCAAGTTTTTTTTTTAAATTTTCATTTGACTCATATGATTTTTGATTATTTTACGAGTTTTTTATTTTCACAAAACTATTTAAACTACTTGGCGACATTTTTTACATTCTTTGCAAAAAAATGTTTTTTTATTTAATTCTTTTTTTTTATTTATTATTCTATTATTATTTATTAAAAAAATGTTTTATTACTTGATAACGTTAAGAATCCGCATGACACGATTTTTCTTGTATCACACGCACAGTATTTATCAATTGAAATGACCTCTCGTCCGCGATTATTTGAACAATTTTATTAGACGAACAACCCATTTTGTTAACCACACGAGAGGGTCCTTTTTTTACTAATTTTCGCACAAAAATGAAATTATAAATAGCCTCTAATTAACCTTCTTTTCGATCACTCAGTGTGAGCGTACTATTTACGGATCGCGGATACAGATATTACTAGGTAGTTGCTATATTCACGAACTGACACTTGGAAAATTGCAAACCGCTGGTCGTTCGTTCTGCTTATACCGTTGTGTATGCACGGCACACGCATGGACGCACGAACGCAACACGCAGGCATCATGGGACATCGGACAAACAACTGACAGTCGAAAAAATCTCTGAAGAATAATTTTTTTAATGAAAGTGAGGATTTTTCGGGTGATATCGCGATATCTCATCATTTCGCGCACCGATCGGGCTGATTCCAGGCGCATTTTAAAGCTTGTATTCGATTCATATCATAAAAGTGACTTCAGAATTTAGATCCGATGTCTCGTTTCCGAGAAAAAAAAACGTCAAAGTTTAGAGGGCACGATATTGGCGTATAAGGACCCGGTAACACCCGACGCGCGCGGACTCACCGCGCGGACTTTTAACTTTTTAAACTACTTGGCACCGCGACGCTACCGCGTCTCTTGATATAATAACAATTATGTTACTCTCGCCATGGCCATCGATGCAAAAATCATACTTGAAAACTGTGCGATACTAATAATTAGAAAAGATAATTTAAGTTTTTTGTCCATCATCAACTCATAAATCAACGGCAAACAAAATAAATAAACATATATTCTGTCGATCGTGAGATCGTACGATTTCTTCGTCATTGAGTATAGAAATCGCCCGACTATGACATGTGAATAATTAATTGTTATTTCACTCTTTTTTTCGGTCGGGAGTTTCTTAATTTTTGTAACTAAGATCTAGACTTCCGTGAATTTGACGTTACACCGCACAGAGAGCGCCTTGCGAGCTACCGGGAGTGTAACGGTGTGTGACGGACGGGTCCAGCTTTGCATATAAGTAGACAACACGGATGATAGGAACATATGGGTGACTATAACGCAGTGGTTAGCGCTCTTAATTAGTACCTAATCAACCTGGGTTCGAATCCCGAGGTCACCATATTTTCTATCATTTATTTCTGGCCCTACCGTCACATCATCGACCACCATCACTCCACCGAAGATGTCGGCCATTCGTTACAGGAGTCGAAGAAATATGTCGCAGAAAATGGCGCGCAATCTTCGAAATTACTAAAGGATTATTCTGTAAAATACTTTTTTCACTACGAATATTCAATCAACTAATTTAAATTCTCCATTGCAAATGCCATTAACCATACGTCATAGAATTGCTGTATCAAATTCTATTAAGTAGTTTTTAGCCGTTTTCGAGAACATACCGGACGATGAAATCGGTCGACTCAGTCAACCGCGTCTTTTTGCCCTGATGGGCAGTCGGGAGTTAAAAAGGCGCAAAATAGGAACTGCTCATACGAAACCGTTGAAGTATGGGAACCGGCATTAATTTCGACTAGTAAAGTATATTATTCAATTTTTTTCAGTTCAATACGTGTTTAAGTACTATCTGTTACTTTAATTATGATTTAATTGTTATGTAAAGGGGCTTGATTTGTTCTGAGCTGAGAAGCCTAAGTGGCAACATAACAAAGACGTTGCAGAAATGTCGGGATGTCTGACCGGAACGAGATCGTTCTACTTACGCCGCTCGTTGTCGGTACCTAGCATATGGATTGCCACCGCTAGGGACTGTTATTTGGGCCAAATTGATTGGTTTACATAAGATAAAATACGATCAAAATTGCAAATCTCGCGCGAGCGTCCGTATGTCTGACCACAACTAGATTTTTCTACTATCGTTCCTCGAATGCTTCAGCCAGCTGTGGCTTCGCAGACACATTCATTTAAATTCGAACACGATTGTCCAATCTACATTTGTCTCTGCGGCTCGTAACCAAGTCTAAAGCTTTTATGCGGTACTTGAATAATTCCCTGGTAATGAGATCAAGAACCAGAGAGAATGAAAAAGGAGATTCCACGAAGTTTCTGCTCGTCTCTTACACATCCCTGAGCATTGTTTTAGGCGGTTATCGTCGCGGAGTTATCGTCGTATAAGGGAACAATGGCAGATTTGCGGTATGTCCGAGGGCCATCTAATACCATTGTCGACGCAAATGTTTCTGGGGCATTAAGTCCATTGTGACGCGTGCGTAAAGGGGTTGGGTTCGCAAATGCGAGGCGTGCACGCGGTCGTTCCCGTATACGCCCCATACTGCCGGATCAATTCGCTCGCTCTTTCGTACCCCGACTCCACGTTTATGGTACTGCGATCTATAAATGATGGATACACCAACAGTCGCCGGCAAAAGAGAAACGGAAACTCGCTGTACCGGACGACGACGATATTTTAGAAATACGCGATAGTATTGTGAAACGGGCCGGGGATGGGTGATGCATTTTGCAATCTTCGCTCCAATTATTAATAATTTCCGTCGAGAATTGTTGTATATACCAACAACTGCACTGTCGAAAATCTCGAAATGTAAATTAATATACCGGTATTGTAAGTTTTCATGCATTAATCGTATATTTAAAACAAATGTATATGCTGGAATATTACCAACTTATTTCATTATAAAGATACAATGTTAGATACTAATGCAGTTTATCTTTATTATTTTATACCACAGATTTTAGGTACGTAAACAGTTGATTAATTTACGACAATGGCAAATAAAAAATTACCAGTCCATTGTGTTTAGAATAATTTTTAACAGCGTACAGCATTAACTGACTATCTAATTATCTGTTTCTATTATCGTACGTTTAACGAATTGACCTTTTGGCAAAAATCGACGGAAGATGGTTATCATCAGCCTATAAAAACACGCAATTAATTTTAAAAGAAAAAAAAATGACGAGAGGTCAAGAATATTGAGTCTTTTTTAACTGGAAATCTATCTATATCTGGACATATGAACTACAGGTATTTCAACCTTTAACCCTCTCGCGAGCCTCGAACCAACACATTTCAGCTCCCGTACTCGTGAAAATAATTTTCTGAAATCGTGTTACGCGATACCGAAGTTACACGCTAGGTACATCGTAAATAACGTTTGCGATACTCCCGCTCTCGGCTTGGGATTAAATTATCGGGGTAACGACTCTCGTGCGTTCAACCATATCTTTTGAACCCGCGATTACAGCCTTCCGCCCTCTCTTCTACCCCTCCACAACCAGCTCGTCCAGTTATGACAGTAATGGGTGGATATATCCTCGTATTGGTATTCGTATTCATATGCGGAGAGAGAACTATCGAGCGCAACGCAATTAATATGCGATAAAAATGGAAAATGGCAAGGTTTGCTCGTTAAAATACGGTATCAAACGACCCAATAAAAAACTGACCAAAATCGTATAAAATTGTTGGAGAATTAATTGTTGTTTTAATATTTTCTAATCGATTTTTTTCCCCCCTCAAAAAAGTAAATTATTTTTTAATTCAGAGATAACTTCTCTGAAGGCTCGGCACGTTTAACACCGTTAGCATTACAAATTATACGAAATATTTGTTTGAAATAAGATCTCCCTTCTAGATGTTATATCTAGTTATACAGCTCAAGATTCGTGATCTCCGTCATCCGTAAAAAGATCTCCAAATCGAAGAGCTATGTACCGAGAATGGTGAATTCAACGATTGCAGAAAAATAATAATTGTATTTTGCACGGAGCCCATCGGAATGTTTTATTCCGATAAGGTAGAACGTTAATTTAGGTATAGCGTCGTAATACAGAAACGCGTGGCTGCGGAGCGTAAATATCAGTCGTAAATAGTCGGCCCCTCGTTACGTCGCTCGTAGGCTAGTGCTTTATCAAATCTGCAAATGTATACCTATATATCACGGTACACACAGGTCTAAATATATACCTAGCGGTATCGCGATATTTCCTAGTACATATTTGTATAAAGGGAAAATCCGCGAACCGACCTCGCGGATATTAATTCCATTTGCTTCGGGCAATATCAGCCATTGACCGTTTCCATTGGATCGATGTCCGGAGGTCCACACGACGTTAACGATATATCAAATTTCACTACATCACCAATACATGAATCCACTGACAATATATTTTCAGCACAAATTTCCAAACATACATTGAGATATCCCCTTGGCTCAACGTCCGATATTCGGATTTCCCCGTTAAACCTCTTGAAAATGATCGCCGAGAGTCCCTAATAGTCCAAAGTTTTTCGCTTTTCCAGACGCGTGAGATGAAACTCCGATGAAAGAGCAATCTCCTTTTTGCTTCACAGCCAGAAAAAAAAAAACAAAAAAACGAAGAAGTATTTGAAGTTCCGACAGTTGTGCGGTTGGCGAAGTTCAAAGATTTTCATTCAAGGGAAAAAAGGCTCCGAAGCATTGCCGCAGGGAAGACCGGAGACAACCAAACGTGAGTCTGGCATGAAGGATTTCTGATGACTTCGGTAGCGTTCCACGCGATTTCCGTTCTCGTTTTCTATTCTAGCGGAATTCTCTATCGATCTTTGCCTCTTTGCTCTCCCGCTCAGCGCGAAATATCCACTGAAGACAAACTGAAGCTCTCCAGAAAAACCTACCGCCGATTCGTACAGTGACTGTCGATAGTATGTACTTTCTATAGCGGGATGTCCCTCGATCTCGTCGTTCTCTTCGAGATTGAATCGGCGCACGAGTCTGTTCTCAGGGGGTGATGGTGGTGGTGGTAGTGGTCCACTCCAAGCGCTAGGATCGCTTGAACTCTACACACGCTTCTCCCGAGAATGTTCGTTCGTCGGAAAAGGGGTCAACGAGGTCCTTAAGGATTCGACGGACTGGGACGGTGGTCGAGAATTCGGAGACCCGGTATTGGGCAGACAGGGGGGTGGGGGGGGGGGGGGGCGGGCGGTTGCTGCTGGGTTCTCTTGGTCTCGACTTCGTCAACGTACGAGGACCGAACGAGAGGTTTGAGCAGCGAAGAACCGCGACGAGGAGAAGCAAGCAGCACGATACGTTGGGATCGGTCGATCGACAAAACCCGGTAAAGTATTGAAGAAGACGAGCAAGAGAGCATCAGCCACGCTTTCGAAAGAAACGCGCCGCGCTTCGAGTCCTCTACCTCCAGTTCTCCCACGAGATATCAATACGCCCCACCCGTCCTCTTTCGTGGTGCAGCTGTGTGTTGGCACGGGGATGAAAGGCATCATGGTGCGCCTCTTCCCGTCGGGAATCCTTGACTGCCGTTATCATCCCAACTCCTGTCTCGTCCCACCGAAAGTACGACTCCGAGTGAACGATTTCGGAAATCAGTTCGATCGCGTACCGCGGCAACGTAGTTTTTCCGTGCTGCATGTACACAAAATCGCATGGAAAAACCAAGTCGTCGACGGCAAAAGAGACTTCTTTCGATTTCTTCGGTCTCCGGGGAACGATGCACCGGGTTCTTGACTGAATATACATTCGTTGGATCTCCGGCTCGTCGCTCATCCGACATTTCGGTTAAAATATATCGAAATTTCGTCAATAAATCGTGAAGTCATCAACGATCAAAGAAACGATGAAAAATCGAGACTGATTCGCAATGTAAATTTCCTCTGGGAAACACGAAAAAATGAAACAAACGTATTAAGTACTTATATTCAATCATCAACGGAATGATAAAGTTGCCATTAATGATTTATCGAAAAGAATAAAAAATGAATGGATAATTTATCAATGGTTGGTAATATTGATTGCGATAGTAAAATAAAAAGGTTCATCTCCGTCTCATGTATGTCTGAAAATGAACCAATCCCGACGGGGTGTCCATAAAATTGTTCACGATTAGCGCGATCCTCGTGGAAATGGACAAAAAAGAAAGATAATCGGTCCCGATCGGTAGAGACAAATCGTGGAGTGCGGTCGGAGGTCGGCCCATTAAGACTCTTAACACACGCTCTCAATCACTGGGGTTAATGGAGATTCTGACGACGACGAACGAGGAACGAGGATGAGAGAGGAGAGGAGAGATCGAGGATCCATGGGTAACGGTACTTAACCCTTAACCAAGGTGCGATTACCATGAGAGGAGGTTCGAACGAGCGTCGAGGGTCGACACGTGACCCAGGATAACCGAACGGTTTCCAGGGGATCTGACCCATTACCGATCTCTCAACGACGGGTACTCATCAAACTCAAACTCTCTCTTAGACCTGTTCTCTCTAACTTCCTTTATCTATACCTCACCTACTGCTAATTCATTTGCTAAACTAGTTGTCGACCTCGCGAGTATCAATATCATTAAGTCTCTGCTGGTCGTTTTTTTTTCGGCGAAAATTGAACGCAATGACATCACTGCTTATTTCAAATAGACATGTAAAAGAAAAATGATCGTCACAAATTGCCTGAAATGAGGAACCAGAGTCGTGATTTAAAAAAGAAATTTATAATGTATTTGCAGAAACAAAATTGGAAATACACTACGAAATCGCGAGCGGCTGCCGGTCTCATTGACGCCTCATTTATCCAACCGGAAATTGGTTACAAAACCCAATAGCAATTATATTTGTGAAAACGTTGAAATATCCGATCCATCAGAGAAGTCGCGCGATGCCAGTCGTTAATAATTACTCATTGTTTCGACGCACTCGCGCACGCCATACTATTTTTATATTTCACATTTTCATATCGTTAAATACGAAACGAGAATGGAAACTAATACAAAATCCGATAAAAATGCGTAATCAAAAAAAATTATTGTGAATTCGTAATTAACTCGGGAATCAAAGCGTAAATGTGGCCAGCGCAGAATTCCAGTAACCCGTATTCTCGCTATTGACGGCACATAGTTGAACATATAAAACATACCAAAATCCTGCGAAGCGGCTACATACATGAAACAGAAAAGCACAGTTTGAAAAAAGTCATTAGAGGCTACAAATACATATACCATTGGTTCAATTAAATTTACAATATAAATACATTTTAACTCATTAAAGGATTGTAGAAAGCGTGTTTTTTGAAAAACGAGGTAAACGATTCCTAAATTATTAGGATAAACTCAGCGGATCAATGCGTGTATTCGATAATTACATTTTTTTATGAAACTCTTCTCCATGTTATTATTAACTTTTGAAAAATATCCGATATACAATATGAAATTCAACATGTATATATGTTTATCTAGTGGTGTTTCTCAAGGCTTCAAAAAAAAAACATAAATATTGTCAGGACTGTCCCCATAAGCACGAAATGTCCTGATAACATACAATCCGTACATAAAAAGACTTGAGAAAGATCATTAGACAAACATAAATTTGTCACTCGATACCAAACGGTAACGACTGAAGTAATTCGTAACTTGAGGTTTCGGAACGCAAATGTATTAATTGAAATAATTTATTGTAGTTACCAAATTGAAATCGCTATCGATAGTTTCGCCGAAAAATCCTACATACTTCGAGCAAGAAGAGGGTTAGGACGTCAGACAATGATAGCCAATATACATTATACATATTTCGATATTCCGGAATCTGGTTTTTTCGTTCACTGATCATCAAATCACGATTACCCGAAACGGGAAGCCTGCAGGATTGCCTATGAATTCCACGACCTGGCGCATTTACTCCGCTAACCGAGCGCCGTACGAACTCGTTGCCCTATTAAGCTATATAGTCGATGTTTCAGAAACGAGACCGAGTACTGGCTTGTTTCCAAACTTTTCTCCATAGTGGGATTCGTAATTGAAATATCTGCTCGTAGGAAGTTGTTCAACAGTCGACCACAAAAAAAAGGAAAAAAAAACGAAACAAAAAACACTGCTACGGAGCAATCGTACACGTATCGTCCCGATAAACCGTGTATCGCGTGTATACATACAAACCGCAACGAAAACGGTATTATCCAAAAATGGCCGATGAAAAAAAGGCCGAGGAAGAAATGGCCGGGAAAAAAAGGCCGGGGAAAAAATGGCCGAAGGAAAAAATGACCGCAACAAAAAAGGCCGCGGGGAAAAAAGGCCGATGGAAAAAAAGGCCGATCCCACGCACTATACTAATTCCACACACCCCTCGCGATGCCCCGCACGCACCCGCCCGTCTGTACTGCGTTTTTTTTTTTCGTATGAAATAGTACATTGTGATACGAGTGATACGTGTGATTCCAAAGAAGGTGCTGGCCGACAGGGGGTCCAGGGGCAGAGCGGGGTCCGGGGCGGCGCCCCGGGGGGCGAAGCCCCCCGACTGCAAAAAAAAATTCTGTTTTCATGAATTCAATTTTTTATTTCGTTGATTGACCAAATAAGCTTTATAAAATGTTTTTTTGTCGTAATGAATCGTTAAAATATAATCGTGAAAGTATTCAATCGTTAAGATTACATCAATGTTTTTTTGCAGAAGACTTCGAAATTTGGTACTTGTTAAATATAAAAGATTTTCGTAATTAAATAAGATTTTATGTTTTCTATGAATTAATTTCAATTTCTTGTAATAACGCATAATTTTTTTCGACATCGGCCTTTTTTTCGCGGACATTTTTTCCTTCGGCCATTTTTTCCCCGGCCATTTCTTCCTCGGCCTTTTTTTCATCAGCCATTTTTACCTAGATCCAACGAAAACAGATGAAAAAAAAGCGAGGTACCATCAAACGGTGGGAATTTTGTACTATCATCATGTTTCCTTTCGCTATAAGTTCATTTAAAGTGCTTTTGTGTTTTCCGCAAAAACAAATGGCTCATCATAAAAATGTAACGAAAACAATAGTCGATTACACCCGGCGAGACAGAATCACGTTTGTGACGACGATTGAAAATAAATGGTAAATGCAATCGAAGGAAAAGCTCAGAAATTCGTGGCGTACGCGAGATTGTGGATAAACATTTGTTTGACGTTTCTGTCATTCGTTTTTTTCCCTTCTTTCTTTTTCGTTTTTGATTTTCCAATTTCCTCGAGCGTTCGAGGAGGTGCAGAGTTGGAGTACGATGTGCTCTGAGACTCGGGAGTAGGCGATTTGCGTGGAGACGTGTAAAAAATAAAAGTGTCGCTTAAGTCATTCCTCGAGGACGAAAATGGGGTTGTAGGGTATACATATATGCATATACCTTCACTAGTTTCTACTTCGTTGGAGAGTCACTTCTTTCCTTTTCCCGCAAGAGAAAACACACCGGGCTCTGTCTGCCACTACGCTTCACTCATAGCCCACACATTTCCTTCTTCACACTGCCACCGCCACCACCCGATTTCAACCCACCGAATCCTCCTTATCCGAGCTCGCATTATCATAATGCTATCGCGTGCTACGTGACAGGAAAGATGTATTATCGCGCAACGTCGTTCCAGTTTCCGATCTTCGCGAAAGCTCTCCCTCTCCTCCTTCCCCACCGATGACGAAATTCAACGACGCGTCTCACACGGACGCACCCCACTCACCCTCTTCGAAACGAACGCGTATTAGCCTCCACTTTTACGATGAACTCGGCTACATCCAAGCGACGTATACTTTTGCCCTCTTCTACGTATAACGAATCTTCAGCATCGTGGGTAAATATAAAATTTTAAAGAGAGGATCGAAAAAATATTTAAAAAAACAAAACGCAAGCTAAACAAGGGTGCAATAATTCGATGATGCGTAGATACCTAACACCAACAATTGGAAAGTGAAGAAGGGGCGCGGTACAAAATAAAAAGAACTTCGATACGAGGGTTTATCTTGCCGGAATCTCGTGCAAAGATCGATCGTTGAATGTATGATATACATTTTCAATCAATCACGAAATTATGTAAGAGAAAATCGACGAAGACCCGTCGCAGACATGTGTACGACATTAATAATTTGGGAAATTAGAAATGCGTTAGGTAAATCCGTTCTCCAATACACCTGATTAAGGATTCATAAGCAACGATTTTAACTGCCGACTGCCCACTAGGGTAAAAAGACGGGAGTTATGCGTTTCGCAGCGACGAGCGATTTCGTTGTCCGGAATGTACTCGGAAACGGCTGAAAATTTCTTGGCAAAATTTGATACACTGATTCTATGACGCACGGTCAATGTCGTTTGCAAAATAAAATTCCGATCCGTTGAATATCGGTAGAAATAAAAGCAATTTACTAAATAATCGATTGAATATATCGAAGATTGAGCGCCATTTTCTGCGATACATTTTTTTCGACTCCCGGTGGCTCGTAAGTCGCTGGATCTCCGTGCGGTGTAACCTCGAGATCATGGAAGCATTGGTCTTAGTGAAAACATTGTCTTTAACAAGGACGAAATAAAAAATTTTGCAAAAATTTAAAAACTCCCGACTACAAAAAGAGTGAAATAACGATTAATTATTCACATATTATAGTCGGGGAATTTCCATACTTAATGACGAAGAAATCGCTTAAATATAAAATGCCTATAATTATTTGTTATTTCACTTTTTTTGTTAACACAGTTTTTTTCAGTCATGAGTTTTTTAATTTTTGTAATAAAAATGTTATTTCTACCTTTTTAGAATGAGAATCACACGATGAATGAATGAGAATGGTGACGCTTTGATCATGCGATCGTTTATACAGCTCTATGACGAGGGATGAAAAAAAAAATATATATCGACAAAACTTCGACATATTCAAGCGTCTTCTTTTTTAACCGTTTTATACCTGCCGATTCGCACTTCATCGTAATAAAACTGGAAAAAAATACGAAGATTTTGGTACAAAGTAATGGTGTGCCCAATTTTGTTAAGACATTTTTAGTCGATTCGGTGAGTATAGCATACCAAGAAAACACGCAAAGTCACATGTTCACGGTAAAACGCATAATATGATAATCCGTTTTTTGCCCGGCGAGCCGTCGAGAGTTAAAAAAAACATTCTAACGAATAATGTAAATTAATGCCAAAAATGTTTCCAGAAACAAGTGAAAACGAAAAAAGAGCCAAAATAAAAGTTCGTACTGAAGAATGAATAAAATAATTTTCCATTTAATTTTTTTCGATCGAATAATAATACAGTCTCGACAATATGGGTAGTTTCATTAGACAAAGCTATGTACAGTTTGAGGTCGCATGAGAGAGCTCGTTCGCTACGCGGTAGATTCCATTTCTATTTAACGTGTTCAATAGAAGATTCAAATTCTAATAATCTCGGGTTGAAGGTATACGATAAGAGATCTCAGTGGAGTGTACATACTTGCATGGTGAATATACTATATATATATATATATATATATGTATGTATGTATGAACAGATATAGGATGCATATAGAGTGCCTGTTAAAATCATGATTGGGTGTTCCAGAGCAGCTCTGGAACGAGCTGCTCGGCTAACTGGCACCCTGCCAGTGAGGACACGACCGGCCGAGTACAAGTGAGAGAGAGGAAGTTTCTTTCTCCTGGTACTACGACGACGACGACGACGACGAGGGCTCCCACCGAGTAATAATCCTAACTTGCAGGTTTAGTCTGGGCTTAATTAGAACAGCGAGGTTAGCGGCTTGGGGGTTATAGTTACATCTATCCCACTATTGGAAACGCGCGGGCGGAGTGTGCCTCTGGGTACCACTTACTCTCTGGAGCAGCCGTTTTCGGCATGAGCTCTCTGACCCTTTGCCTTTTGCCGTGTATATACTTCGTCCCCTTGAACCTCCTTCCCCCTCGCTTCGTCTATCGAGGCCCCATATTTACATGTACATTTCTCCTCCATCAACCAACCGACAAACCGTTTCTCTACTGATTTTCCTAGTTTCCCTTTGATACAGTTTGGACTACCGGCGATAAATTCAGACGGAATCGAGGCCTCTTGTGAGAGGGTTTAACCAAATACCAATTTCGTAATCGTACAGTATTGTTATTAAATTAACCGTGCGTAATATACCTGCGGTGATGTCACGTGACATACAAGCGCTCGATGCATGCAATAGTCACATTTGTCATACGTAGAAACGATTATGCAATCGTAAATGGCAATGAAGCTTGTTGGTTACGAGGCTCACGGCGCTTTCGATGTAATCGGCATTCGCATGGAAAATTAATCGTCCCTTTGACTAATGTTCCGTGAATTTACCTGAAGCCAAGTTAATTTTATTGGAAAAAATTCGAAAAAAAAAACATTGGACTTGATTAAGTCGAAGTGAAACCCGTCTAAGCGTAAATCTGTTACCTGTTCACGAGATTGGTGTTATTGTTCAATTGGCCCGAAATTTTGCACGAAAAGCAAATTTAGTTCAAAGAGTGAAACAAAAAAGAAGTCTGAGAAACTATTGATAAATAACTCAATAACCATAACATTTCAATTCAATAAATAATAAAATATAATCGTTAAAAAGAAAGGTGAGAAGTAACAGAAATACTTAATCGACGACCTGTATCCGACCGAATTAAAAAGTACATCTCGAGCCATACGGCGAGAATTAAACTTTCAATGGTAGACTGCGATTCTTAAGTGCAGCTAAAAACTTCGTGGTAACAACGTGAGAATTCCACCACCCAATATCCGTAATAAGTCGTCGTTAGAGCTGCGGGAAGATCGGTGTACAGTGCGTCGAGCAAATTCTTCGGGGTACATGGCACGCGAGCGAGAAAAATACCCCAAGGATGAAAAAAAAAAAACGAATAAAAGAATAAAACAAAACATAAAAGTAAAATAAAAGAAAAGCTGTTGGAAAGAACGCTCGAGTTTCGGCATTGGAGATGAAAGAGAAATAGAGAAACTCGAGTGAGCGAAGCGAGAAGAGGCAGAAGATTGAGAAAAAGGAGTGAAGTCGACGTGAGTGTACAGAGGGATGGCAGCAGCCACTGCGCTAAGGTAAAGCGAGCAACATAGAAATTCTGCAACACCTTTTCTCCGCGTGCATCGTGTTCGCAACGTTGCCTCTTTCTTTCCAACGCCCTTATCCACCTTGTTCCTATCTTCATCTCGTTCTCTCTCTCTCTCTCGGTCTCTCGATTCAACGATGAAAGAGTCCGCTCTCGACCAAAGAAACCTCAGTCTCTGTCCTCTTTCCTTTCCTCATTCAGAGCTCCACACCACGAACGAGACGGAGCCAAAGGAAAACGAGCGAATGAACGAAGGAAGGAAGAAACGAGCAAGGTTCTCAGGAGCCCTCGCTCTTTTGCAATTGGTCGACAATGTCTCAACGACTGACAAATGAAGAGGGACTCAAGAGAGTGAGGAAGAGGAGAGAGACGAAAAGTGAGGCTAAATAAAGACGGAGGGTGCAAAAGCGCGAGACGAAGCGAGAACAAACGATAAAACAAAAAAGATAAACTTTTTCCCGTTGCCGTAGGCAGGAAGAAGGAAAGAGGACTCACTGAATGAAGAGCACGAAAATGTCCCGGAAAGGTCCCAACGGGACAAAGTGCTTAGACTCGAGATGGTAAAAGAGAAACGGAGAAACACAACAGAGAAAGATTCTTGTGCGCAAAGAATGGATTGATTGATAAAACAACCGGCAGTTACGGGACGCTGAGAGGTGTAATTCCGAGTCCACGGTCCAACGTCTCTCCTGTCTGTCTGTCTGCCTGCCTGCCTGCCTGCCTATCTGTCTGTCTACCTATCCGTTTCTCTACTGTTGCCGCTGCTACTGTTGCTGCTTGCATGTCTGACGGAACGACCAATCGAGGATGAAAAAACAAGGGAGAGAGATGGAATTGTACACAGAGGACGGATACAAAGGCACGATTGAGAGGTATCAGGAAGCCACCGAGAATATATCGGTAACCGATGGATTCTCGATTCGGTGGATTAAACCATACGGAAGTCCGATACCGCATCTCCAGGAGCTTTTGACATTGGAATTCGATTGTTCAATTGTCTGATTTATTTTTGTTTTTTACCTGTTGAAACACAATATAATTCGAAAGAAAATGAAAAGCACCGATAATAACGTACGAAAGAAATTTGTGGTTATAAGGATTCATATTTCTTACACTGATACGTTTCGCTTTTAATCTTCGTTTTTTTCTAAAAAAAAAAAATGTACGTTCAAAGAACGCCGACGAAAATTGCCCATATATGTTTCTTATGGCGGTATGTATCGTTTACCCTCGTAAAGAGTGAAATTATGAGACTAATCATTTAGTTAAAAAATATTTTCGAAAAATAGATTTTACTATTATAATGATTATTTTTGCTACCTAAAATTTGCCAACACAAGAAAGGACTCGTCAACAAATTGAACTTGATATGTCTCTCTGCGGAATGACTATATTTTGTCGTTTATCGATGTTTGTTTCTTGCGGTAATGAGAAACCTTGCCGAGCGGTACAATTATCCTAATGTCGTTCGATGCTAATGCTGCCACGAATACACAGTTGCACCGATTACGTAACAAGTGCAGCCGGCTGTCAGGATGACCCGACTCGACTCGATGGATTTACCATATCCCAGTGAAGCAAACATGTTGCAATGCTAGTTAGTATACGTGTATGATTCCCCCGTCCCCTTCGCGCATATATGCTTTTCCCCAATGAGACATCGAACTGGCCTATGAGCCAAAACGATTTTCTCTGTCATCCTCGGCATATCGTACACAGGGTGCTTTGGTAACGTGTGCTGCAACGGCTAATGACCCCTCTAGCGTAATTAGCTGAAAACTCGCGCGTACGAGCCTTTCAAATTACTCGACGAGAACCCGAAGTGATACCCAATCCGCGAGCACGTAGCCAGAGGTGACTTCATTGCTCCGCGATGGTCCTAGTATACCTGACTCTAGTATACGTACGCTGATACGCGACGAAAATTTTTCAAAACGATTTAATCTCTCAGAGCTGAATAACGCAATTTAAATATCGTATATACACATATATTTCTTTAAAATTATTTTACAACATACCGCTGATTGTACAAAGCCGCTGGCAATATCGTGATTGCGTAATAACGATAACGAGAGGCACAATAAGTGGAACGTACGGCCGTTTGTGGATTAGTGTAATTCGATGTCTGTACCTTCAATGGTCTCGCTCATTTCATCCTCTTCCTCCTCCCCCTCTCCACCGACCGGTCCTTGCTTTTTCTGTACAGAAACGACCGAACTCCATCTCGGTATTACGATGAGAGCAAAAGCGACTTATCAGATAGATAAGGAGGAAAGGCCAAGAGGGCGCAACGAGTGGCTATTAACGCCATTAAGACTGCGCTCCTTGCAGTCCCGCGGAGACGTTAAAACGCACTCGAGCCCTCCCCGGTTATTCGGTCTCTCGGTACTCTGTACAGAGAAAGAGCGAACCCAGCGGAAAGAGAGAGAAAACTACCTACCGTAGTAGGAAGAGAAGAGAGTACCACTTCGCTGGTACGCGAAGTCTCCACGTACACTCGCGGCTCTCTAAATGACCCTCTCTAACCTTCTTCTGCCTTTTCCGCTTCGTTCTACTTGCGAGAGAGAGGGAGCAATTTTAATTTTTTTTTAAGCTTCGACGTTAGCCTGTTGGATATTACGTTGTACCAGGCGTACCGAACAAGACTTTCGGCATCCACTCTCAGCTCGATTGTTTAATAGTCCCACGCACTTCCCTTACAGCCCCCGAAAAAAAATGGTTGAGAAACGAAGAAAAGTACATCCGCGACTTCAATTCATGTTTTTTTTCAATTCGCTCCCTGTCTGATTTATTTTCATGACCTTGAAAACCAAGCAAAAGTTCCCCGTTGAACAATTCATTAGTAACGAGAACTACGACGTCGAAAGATTTCCCAATGCTTGATTGTAATTCCGTCATCATTTTCACACGAGAACAAAGAAGAGAAATAACCGACTACACACCAGGGAGTGACAAACAAAATTGTTGGAAAACTAATCGGTGTTGCGAGAGCGTGCTGAGAGTACAGGAAGCGATGAAACACAAGGGCAGGAAGCGATTGTAAGCAAGACTTGAGTGAGAGCTTTTGTGGATGAAGCTTACGAGCGTTTGACCGCCTACTCGCGTGCAATATGCGACTGGGCACATGGAGGAGGAGTAGAAGGAGGATGCGGGCATATAAGCACCGCTGTTCCGCGCGTAAACGTTACGTAAATACGTACATCCGAGAGTGCGGGATGTACATAATGTATGTACACATTCAGGAGAATTCGTGATACCCGTTGCCCGGTTGAAATCAGAATGTGGGTAGCCGCGGGATATCCGGACAACGCAACGACCGACGTAGATGACGTCGCATAATTAAAATTTACCGTCGCTATATCAAACCCTTGGGTGTACAGAAGTGTAGAGCCTATGCTCGCTGTTTCCAGGATGCGAATGTATCCGTTTACATTCCGTCCAGTCCACGGCATCAGAAACAGAACCAAGAGCAGAACAACCTCCGCAGTAACTGAGCAACAATATCGGAGAGAACCCACCACGCTGGTGCGTTAACGCGATAGTGGTTCGCACACGGTTACTGTGCACGCGCCCATATGTTTCTGTATGTGTGCATCTGAAATGCGCGTGATTGCATACGGGCGATAGTCGGATCTGTCCAGTTCGGGATGATGCTGCATCATATACTCGTATACGCATTGAATCTCTCTCGTATACATGACAGTATAACCAGCAAACGAGCCCGCGGGGCCGCGGAATCTCCGTATATACGGGTGATGTGAGTGTCCGCTCGACAGGCATGTTGAAATTTTATGAGGCTCAGTTCAGCAGATTCTGACATCGGTGTGCCAGATGTTTTTTAAATAACAACATTCTGCCGTAGCTTCGTGTAAGATATTAAATTCGTTGAGCTAACAGCTACATTTTTCCTGGAAAAGCCTATATGTAGAACGTTAGAATTTATCGAAATTATACGATTTTATGAATATTAATCGGATAAAGGTCTCTCGAATAAATGTTGAAGAACTTTTTAACAAATACCGTTGCTGAATAAATTACCGAAACTTTTTTCTAATAATGTTTGATCAATGCTGAATTTTACCATCAAAAACCAAATGGTGGATAAAGTGTAATGTGGACTCTTTCAACGTGGAAGCATTTGATTTTGAATAGAAGTACGTGCGGTTTCGTCAACAGCCATAGACAAACCGTTTTGGGTCTCTATTTTACCGATGAACGACTTACCGGTACATACTTTGTTACACACATCGACATGTTATAACTATGTTTTTGCTTATACGGCAGCCTTAACAACAACCAATACCGACTGACCATTCGCAACAATATCGACAACAATGTATGCTGTTAGAGTTTGCAATACATCGACGAAGAGTGCATGAATATCGAGTAGCACAAAATCGGCAGAAGGTTGTTTCGACATTTCAAACGATCGAACCGAACGCGGTTTATAATTGTAACAGCTGAAAACCATATTCCAATCGACGAGCGCGGAGAATGGATTACAGATCGAGTCGTACGAGCAAAACTGTAGCCCGGGGCTTGCAATCCCGATATATCGGGAGGTGGTCAGGAGCTCTCTCTCTCTCTGTACGGGAAATACGTTGACCACGTGCGGAATAGTCCGCGGGATAGGTAAATCGACATGGCGCAAGTGTGTGGAGAGAATCAGAGTTACGCCCGTCCGAAATATCGTGCTGAATTGCTTCGCGGTCACTCGATCAATCGCAACGGAAACGAAACCCTCGATTTTACTGCAGCGAGCAGTCAAAAAAATTGCAGCGAAACAAACAACGATTGGATTGTATTCACTCGCGTGTTTGAAAATCACTCATCACTGCATGCTACTGTTGCTGTAGCACGAATATAAAAGTTGTGTATTACCTACAGAAACGCTTTTCACTTCATGTACTACAACACCGTTTCACAAAAATCCTCTAAAAATTATGTTGCTTAAGTATTATTACAAAATTCATAACTCATACATATTTGCTTTGCATTTCTGGGAATGCTTCATTAGTAACCATAATGACCGTGAGGGGAAAAAATGAAGTAGAAACAAAAAATGTCATCCAGATCATCTCATCATTTAGATGATTGTAATATCGACGGGTATACAATATCAATCTTGAGAACCTGGAATTCTCAAATTCTGCAAATTGCTGAGCCCAAAATTGATGATCGCTTGGTGCTGAAAATACAGTACAGACTCGTGGAGCTCGTGTTACAGTTGTCTTTTTACGTAGATGTTTTCGAAAAAAATTTCAACCAGATCATCTCATTAATTTATATAATTTCAGCATCGACTGATATTTAATATGAACTTTGTCGAATCTGCTTTCTCAAATTCTACAACATTTATGGCCCCAAAACCGACGATCGAGCGATACTGGAAAACGGAATCGAATACTGGTAAGACAGTGTGCAACTCGTTCCCAGTAATATCTCCACGTTGATTTCTAATGTTTCTTGATAACGTCCAATAACTCTTCAAGCAACCGACGGCGATAAAGAGATTTCGCGGGCGAGTGGGTCTCGCGGACTTACGATTGTACAATGTAGTATAGTATGTACAATATAGCCTCTCGTCGTTGTCGTCTTCGCTGTTTTTGTCATCGGCCGTTTAAACCTTCCACCATCGTTCGGTGTCCTTTACCGTCGGCCAACGACGGCATCGTTTTCTTCGAAGCTATGAGTCGGTGGCCCTGAAGAGTCCGTTAACGCGATTACGGGCTTATCAACGAAGGTGGGGATAGGCCACGTGGGTCTCACAACGACAACCACTGCTCGTAGAGTATGCCACTTGTAAAACTGTATATGTATATATATATTTTTTTTTCTAAGATACTGGAGGGCAGCATTCACGATGAGACCTCAAAAAGGAGCATCGTCACCTGGTATATGTCCCCGTTCGTACGTATAGCGTTATAGGGCTATATATAGATATTCACAACGTATTGCTACGTATTGCACCCCGTGCAAGCACAGTTCTCCAGCATTTAATGCGAAATAATACTTTACAAGAGTGGAATAGAACCTACGGAGACGGAGTAGCCGGGACGGCGCGGGGTCGAAACGAGAGAAACACAGCACGACGACGATGAGGAAAGTTTTTAAAGCCCTTAATCTTATTCCGAAAGCGCAACTAAAGTCACTAACTAACTGGCTCATGAGCGTGAGAATGCTATACGTTCAACCTTCCACTTCTACTCCTGGCTTTACCTTCTCTTCTTTCGTGTTGTTGTTGTTGTTGTTTTTTTTTTTCACATTGCATCCCCAGGTACGACGATTTCCAACAAAACAAAGGTACAGGTATACCTATGAACCCGATAGGAAAGAGGTGGACCCTCAAGGTATATCTATATCGGCGCGTCATTTTTTGCACTGTATAAAACAAGGTAAAAACATTGTTTCATAATTTTACAAACCATGGATTATTAACGACAAAAAAGACATATATTTTACATATTTTTTTGATAAACTCAAAAATTTGGTAATCGTTGCATGATTGACTAACTTCTTTGCAAGAAACAACTTATGTGGTCGCAAAAAAGTGAATAAGAAATGAGTCCAAAAAATTATTTTCTATTCGACAATCAACTGGCCCGATCGAACATAAAATGTAATATCTAATATAAATATGGTGGTTTAGGCAATGGCGGGGTGCGCAGTATTCGTCGAGCTCGCGATGAGGAAAGTTTTAAAAGCCCGTAACCCTTATTCGACTGAAGCTTGCTGGCCCCGAGTAGCTGACTCATGCGTGAAAGAGGAACAGAACCAGATGAAGACAGCCGCTACTTTAGCGGTGATGCGTTGTAACCCCATGCAAACTTAACAAGACGCCACGAAGTGCTCCGAATCGTACCTGGTTTCGGGGAACTTGGTCGTGGCAAGTAGCAAGCACAGCCTGCCAGTGCAGCGGATACTAACCACTGCGGTAGGATAGTTGTAGTTCGTTGATGAACATACCAAGAGGCGGTTGCTGGCCCAGTCACCGCACCGAACGGACTCTTAGACTCTCTTGCCGGGTCTTCCTTGTCTGTGATAGTAGAAACGATAGGATTGCCCATAGATTACGTAAGATCTTCTAATTAATCAACTCCGAAGTCGAACTCTTGATATTCGACTTGCTCTTTGAGCCTTGAATCTCTTTGACGCGCAGAACCTCTAACAGCGTTCGATCGATTTTTTTCCGAAACTCTACGCGGTTTGAGACCCGTCAAGAGTCGCCTTTGATGCGCGTCCTACTCGATATCCTTGAGAGGATCTACGCTCTCGAAGAACTTGAAGGCAAAGAGTTGGACGAACACTCTCCAAAAGTTACCTAAGTCGGTTCCTCTGCGGACTCCAACGGTCGCTCCGCTATTTTTTACCTGCGCAGGGATCCATAAATCTTGACTCTCTGTGCACGAAAACTTTTATCGATAGTCTCAAAAAGTGTACATTTTTTTGGCAAACAATTATGATCACTACTACATTTTTTCATTTCATCGATTCTCAAAATTACCCATAATAAAGGGACTCGTGTGCTGTACGCACACCTTCTGCATACAGTGCAGGACGGGAAACTTCCTTAGTGTTCAAAACAGTTCATGTACCATTTTCAACAAAAAGGTAAACGAAACTTTTGGTTAGCAGAGAGACAGAGAGCGGAAGAGTCAACAGTTTTGAATTCTAACAAAGTTGTTCAGCGTGCTTCTCACAGCTCACAGGATCTGCATCCTAACTCAGTGTTCACAGAAATCGACACTGCAAACTCGTCTTGGTGAACAAGGTGCTGTGTAACTTTGAAAAACCGCAACGACGGACACGAAGATGTCGGAAAGATTTTAGATGTATCATCGTATATATATGCACATATTGAGACGGGCGCTCGCGAGCACCGCTGATTCTCGAGGTTACTGCTCGAATATACATGACCAATAATTTCTCAAACACGAAAGGGTATCTGAATTGCTGTAAAAAGGCGGCCACGGAGCAAAACTTGAGCAGTTCTACCGGCGACAACGAACAGGTAACTTTTCCTCTTTTCCTTCGGGTCCGAGAAGGTATTTCGATTCCTGTTTCGTCACCTTAGCTCGGGGTTTGCAATAGATCGATAGCCCGATAGAGAGTTAGCCGGAAGTAAGTAGCGGGGAGACACATGGTAATACTGTCAAAACCCCGATCTTACGGAAGCCGAATTCTCAGTCCAGGGCCCTGCACCACGAGTACCGAGATAGCGTGTTGACAGGTACGCGCGTTACCCGCGTGGATGCACTTCGTAGTGCACGGCAAACTATGTTCTCGGTCGGCAAACATTTTTCAATTTGTCATTTATCATTAAACTTTCGGTAAATTTCCGTTTCCAATTGTTCTTCGCAGTAACAATTGAGATTTGCGGTTAAAGATCGACAAGTTCACGGATTTACGGAAAAAGAACAGCAATTTACCGACAGCGAGTCGGTAAATTGCTGTTCTTTTTTTCGTTCTTTTCATAATGAATTAAGACGTCGAGTAAAATTCAATATTAATTATTTCTTTCTGTTATAAACTAACGAAAAATTCGTACTCTTCGAAGTAATTAAAGTCTTTCAGCGTCATCTGCGAAAAACCAACAAATTGATCTTATTCGTTGGGAATACTTGATACTGCAGTTTCTTCAAGATCTCGAATATGTTTCTTAGCGTATTTCAATTTTAAAACATCTCAAATAAGCGTCGATAAAATAGATATATAAACATTGTATTTCATATTCCTCGTATTTTCTTGAATAAAAACCATCATTTTCACCCTAAACTCCTAACGCTACCTGATTCGCCGAGAGCGAGGTATCGGTGAAAAGGGGAATCGTTACAATATATGTATTGTAACGAATATAGCTGACTAGCTAACGAATGTAGTTGACTATTTATTAAGACACACGAAATTAGTGAGATTGACAATAGACGAACGAACGGACGATCGATACGATATCGATCGTCACGACAAAAGAGTCTGGACGGGACTTTAAAAGCGAGCAGACGTGTGACATTTCGTGAACGAGATAATTAACGTTTATCATTAGTAATAATATCCGCCCCAAAACCAAATACGCGTGTTGTTCATTCGCTCGGTCGTTACAATATGTATGTATGTATATATATAGACGAACTTTGAAGGTATATTGCTCTTGTTCGATAACTTCGATGCTCGTATCCGCGGCTTGTGGTCGTCCTTTAGGATTTTTGCTCCTTTGTCTCGAAGAAAAAGTCGCAGGTGTGCAGAAGCAGCAATTTTTTCGCCGTTTTTTTTCTTACACAATCTCCTACTTCACTCGGCAATAAGCAATTCTAAATGTTTCGGTGTGTATCTCATAGATATCTTTCGCAACACCGCGTGTTGCACATTCAAGTTTAACCGAGTACCAGGCAGCAGCGACAAAAGCGAAGGGAAAAAGAGAAAAATGTTTGCCGTGTATGGAAGCTGTGGAGTGGTGCGAGTACCCGACGAAGCTAGTTGCCGAGCGGACCGGAAGAGAGAGCACGAACAAGGTCCTCGGAAACGTGACGACGCAAGATTGATACCCGACTCAACAGTGTGTGTCGCTGCATACACAAGTCAGAAAACGCAGTCTCGTGTACCGTTCTTCTTTTTTCTTCACAGAGCAGCGCTCTCAAATTATTTACTCTTTACCTTGCGCGCGCAACTATAGTCGCGAAATGCCAATTCGCCGACTTTGTCGGCATATGGAAACGTTTCCACTCTCTGTAGGTCTCAATCCAGAACTACTTCAGTTACGTAGCACTCAAACTCGATGACCTTACAACCTCTTGGCTGCCAACGGAATTTTGCTACAGAATTAATTTTGTTCTCATGCATTTCGCGAGTGCCACTGCGCGCGCGCAAGTCTCGGAGTCGATTAATTCGAATGACTTATTGCAATACAACACTTGAATTTATCTAAATAATGCAACATATTTTATAAAAGCAAATTTAGTTGAATTACACAAGTCTGTTTTATAGTGCAATGAAATATACATTTTTTTGTTCGCCCCGAACTTGTAAAGGTATTTTGGAAAGTAAGGAACTGCCGATTATTTCATCTTTCGAAAGACATCTCGACACGAAGAAGATCGTGGGATTGTTTCCAACCGATCGAACACATTACGCTTTCCAAATTTGTATTTACAATTTCTGATGTGTGGGGAGGGGGGGGGGGGGGGTGAAGCATACACTCTCGTGTGGCTTTCGTTCCCAACAGGCATTGTTGAACTACATTCTCACCCTACAGCTACTTTCTATACTGTTGCATATGGCTTCTATAGTTGCTCCATTACCTAATGCATTATCGTTGTAATTCAAGTCCAAGAGTCGTTCGGGTTGTACGAGAGTTTCGAGAGAATAATTAGTCCGTTGGGTGTCTGCGATTTCGCGATGTTACTATTATAAATTCCCTCCTCAGGAGATGGTCACGAGTTATACGACCACCTAATACACGAAGCGTTAATTTTATTAAAATTCGAATTCTACAAATTTTGATTCCACAGGTATTACGCATACAAGATAGTGAGATTGCGAGTAAAGAGAACGACGCGCAGATGAGGTTAAAGAATCGGCGGAAACAAACTAGACCCTCGCCGTTAGCCGAGCGGAAACTGTGACTATATAGCGGAGCGCGGAGTCGTCTGGAGGGTAACAAGGGCGATGGGCTTCCTGGCCAACTTGAGGGAAGGCTTGGAATTGAACCGGAACCCACCGAAACTGTTTCCGGTGATCTTGGAAGCTCTCGAAACGGTGGCAGAGCTAAGGGTTACAGAGAGTCCTCATATCGATTGTTGCTAAGATACAGAAGGGTATACCGTGCTGACCGAGCTTTGCATTTTTTTAAATTTAAGCCTTAAATTAAATTAATTTAATTTAATTCAAAGCTCTTTAATATTAATTATTATTACCAATAATGAAAATGAGATTCATACAATAATAACAACAAAAAAAAAATTGAAATTTTGTAAATAGAAATGGAATGGTATTTCGTTTGGAAGGAAATAAAATGGTAACTTGCATTTACCAATTTTTTTCCATCGTAGCAAGGAAAAGTATGACCATGCAATTTTAAAACCCACGTGATATGCATCAAAAAAATATTGCGCCGCAAAAAAATGTTTATAAAAGAATCAGTACGGCGGTACGGCAGTTAAGAAAAAGCTTTCCCAAGTATTCTCAAATTACCGTACATATGCATATATTTTTATTATGGTAAAAGGTTGACCCTGCAGCGCATAAACCCCAAGAAAAGTAACCGTCAGAATTAAAAGAAAACCTTCCGCTCCTTCGTTCCCTTCTTCCGGCTACTGACAAGATGAACGAGCGTGCTAAGAGAATAATTTAACATTCAATTACTAAACTCTGAGAATAATAATGATCCCGCCTCCGAGCCGTTTGAAAGATCTTTCTCCAACTTTCTTTTACTCAGTGGGTATTTATAATTTACGATCTTTTTAATGATTTACACCGGTGGGTGCAACGGTGAATATATTTTTTCATCGATTGCGTGTAAATTCTATAAGGTGGATGTTCCAGTCATCGCCCAACATACCAGTAATCGTCAAACTGTTATTTGACTCGATATCAAGTTGTACGCAAGGCACACGAGTTACAGTCGCTGACACTAACAATGACTGAGACATCCACAATTTTTTATATTTTTTAATTTATTTTATGCAGAAGAATACGAAGATGTATGATAAATTACGATCTAGTGATACGCCGTCCTACAGCAAATCGTTATTTTACTATCACAACGAAATACCGGGGGTCCGCCGAATAAAGATTATATTGTAAAATCGAAAGTTTCGGTTATAAAATGACTATGAAGATTTCATTACGCGCGCGTTTCTTCGTCATCAATTTTCAGACAATGGAAAACCCTTCGCGATTATCTATCCAAGAGTAGGAAGGCGTGAGAGAACGATGATTGTTCGACAGACCGAACGAGAGATAGCGATAATTCGAAAGATTCCGGTATAACAAAGAAGACGAGAAGTGAAAAGTAGAATGTATGAAGTGAGAGAAGAGAAGAATTGGAAGCTTTCCGACAGTCGTTTCGGCAAAACGAATCTTTAGCTGGAAATAAAACCCGGAGGCTTTAAGTTCTTTTCTTCGTTTCTCTATCTCTTTCTTTGCCATCTATTTCTCTATCGACTTTCAAGACCAATCTTTCGATACAACCGACAGAACTCTCAGGTTGATTGAAGCGGGGGTAGATTTACATTAAGCACGGGAAGCTCTTCTTCGAATTATCGAGGCATCGACTAGCACAGGATTTCTCGCACTAGACTATCGTCGAAGTTCTCTTTTTTTCGTTACCGGCAGCCCAGCGAATTGAAAAGCAGCTTCGAAGAGAATTGAAAATTGATCGGCAAGCAGAAAAAAATTATCGATAAATAATAGTTCGTTTGAAATATAGCCGGTAGTCGATATATTTTAACTTCTAATTGGCACTGTTGATTCATCCCATGATACTGAAGATACGCTGTTACATAAGCAATAAAAAATGGAGAAAACCAGCGTCGTCTATTTTGAAAAATTCAGAACGTTATTTCTTCCATTACTGTGCACTCTATCATTTATTTTTACGATATTGCAGCAGTCTCTTACGCGGCCATGCAAGCCACGAGGCGTGATGGAAATTGAAAGAATTCCCACAGCGAGTGGCACAGAAAGATTGATCTAAAAGCAAAAAAGTTAAAAAAGAAAAAAGCCGCATTTTCTCGGCCGGAAGTTCGCGTACCGCAATTCCCTAAGTGTCTTCGGTGCAACGATGCAACCGCGGCTGACGGTAACACTTTGGCAAACGGTCGACAAATGCTTCGACTTCCTTGCAGCAAAAATGAAACGATGTACTCTGAACCGCGAAAAAGGCAACCGGTAATGTATAACTACAAAAAAAAATCATCAAAATGAAAAAAAAAAAAAATGGTTCCGAATGGCGTAAAAGTGGCGAACATGGTTCACCGATTTGATGCGCCTTTTCTCTCGACACTCTCGGCACACGAATATTCCAAATGTGCAATGTTATTTGAAAAATGAGTTCAAATTTCCCAAGTTCTTTGACCTTTGTCACTTATACACTCTTGCAGAATGATCGGAATTTTGGGCATTAAAAAAATCAAATAGCGCTAAGTGCTGCGACGCAAATGAGTTTTTCTTCCATCCATTTCGTTGCGCAATATAAAAACAATTTTTTTCAAAATGGACCAGCGCACAAAGAGACTAGAAGCTTTGTGATAAATGAAATGTAAATGAAATATAAATCAATGTGCAAATTTAATTTTCAGCCCTTTTAATCCTTCATTCATGGAATCGTCGTTGCGCGCTCGTGTAGACCCGACGATATATTTTCCCGAATTTCCGTTTCAAAATACGTTCGTCCCTCGAACTTTTCAACGTTGTATAATATCCATCGGGTGTGTCCTGTTTCTGCATCGCATTCGAAAAGCTCGAATTTCCATTTACGAAGAGATATAACGGTTGACCCCCTCGCCCCTCTTCCCCACGCAACCTCCGGCTAGGTGAGCAAAAGAGACAAAGAGAATGAGTTCGCGAGGGTGAGAAAGAACGAGTATTGCGATGAGGAGACCGTGGGGCGGGTTGCAGGGGGAGGGGAAGGAGGAGGGAGACGGACGCTCGAATGCATAAGCTCTACAAACAGAGGGTGAGATGAGTGAGATGAGTAAAGCGAAGAGCGGTGATATAGAGATAGGTTGGGAGGAGAGCTTTCGCGGGTGGCAAAACCGTTGGCGATAATCGAGCGTGAGGGCAATTTATTAAAAGTGCATTCATTGTCGAGAATTTCGCTGACGAGGCGGGCTCACCGACGCTCCGACGAGAGGCGACCCGAGGCTCCGGAGAACGCACGAGAGTGAAAATGAGGATCATGGGAGCGCGGGAAACGTGAGAGATACTACGGAAACTCGCGGGCCTCCCCACCGCAGTGCTTTATTCACCCCCCAGTGAGCGCATCCCCCAGCAGCGAATCTCGTCGTGCCCTCTATTATCTTTCTCTTTCTCTTTCTCTCTCATTCTCTTTATCTGTCATTTGGCACTTGAATTCCGACGATGATGGTGAAGAGATTTGCGAGAATGGTTTGGGCGGCCGTCGAAAAGCCTCACACACGACAAGCCCGCTGCAAAGCCCTTGTGTTGCGACGACACGCATGCATGCCAACTGGTTCTGGTTTCTCGCCGCTGGTTCTCGCGTATAACCCTGAACGACTGCGAGGTGCATGGGTTTGACAGTTAAATTTTCGAGAGGCAACAGACGAATGTATAAGTTTTTCAAGAACACGGTTGCGTGTACATATGCGCACGAGCCGTACGGAAAATAGAAAAGGTTTATTTATTTGTGCTCTGGTCAAGACCTATTAGAAATTGTTACGTTATCCTTAACGAACTGTTTGTCTGTGGCTTTACCCCAGATATACGCACTCCCATTCCCGATCTCGTATTCGCGATTGCCAAGATCTCCAATTATAGGTATCACTATTCCCAATTATCGGGTGTCCTTGATTATCGTTTTAAGGGAACACCTTCTGCAAATTTGGGGGTATGCATTCTTCCGACTCTCGTAAGAATCAGGTACTATTCGCTACTAGTGATGCAAGAGCGCTTCGCGCACCTGGTGGTTAAATAATTCTTGTGTAACAATATTCTGTAAAATCGGAATCAAAAGCAGAATAGATAATAAACCTCGTCAAATCGAAACATCGTTATTCAATTCAATTCAAATTTAGCGCAAAAGCTTAAGAAAAAAAAATCAATTTTTAAAGATTCAACAATTTCTATAGCGAAGCTTTCGGACGTCGAACACGTCAAGAATGAAGTGACGAAAGGATTCGCGGAGAAATATCGATATTAACCGATACGCCTCTTTAGTCCTCATCATTTTTTAACTTTTTTTTTCTGGTTTTGTAAAAGGTCTTTCACGTACAACAGTAACGGGTACTATGTAACGCGAAGTTTACTTCGGTCGGTTGCTTGGGCGATACTGAGGCTCCGCGTAAGCTCTCGTCGCGCTCGTAACACGGCCAGCTAAGCACTTTCGCCTCGGCAGCAAGCAAGAGGGCACAGAGGCAGAGGCAGCAGCAGCAGCAGCTTCAGCTTCAGCTTCGTCGCAGCTCGTGCTACCATGTCACCGGATAAGTATGTGTGCCTTTGCAACGGTTGCGCTTTTATGTTGCTTAATGGCTTGGCCCAGCTTCGCGCAGTGCCCATAGCCAGCATCCCGTACCAGGTGTATATATATGCGGAACACGGTGTACAGAGCCCAGTACAGTTACTGAATATCTGCAGTGTGTTGAACCTCCTTCGAGAAAGCATATGTTACTCTACAGGAATATGGTGGAGCAAAGCTAGAGGGCGAACTAAGGAAAAGCAAAGGGAGCCCGCGAAAACGTTGAAGAACGAAAAAGAAAAGAAAACTCGTTCCGAACTCTTCGACCAAGCAGCTATACCATACTCTACGGTGTATAGCGTGTACATAGAGACATATATTATATACCTGCATCTCATCGTCGTCGTGCTGCGCCCTTTTCTCGAGATCTTTTACGATTCTTTCGAGATATCAACCTTATAACGCCCTGTTGCAGAACACATTTTCCCTCGCGGCGGACCCACGGGGAAACAACCTCATAAATATCTTCCCAGCGAGGAGTAGATTACAAAAATAGAGAAACCATGCAAAGTAAAGAGAAAAACAAAGAGACGACAACGTTAGACAAGCGAAAATAGAAAACAAAGTTCGGTACACGTAAACAGGAAGAAAAAGAACCTTGTTGTGCGATTTAACCACCGGTTTCGAACGTATGTGTTCGATTGTACAGGGTAATTCCGGGGGATATGGCCAGCATTCTTTGCGAATTGATCGAAAAATGCTGTCGCTTTGCGGGATATTACAAATGAACAATCGTACATTATTTTTTCATAAAGCGGCAGCGACATTCGTTAGCATTATGATTTGTACGATTAATGCTGCACATATCATTCGAAATGACGATGTCCCCCGGAATTACCCGAATCATTTCTTTTTAAACTACTTGACGTCGAGACGCTGCCGCGTCTCTTAATCATCGTTGGATGTGATATCGATCCCAAGAGCCGGGATTGCATGGGATTAACCCATGTTATATTGATTATTCCGTAAAAAAATAAAAATTGTTGGCTTGAACTTTCTCTCACTTGCATGTATATTAATAACAGTATATATAGGGATGATAATAATATAATATTACCCTCTGGTACTTCTGAAAATTAGATTATGTGCATATTAACGATCTCCGTAGTATAAATCGTCGAGTCACTGGCCACCCCCTCCCAATCTCCTGCCCCCCCGCGGTGAGAGCGTCGAATATAGAAAGGGGATTCAAGTACGGTGGTTTAACGACTCTTAAATCCTCGTAGATGAACGAAGAGATAGAGGTGGTAAGGTCGAAGGAGTTGGAAGCGTTTCTCTCACAGCTATAATACGTACGGTACTCGTCCTGGGGGCCAACAATAAAGTACAATTATGTGAATCCGTCCCGTAGAGGAGAATAAGAGAAACGAGAGGAATGAAAAACCCCAACCATTGAACTTGGACTATTGGATGAGTCGACGTTATTTTATATATTGCACTGTGTGCGTTTGAACGTCCGTGTAACACCACGATATCGCTGAAGAGACGAAGAAGAGATATACGACTACGAAGTGCACGGAAAATTGTGGGGAAGAAGAGATACGGAGACGAGGATGGGATTACCCAGTTTATGACGTCATATAGCCCACAGCTACCACCGATTCTGAGATATGAATACGAGAAGCCCGGCGCGAGGCGATATCTTTCAGTACGTATACATACATAATATATTACCTTTTAACGCGTATTATTTATCCAACGAAGTAAAAGCAAACTCTGGCTGTCCTCGCGGTCGCGAAACAACGAATCCGCGACCGTTATCAACTTTATTATGGGATCCTGTGTTATCTAAGTTGATGGGTCATGTCCCTCCTCCATAACCCGCTTTTCAATTTTGGACGCGTCATCGCTTGACCCTCTTGTGTCAAAATGGATTATGGTAATGCGCGATAAATATAATTAGAGAATGGAAAATTAGATAGCCTGCATACGGAACTCGTGGTTATCGGACATTAACATAAGGTTACGATAGGCGCAGCCTAAGATGATTAAAGTATAGTTGCGTGTTGAAACGAAAATTAAAAACAAAGTTTTAGGCAAGTTTTAACATCTGTCTAACGTATACATACGATTTGTCCGCAGATGTAATCAAATTTATTGTACATAATATGCATTCTCGTAATTCTTGTGTGTACAGATTTCTTTAATACGTATATGTATATTTGTGTCATTGCACATCTATATCCAAGAAAACGTGTACATAAATCGTATCAATTTAGCACATAAAAATACATTTCAATCTGTTTATCTTCAGACATCTTCGAAAACACCTCCCTGTATAAGTTCAACAGGAACATTCGTAAGTGTGAGGTAAGTTCCGGCTGATTTTTGAAGTCCGTAAAGTGCTCCGTTCTCCAATCTCTTGATCGGGTTGTCCGACAGGTCCAGATTATTGAGGGCCCCGAAATTTTTCGCAGCTCCCTTCTGGATCTTCTTAATCCCGTTATTCTTTAGCGAAAGATCTCTGAGCGTTCTGAGTCCATCGAACGAGTCACCGTCCAGATTGTTCAAAAGATTGCTGGTAAGATCTAATTTCCTCAGAGTCGGAAGATCGAAAGTTCCCTTTTCGATCTTCGATATTTTATTGCCCAGCAGAGATAGCACGTTTTTAGGCACATTTACGAAGGTACCCTCGTCCAGGCCCTCTATGGCGTTGAACATGAAACTCAACTCGACGAGAGTCTCCGGCAGACCTTCCAGTGAGTCTCTCGTTATCTTTGTCAATTTATTTCTGATCATGTAGATTGTCTCGATTTTCTCGAGTCCCGCGAAAACGCCTTTCTCCAAGCTAACCATATCGTTGTCATTCAAGTCAAGACGTGTCAGCGATTTGAGATCATGAAATGCCCCGGGTTCGATTTTGTTAACACTGTTTTTCTCCAATAGTAATGTCTGCAGGGACGACAGACCGCGCAACGATTGACTCTTCAATTCCGTTATGTTATTTTCACCAAGAGAAATAAATTTCAATTGATCGAGTTTAGTGAATGCATTATCCGTTAATTCAGCTATATCATTTTTGGCCAAAACCAATGACGCAAGAGTCGATGGAAGAGTCGCTGCGAATTTGGTGCTCTTAAGCTTGTTGCCCAAGAGGAAGAGACTCGTGAGCTTGGTTTTCGCAAATGCATCATCCTCGATATCGCCAATAGAGTTTCCTTTGAAGTTCAAACTTTTCAAGTACTCGTTCTCGATTATTCCTTTTTCCAAACGCTCAATCTTGTTGCCCAACAGATTGACGTAAGTAACCTCTGCCGGAAGATCGTTTAACAATTCCCTTGTCACTCGAACGATGTTGTTGTCCGTCAGTGCTATGGTATCGATGGGCACGCCTCGCAGACGATACCAGCCACTCTCGAATTTAGAAATTCCCAAGTTGCTCAGAGACAACTCGTGATAGCTATTGATTTTTACATCGTGACAATCACTTGTGAGAGTCTCGTCCGCCTTCAGAACGTCCAACAGCTTCACGATTCCATCCTGGATGCAAATCTTGGCTCGGAAATTTTTATCCAATACGGCGACCGCGTGACCCTGTTCAATCGTTTTTATATTTTTGCTTGAAGGTATCTCGGCAAATGTTTCCGCGGCAAGTTCCTCGGGGAGTTTTTCATTTCGTAAAAACGGATTCTCGAAGAGTTCGGTGTTTATCGAAAAATATTCATTTCCCGTCGTCAAAATATCGCAGGACTTTGTCAATCCAAAGAAGTAACTCTTTCGAAGATGTATCATCGGATTGTTTGACATGTTGAGAGTCTTAAGATTGTTCAGTCCTACGAAAGTATTCGCCAAGTCCGATATTTTGTTGTCGGCAAGCGATAGACGTTCGAGATGCGTTAGGTTTGAGAAAACGAATTCAGGCATCGTTGACAGCGAGTTGTTCGAGAGATCGAGATCCGTCACATGTTCCGAATTGTCGAAAGCATTTTTGTCGATACCGCGAAGACCGAGGCCCGAAAGCTTCAACTCATTCGGTGCTGAGTCCTTAGTTTTTTTAACACTTTTCAATATATTGTCATCTACGTTGACATCATAGTTGTTAATCTTCAATTCAATACTCGCGGCAAAGACGACAGGAACAAGAAGAAAACCGCACAGCAACATGGTCCGTGTAGTTTTCGCTCTGGTTAAAAAGTCAACAATAATAAATCAATTGGATAACGAAATTGTATCTAGAGAGCCAAAAGTTTAGCACAGTTCAAATTGGCTATGCAGGAAGCTTACCGAGAGATGCGAAGACTGATTAGAACGCAGTTGAGATCGTCACTTTGAAGTTTATAAGCACAAAACTCGATACAGTAGTTGTATATCGGATCGTCCGCATTGAAGCGCACCCGGGGAGAGACTGCTTCGGTACAGTCGATCGTTAAGCAATAAATAGGTTGGTGGTAGGAGAATCTCTCACAGGACGCGTTTCACGCGTCTTGGAGAAACGCAAACAGGTCTTGGCTAAGCTTATCCCCCGATTATTTTGCAAGCGCGCAGCTCAACCACTTTACTTTAATCTAGCAAAATCCAACTGATAGTGCTTGCGCTTGAATAACGTGTTAGCACACTTGCGCATACACGAGGCACGCACGGTGGCAAACATTACTTCAAAAAAAAATTAAAAATTAAATAAATCAACCGTCAAGCTATGAGTTAGAGTACAAGGTTGAAACGAGGTCATCATTATTCGATTTCTTGCGTACAGACTGTTTGCGTCTGCGTAAAAGTCCCGTCGCTGTGACGCAAATACATGGAATATTTGTAAGATGAAACTTCTCGATAGCTTGTCACTCGTGTCCCCTGGGCGGCCAGATCTTGAACCGGACCGTAAACATAATCTCGTACTGAGAATTATCTTCAACGGCAAACAATCCCGGCGCGTTAATATATCGTTCCGAAGACCGGTTCGTCCTTCGAGAATAATCTTCGGAACCATCGATTCCGCCTTGTCATATCCACCTCGCTTTTTTCATCTCTTACCTCTTTCTCCGGGCTGCGCAGACACACGCGGTAACTTAATAAATACGAGTCAAGTATATGATTTCAATATTCATAAATTGGGAAACGGGAGAATAGAGAAAGGCAATGATTCATTATTGATATTCAGATATAACAGAGAGCCGAAGAACGTTAACCTCGCCTGCTAGTCAATAGATTAAACAACGACGAGTTTTACCGAAAATTATTTTTTCAATCTCCATAAAAATATTTACCATCACTATCAGTATTGTCGTTTGCTTATAAGAGGTTCAAATTCCACGGGAATTGACATATTGGCCGTTTTAATATTTTACGCTATTTTGATGAACAATTTGATACAATTTCAACAATGAAGCCAAACAAAGAACTACAATAAATTTTCATAAATCTGTCACAGTACTGTGAAACAAATAACTTTTTTCGCACCGGTAGTGAAATGGTAGAAATAGAGCCGGAAAAAAGAATGTGCTGACGCTGTACTATCTACGAAATGAAATTCACAGACAATGCACAGCGTTAAAATGGGCTCGTATAGATAAGCACTAACAAGGACCCGTGAACCGACGCGCTAAAGTCGATACTTTCGTCTAAGAAGAGTGTAGAGCGCCGGCATTTCATTGACGCACCGTTCTCCTTGCTCGGCTGTTAAACTATACTGCAACTTCAAGAAAATGAAAAAAAAAAAAACGACAGAAAATCGACTTTGCGATAGGTTTTTACTATGTATATGAAATGGAGGAATAGCAAGTGCGAAGTAAAATAAAGAATGAACGTCAAATTCGATGCGGCGTCAAGAACCTGGAAGAAAACGGTACGGCACTGTCATAATCTTGATGATTTGAATCCTTATAAAACGTGGCTTGATCAATCAATGTCCAGATAGAAATTAAATTACAGTTTAGACTATAACCTTATCTTCTACCGTCCGTATAAGAATACTAATGACGGAAAAAGTAGAAGTCTAATCGATATTGCGGCCGGATCTAAAGCGTAAACGGATGAGTTACATGGTGTACGATCGACTGGCAGATAAAACGACACATGAAATAAAGCCTGTTTCAATCCGGTTTGTTACATGAGAGGAGAGAGGGATTATTACACAGGTTATTTAATCTGGACTGGTTCCGTGCGCCAATCCTACACCGTGTATGCAACGCAGCGTAGCAACTCTTCACGGAGGCAGGTCAACAAACTGAAAAAACCTCTCTCTCCAAAGTCAAGGTTGAACGTCGTCATTCCATCGAATAGTTTTCTTTCGATTGCCAATCGGTTGACACATTCTATTTTACTAATTATCAGACCAATAATATTATTTATCTTCTCCTGTATTAATGACTGTAGTCGATAAGAAAGTAAATAAAAACAATAAAAACTTGTGAACTTTTAATCAGTATGATACCGTGCTTCGAATAACAACATGGACATCGACTGGTAGCTCACCAATTACGATCTCGAGCACCAATATTATTAACCATCATTAATCTGAATAATTATACTGATCATTAATTATCCAATAATTATTGGTCGAACGTAAGGCAATTATGGAGTGACTACGGAAAGTCCAGAAGGGTATGTGCATTGCACATTGTGTGCAAAGCATATACATTTAATGTGGCGTAATTGCATTATTAGCTGTGGTGGTCGAGGATTGATAATGGTTCATGACATGGCAGTTGATTTAAAGACGAATGGTAGTAAATATAGTGGGATTACAAAATCGGTTCAGTCAATTATTAAATAAGAGCGTTAATTGCTTCGCTATCTTTACCCAAATGTTTCCATCATTCGAGTGTCTACTTACATGCCAAGCTTAACCGCCACACGACAAACGAGGCATATTCGTACGAGTCGTAGACTTAAGGTAGTTATCGCGCGGTATCGATTTTCTTAAGATATTGGTCAATTTTTGTGTATTCATTATTGAATGCATCTTCAATACATGTCTGAAATTGCAGTACGATTTACCACCCAGAACCGGAGAAAAAAATGATTAAAAAACGTCTTTATTCTCGGCATTCCCTATCAAATAACATGGTGGATTACATTTTTCGATCACCGTAAACGAATCCTTCTTACCATTTTGAACAAACTTTTTTGAGGGTTAGACAAATGTCTAATCCTTACTTTCACGAAATTTGGAAACAATCAACCGCGTACTTTGAAAAATTTAATTTTGCAATCATTAGTTAATAACATTTTGAAATTATTATTATGCAAAATCGATAATTTCATCACCTCCAATATGCTTGATTTTTTTCAGACTTTCAGACCACTGAGAAGTGTATGCAATTCCCTCTCATATCTCTGAAACTTATGTAAAGTCAAACTGTTCGCACGATAACTACCTTAAGTCACATATTAAATTTCGATTATTCGGTTGTTAACCAAAGCTAAAGCGGTTCATTTTTTCAAACTTGTCACCTGCTGAGCGACTTTAGTATTGTTTCTTGCGGTGTAGTTAACAGTAATAAGTTGAGATAAGTACTTACACAAACAACAAGCATGGATGCAAACATTACTCGCAAAAAAAAAGAATTCAACTGTTCCTAACTGCTTATTTCGACGATTACGAAGCGCGTCCATGAGAAAGTAGAAAAATGTATTATGCCTATTTTTCAGAGCTGGGCAGTACCCCAAGTACATTGTACTTGTTTGGTACTTGAAGTATATGGACTATACTTTTCGAATACTTCAAGTAAAGCTGTGCGGGAAGTACATGTACTTGAAGTACTCTACGAACGTCAAGTACTAAATTTAAACGATTTTGTATAAAATCGTGTTTTTTCGTTGTTTACGAACGTCACTTGACGTCGTCACCAGCGTCGTATATGCCAGTGAGCGGAGCTTACGCTGTTCCTCAGTACCACTTTTAGTACCGGTTAGGGTTGCTTCTTTGCGTATTCTCATCGAAAATACATTAATTTCTATTGGGAAAAACGATTGACATGGAGACTCACAAAAAGAAATCGAACTCAAGTCTGCAACGCGGGCAAGCGACTCAGAGATCGATTCCTCAATGCGACAAACGTCCGGCGGTCAACACCGGTAACAATCGCCAAGAAGAGACCGCCTAATGTTCTTTCGAAACAAAGTCGCTTGAATCCTCTTTAGCAAAAATGTCCTCACAAGCAGAACGTAAGTAATTCACAATAGATCGACTTAATAAAAAAATCCTTCGGTACGAAATCGTAGCTATTTTGTTACGGTTTGCTATTTTGATTGCTTTGTTTCGCACGCCGAATTACGTGATCCGTAGCCCGTGTATGTCGCTGCCACACCCCCCCCCCCCCCCCCCCACTCCCCTCCGTCTAGTGTAAATATTGTGAAATGGAGTAGTAAGATATAAAAAATAAAAAAAACATTTTTTTGCAAAAAATGTAAAAAATGTCGCCAAGTAGTTTAAATAGTTTTGAGAAAATAAAAAAACTCGTAAAATAATAAAAAATCATCTGAGCCGGGTGAAAATAAAAAAAAAAACTGCTCGTCCTTACTTTCGATGCAACTATATTTATTTGTATTCTAAGGACTCGCCAAGTTTTTTTTTTTTATTTTCACTTGGCTCAGATGATTTTTGATTATTTTACGAGTTTTTTTATTTTCACAAAACTATTTAAACTACTTGGCGACATTTTTTACATTTTTTGCAAAAAAATGTTTTTTTACTTGATAACGTTAAGAATCCGCATGACACGATTTTTCTTGTATCACACACACAATATTTATCAATTGAAATGACCTCTCGTCCGCGATTATTTGAACAATTTTATCAGACGAACGACGCATTTTGTTAACCGCACGAGAGGGTCCTTTTTTTTTTTTTTACTAATTTTCGCGAAAAAATGAAATTATAAATAACCTCTACTTAACCTTCTTTTCGATCACTCAGTGTGAGCGTATTATTTACGGATCGCGGATACGGATATTACTAGTTGCTGTATTCACGAACTGACACTTAGAAATTGATAACAGCTGACCGTTCGTTCCGCTTATACCGTTGTGTATGCACGGCACACGCATGGACGCACGAACACAACACGCAGGTCATGGGACATCGGACAAACAGCTGACAGTCGAAAAAATCTCTGAAGAATTTTTTTTATAATGAAAGTGAGAATTTTTCGGGCGAGATCGCGTTATCTCATCATTTCGCGCACCGATCGGTCTGATTCCAGGCGCATTTTAAAGCTTGTATTCAATTTATATCATGAAAGTGTCTTCAGAATTTAGATCCGATGTCTCGTTTCCGAGAAAAAAAATGTCAAAGTTTAGGGGCCACGATATTAGCGTATAAGGACACGGTAGCGCTCGACGCGCGCGGACTCGCCGCGCGGACTTTTAACTTTTTAAACTACTTGGCGTCGAGACGCTACCGCGTCTCTTGATTTTCTTGAAGACAGAAACTAGTTCAGTGTTTAATAGAAAATCATTTTATGAAAATTAAAAGAATCACTACTGAAAAGAGAGTATAGTATAGTAAACAAACTGTGTTGATAAAAAATATGAAATAACAAATTATTATTCGCATTATATGAGAGGAGAACGGAGGCAAACGGGAGGGTTCTTATTCCTGTATACTAGGAGATTTATTCGCAATTAACGTCAGATGAAATATCGTCGAAGCTGCTCTGACGGTACCAAATAGCGATCCAAATTTCCATCGAAATAATTAACTCTAAGAAGAAACTCAAACTTGCTTTCACTGCGGGATCAATAGACACAGTGTAACCGATTTGGCATTTGTAAAAGATTTAACGCATTATTTTGTAAAGTCTTTATCTTTATCGACTCTCATCGAATCTTAATAAGTTAAACTTGGTAAAAAGTCACGAGTCGCGATGCATTCAAACGGTGTGCCGTAATTTGTTAAGATTTTTTAGTAATTTCGAAGAACATCGAGTTCCAAAAAACCAGAAGAAGTCGTCTACCCATAGTGAAATGTTAGCTCCCCTCTTTTGACCAGCGAATTAGCAAAAACTTATTAGAAAATTTATATTCAGTTTTGAAGAATAGCATTAAATTGTTTGAAAACTACATGGCAACTCGTTACAAAGGATAGATGGATTGCGAGGATTTCCTCGAGCTCATCGAATGATGCTTTTGTGGCAGTTGTATAGACAACACATCAACGCTCGAGAAAACGATTTAAAAAAATACCAAGTATAAATCAACTTCAATCGAACTTGGCGACTCGATCTACAAACCCCGACGAATCAACAGCGTTTCGTATTAACCGGAGTGCTCCGTCGCGAGGATTTAAACCGTCACCAGGATCTTCTACACCTTCTGCCGACGTGGACCCATCGAATAACTTTTCAGACAAAATACAGGCTCCTAGATTGCCTGCCAACATGGACACACAAAGTATCCCTTCAGGAAGAGTGGATACCGCGGCACAGCCTTCGACCTCGACTTCCAACGTGTATAACACGCCAGCAATGCTCGAGCAAATCCGAAACAGTGCTATCGTAGACTGAACATTTTTCAACGTCCGTGCGACTGCAGAAAATATCCAACGCATGCACGTTCATTGCCAATTGTGTACGGAGAAGCAAGTATTAATTGGATTGTTAACAGTATCGACAAATCTGGTCAAACACCTGAGGCGATTACATCCACCTGCCCTCATGGAATATTTTGTGTACAAATAAACGAAAAGAACGAACAAGAAAAAGACTCAATCATCGACACGAAACGAAGACGAACCGGCGGCTTAAAGGTCGAAAACTTCTCAAAACATTGACATCGATAAAGATGTTTTCTCGATCGCGTACTGCGTTTCGTCGTCGATACGGTGTCGCCATTGTCCATCGTCGATCAGCCAAGTTTCAAGAATCTCTTTCTCAGAATTAACGTGAAATTTGTCACCCGGAGGACTCTAACGAGACGAACGGGATGACGGAACGAGACGGGACGTCTTAAAGAGATAAACGATCGAAGATTAACCGTGACGAAAAAGTTTCCATCAACGGCTAAATTCGTATGCACCACTGCTGACTGCTGATATGGTCCGCGGAAGGAAGGAGTTTTTTTTATGTGACTTGTCACTTCATCGACGAATAGTTCAAACTTCAGTCCTTCCCTTTGGAATGCAAGCGTTCCAAGGGCAAGCATACATTCCACAATATTGCTGCTATTTTATCTGACGTTCACGCGAAGTATGATTTAGGCGATAAAAAAATCGTAGCTACGATCACCGGCAATGCTAAAAATGTTGTTAAAGCCTTTGAACATAAACACATAAACAAGGCTATGTTGAGAAGCTCGAGCGACAGAAATGATATTTCCATGGAGATTCTGAATCCGATATCGACGATTCGAATTGGTCAGACATCGATTGAGTTGAAGCACCAGTTTCGTTATCGCGGCATTTTAGATGTAGTTCCCACACACTGAATTTGGTTGCAACCACTGACTTGCTGAACGCTATAAAAACGATGATTTTACATGACCCAATGGTCATGTAAAAACTATCGGAAAGTGCCCAAAGCTCTGGCACAAGGCTGCATTACCGAAATCCGCTGAAAGAATCAGCGCTACGATTGGTGACACCTTCAGCTACCCCATAGTCACCCGATGGAACTCTTTTTATAACACTCTGATCCAGATTCTAAGTAGTGTACGCGATTTGCATACCTTATTTGAGTTGCTAAACTTGAACGATACTTTCACTGGCAATGATATTTTATATATAAAGGAATATTGTCGATTGATGGCGCCGATAGCGCGAACTTTGGACGTCCTTCAATGTGAGAATAAGGTTTACCATGGCCTGCTTCTTCCGACTTTGACTGTCCTTAAAGTTAAACTCGAACGTGTGTCTGAGGACAATGTACGATATGAAAAAGAACTCGCAAAAGCTTATCTCTATGGACTGTGTTCCGTCGCGAAAAAAATATTCTCATTCATATAGTATGTCTATGTGAAGGTTCTATTGTAAGCCAGGGTTTTTCCATGCGAAAAAATATTAAATTCATTGTAACGTCGTTTCAGTCGAACAGTAAAACATTTGCAGATCGGACACTAGAATCGAGAAAGTCGCTTAATCGATCAATTAACTGGAAAGAACACGTAAAGGATTATCTCGAAAAAAGCAAGACACGTCTTTAATTGTTTTATGATGGTCAGTCTCGGCGAAGCAAAGGGATTAACGGGCCGCGACAAGGGCCCCGGACCCGCATGCGTGCAAATTAGAGCCAATCGTAACCAAGGAGTTCGACACAAGTGACGCTACACCCCACTCCAAACAAATCTTTACTAATTTTTTAGACTTTTCGAGAAATCAGTCGTCTTCGATCCTTCAACGCGAACAGACACTCCGAGAGTCTGATCGCTAGTATAACGCTACACTGATTCTCGTATTGTGCTTAAAGTTAACAATTTCACCATGCTTGCGCTAATATCCGTAAAAAAACAACCATTTCAATGTAAATTGCTGTATATATTTTAATACAAGTGTTTAATGAACTTTTCCTTTTTTTAACTCAAAATAAACACCTGCGTTATCTTAATTGATCGCGTTGGAGTTCGGTATTCGCGGTTCAATTTGTATTGAGATTCGGACTTACAATCCACATCGACTCGAGTCCACGGAGCCATCCGCAAGACCGTACAGACTGTCTAGACGTTTCGATCAAATTCTCGCGTTTGACGCCGAAGAGGCTCATGGGCTAATCGCGACTATTACGCATCCTTTGTTTAAACTAACTTGGTTCGAGGAGGCCAAACAAACGTATAAACTCAATCTCGATTTGAGTAAAATGTGAAATATATTTCTGACGGACCATTCCACAAATCATGACAGCCTAAATCGAGTCAAGATGACATCGCGTCTATCGCGTCATCTTTTCTCCAAGTTTGCGGATCGCAGAGAGTCACTTCGGATTTTTCACGGAGGCCGAGCATAGGCTCTACCAAGATGGTGAACGTGAGCGTTGCCCTATTATCGTACTTGGAAGACAAAAGAACGCAGCTGTTGATGTTGGATGAATATCCAGTGGTCAAATAGTACATTATGCTACAAGGGAGGAAAGTGCGTGATTTGCACCGAGTGTGAAGTTTGCTGCCCGACCGAAGCGAGGGCAGCTATCACACGAGGTGAAAAACCGCTCCTCCCGAGTGGCATACGATATTTTTTTTCCGACCACGTTGAAAAGACCATATTTTTATGCCTGCAACGGCGCAACAGCACAGTTCATAGCCACAGTTACAGCAGCAATTGGGGTCCAGGAGCAAACCCCCCCCCCCCCCCACTTACAACATAAATATTATCATCAATAGTATGTATAATATCCGTAAACCGACCCTAGCCTCATTTTTTGACTTGTAATAAAAATACAAAATTACGGGAAAAAAAGAATTTTTTATTTTATTTTTTACGAAAAAAACTGTAGCGGGGATATAGAAATTGATCACTTAATTAATTATTGTTTATAATTCGATTTACGAATTTTTAAAAAAATTTTAAACTAATTATCAATCAATTATCATTGATTGATAATCATAAAGTGGTACTTTTCTTCCCGCTGCTGTACTTTTCGTCCCACTAGTAAAAAATCGGCCACTTTCCACCCGCGTCATAGGCATGGAATATGGACTTTTCAGCGTAGTCGGGAAAAAAACATATTTTTCATGTACTCCGTACACATCCTCCGCGCCGGTTGACAGACTATTTTCCTTTGCGAGTATAACGAACACTCCGAAACGTCACGCATTGTCTGACAAAAATTTGAGTCGGCTGCTATTATTGAAAAGTTTCAATAAAACAAAACATAAGTTGAGAATGGCGGGAATGGAAGAATTCAGCATAAGTCATTATGTACGAACGGAACAAAAATAAAAATTTATTTGAAAAATGAGAGCTAATTTTTGTTACTTCACATGAAAAAATACTTCAAGTTATTCAAGTAAATGCACTGTAAGTATTTGGCACTTGATGTACATCAAATACATGTTGCAATACGTCCTTAGTACTTCAAATACTTTGCCCAGCTCTGTAAAAAACAGCTATTTCAAAAAATACCCTTAAAAAAATAGTGAAATCGTATGATATAATAGAAATTGTAAATAAAAATAAAAAAATACTTGGCACGTCCTTGGAATTCAAGTAAATTTAGTTAATTGCTTTAAACAAAAGGACGTACCAAGTATTTTTTCATGTTTATTTACAATATCTATTACTTTATTAAAAAAAATTGTGTTGAGAAATTAGTAGTCACTTTGAAATTTGTAAGTTTTGTTGTTACATGATTATAAACAAAACCCGGTGCAGTAGTTGTATATTGAATCGGTTTGCACTGAAGCATGCCCGAGGATACATTGGTTCGTTACGGTCGAATGTTCGGCAGTAAATGGGGGGCGGGGGGTGATAGGAGAATCTCACAGAATTCGTTTATCAGTCTCCAAGATGACCAAACGGGACTTTGTTTCAATGTAATCAAATCCGACTGATAGTATCCGCACTTGAATAACAAGTCATCACACTCGTCTATGCAGGAGACACGAAAACAAATATTTCTTTAAAAAAAAGTCGATCGATAAGCGAAAAGTCGAAGCACAAGATTAAAACGAGAGTAATGATTATTCGATGCCTAATATACAGACTGTTTGCGTGTCCGTAAAAACCCATTACAGTAAGGCAAACACGAGAAATACTTGTAAGATAAACTCGGGTGATAGATAGTCATCCTAGACGTCCGAAGCAGATTGTAAAAAAAATCTCCATCTAAAAATTGTCTTCATCGACAAATAATCCTCGGACGTTAACATATCTTTTCGAAGACCGGTCGATTGAAAAAAGTCATCGGAGTATCCAGTTTCGCACCGCTCTGTGTGCCTGGCTTATGCTCTTACCTATTTGTCCCTAACTTGCTAACTTAACAAGAAAATTTTGAATGTATGCGTTACATATTTATAGACTGCAAAGCACATGAAGAGAGAAACGATAATTATAGAAAGATATATAAAATTATAGTTTCCTTCTTCAAAAAATGTATCGCTAAAATCAAATATCTCACATATTTGATACAAGTATTATTGACATTTATTAAAACTCGATGATTGGGTAGCCATACGAGTCCCAAGCTGCTACTGTTCTATCCGTAACCGCAGTTGCGTAACTCAGCTGCACACGATGCAGCTGCGTAATTCAAATTTCCCAAAAATTACAAAAATTATTAAAAAAAATAAATTAAATAATACGGGCCAAGTTTAACAAAAAACATACTTCTATGTGGCAATAACAATTGTCTTTTTGATGCAAAAAAAATTGTTGTAAATAATTAGCTTTCCCGTGTTTGCAAGCATCACAATAAACCGCTAGCAGTGGAACGCCAATTATTTACAACAATTTTTTTTGCATCAAAAAGACAATTGTTATTGCCATATAGAAGTACGTTTTTTGTTAAACTTGGCCCGTATTATTTAATTTATTTTTTGGAATAATTTTTGTAAACTGTATTTTTCAGTTCTGGGCGTACCTTTTTTTTTTTTGGGAAACTTTATTTCTTTTTGAAAATTTGGTACTTTTTTGTTATGCGTTGTTTTTACCAACAGAGTATTATAACTTTTTTTTTCTAGTTGTTACGTAAAAGGTTTCAAACATTTTTTATTAGAATATGTAATAACGGATTACTTTTACTCTAACTCCGCACTTTAATTTTTCACCGATTACAATTCCGACAATTTATGCATATACCTACTACAAACTCGGAAAAACTGTCGAACAAAAAATCAAACCAAAAATATATAACCGCTGACAGCTAGCCGGCTGTGACGACGAGCGCGCCACCACGCGAATTTTTCAATGAACTGATGTAGACGCAGACATGTATATATGGGACAGGACACTTTATAATCGTTTGGACGCTGTGAAATTTTCGGTCTCGATATCTCAAAATAGGCTAACCCAATTAAATGGTAACTAGGCTCTTTCGAAAGATTGATTAAAATTACATTATAAAAGTGTCCATGAAAATTTGATTCGTTGTATCATTCCGAAGATATATCGATCGAAAGATGCACGCACTATACACTTCCGGTATATTGGCGTAGCTATACACAGTAGCGTGACGCCCTGTACTTTTTTTCAGTACTTGGCGTCGAGGCGCTACCGCGCCTATTGATAAGCAATAAGACCATTAGAATAAAAGCTAAAACTGTTTACCGATCGAGATCCGTTAATGTGAAGAGTAAAATGTCCAACATGAAGACGAAAAGTTGTTAGAATATTATAAATGAATATTGAACACCCGAAAGGTGAATTTTATATTATACCTTACAGATTTTATTTTGTCAACAATTCAAACGATATCTTTGGTTACATCATAAAATTGCTCATTGGATGTTGGCGCCAAGAGCGGACGAGGGCGCATAGCGCGAGTTGAGCTAATATAAGTATTGTAACGACCGATCGAATGAATAACACGCGTATGAGGTTTAGGAGTGGATATTATTAATAATAAGAAATGTTAATTATCCTTTGAAAAAATCTTGTAATGGCGATCGATCTCCTATCGATCGTCCGGTCGTTCGTCTATTAACAAACCTAACTAAAATCGTGTGTCACAACGAATAGTCAGCTACATATTCGTCGCAGTATAATAGAGTCTAAAAATAATTGTTGTTAATCAATAGATCCAACAAAAAACACTTCACCAAAACATTGTAAAATAGTCGGAACAATTGAAACAACAATATAAATAGACGATTGTACTCACGATGTTATTGACCTATTAAGTACGTAGTATGCCGACCCGGACAGGTGTTTCCTGTTTTTTTCTTATTTTTGCCTCACTATTGCCATTGATTAATTTTGATCAGACAAATATCACTATCGATAAATCGATATTAAACGATATTAAAAAATGCGACCGTAGTTGTAAGCATATAAATCTTATAGTGTCAACATTGAACAGCAGGTTGCTGTTCAATGAGTTCGCATGAGTAATAATCTGGCTGGAATTGGTTAAATAGCCACGATATCCGGTTCAATAATTAACACGTGCCTCGAAGATAAAAAACTATATTAGTCGTATCTCATTATGATAATTATCGAGTCGAATAGATTTCGCATGTTATTTATCTGTTACGGTTGAATAATTCGCAAATGGCCCGGACGCTAAAGAAAATATTCGTCGTATCTTATAATCATTATCATTTCGTTAAATGAGTTTCATATAACCGCACGATTTTTGTCTGCTACGTGTAAGGTCGCGACGGGGTTATCCAACAATTCTTACGATTCAACCGGAATTCAACCGCAGAATTCATCAGTAAAAATGTTATTCTTGAAAATAATCTGCATGTCCCATATCACCGTCGAAAACCTACGTGTTATCTCATCTCTCCTGTGTGCTCGATAGATAATGTACATAGAAATACAGATGTTGAGACGTTGACCACTCAGGAACCACCGCCCATTCCCGCAATCATCGGACAAGCGTGACGAGATTGTAAAATTGATCGTAAATAAAATTGGATATTCCATGAATTCATAAGCCAGAAGACTTAACTTGCATTAAAACAGATGTTTAGAAGAGGCTTGGAATGCCCAGCAACATATTAAAATGACTAAATAATCACGAAAAATCGAACAATATCGCGATGAAAGACGCACCCTTAGCAATTCATGCATAAAGCCTAATTGCGTGTAGGAACAAAAATTACAAACGGCGTTACTCATAATTTTATATATCTGTATATTGCGTGCGCACACGATTTGTCTACAGATGTAGCTGAATTTACTGCATATATGCATATTCGTTTTCGCTATTTATATTTATATTTATTATTCTCTTCGGTGCCCGGTATATATATACTTGTACATTTATATCGGCGAATATGTGTACATTTGACGGTATATGTATAGCATATACTGCATACAGCGCTGTAGTACTTGCACTAGGTTTTCCCCGTAGCTTTATGTATATGTATGCGCTCGCTTTACATAATATCTTTGCCATTGTAAAATGCAAAACACCGCACGGGAGTCGAGCTCGTGCTGAGGCAGCCCTTCTCTCAATACCCCTGGTCTGTATACCGTGCCCGACCGTTTACATCCTTCTCGCACTCGCTTGTTTCACATTGGAACGAGCCATAGTTCTCTACGGGGGGCAAGCGTCCTCTGTGTTGTACTGTGCCCGTGTGGCTATCAGAACTCCTGGCCGGAGCGGTGCGTCCTATACAGTGGTCCTTCGCCAGCTTCCTCACTATATTCCTCGCCTTCCAAGTGCAACTTTTTGTCTTCTCATGTAAATTGCGCGGTGTTAAAGCGAGCGGCGACGGGGATGGTTCTGAAGCGGTCGATTGAAGGCTTGAAAGCACATATTTTCGTATTCCACGCCTCGGCAAAGAAGAAACGAACGAGTGGGGAAAAAAAATCACAAACGACGTTCATCTATATCACCGAAGAGACCAGACGGATATTATGGATCGATTATGAGGCGGGAACAAAACATATCGCTAGCGCTTAACCGTTCTTGTATACATTCAACATTTTTATGAAGACTTATTTTTACGTTTCAATTCTACTTCGGAGTCCTCAGAAAATGCTTTTATTCGATTGTTCTTATAAATTAGCGATGACCTTAGTCTTGTTTCTTTTTTCATTGACCCTCAATTATTTACTTAATTTCTATACAATTAAATAACTCCAAACGGGCGCCGAAACTTTTTTTTTAATGTTTTCAACACCAAAAAAAATAAAAGAACACGAGGCCGTTCCGAAGCCGCAACATCTCCAAGAACATTCATACTATCGGCCGTTGCATTAGAAATTCATTTTTACGAAGAACTGAACGCATTAAAAATCTAACCCTTCGGCAAAGTTAATTACTTCCTTGACACCAGTTGGTGGACAATGTAAAAAAATATTTTTATAAATTATATTAAAAAAAAAAATATGGGCACGCGACAGTTGCTACTGGCGTGTTGCAACTCGTAACTTTCTCATCCCAATTGTTGTTTGCGTGAAGTCAGTATTGTGTTGATATGTATGTTTTTAGTGGAGGTGTTTAGTTTTCGAACGCATCGGTTTTGTCCTCATAATTGTAACTCAAAGGTTGTTGATCCCTTGCAATCTGCGTTTACCGCTGAAAAGTTTAAACATTATGTTACAAACCATAGGTGGCGAGTCGAACTTTTGGCGCCGATCGCGACTCTTGCGGCTGAAGTTCAAGCTATAGACGTTACCGCTAGAAATAGCAAAAGTTTGACAGTTCCCGATATTTTTTCGTAATTTTTTTTTTTTATTAGTGTTATTGAGAAATGTAGTGTGGACATTTTTAGTCGATAATTGAATTTTTTATGGAATATGATGGATGATTTTTATTGCAATGGAACATGGTGTATGTGATAAAAACTGTATATGTGTGTATAACCTCAAATTTTTTATTTTTTTTCACGTTTCAAAAAAATCCGATTTTCACTACCAAACTCAGATTTTATATGTAGAATATGCGTACCAAGTTTCGTAGTTTTTACTGATGTCTGCGTAAAGTTATTGTGTCTACGCCAGAAAACTTGATACGCATCTAAAGAGAGACAGACAATTTTCTAGCGTAGACACAATAATTTTACGCAGACATTTTCTAACGCTACGCTATAGAAGTTATGTTGAAAGTTTCGTAACGATAGAAAATGTCTACTGAAAGTTATTGTGTCTGCGCCAAAAAATTTGATACGTACCTACAGACGGACATACATCCGAGGAAAATCCCTTTTTTGAACTACTTTTGAGCAAAAAAAAACTTTTCGGGTCATGAAATATGATAGATCACATATATGATAGGGTCACAATTATGAGAATAAAAGTGAGAAAAGATTTTTTTGCCATTTTGTCATGTTCAAAAGAGTTATTTAGTCCATAAATTTGACGTTATTTTTTCTCGCGCTTATAATACTTTCTCTTTTTCCATACTTCGTATGGGATGAGAAAGTAAAAAAAGAAAATAATAAATAAGTGGAAGTGTTTTTCCTCGCAAAAAAAATGTTGGAGTTTTTTTATAAAATGAACAATTTTAAATGGATAATACATTTCCAAGAAGTAAATAAGAGTAAACTATTAATGTATCGAAAGTTCAAGTATGTGCAAATAAAGTTCCCCTGGTCAACGCCAAAGTTCAAGATTCATAAAATCATTATTTGTTAAACACGAAATTTCCGGTCGCTGAAAAATATTGAAAGAGAAAAAAAATCTCAAGAATTTCATAACGACGATGCGCGTTCACTATGAAGTTTGAACGTTCTCGAGTTATTTAATATTTTGTTTCGATACTTGTTGACCCCCGTCTATCTTAGGTTTAGTGTAGTGAACGTTTCCCAAATATTCTATTAATAATACTTATACAAAGTTTCTTGGTATCTGCATACACATACCCGTCTAATAGAGTCCGCGTAAACGAAGGATGTAACGTGCTACAAAGTTACGCTTCATTACTCGAGTAAATAAATATTTTGGTACAATATTGTTCTCCACTTCTCTCGCTTCTCCGCTCAAAGGCTATTCGAGTATTACACAAATATTCGATTAATGATGCCGGTGGGCACGAGAAGTATTGCGTTATCGGGATAGTTTCAAATTACGCGATAGTACAAAGTTTCTTGTTCTCTGCACGTACACGCGTTACTGTCTAATACAGTACTCGTAAACACCGAATATAACGTGCTGCGAAGCTGCGGTTTATTATACGCGAGATCTAGTGTACAACAACTTGTGCGGAAGCGGGGTATAGACTGTAGAAGTACTTGTACGCGTATAGTGTTAGTGGAAGACGGCCACCGTCACGATATCGTCAGTGAGTGCGGGTTGAGGAGTGGTTCGGCATTTACGTTCAAGAATTCGATAAAAAAAGTTTCTTGCGCTCATCCAGGGGATATCGGATATTCTCAGCGAGAGGGTATAGACAGTATTTGAGTAGGTATTACATATATCGTTTCATTCGTTCTGTATCCAGAACCAAAGCTAATTACATTGTCTTTCGTAAACGTAGAAGAAGAATTGATTTTAATTTGTTGAGATATCGGCCCAGTTATAAATATACTCGACATATTGCTCTGCGCGAACGGGAACGGATAACGAAGTTGTGTGCAATTTTAGTTTAAGACATTAATACGCTCTGTTCTGTTTCCGTCTGAAGAATATATATATTTGTATATGTATATATATATATATAGAGTTCGGAATGGCCACGATCTCTCGAAGGAAACGTTTACGACTCGCTTAACGGCTAATCCTGGCACCATAGTTACGGTCATTAGGTCGCGCTTTAATCGGCGTTATTACTTGCATTATAGTCTGAATTCGGTTTAGTATGTGCCCAACGACTCGCTATAGAATACGAAAATTGTTGGTGGGTGAGCGTTCGTGTGTAAGGAGAAAAGCTCACCACTCATTACGGATAAACGAATCAGCGCGCGTAATAACGAAGTTAACCAAATGACCTGACCCATATCTTTGCCATTATAAATTGTCTGCAACCTGGCGAATATATCCCACCGACTGGGCTCGATGAACCTAACGATGATTCGAATAAAGTAAATGGAATTTCCAAATGTAGAGCCGACCCGATACCGATTCTGTAAATAATAAGCGTTTGTCGCCCTTATTCGACGATCGACCTGCTTCATTTGGATGGAGACAAAAATGATCTCCATTATTGTTTTTAATTTGATAACATTTTTTTGCAACGTCCGTCAGCAGAAACGTCCGAGTTCGCATATTCAGAGGGGAAGTGCGTGACATTAAAAAAAAATTCATATCACAAAAGCCCCCGATTCATATAACTACGCGAGTTATTCAATATTCGCACCTTTTCGTGTCTCTTTTTTTTTCTTCTACTCCTCTCCACCGGCCCGTCGATCGATGTATTCGACATACCAACGTGCATATTTTCATACGTCGATCAATCACAATCACCCGATGACATTATAAATATCTCTCTGTTGCGGTAGTCTCTTCCGTTGAAACTGCAACGCGAATAAGACAGGTAGGGGACTTGAACATGCGTGATATAGGTATCCTACGTTATAGCCTATGTATAATAATTCTCTGATTTCATAGCTTGATCGTCGCATGAGAGCCAAATTCATAGAGACTCCAGTGCCAATTCCCCCGAAAACAAAACCCGTCACAAGGTAAATTGGACATGCAGACGTCTGCTGAAAATAAATCTACTGCCTCCGAAAGTTCGTCATCGTCGAGTTCACATCGGGACGCTCATCCTCTTCCCTCAATTTACTCACACGGGATGGCGTATTTTTACTGAATTCCTAGAGTTTGATGCTTTCAATGAGATTTCGTTCCAAAATTCAACTCGGAACTCACTGCATTGCATAAATCAGAATTTTCCGAATTAAAAAAGCATTTTCTACCCGAAGTTTTATTAAGCATATCATACTTCATTTCGCTGTAGTGGCCTTTTAGCTCACTGCAACGCGCGCAGATTAGTCGCTTTATACCAATTTGTATAAATGTCGCGTGACTAAAATCTGCATGATGAAATTTTTGTGCAAAATTATACAAAACATACCGCCATTATTGTTACAGTCATGCGATATTGTAGAGCAGAACAAGAAGCAATTTTTTATTTTTCCTGAATAAAATATTTAAAACGACAAAAGTAATGCACGCCTTGCGTGAATGTAGTTGAACCTTTGAGATTTGATCGCCATGAAAATTGCAATGATTTTACCCTTCTTCCGTGGTTTATTTTATACTGGGGAGAAAATAAGTTTCTCAAATGAAACTGCAATCAATTTTTGCACATTTCCGTGCATCGGAAATATTTTTTAATTAATTATATTTAATATAATTTCAGCTCCAGTCTCTCAAAGAGCGTTCCATTACAGTTTATTCATATTAATGTGATCAAAGTACATTGTAATAAAATCTAACCGATGCTAAGTTACACGAGGTCGATGGTTTTCTCTCTGCGAACACTAGCCTAAGTAAACATCGAAGTGATACGATACATTATTTACCCAGTAGAGAGAGCGAGTACCGTGCTTGGGAGTGCGTCGGTGCGGGAATGATGGGGGTGGAGAAGGTACTACGCGGGCCGAGAGGGTGTATTTATTGGAACTATCCAGCAGGCATAGCCATCGGTGCGCTCGCCGCATCTCCTATATTCGACCACTGCATATAGATCCCTCGAGTTCGTTACACATTATTATTCCCTAACTACGACGTACTCCAGAATTTTCGATATCGGAATGGTATGCGGAATGAAGTGGTAACATAGACGGTGTACCCGCAAACGAGTCAAAGCAGAATAAAAAAAACTTTTAGAACATACTATCAATACACCTATTACGAACAAGACGAAGAGTTTGTAACTCCAGAACGTTTCACATATTTTTGCAACTCTTTAACGCTTACACATGGGCCCCGGGGACCCGATGTCTTTATCGTTGCAGAACTCTCGCGAGAAGCAATAGTTGTAAGTTTAATTATAGTGAAATCAAAGCGCCAGAATGTAAGGAAAATGTCATTACGAAAATAGTAAAAAATATACAAAATTATTCTTTTTGAAATCGACCTATATTTTCAAGTTTTAAGAAAGTTAAGAGTTTTCTTTAACAAATTCGGGTCCCGCAGACCCGCGTCTAGTGTTGAAGGATTAATAAGTAGTTACGGAGCATTAAAAAAAAAGTCTTATTTTCAGTATTTGGCGTCGAAGCGTTACTGCATCTATTGATAATAACAGCTAATATCATTTACCTCTTCGAAATTCTGTAAATTAGTTATCGGTGATGTCTGAAGTTAATGGAAAGTTTTATAATGGAACCGCCCGGAACTTTACTCGAATAGGACTACGATCGGTAGAGTAATGCGATTTTGTGTAAAGTCGAATGAGTATACAGCCAGTAAAACGGCGGGTACAGCGGGTTTAAGAGTTGAGCGCACTATCATATCCAAAATATTCCGCTCACTCCAACGTATCGCTGGTCAAGAGATTCATATCGAAATTTCGATGTCTTCGACATACATATTTAATAATAGACAGTAAAAAAAAAATGTAATAAAAAATAAACCTCAAAACAAAGTATATCTTTTTTTAAACAGAATTTATGAAACAATGGATAAAATATGCGTATACCGTGCGCAATTCTATCGAAAGTAAAATAACCAACATCCAGTGCTCCTGCTGCCGCTGCTACTCAATATCGCGGACATGAAATATTTATATCCAGTTTTTTACGTGGCCCTCTTTTTCTCCTGTGGGCAAAAACCCCCTTTCGTTTGTTCACCGTCGGGCATTACCCCCACCCTGGTTGCAGCTTCTCTGCCGCGCTTGAGTTGAGTCGAGAGCCTGTAAAAGTTGAACCTCCACCACCTCTCTATATAACCCTCCCGCTCTACTTCATGGCGAAAAGTACTTTTCTACGCGTAACTCTGTACACCCTACTGCCCCTTGTATACGAGTTTTCTTCCCCCCCCCCCCCCCCCCCCCCGGGTCACCCTCTCTTCTCCCCACGTAACGTACAACTCTCAAGCTTTTCCAGTATAATAGACCAAGTTGGAAGGTTTCTACATCGACGTCAGTCAGTCGGTTCTCGTGTTTCTCTCGTGTGTATTACAGTGTGCCAGCAGCAGCCCCTCGACGACGGCGAATCAATGCGGGGTGAGCGACGATGTCAAGCCCGCACGAGCGACGAAGCTTGACCTGGCCCTGTTGAGTTAGCCAGTCATGCGTTAAAGTCAGAAACCAAAAGCCCTTGTACAATGTACACTGACGCCATGATCCAACCTTCTGTCAGAAGGCTTTAACCGCAAACCGTTTTATCCTCTTCACGCTCAACGTGTCACATACGCCAGTTATTTATTAGCTTTCTGGGTAATATCCGGAGTATATTGTTTGTACACAAAATAAGTAGAATTCATCCTTAAGAATCAAAATGCGACGACACGCAAAAGAAAGAGATTTTTGATAGAATTAGAAATTGGCATTGTTGATTCTTAGGCAGCAAAAATGTCGATCTAAAAGTAGCAGCTCACGCCGATAAAATACATTTTTTTCGTATTCTTCGATTGTTTTTAACGTCTAATCGAGTGAAACCCCGTATCGGATTAATTGTTTGAAACCAAAATAAATGCATTAACAATATTATTTTATGGGCATAAAGTGAAAAGTGCTGATGAATATGCATCTAAAAAATTGAGCCACAGATTTGAAAAATCAATACCAAGTGTTTTTATTTTCAGTGCAAATTTTCCGACCCTTGGGAAAAAAAATCAACAGAGGCCTTCGGTAACATGTGTAAAGCAAGTAACATTTTTTTTAAGCTTGTTGAAATCGCGTATTTGCTTATCTGAGTACCGCTTATCAACAGTATGCAATTATCGATCGATACTGCACGCTACCGTGAAAAAAAAAACCGTGGACAAAACACGTTAGTAATCTGCACGGAAGGTCAGATTATTCTTTGTTTTTCGCCAAACAAGCCACAAATAAAGTAACGATAGGAGGAAGATTAAATTGAAACAAAAAAAAAGCGAGAAATTCCGTGGGACAAATATTGAATCTCGGCTTGTTGAAGGGGTGGGCAGGTGGGGGAGAGAAAGAGGAGGGGTCCCGGAACGTCCAGCGCACCGTCGATTGTTTGGCTTCCGTGGGTGGATTACCGTACAGTAGTGGCGGATGTGCCGCGGTTCGTGCGGAACTCGACCCTCTCGCGCGCTCTCGGCTCGGTTGTTTTCCCACACTTGCCTCCAAGCTCGGGAACGTTTATGTGTATAGCTCAAATGCGAAGGCATGCAACGAGCGTTAACCCTAGCGTCCACATTCGCGTGTTCGCCGAATCGTACAACGGGCTCTCTATCTATCTCTATCTTTCTCCCGTCTACCGCTTCATAGGCGTATACACCATACTAGGTATGTTCACCGAGGTAAAAGCACGGAGGAACGGTAAAAGCCAGTAGCGAGTAGTATCCACAGTTGCAATAGCGCAAAACAGCAGCGAGAGAGAGAGAGAGAGAGAGCGAGCGAGCGAGCGAACGATCCTTGCAAAAGGGGTGCGGACGAAGGGGTTCGCAAACTCACGCGGAATGATTTCGGTCGTCCGAACGACCGAACGGACCGACTATGGGGTTTCAAAGCTGCATCAGCAGCATGCGAGCGTGATGCAAGCGACTCTCGCTCAGTGAGATAGAGGCCAGAGAATTCTCCTGGAATTTCGCAAATCCGTGCAAGCTCGCCATTCGGTACCCGCAAACCTTCATTCCGCAATTCCAGTGAATTCAATGTACACGCATCGCCGTATGTAACTTATGGAAAATATAATAAACCTACCCTCGACGGCATTGTTCTACGAATTTAGTATAGTTAGTACAATTGCCGTTTCGTAGCGGCATACTTTTCCAGCTCATTCTAACAATGATGATTGTGATTGGCGGCAACTGATGAAACATTTATCTTTCAATGTATAATAATCATTAAACCCCGATTGCAGCATAATATTAATCTTACATGGAAGAATGATACCTATCCGCTTTTTTCGCAAAGAATCCAATTCACGGCTACATAGCACCTAACGCAGTAGATCGACTGAGTGAGAGTTAACAATTTCTAGTCTATTCCGGCATAACATCGATGTCAATCGTGTTCAAGATATCAAGATACAACAAACTGCCAAATGATAGCATCAGAGAATTAATATTCAAAATTCAAAATCAGTTGAACAAACTCGTGTAAGATTGGTCATTTTCAACACATTCGACTCTTGTATGTGTCAATTGGTATAAAATTAAGTGAATGTTGGTCGATTATACATGTTTTTTCACCACTCATTTGTGTCATCGTGTACCGGTCCATCATAGTTTGATGGGCCATATTCGTTATATTGACTCTATGAGTACATTCACAACGGTTTCGTCGCGCCTAGCACGTGATACTTGGCTGTCGAGTTTTCGCCGGTGGCCCAACAGCAGCAGCAGCAGCGGCAGAAGCAGGTCGATAAGCCTGCCAACATAGAAACGTGGGCGTAACACAGTGCCGGCTCTAACAGATTTTATCTCCGGAATCAACGGCGCGTTAACGGTAATGTTTTTAGAGCGTGGGGGGCGAGTGGAGTGTTGCTTCTACTTCCCCTATGTACGTCCAGTGTACGCTGATAGGGTTGCAGCGTGATTTTTGCGTATACCGATGGGCCGGATACGTCCACCGGTGTATTCTCACCGGATTACACAGGTGCATACCTTCCAGTACATTTGTACATACTTGCAAGGTAGACATCCGGAAGCCTTAAAGGGAGGTTTTTCCTTCCTGCATCAGCCCAATGTGGGTACCACAGATAACGTTAAATTATCTAAGCCATTTTTCTCAAAAACGCCTCAAGGGCATATCAAACCGGGTAAAACTACTCAACCTGCATCTATTCATTACGCAGATAGCTTCACTATATTCTAATTTGATTCTATCGAGCCACATGTTGGGCATAATGTGTTAGATATTTTTAAAGACTACGTGAACCTTGAGCCTCCTTAGCATAGCATCCGTAAGGATTTTCATGGTTATCGAGATTCCATTTAGTATTCTATTCCGTCCTCATTTCTTTGATATCATGCGCATTTTGTATTCGCTAAACATTTCAAAATTTCTCGGAGATGGACTGCGTCCCAGAAATAACACCACTCTGTGGAATGGTCGCCGAGACTAAAGTGAAGTTGTCCTACCGTATCTACTGTATGTACAATCCAAATGTACAAATACATAATACAAGGAGGTTTCACGAGGATGAGAGTCGAAGGAGCACCGGGTAACACGGAAGCAGCAAACATATATTCCAGTGGTCCCTAGTCTACTCTGCTATATAGTATTCTATATCCTCTATATTCTATATCCATAGTGTGAGTCCACACGGGAGCATGGTTGGCGCAGCCAGACATTGACCCCCCCCCCCCCCCCATTCAGGAAGGGTGAGTCTCCGTTTCCTTGCTGGTGGTCTGGCGGTCTGGCGCATGAGAGAGATCCGGCAAGGTGAGTGTCTGAAGAGGAGGAAAAGCCCGTGGACTAGAAAGGACGAAACCCAACGGCAGCAGGAACCACCATCGGCTCTCTCCCCACCATACTCTTAAACGTTCGCTACCTCTTTCGACTCCCCTTTACCTTCGCGTTTCTTCGTCTCACATCCTCTACCTTTCGTTTCCTCTTTCTCATTTCATCCATCTTTCCTTATTCGCCCACCCTCCACCCTTCTCGCACTCGATCCATCCCACTCGTTCCCTCCGTGTACTCCATCATCATCTCACTTTTCCCCCTCATCGTTTTAACAATCCGTCTCTGTCCCACTTGCGTCCTCGCCTCATGCAAGCCTCGAATTCCACTCTATTCTGCCCTTGCTGAACGTTCTACACATCACCTACTACTCCACTACCCTCCAGCTACCTCTCTAAAGACCCGCTTCGTCGCCCTTATTTCTACTCTCGTTTCGTTTCGCGGGCGGAATCAACCGTTTTTGTGTTTCCGTTCGTCGCTCACTCCGACATACGTGTTTCAACGATGAGCTTCACCAACGACAGTCGACAGTTGTATTACAGGTTGAAGGTTCTTCGAATTTACAAAACGAGCATCCAAGCAAAAGATTTTTATGTTTCGTCATCGGCAAATTCGTTGCGACTTTAAAACGATTTTTTCCCCGACTGCGCTAAAAAGACCATATTTCATGCCTGCAGCGCGGATTTAAAGTTAGCTATTCTTGACCAGCGGGAGTAAACTAAAAGTAGCCATGAATAAAATTAAATAAATGAATAATTTTTTTTTAAGTTTATTTATTAATAAATCAAAAATACGCATCAATCGACCGCTTTTGAGTCGCGGACCCGGTTCCTCTTATCGCTAATTTGTGCCGGCAAGCCGTTGCAGGCATAAAAATATGGTCGATTTTTCGCACAGTCGGAAAAAAAGTATCGTATGCCATATGGGAAGAGCGAATTTTCACCTCGTATGATAGCTGCCCGAGCGAAGCGAGGCGAAGCGAACAAACTTCACACTCAATGAAAATCACGCACTTTCCTCCCTTGTAGCATAATGTACTATTGTGGCATGATAAATTCATGTTTTTAATAGCTTTTTAAACGGATTCGGACAGATTCAGTAAAATTGCTGGTTCAACGGTTGAAATATTTAAACTGCCGAGTGCTCGTAAGGTCAAAAAGATGGAAGTTATGCGTTTGACTGCGGTTTCGTATCTTGAATCTCTTCATTGTGTCATATCAATTATATAGCTTCATTAAAACACTTCAAATTTGATTTATATATCACATGTTTATCCCTGGCCTGGTCCAGACTCGTTCGCCAATGTCTCAACGTTGACACGATATTGGCTAATGAGAGAGGGCCAACGTCAGCGTATCAACGCGATGTTAACTCTGTTGACGCTCGGCCGGTATCGGAAGCCTATGACGTCCTAATACTCAACACACCGTATGCATGTGCTATTTATCTACCACTAAGGCACTGATGACGTGGTCCATATGCTCTACCATCCGATACGTTAAACCCATGTAATATATGTACAATTACATGTCGTGTACATTCAAGTCACGCGATGTGTCAAAGAAAAATGGAAACTACCGTTCGATAATATTTGTATGATGAAATCGAGACAAATTGAAATACCATTGTTAATTAAATAGCCAATAGCGACTAATCCATTCAATATTCGTACTGACCCTTTGAGAATGCGTTTCGGCTTTTCATAGGCCAAACCTATATCGCACTGCAATTGTAAAACAAAGGATGCCAGAAAAAAATACTTATGTACGGAGCGCGATGACTTACTTGCGAAATGCTTGCGATTTTCGAGAAGTTTTAAAGCTGAGTGACGGCAACGCATACGACTTTGTGTGCAACGCAGTGTGAGACTCATCGCCAGAACCGATTCTTTGAAAAACAACACTGTCCTCTATTCCTTTCATACGACCAAGCCGCTCGAAGTAGAAAAAGAAGATTACAAAATCGTGCAAATTTTAAATAATTAAATTCCACTAACGACGAAATATATTCTAATTAAATGAAAAAAAGTCGTCTGTTACCCTAGAATTGAGTAACACGGGACGAGCAAGGGACAGAAATATACGAAGAATCATTATAAATACGTGTACCCTTGTGATTTTCGAAAATTGCCAACGCTGAATTTACTGATTCGCCAGAGCTAAAATTGTGAAACTTAATAGCATATACTATGCTAGTACCGTGCCATATTTTCAGTTTGAAGATTTAAGCAAATTTGAAATGAATTTCGAATTTCTTAACAAGTTTTACGTTGATTTCAAACGTGTAAAGAAACATGAAGTTAATTTTGAAATTTCACACAAATGTAATAAACGAACGAACATTTGCCAAACAAACAAAAAATCAAAGAACGAACAAACATATTTGACGCAGACGTGTTAGAAGCTTTTCGGAAATTCCTAATTGTCAACCAAAATAATGTGTATTTCGATTTTTTAGAATACCATGTGAATTTCTTTTTGTTTTTTGCAAAAATTTAGTTTTTCGACGTGAGTTTGGAGATTTTTGCAAAGTTGATAACACTCATACCATTGACATAATTGTAATCGGATAACCCAATTGTAATATCATCCTAAGTTGTTCAAAACACATTGAGCGGCGTTAACCCGCAGTTACATTTGGGCATTCGGTATCCATCGTTGTGCCGATTGTAACTCGAACGATCAGCATCGGCGGAACTCCACCTGGGAAGCCCCACCGAAAGGATTTGTTCTCGTTCCGTCTATTACCTTCTTCCTTCTAGTGCAACTCTTCCCTCATTGTTGAAGCCGAGAGGCCACAGCCTCGGCGTATCGTATTTAGCGATTCACCCTCGTTCATTAAGGGCGTTAATGATGGTTACTGCCAGCCACGAGCGGCCCGAGATACCTAGATACCGCCGTCGAAGCGATTCCACGAGCAATTTACGATGCAAGGATATTCGAAGTGAAGGAAATGAGGTGAAGGATCGATCAGCATCTATGGAAAGGGTTTGATTTTTTATTGGCCGAATCACGTTTTCAATAAGAACTGGTTTTCGTAAAAAAAATCGTGCACTGGGCTCATAAAATTCAAGACATGCTCAATTCGATGATATGCTTCTACAATTATTAGGTGATACTTCTCGTATGTTAAAAAATTCAATAAACAAAAGTATATCAGTGGCGCAAGCTATTATTCGACCGCAGTCCCAAATCACAAGTCAAATCTCGTATTTCAATGCCAAAATTTAAAGGTATTCGCGACTTAAACGATTTTTACGACATAGTCAAGAAGGGATAATAATAAAAAAACGACGTAAACGATAAAGAGCTCATTATTTTGGGTATAGCCGATTTTTCTAAATCTAGCAACACCGACGTACATATAGCGTTTGCATCATTCTTGTACGATTAGATGTTTTTGTTTGACCGAAGACGAGAACACAGCCACTGCAAAGATGCCGTTGGCGCTACTGAAAGTCGTAAGGGTGGAAGCTATAAACGGAAGCGCTCGCCATTGGATCGTAAAAGAATATACGTGTACGCACTACCGTCATGTCCTCTTTGCTTTCGCATACTATACATATATACATATATATAGTGAGTTGATTGCACTTTTTTTCCGGTTATTGAATGTAGGAAAAAAAATACGTATATTAATTTCACGCAAATATTAGACTCAACATTTATAATTATACACAGAGCTGAAATGAAGCTGCATATGCAAATACATATTTTCGATGTTGGATCCGATGAAATGCGATAGTACAGTTGGACATTTGGTTATGTATTCAATCAACTTTTTGAAAAAGCACCGCTGTAATTGAATTCAACTTCCATTAAACGTTTACATTGCTTACAGAGTCAAAGCCGAGTCCATTTGTGTACTCGTGTGTAGTAAGGATGAATATCGTTAAAATCGTATATGTAATTTTTTATTATTTCCTTTTCAAATCTAACTATGTTTTTATTACTTGATTTATGCCAGAATTCGTTTTTTTTTTTTTTTTCGTATCATCGAATGAAATTACTAACAATTTGATAATAGCACTATTTTTCGTAAAGATTCGTCATTATTTCGTTAATTGCAAAATAACAGATTCCTAATTTTTTATTTTACATTGAAATGTTCTCTTACTTCGTGTATTTGAAAAAAAAAAGCTCAAACATCGTTAATTTACTTCGCGATTGCAAACCTCTCATCATTTCTACAAAAGCAACTAATATCTTTTTTCCATTTGCAAGAATTTCATTATTTAACTCCGAAACTTCGAAGAAACCGGTGAAAATTCTTTGCACGGATTGAGAAAACGAAGAGATACGCAAAGTTTTGATACACCCAAGATAGGTTTAACGTTAGAAGCACGGCGTGCACTTCCATTCAACGATAACAATATAACGTGCCCTGCCTCTCCGTTGGTAACTGCGCATGACTTCCGGAATGGTATTAAAGATAAACTTCGCTGGGTTCGAAACAGCGAAGAGAAGCTTGATTCGCGATCCCCCCCTCTCACCATCCTCTCCGCCGTGGCTGTACGTACTTCCTTTCGCCGGTCTTTTTCATCGTCGCGAGGATCCCTCTGGCATGAAAAACGGAATTTCAATAACATTGCCGTGTCCTCGCTTGTCAACCGTATCGGAATACAAATTCGCAACTCGACGAGGTTATTCGTGTTACGGAATGAGACAAGAGATGTTCTATAGTGTGCTTTACCAGTAGATAATAATATAATAATAATAATAAAGCCGGAGAGAGGAATATTTTAGCGGATTTCACGTCTCAGTGTCACAATTAATAGTAATATAATCAGTAGAGAGATAAAATAATTATAAATTAGTCGCGTCGCGTCGCGTCGTTAACAAGTACGTATTTTTTTTTTTATGTCAACCACGCAGATATTCTGATCATTAATTCTGCGTACTGAATGAAATTCCTTTGTACATTCCAATTATTGTTTTGTCAATGCTAAAATGAATATTTCGTTTGGTGGCTAATCAAATATTTCAAATATGTGTTCGAGTTTACATGATGAAATTCACGGGTTAAATTTTGACAACGGGACCATTCCCCGTTCGTGAAACTTCATAAATTCAGCATTTCATGGTTTCCTTTGAACCAGCAATGTTCATTATTACATCTCGAAATCACATTTTTGCGAATCTGAATTTCGGTATTTATTTTACAAAATCCATTATTAACATTACCATGGAGAATGCGTGCGCCAAATTTCGGTGTGAATATGAAAATTAAAAAAAAAAAAGAAAAGCACGAGGTAACTTACCTTGTCTGCGGGCTGCTCCCAGAAGGTTGATGGATTAAAGAATTGTGAAAACTCGTACGGTACACGCTACACACGCACAACAATGCAATATGCAGTTCTCACTTTGTTGCTATATTCGGAGTTGCACAATAAAAAAAAACAACAACAACAACAATAAAAAGTTTCTCTTCAGAGATTATTACACGAGACCGGAAGTCAATACAGAGAGAAAAGCTCGAAGTTCGAGACCGCGCTTCGAAATCGAGTAGACTTCTTGTTTATTTTTCCACGGCACTCCTCTTCTCTCCTCGAGAGCACACAACAAAAAAAATCCAGTTTCTTCCCTCGGATATATTCTCCGCGGTGTAAGAACTGTTCGGAAATTCCGCTCACGAACCGGGATCGAGTCGCGCGGGGGGCGAGCAGACGAATAGCGCTTCTTTGTTTTTTTTCTTATTTTATCTGTTTTTTTACTTCTTCTTCCTCTTTGTTTCTACTAGTCGTACGGCGAGAGAAAAAGATATCTGTTCACTCTTTACCACACCTGAGCCGTAACGAAAATATCGCCGAAAACACAAGAGCGAGAGTCCGCGACGTGATTATCGTCGACCTCATGACGACGAAGTTGATGAAGAATTGTAACGATCTAATTTTATCGATATGATGACAATAACACCCAAACAAAATTTTCTCTGAAAAATTCTACCAAATCCGGTGAAATTTTTTTTTTTTTCTAAAAAAAAAAATGCCAAACAATGTAAAAAAGAAAACGCTCCAAAATACCCGAAGCGATTACGAGCCAAAAAAAAGCTGTACAGAGTCGTACATTCGAAGTTACTATTTTTTTGTTTTTTTTTTTAAACAGCACGTTGTTTCAACCGATGTTCCAATGTCTCCGATAACGCGTATGTCGCGCGAATACCTCGCAGCAGCAGGACGAATTTATTGGCAATCCATCGTCGCGGCTGATAGCGAACGACTGGAAACGCGCGGTCTTCGCTCTTCAGGCTTATCTTAGCCTCGGAGGTTGCAGGGTAAAGGAGGGCGCGGGCCAAAGGCGGCGGGGGTGGGATCGCGGCTCACCAGTGACTGCCGTCGCCACCGCTCGGTTATCCGCCCGCCGCCCCCGACGTCGTTGCCGCCGCTACCACCAACCTCCCCACCCCCGATGCTTCGCGAATGCGCACGCCGCTTTGGCTCACCAATACCACTACATTCTTACCTGTACGTATAGACAGAGGGAGATTCGTGAATATAGTACGGTATGATTTTCTCGCTGTGTGAGCGCAGGGTACGAAGGTATGTTGGTACCGTCGAACTAACCCCCGTCGTCCTTCGTAGCCACAACCACTAACACGAGCAGCGAGGATTTCTCGTTCTTCCTATCCCTGCGTGTTCTCTTCTTCGTCTTTTGTCTCATCCTGTGAGCTCTATCTCCTTTCCCTTCCTCGAGTTCGTACGACGGGGTCTCCCTTTTCATTTCCTCGAAGAAGAAGAGGAAGAAGAGCCAGAGAGGCATCAAGGGAGGTTCGGTTAGAACAGAGGCACGCGAGTGAAGAAGAGAATTTTAAAGTGATGGAAACGAGGATGGAATATCTACACGAGGAACGAGCTCAGGGGTTCGAGAAGACGAAGGATTTGCTCTACTGTGAAGGGGAACCGATGGCGGAAGGGAGTAACGGAAGTAGCGGAAACCTCGAACACTTCTTCCGTTTAATTTACCTACGATTTGTCTCGAAAATTCGTGAGAGATTCTTTGATTTAACGGAGCTCGAGGACGTTGCCACGCGCGCCGATGGATCGAAACGATTCAATGATAAAAGCTGGTGGAAGTAATGAGGATAACTCGATGCGCCGAGCGCCGGAACAGTTTTCGTTTCTCATCCGCGCAATTAGTAAATTGATCTCGAGAATCACAGTAAACTCGCCAACTTGTCGTAAAATGAACGCTCGAAAGCCGAGAAACGGTTTGTACAATTTTTGCGATTAATATTTGAAATTGCAAAGTAGGAAAATCACTCGAAACACAAATTTCGCAGATTTCTTCGTATAATCACGATTAGACGAAACTCCAACCGTAAAACATAATTTTGAGCGTAAAATATCCAATAGAATTTTTCGAAAGTTGTAACTTATATTTTTCTAGATAGGTATACGGAAATTTGTAATTCCATCGCCAAGTTTGATTAATCGTTGGAAGATTAAATTATTTATTTTGTTTTACCATCGTTTCAACCAGTTTTCCTCAATGTTAACATCGTTCTAGAAACTTTATGAAGTCTTCCGAGGTCTACCAATTAAATCTTCTTTTGCGAAGCCTACATCAGAGCCTAAATTCTAAATTCTGTTAATTCCTTCAGAATAATACAGCATTATAAACACAAAAAAAAAACAAAGTCCACAGAAATATTGAGGTAAAAGTCTGCTATAGTGTATTATAGTCTCATTTTAAAATTAAAGCATATAAACCAATTCCACACTTGACAATCATCGCTTTCTTATTCTCCCTGACCTGATGAAAGCAAATAGTATATCGGTATATCAAAATATTCGCGAAAAAATATAATTTACGTCACTGCGGCACGGAAAACTCTCTTTCCTCGCCTTGTGACGTAAAATTGTATACGATACTCGGCGGAAAACCGTTTTCTCAGCTCGTGTGATTGCAACACTCGCCTTCGGCTCGTGCTGCAAACTCGCACTCGTCAGAAAAAAGTTTTGCCTCCCGCGGCTCGTAATATACTATTCTCGTTACTAGTAGGTTAGTACTCAACGTCTACGATTATAAAGAATAAGAAAACAAAAAAAAACAATAAAGAAGCAGAGCAGGTCGATAACCGAACGAGGAAGTTTATCCCGTTTCGGTTAAAGATGAACGGTAGAAGGAACCTGTTATCAACGTGGAAAAATGGAAGAGCCGGGTAGATCGTGTCTGGTCATAAGTAGCGATCCCGGACGGTGGCAGCCGGGTCACCGGGGTGCTTACATAAGATTCGTGCTGGTGCTTTCTGTGTGGATTTCCCATCGCAGTGGACCGTGACCGGGACGGGATTTTCTCTCTTGCCGTTTCTAGTAGAATATTCGTCACTTGTTCATGTGTGTGAACACGTATATATAACATACGAGGAGCTGCGTGTAGCCGTGAGTTCATGTTCGCCGTTCCCCAAATTATGAGAATAGATAACAAAATGAAGTGCATCTCAAACGAGAGATACAGTATAAACTAACTGGCATACATAGTACCACAATTTCCATACATCCCAAAACAAATGAGCTGTACATTATAGTTACACACGTCGAACAGGACGATTTTTATTCACGTACACGGTGAGAAGAATCTGATAAACATTGCCATGTCGTGTGAATAAAAATTACTATGGTGCCTAGTAATGCGTCGCTACAGCGCCATCTATGGCAGAAAGTGCGAAATTTATAACGATTGTTACTATAACTATGAGGAGTTTTTGTCAGAACTTACGGTAAAAATTATTACAAGTTTCGCACTTTCTTCCGTAGGTGGCGTTGTAGCGCCGCGTTACTAAGCTCTATAGTAATTTTTATCCACATGACATGGTAATGTTCGTCAGATCCTTCTCTCCATATAGGTATAAACATTGATCATACATATCTGTATGTCTACGTCTATCCCCGTACGCCTCGCAGATAGTCGACAAATTTCATTTTGAACGTCGAATAGCAGTAGGTCAGGAAGCTCTTGAGTTTAAAGCGCGGCCGAGAAAAAGTCGACCGGAATGAACGATGAATAATTATTCCAGTTTAAAATTTTTATGCTTCACGATTCACTAACGGTGCGCTGTAGATGAAGGGGAGGAAGTCTCCCCACGCTTCGTTGTATATACGATGACAGTAAAGAAAATATAAGTCATATATCCTCGATCTCAAAGGTCTAACATTCCAGAAGCTCAGAGGTTTATTTTGTTAATCATGGATGAACAGTTGCAAAAATATTTATATGAGCTCACTGAATTGCGCTGTGAGGATCAAACGATATTCTCTCATAGTGATAATGGGGAGTTTGAAAGATACAATCGTATATACGATTTTCTATTACATAAATGTGTGCCAATATTCGAGTACGAAAAACTTTTGATACGATGTCTAAGAAAGATCTGATATTCCTCGTTGTTTCTCATTTTTGTGATAATTCGAAGTTGACGAATAAATGAACTATTCATCAGATATTCATCGCGAAAGGTTAAACGTTAAACGATCGAGGCAAGCTGACTGCGCAGATACTGCGGGGAACAAAAAGATCAGCTTTTCCAATAAAGGAAATATTATAAGCGTGCGGTAAAAACATCCCCACAAGCGGCAGACTCAACAAAAACGATCAATGCCTCTCTACCTTTGTCGATTTTTCTTGAATAAACTCTCAACGCAATGCCCATAATTTTTGCCTCTTCGTCTGCCGATAACTGCGGATTACCAAAAACGATTCCATTGATTTTTCATATGTCAGCTTATAATATCGGTCGCGAGATATGCAATGAGACACGTATATATCGGATTCAAGATCCTGGATAGAATAGATTACTAATATAATTTAATATAATTTAAAGATATATGATGCCAAATCAGTCAGAATCAGTATGGTATATGAGACTGTTGGAGTGCCGTCACCGAGAAATTATAATCACCGTCTTCTACTTCGAGGGTAGGAGATAGTGTAAGAGTATTACGGGGTAAAATTTTTAAGTCTTTTGGTTTATCAAAGTGACGGGCACGTAGTAAGACCTGTAGAATCGTTAACCGATCCCTGACATACGATATCCCAACAGCGTAGACAGCTTCTTTTATTTCTCGAGCGCTGTATTTACCGCGTTAGCCCACGGTAAAGGCTCCACAGAGCTCTGTGAAAAGCAACTCCGCGACCCGACCCCCTAAGAACCTAATTACTCGCACGTCTGCAAGAGATTATCGACAGTTCGGCTAAATCTTCTGCGATATTTCTCATGGGAACGTGAAACACAGAGATACACCGTCGGTGCGGCAACAAAGGGGCAAACGAAATTGCGAGAGTTATAAGCTTATAACACAGGGATGCTACGGTATACACCCTCCAGTGCAACTACTTAATGAAGCGCAAGAAGTTGTATATCTCTACTATCTCATTAGAGTATCGTATCTTTTAAACGGCTTTTATCATCGAAGTCTAAATTTCTTATTTACTACACGTTTTTTTCTTTCGAACATAAAAAATGAAGTATGAAACAAAAGTACGTAATAGTCGTACAAGAATGCTAAAAAATGCAATATCTAAAAAGTCTGCACTTTCCGTTTCAACAATAATACTGCAATATTATAACAATTCGTGTTTTCGTTTTTTTTTTTTTGTAAATTTTAATCTATAAAAATAATTTTACAGAAATTTATAAATCCCTGACTGTAAAAAGAGTGTAATAAACTGCAAACTGTATTGACAAAAAAGAGTGAAATAATAAATAGTTATTCGCATATTATAGCCGGGAGACTTATTCTATATATATTTATTTACTACAAGCTTTGAATAGTCGCGAGTTTTTCCCATTTTCGCGAAACGATTTTTCTTTTATCCTTTCTAGAATAAAAATCGTACTATACGATCGGTTATATAACCCTCTGACGCGAGATGAATGACAAAATAATGGCGGTATATATGGACGAAATTTCGATATATTTAAGCGAATTATTTTTTAACCGTGTTATTTTTGTCGATTCGCATTTAATGATAATAAAACCTGAAAAAAGACGCAAATCGTGGTACCGAAAAACGGTGTGCTACATTATGTTAAGACATTTTTAGGCGTTTCGTATTTTCGAAGTTAATCAGCTCTATACATCACTTATTTTTTTGTTTAACGGTAAAGGCAGAGAAAATCTAACATACTATTTTGATTCAACTCGCCAAATGTCGTCCATCATGGACGTGTATTGCGTGATGGTCAATTATACTTTTAACAATCACCGTTCAAACACTCAAGCAAGTATCGATAAAGTCCATTATGGATCGCTCTCATACGTATGGTCGACGATGGGGCCAATCGTGTAGTAACATCGATTGTGTTAGCTAAAGCGTGTACTTTTGTCAAGAATACAGTAAGCGATATCAATTGTTGAATGGCACACATAGTCGCTCGCTTCTCACTCCATACCGTTTCACTGTTCCGATGTATAATAAATTAAATGTTTTAGATTGTTTAATTAGTTCATCCTTCACTTTTGAATATTTTTTTCCGATTTGCAACTGTAGAATAAAAATATGAAAAAATAATCCATTCAGAGATCTTAAATTGGAGTCTCAATTATGACATACGAACAAAAATCTACTAAACATATCTACTACAAGTTATTCTTGTTATCGAGAAAAATGAATAGGTTGAAATCATCGAAAGTATCATTGTCGATTTATTCGTTTGTCGTTTGGCTGCCATGCGGAACTGAATCATAAAACTCCTTATCAAGAACTTAGTCACGACGAAAACGATCAGAATTGTTATTTCAAGAATCGTAAGCGTTTGTCTTGACTTCAGGCCAAAACTAATATCGGATTCGTGTTCAGCGTGCAAAACTACAGCGAGAATTATGTGAACGAGAATATTTTTTGGAAACCTTCGATTTGACGAGAAACATTACAAGTACAACGCTTTATCGTGTTTTTTTCACGTTTATCATCGCCCTGCAACAACACGAAAAAAGAAATGTCGTAACTCCGCGATGCACCCTATCTTGGCGGAAGCAACAAACACCCGGGGTTTCCCGTAACGCTATCGGAAAACAGAGATACCGCTGTTTGAAGGTACCGAAAATCGCGACATTTCCAAAAATGGATCTTGGACCAATTTTTATCTTTCAGCATGTCTTGCCTACTATGCGTTGTATAATTCTTCCACTGATCGCGAATCTGAAAATTGTTTTATTCCAAACTCAATATTCGATATAAAAATCCGCGCAATAAGAAGAAAAAAAAAGGACTTATTCCTTCCCTTTTATTTTTCCATTCACAATGTATTATCGAGGGCGAAAAGGACGCTGATGCTGTTAATACAGAAACCAAAAAAGAAGGTAAAGTACTTTGCTCTCGATAAAAAATGTCCCATGCCTGTTTTGTTAATAATGTATCAAGTCCTCCATTATTGATTTGTACTCGGTATTCCTTCAACGATAATCTAAAAAATATATTTTACGCGATTTTTGGCTGTAATTTAAAAACCAATTACTCCCGGGAAGTAACGCAAAAAGCTCCGAAGTAATAGAGACTCCTAACTTAGTGAAAAAAAGTAACGAAGTTTTCCTCAAAAATTATCAAGAACTTCGCGGGAAGTATGGTGGTGACGTCGGGTCTCGAGTAAAGAAGAAATTCACTCAGGAAGCATATAACGTCGGGGAACAGGACATCGGACCCCGCGGTCTGGTTCACCGGGAACCGGTGTATACGTTCATAAAACATGTACCAATGAACGCGTACAAGTTTGGAGAGTCGCGCATGCGTTTCAGCGGGCGAGACACGGGACGGGGGTAGGAGAGTGAGCATTTGGATCGATCCTTGAGCTTTGTCTGTGGTCGTGAATGAAGCGAGAGCCGAGTTTTCGGATAGATACAACGCAGCGGAGTGAGACAGTCAGCGTTGAAGCTTTCGTTTGTATAGAGAGGATGGTCAGTAGCAATAGCAGTGGCAGCAGCAGCAGTAATAGCCTCTTCGTCGATGGATGTGCCGAATAGGGCGTCCCAACTTCCTCGATTACTAAATCCGTCCATCGGACACCGGAGCAGTTGTAGTCTCTACTGGATGTACCTACTTGTATATCCGATAACCCACCCAACTATCAAGTCCTATGCGATTTTTCATCTTACATTTCCGTAGGTCTCCACTGGTCTGCATTGAAAGCGTTAGACGACTTTAGCTTAGTTAGACGTATACAGATTAATGCCCGCGTCGGATCGATCATGGGATCCAAAGTTTTCGAAGAAAACGCAGCGGACATCCATTCCATTCGCCTTACCAGATGGCACATCAACTGCATTCAGGATTTATTATTTTGCTAACGATCCCTGATCAACCGTAGAATGATCAAATAATAATATATCTATCCACCCGTGTAGGAAATAAATTGAAATGGGTTAGGTGCAAAGCTTCGAATCCCCTCTCCACATCTCCATGCGAATTTTGAAATGTATAAAGATCCTCTATCTAATATTTTGCTAAGACTCGCACATTCCCAAGTTAAACTGCTGAGTAGAACGACGCGACGGTTCTGAGGTCCATATCATCGGCGTCATTCGCGGCTTAATATTTATACCGGATTCAACGACGACATGTGTTTGCCCTGGGATAATAATCTGGTATATTACACCCCGGGATTCTCGTTCCTCTCTCATCCCATCACGCGCTTCTCACCCTTGCATACTCATCCATGCCGTATAGATGCTTCACCGTAGCTGAATATATATACGCGCCCTTAACGAATTTCTCGTTTGCTATATCTTCCACAAGCGGAGTAAAACCTTGAGGGTTTTCGAAAGTGGGAGCTTTCCCGTTGCGGAGAGCTTTCGCTATAGCTCTCTCTCTTTGCCTCGTTCCGACGTTTCTTTGTTCAGCATATTAAACGTTATCGTGTGCTTACGACGCAAACGACAGCGACAACGAGAAAGCAATAACCGGCTACGAGATCTGCCGCTTTCTCTATGCCATCATCACCAACGGTGCGAAATGACAAATATCCTGCAAATATTGCGAAGAGGTACGTGAAACCTCTCTAATACCCGAATGCTCTCTTGTAAATTTGCACACCCCGCTTCTTTATAAGCAATAGTCTGACTGCTCTTTGTAATTTTAGCAACAGGCATTAAAGAAACAAAGTATTTCGATGTGATTGGTAGAAAAATGAACCTCTCAAATAACTAATTAGACATGATAATTACAATCGAAGCTCGCGTAAAAATCTTAGCATTATATATCTAATATCTTTAATCCTAAAGGACCATAGATATTTTTCCAGACTTATCTCCATTGTTTGGATATACTCTGCCAAAAATGAAACTTTTTTCATACTTCATGGCATTGTAACGAATAGTACAGTCATTACAGGCGATAGAAGCTTCAAATCCATTAGGTCTATTTCTGGATATTTATAACGAATCTAAGAAGTTCTCCTTCCAGTATAGTAGAAACAAACTACCATCATTGTGTCCGTGTAATTATTTTAGGAATCATTCATTCAACTGTTTTAGTCGTGGGTATCCAATTTTCAATCCTTTTTGCATTATCAAACGATCGAATCTCCTATATCGATATTTCTTTTGCGTTCTGGATGTCATGCCTTCAATTATATATTCTGCCATCAGAATATCCGGCAACCTTGATCTATTTCAACGTCCGACAGGGTAACATCGATATGATTCCTTGTTTCTCAAGTTTCAAGGTATAATTGCTCACGGATCTATATGTAAACGCGAAATGCGTCTTGAGTAATTATGACGTGGAACCGTAGCCGATTTGATAGTAAACTCATGCCTTATACTAATGACTATCCAGATGTACGGAGAGTAATACAAACAGGAGTTGGTGCGATCGCATAGAGAGCGGTGTGATAGCGGACGTGGTGCATGGAGACGAGTAGAGCAATGTGTAGGAGCGCATCAGGGCACATTGAGTTCATGCCTGTCGAGGTCGAAGCCGAGGGTGAGATGTTTGGAGAGCATCGTAGTGGGATGATCGTATGTCTATCAATTATACAGTCCATGTACGTAACAGCCGTGTGCGCACTTCATAGGCCGAGTATAATGTGTGATGAACTGTACAGTTGGCTTAATTCAAAGGGAACCGCGAGAGCTGACGAGCTCTACCATTATGTTCTACATTTCGATCGATCTTCGTTGTGGGACGCCTTGTCGATCCATACTTCAATCGACAACATAGAGATACACGATCGGCGGTTTCCATAGAACATATTTAGACTTCCTGAATTGATCTTCAGTACAATCCTGTACTTTGGATGTTTACCGACCAAAAAAACTAAGGGTTTTTTAAAAATTGAATGTTCGACCGAACGAAAAATTCGGTAATTCCTCCAAACCTTCGTAATTTTGTCGACCTTCTTTAAGAAAAAATCTTCGACTTTCTTTCCATCATAATATTACGATCTCCAGTCTCGTAGAAAACTTTTCCGCTCGGTATATCTCGTGATATGTTAAAATAGTTTTCGGTCGTACGTGGTAAGTGAGATAGAGACAAAGGGCACGAGAACGAATTGGGAGGATATGGAGTATATAACACGGAGGGGTTTGCCATGTCGTACACCGCCGGGTATCACCGGTGCATGCCAAGTCGGATCACGTAGACGCCAACCAAATTCGTACATTTTTACGGCGCAACTTTTTGTCGTCTTTCGTTATAGTCCTTCAACGTCTCGCGAGAAACAAGAAAGAGGTATCCTCACGAATAAAACCAAAAGTGAGCAAAGGAGAGACAGCGAGAGTGAGCGTGCAACAAAAAGAAGAAGGAACAAAGGAAAGGAAAAAAAATAGTTCACATAGATATGTAGAGACAGTGAAGCGAGAGCTGAAGCGAATGAACGAATGAAAAGAAATGCGAAAAGGAGAGGAGAGAAAGAAGGATAAACAGGCTAAAAGTGGAGAAGAAAAAAAAAGGAAGAGACGAAAAAAGGGAGACGAGAATTTGAGAGATCTCTCAGGAGGTAGGTCAGACACGGAGGGAAATTGATCGTGAAAATGCGAGCAGGAGACAGTGTGGATCTCTATGCTATACGGTGGTTGCATACAAGAAACGCGAAATGCATGCAGATATCCCTGACAGTGGTGGCGGTGGTGGGACGGCCGATCATGCAACCGGCATCATCCGCCTGCCTGGTTGCTTTTCCTGGTTTCCTGCAAGCTCTCTCCTCAACCCCTTCCCTCTACCCTACCGCCCGGTTCTGGCTTTATCACTCTACCTATACACTCCGTACACCGTTATATAGCATTGGATATACAACCGCCACCGCCAAATCCCCGAGAGTCGTATACCGAATGTTTAGACTTTGGTCTGACGCCCGGAACGCCGTAGCGAAACGTGAGAATCCAGGCGAGTCTAGCATAACCCGCTGCCACCCTCAACGAACCGGCGTGATAGGGATATGCACATCCTCGTCGACGTTGGCTGCTTTGCCACCAAAACGTCACAAGGCTTTAAAGCAGGGAAGGGTAGGGGGAGGAGTGTGGATGAGTGGGATGCACACACCCCGTTCAAGGTATTAGGGTCACGTGCAGATTTGCCGAAGTGAGACCCTATCTTATGCATCCCACGTACACTCATCTCCGCATCAGAAGCCCGTCATGAGAAGAGCTCGAGCGTCGATTCAAGAAATACATCCAAACCGCCGAGCTACGAGTGGAAGGACCAGGAGACTGAAGGGTGGCAAGCTAAAGATCGAGGAGATGAGCACCAAGCATGCAATAGACCAACCAAACGCGATTCGGTATCATCTCGCCCCCCCCCCCCCCCCCCCCCCCCACCACCTTGCCACGTCGACCCCAGGATCTTTTACCCGAAATTTCGAGGCTTCTGTGTGTACATAGAGGAAATCGTCGGATAACGCGAGAAACACGACCTACGTGACCGACGTCGTCAACATCATCGCACGAGCTCTTGGCTTGAGCTCTCCAAACAAGCGAAACACCGTACAAAATGTAGATACAAGATTCTTGGTGTGCTTTCGTAGCGGGTTTATGAAAACCGGGATTTGTCGAGATGATGTTCTCGATGAGGGGACAAATAAAAGTGGGATCAATGTTTGCATACGATAACTGTACCGATGGAAAATAAAGAACGATACGAAATAAATGGGAATGTGTGCAACTGTTTTGTTTCTATCACCAGAGTCGATTTTGATTTTATTCGAACTCGAATCGAAGAGAATTGGAGATTGAGGATTTTTGCTTGAGTTTATTTGCTGAGAAAAATGAACGCTTTTCGAGGCGCTGAGCGAGGAAAGAAGTCAAAATTCGTCACTTTAAGTCTAAAATTGTTCGAAGCAAAGCAATGCAATAAATATTTACTGTCTGATTGGGCTATCGTCCTGATATTTCAGATAATTGAAAAGAAAAACACTAGCCAAATCCGTTGCCATTTTGAGAACGTTAGCAAGTCTGTTAGAGAATTTTCTACAGTTTTAGTTTAATCACATATTCAAAGTATTCTCTTATTTTGCCCATAGAAGAGATTGTGTAGAGGTAGATATCACACAATGCTAGAAAGGCTTCAACTTTGAATATAAACCACTAAGGCATATAAGAATATTTGCAAAAATAAGTTCTTGCTACCTTGTTGGCTGATTATTCATTTCACGTCTACAAAATAGTTCGTTCTCTCGGTCTTCTTTTTTTTGCTACAAAATTAACTTGCATTCGAACAATAAATTTAATTAATATGCAGGAGCATAAGACTCCATAGCTAAGCTGCGAACGCCACTGCTCTATATTGAACATTCTCTCTTTGACAGTCCACTCGTACGAAAGGTCAGAACCCTTTGCAGAGAGAAGCAAACGAGGTGAGAGACTGACGAGAGGGACACCAAGGAAAAGCGTATATCAACAGTAGGGTCGTCGCCAAAGGTACGATGTTCATAGAAGTGTAATGTTTTTGTTCACGTTCTGAAACATCCCTTTGTCAAAGGATTGCCGCTGTTGATCAAAAAGGCCGAATGATACGGAATTTTAGTGGTTGAATATGAACTACCGTTTTTGTATGATATTTTGCATATTAAATCCTACCAACGCATTCATCACTTTTGTCCCGTAAGGAAAGATATGTATACGGGAACGGCTAACATAAAGTTTACAACTGACGATGGCTTTAAAGTTTGCCGATATGAAAGGACCTCGATAGGTTGAAGACTCCGGGGACCAAGGACATCGGCTCTAACGTAAACCCACCAGTAGCGGACAGAAGCGGACCAACTCCGGGAGGATACTACCCATCCCTTACATACAAATCCCTTGCATACGCCTGAACTCATTCCCTTGCCGGTATTCTTCATCGCTATTTCTCCTGCATCGCTTCTCGCAAGATGCGACGCTTTCTTTTCCGACCTCGAAAAGTTCACTCGTGGCGTCTTCCCTGGAGGATTTGAGCAGAGAACGAAACGAAAGACGAAAGTTGCGTCACGTCGATGGACAACCAGAAGATACGAGCTTTTAGAACGGATAAATATTAGCATAGCATATGAATGCTACACACCAAGTCGATTTAAATAACAATTGAAATAAAAGGGGCATAAGTGAGTATTAAACGTTAATATATGCAAAAAATATGACACCAGCAAACTTTTTGGCTTGCAAGCTTCGCGCCCTTGCGTCTTTTTCTCAAAAAGTTTTCCTCGTATAAATGCAGCCTGCACGTTGCGCGGACGTGGAATAATTAAATTTTTGTGGCGATCTAAATGTAATAAAGCTTTTATTTACATTTCCATGCAAATAGTGGTCTCTTCCTCTTTCAGCTTTTGTTTATGCTGCGAGTTGAGTGATGCACACTGATCGTTAATAGACTTAGCGCTTCTTTATTGCACAATTTCAGTGGAACGCACATTTTACCGTAGGTGCATCGCGTTTTTAAAGCATTGATTGTTGTTGCCTTTTAATTAACAATAGCAATTCGATTTGTTTAAATTTAACTATATAGTGATTAAAGTTGGTGCTTTGTACTTTCTCATCACGTACGAGCTTTGGAAAAAGAAAAGAGAAGAGAGTATTGTAATCGCGAGAAAACATAATGCCAAATTTATGGACAAAATAATGCTTTAACATCACAGAATGACAAAAGAATGTTTTCTCACTTTTGTTTTGATATTTGTGACTCGATCTACGAATTTCCATCATCCGAATAGTTTTTTTTTTAATGCAAAATTATTTCAAAAAGTGATTTTCTAATCCTGCCGGTCTGACTGTACGTATGTATCAATTTTTCTGGCGTAGACACAATAACTTTCACTCTTCATCAGACACTTTCGATCACTGCGAAACTCGCTACGTGTCTTCTACATGTAACATTTACGTTTGGTATTGAATGTCAAGTTTTTTCATCCACAATTTCTTCTAGTTTACCTGAAATGTGAAAAATACATATATGAAAAAAAGGAAAAAAAAACTCAAACAACATTTTGAAAACTACTAAAACCTTAAAAAAAAAATTCAAATACTTTAATTAAGTACCCGAATAGCTTGGCAACCCAACTGGTTAACAAAAAATGAGTTTTTTTATGCACGCATTCCCTTTTTCACGCACGCTTCGCCCGCGTATAACCGTCATTTTCAAACCTTGTGAATTAAAATTTTGAACGATTCTCGTGCAAAAAACTGTTTCTTAACTCGTGTAATTGCAACACTCGCCTTCGGCTCGTGCTGCAAACTCACACTCGTCAGAAATTTTTTTTCGCAATTGTATCGTAATGTACTAATGTCTCAATTCCACCGTAGAAGCATTGGGAGACGTTACTTTCTTGATTTAAAAAAAATGTTTAGTATGGAATTATCGTGAATGATAATTTTTAAATTGTGTCAATATATTATATGATATATATTGATTGAATGACGATGTTGATAGTTGTTTTTAGACTTTACAAAACGAATGAAAATGTCATACGTCTAGGACGCAAGAATAAGGACATTTTTGTAACGCATGCACGAAAAGTGCCAGGTTTTGTATAGGCCAACCGTGACAGAAGATATATAGTATCGAAAATACTAGAAGCGTGTCGAAAATACGAGAAGCGTATCGAAAATATGAGAAGTGTATCGAAAATACAGTTCGCACATGCGCACATCGGTTCGCGCATGCGGATATCGGTTCGTTGTCCCTTCGTTTCACGGTCGGCCATACATAATAACCTGGCACTTCGTGCATTTGTTACAAAAAGTATCATGCGATACTAGTACGTGAAAGCGGACTTCTGGCGGTGTTTGTGAAGCGGCCGCACTTGTCTCCTCTCGTGCTACAACACACAAGGCGAAGCCGAGTGTCGTCTCGATCCGACTCGTGCGACCGCTTCACAAACTTCACCGAAAAGTCCGCTTTCACGTACTAGTATCGCAAAGTACTATTGTTCCATTTTCGGATGATAATGCAAGCTCAATATCCAACCAATTGACCAAGAATGTCGCTTATTGAACTCATATCAGCCGCATTGGGAATACCTACAGACATGATTGGATGCATCTAGAAAGCCTTCAAACTCGAATTTGAATTCGATTTTAAAATTGATCTCACGTTCGATCTGAGTTCTGACTTGTATTCGGCCTTCAGCTGGAAATCAAGTTTTTTAGTTTGATCTCAAGTTTGAGTGACCAGTCTTACGTTCAACCTTAAGAGGAGGTGAAACACGTTACCGAGTGCCTCTCTCTCGGTCCGCCGTAAGCACCAATCGCGCTATCTCTCTCGCACTTATACAAGCTTCACATCACCTTAAGTTGATGTGAAACTTGTATAAGCGCGAGAGAGAGCGCTACTCGTCAGATCCTTAAATTATCGGTGACGCTTGGTCTTACGGATAAAAGGTGAGAACGTAGCTCCTCAGAATTGTTTCACGGAGGGCAACGTTCTCGTTTTTAGGCACTCACTATAACAATAGGCAAAGAGTGCCTATTAAAATGACCATCGAGGCTTCTTCACACAGCTTTCGATGGGGATTCCCCGCAGCGTATGCTCCAAAAAAATTAGTTTTTCAGAATTTACTTCGGTGTACCTCCAACTTCATGCGCAGTTAATTTGAAGTGACTCCGATGACTGGAAATATTTTTTTTAGCCTGCGGTTGAATAAAAATAGCTTTTTCACTGAATTTATCTTCTCGGACGTCCGTATCACAGTGTAACTTTGGATGGTGCGAACCAATTTTGTTCTCCTTCGCAGGAGTGTTTTATCACATCATGACTATTGTGCACAAACATTTTGAAACTACTGCGAAGCCTTTAATGAGTTGTTCCAAAATAAAAATTCAATTTTGTTCCGCTAAATGTCCGTACGGTGCTCCAATTATGAAGTCTACGAACCAAATTTTTTCTTTTTCGCAGCATGATTTTATTTTATCGAAAGCACTATGCACAGCAAATTTAAAGACATTCCGACGTCTCTGAACATTTTTTTCCAGGCATTTTCCATTTAAAAATCCATTTTCTCCTGTCAAAGGTCCGTACGGCGCTGCAATTTTGAAACCTACGAACGAATTTTTTTCTAATTTTCAGCAATATTTCATTGCATCGAAAACACTATGCACAGCAAATTTGAAGACATTCTAACATTTCTTAATATTTTTATTCTACAATTACTTCTAGTGAGGAATTATTTTAAAGGTTATGTTACTTTAATTTTCCAAAAAACAATTTTTCATCATGTCAGAAAAGAAAATTTGGTTGCGAAAAATAAAACACGAAATATCACACATTGATTTACAAATATTAGCCCTTTTTATTTCGAAAATAATATATTTTGAACGAAACCATTCACAATATTTTACAATACATCATTCACATTCGTAATAAAAATCATAAATTTCACGGGTGCACTGAAAAACTTGGTTATAATTTCACAAAGAAGAATCATCGAATATCCAAAATTATTGCAATTTGCCAAATAAAATTGAAAACAATCGCGACTATTTATTTTTTTTCCGTTCATTCTATCTGTCAAACTTTGGAAGCCGACGACAATTCCATAGTAGACGTGATAAAGTTCGCACACGCCGCAACGTTGATATTCTGTGGCGGGATGATTTGAAATGAAAAAAAAAAAATCTCAGCTTTTTTTTCATTTTTAATGTAAATTACTTTAAATATTGGGAAACTGCAATTTAATTTTTTCAAATCTCTTTAAAAATTTTTCGAAACAAAAAAAAATTCAAATTTTATCTCGAATTTTTCCAACCTCCCTTCGACTTTCTTTTCAATTGTTTCAATATTTCTATCTTAAAACACATAGGAGGTTCAGGTGAAACGCGCAGCGCGACGTATAAACATATTCGATACGTAGCGCATAACGTGAAGTGTAATCACACTTGGTACGGAGCGCGTAGCGCGACGTGTACCCCCGTGAGTGCCTTAAAAAATGTCCCCTCGGGACACTTTTCGGGGGGTTTGGGGGGCGGAGCCCACCAACAAGGGCCTCTGCGCCCGCAGGGCGCTGAGGCGCTTGTTTATGCATAAAACCATCCTAGGCAGAGCAATTTGGATTACAATTTTTATTACCGACCGAGTATCACCTCACCTTAAGAGTAGGTGCAATCCCTTCCGCCTCCCCACCGCCCATCCCGGGCTCAATCGGTATCAAAAACAGTAATCAACGTCTTCCACGTACTTTGGCATTTACATCTTCATGAAATTCTTCTTTAAGCTGTAAATGCCAAAATGCGTGAAAAAAAGTTGATTACAGTTTTTATTACCGACCGTGGTATTTCACCTTCTCTTAAGATCGATCTCACGTGCTAAAGTTAGGTAGAACCTGCAGTATGACAGACTCCCAAAGACTTGGTACATGACAGCCTCTAAGGGAATGGGGTATGACAAACCCCCATGGGCATACAGACATACATACGTTTGAGGCCACTTTCATTTACATATATAAATAATATACGATAAAGAGAAAAATACATAAATAATCTCTATACTCGTACGACCATTGAAGTACATTTTGGCAAGTTTTGCAATACTTGTGGAAAAGTGAAATTAAAAATCCATTGTATATGTCTAAAAGTATAGGAAAAATTGCCAAAACGCCAGATTGTATTATGCGCCTCTTCCTCGAGATCAATCGTAGTACTCCTACTGCACGCCAGTGTCGCCACACATTGACAGCTAAAGGAAAGAATTTCCCCTTACGGTTGTCATGGTATCGATAGATTGCTTACGCGACTTTCATTCTTCTCTTAAGTGTGTTTCTCACTTGAGGAGCTATGTCTCACGCAGTTTTAATCTTTTGGCCGCCGGTGTAAGAATTTCTTACACGGGGAGATATTTCTCATGCCTTTCGTATGGATTATGTCCATTTCTTACGGACTAACCGTAAATTTTGGTGCCTCAACGTTCGCAGAGCTATGTCTCTACCAATGATCTTATTCAGTGCCAAATATTTAGTAGTTATATCTACTAATAATATTGGTCGTTTTTGAAAAACGAATTCGTTTTTTCTTGATAGAAAAAACCACCAAGGCCCATTCCATGAGCGATTCGGAAGAAATTGATCCACGAGACGAGTCGGATCAAAGCTTTCAAAGTAACGATGAGGTCATGGAATTACCTCCTGGAATCCCTATTCCTCTCTCTCCACGTCAACCTACGGAAGACGGAGCCGTTGCTTCACGAATTTCAGAAACAACACCGAACATCGTTCGGAATGATACTGTATGTCCAAACGACAAGGTCGATCTCGTTGACGATACAGTACCTCAGGAAGAAGAGTCTCTTCAAAAAGAACTCTTAGAGGTTCTTGGCGAGCGTTTGGAAAAGGAAATCATTTTCGCTCCGGTAATCAGCAAAGATATTGAAAGAAAGTATCGAGGCCAATATTTTAAAATATACCCCTCCGGAAAATTGTAAGGAATCTGTCCCGCCAAAGTTAAATCCCGAAATCAAAGCGTCGATTCCAGAAGCTTCAAAGAAGAGAGACGATCGAATTTACGAAAAACAACGAAAAATAACTGCATGTCTCGGAGCATTAGGACGTTCGCTGGCCATCGTCGTAAAGATCAATTGTCCGGAAAAAGTTGTATTATTCGAACATCTGAATAATTTAGGCAAACTCTTAGCAGACTTGCAACATGGGGAATCTTTAGTTCGGAAGACGTTGATTCAATCGAATCTCAACGAGTCTTTCAAAGATACTCTAAACGAAGTTATCACCGACGATTGGCTCTATGGGAAGGATTTATGAGATAAGCTGAAATCGGCAAAATCACTCGTTCTTTCGTCGAAAGATTTGAAACCTCCGCCGAAACCTCAACCCGGAAAAGCGACAAAAAACGGGAGGGGCCCGCCGCGCCGACAGCAGACGCGTCCGTCTCAGCCGACGTTGAATTCGCAGAAGCAGGCGCCTCGTTCATCGAACGATCATGCGGGCCATTCTGTCAAAAAGATGTTTCCTCAGAGAGGGAAATCTTATCCAAAACGCCGATATTAGAAGCTGTAAGTAGACCTGCAGGTCGTTTAAAACATTTCAAATGTAATTGGACGTCGATTATGTCGGATCCAATTATTCTAAAATGGGTCGACGGTTTCGAGATTCCTTTCTGTGCAACCATTCAGCAAAAATTCATACCGTCAGAATCGTCTTGGTCTAAAAAAGAGTTCGACTCGATTTCGTCGCAGTTGGATCAATTGCTTTCGAAAGGTGCAATCCAGATTTGCAATCCCTCATCCGATCAATTTATATCACCAATTTTTTTAGCGCCAAAGCCTGATGGCTCTTCGCGATTAATTTTGAATCTGAAAAAACTCAACGAATTCGTTATTGCAGAACATTTCAAACTAGAAGACCGTAAGGTTGTCAAAAAAATAATTAGTCCGAATTGTTTTATGGCAACTTTAGATCTTAAAAATGCATATTATCTTTTACCCGTCGCTGAATATCATCGAAAATTTTTAAGATTTGTTTTCAACGGTTCTCTGTACGAATTCACCTGTTTACCTTTTGGACTGAATGCAGCCCCCTGGGCCTTCACGAAATTAATGAAACCGGTTGTAGCTAAGTTACGTAGTAACGGTGTTTTATCGGTGATATATCTTGACGATTTTTTGCTATTGGGCGATTCTTACGAGGACTGCATCGAGAATATAGAAAACACTTGTGTTCTTCTGGAACAACTCGGATTTGTCATTAATCGAGAAAAAAGTGTAATGATTCCATCAAAACGTTGTAAATATTTAGGATTTATTTACGATTCGAAGGATGACAATCGAGCTTCCTGAAGAAAAGTCGACAAAAATGTCAGATCGAATAAGAAAATTGCGAAAAAGAAAATCGTGTACTATACGAGATTTAGCGGAATGTATAGGAAAATTAGAATCGTGTTGCTTTGCATCTTAATATGGATGGGCCCACGTAAAAACGTTTCAACGGGCCAAATATAAGGCGTTAGTAACTAACAACGACAATTATGACGCGCATATGGTTTTACCGGAATCATTCGATCACGATTTACTATGGTGGCAGAAAAATATAATCGATACCAAATGTTCGATAGTAGAACCGAATTGGATTCTTGAAATTTTTTCGGATGCTTCGCTTTCTGGACGGGGAGCTGTTTGCAATGGTGAAAAATCGCATGGTTTTTGGAACGCAGAGGAAATTAAATGTCACATAAATAAACTAGAGCTTTTGGCAGTTTTTTTCGGTCTTAAATGCTTCGCAGAAAATTATCGTAATTGCAGTATTTTGCTGAGAATCGATAATACGACGGCAATTGCCTATATCAGACATATGGGGGGTATACGATTCAAAAATCTAAACAAAATAGCTGGAGGCATTTGGTCTTGGTGTGAAGAAAGAAATATATGGTTAATCACATCCTATATCGAGTCTAAAAATAATTGCGAAGCAGATTTCGAATCTCGTAGATTAAAACCGGAAACGGAGTTCGAGTTATCGAATTCATCATATCATAAAATAACAAAAATATTTGGTGTTCCCGAGATCGATCTTTTTGCATCAAGGATTAATGCAAAATGCAAAAAATACGTTTCGTGGAAGGGATCCGAATGCTATTGCCACCGATGCTTTTACATTAAATTGGAGCTCGCTCTCTTTCTACGCTTTCCCTCCTTTTGCAATAATTCTATGCGTATTGCGAAAAATTATAAATGATGAAGCATCTGGTGTCATAGTGGTTCTACACTGGCCAACTCAACCGTGGTTCCCGATTTTTGAATCTTTATTAATTCGCGATCCGATCTATTTCAAGCCTAATTTGAATTTACTATTCTATGCGAATAAGGACCGTCATCCTCTGGGACAGAAGATTACGTTAATTGCCGGGAAAGTATGCGGAAAGCCTTCGCGATCAGGAATGTGCCTCCGGAATCGTCCGAAATAATGCTTTCTTCGTTATCAAACGCTTCCTTACGGCAATACGACTGTAGTCTCAAGAAATGGTACGGTTTTTGTTCTTCAAATAATTCAAATCCTCTATCAAACTCTTGTTCGGGAGTGTTGGAATTTCTGACACAAGAATATAAAAAAGGTGCTTCTTATGGAACCTTGAATAGCCATCATTCGGCAATCGCGCTTATTTTAGGACAGGATATAGGACAAAATCCAGAGATAAAAAGATTTTTTAAAGCTGTTTCGAACCTTCGACCTTCTGCACCAAAGTATAATTACACTTGGGACCCGAAAATTGTGTTAGACTTTTTCACCAAAAGACCGTTAAATGAAGAATTATCCCTTGAAGATCTATCGTCGAAGCTTGCAATTCTCTTAGCTTTAGTCACAGGTCATAGGATGCAAACTCTTAGTTTGATAAAAATCTCAAACATAAAATTCTCGGATTCCCGAATTGAGATTCGCATACCCGATAAAATCAAAACTTCCGGTAAAGGTCGCAAGCAACCAATTCTTATAATTCCTTTTTTCGGACAAAACTCAAAGGTTTGTGCTGCTGCTGCTTTGCAGGAATACATTCAGAGAACGAAAGCGTTGCGCGGGTCTGTCGATAATTTATTCATTTCTTTCAAAAAACCGCACAAAGCGATTTCTACACAAACTTTAAGTCGTTGGATAAAATCAATGTTAGCAAAAAGTGGCGTCGATACGTCCGTGTTTTCGGCATATAGCACGCGTCACGCATCTACTTCAACAGCCAATGCCAAAGGTGTTAACATTGATCTAATAAAAAAGACTGCAGGATGGACAGAAAGTTCGAAAGTCTTTGCTAAGTTCTACAACTTGCCTGTTACATTGAGTTCGAATGATTTCGCGAATTCGATTTTGAATAGTTAAGAAACGTTCGGTTAACGTCCGTTTTGTTTCTGCCTATAAAAGGCAAACATTGGTAATGTTTTCTGTTATATACTGTTGAAATTTTACAAGTTTCAATAAATTATTGTTATTATGTATTTATAAGCTGTTCTGTCATCATTCATATTTAGCCGTAAGGAGCTTTCAATATCTACGATTGATCTCGAGGAAGAGGCGCATAATACAATTTACCGATTAAACGAACTAACCTGAAGTGAAGTTTTATCGTAATTGTATGAAGCGCCTCTTCCGAAGAGATCACTGCCACCCTAACCCTTAAGCTAGCCTTGTGTAATCGTTACGACAATACTTTAAACAATGAAAGTCGCGTAAGCAATCTATCGATACCATGACAACCATAAGGGGAAAATTCTTTCCTTTAGCTGTCAATGTGTGGCGACACTGGCGTGTAGTAGGAGTACGATTGATCTCTTCGGAAGAGGCGCTTCATACAATTACGATAGAACTTCACTTCAGGTAAGTTCGTTTAATCGGTAAATTATACTTCAATTACTACACAATTGCAGCGATCATTTTCATATTTTCCTCTTCGTAGCCACAATTATTTTTTTTATTTATATTTGCTATATACATTCTAATTCATTATTTACAGACATTACATGCGAGATATGAAACTTTTGAGTAGAAATCATTTTTTCGCGGATGTTTCGATATACATAACGATTTTACCGACACAATACTTTCCATGTAACCATCGAAGAAAATCAATACCCAAAACCTGAAGTAAAAAGAACTGAATCGGTATGTTTTTTTCCGCGAAAGAATCATTGTAGTATACAGAATAAATCATCGAGAGAAACGATTTTTCTATTCAACTAAGTACTTATTTTATTGCTTCGGTTGCTTGGTGATTTAGCGTACATTCCTCGGAATTGTTTTTTTTTTTTTTTCCTGGAATAGAAAATTGTAACTGAATTATTGCACAGCGGAGACGAACGTAGAAAGTGAGTAAATTCTTCAATCATCGGCCATCGACTTTTCCGCGAAAATACATCGAGGGAGGGATATATATGTATATATGCACCTCGGAGAAACGTTGAGAGTCACGCGAACAGAATTCGTACTTGACGCGGGCGTTTAGACATTCAACCTGCTGTACAAGGGGGTGGGTTGATGTACGTGAGCGCACTTTATGAGGGCAGCCAACGCGCCATAAGGAAGTGTAAATAACTCGTAAATCCTTAGGGTTACGGCCGTAGGGCTTTCCGAGAGTATAGCTCGGTACCAGGAGGTTTTAGATGCACGGTGAACTCTCGCCTCGACACCGAGCTAAATGAATCCCGGACGCCTCTGAAGAGCATCAGGCGCAGCGGGTCTTCGCACTAGAATTCCGCGATGCCCATCGCCTGCAAAACCTTTAACAACCGACGATTCATCACTCATCGTTGCACGCAGCAATTATGATATTTTCAAGTTATACACTACGAGTGTTGTACTGTCAGCGAGATTTATTCTGAGTTCATTTTCTGATTATTACTCGTCGTTCGTTTGCGTACCATCGCCTAAATTGCACTCAACAGTTCTGCGAATGAAAAAAAAAAAAGGAAATTCTATCGGCACATTGGGTAAAGCATACAGCAACGTGAAATTTTTGATTGGAGAATTGGATTCTTATCTAATTAAGGATATTACAATACAGCGGGCAACAATAAAAATGTATTCATTGCAGTATCTACTTTTTCTAGTCGAAATAAAGGCAACTTTTCGATATACCGCCGTTTTTTTTACAGTAGCAAATTGTATTTTTTTATATTGTTGATGCTGATGAAAAGCATCAAATCGTTTCACTGTACGTTTCGAGTTCAATACAATAACTGTGGACTGTCGACAGATTTCACGGATATTTGAAATATTGGATTAAATCACTTTGTCGATATGTATTTTTTTGCTCGTACTAATTGTTTCGTATCGCACGTAACTAAACCATACAAATATTTTCGATACCACAAAAACAAACCGTTAATCTGACGAGCGGCGTTACAAATAACAAAGCATAGTAATCACCAGAAATTTCGCCTTTCGCGAACACGAATTCACATGCTACACACATATATTTTGCACCTTTGGAAAGATGAATCTTCGCGTTTCGCTAAAAAATATTTCCATGCGAATATAATAGCGCGCGATAATTCGTCGAAAGTCGCGAGTACCATCCACCGACAAAAAAAAAAGAAATTAATCTATGGATAATTGAAAGGCTTTTAAAAGATCGGAAAAGTGTTATTCAATCGGATGTTGAACCGCGAAAAACTTGATTTTTTTTTATTATATCGTAAAATAAATTGAAAACCACCAACACTCGGCTTTGTCCGTTTCTTGTCCCTCATTCGTTTACGCCACATTATCAACTATTCCCGGCGGCTATTCCTTGCATGTTCCGCGCTACAGACGTTTACCACTACTTATAGTTGTTTTTCAATGCGTACAATGTGCCTATATACGTAGCGTACGCGTTCACGTTGCGTAAGTGAGACGACAATACGCTCGAGGGGGTGACGACAGGCCGCATACGCATTTACAGTCTGAAATAATGGAACGAATGGAAAGTGTTTTTCCATGTACGACGAATGACACGGATGTATACGTATATCCGAGGGAACAGGCCGCGCGGTTCTACAACGTCGGTGAGACCGACAAGAGTCCGCGCGTAATACCATGACGGTAATATTACGATGAAAGAGAGCTCCACTTCGCAATCATAGAAATAAACTCCGCACGAGGGTTGAAGTGCGACCACTGACCTGCCTATGTAATTTTTACCCCCGGCATTCTTATTTCTTTTATTTTTTTGCGCTCCCGCATACAACAATGAAAACAATAGGATAGCGTATAGTGCGGTCAAGAACGGCGATGGTATGCTTTTTTTCGTTTAATTACAGGCCGTCGATGTAGTCGAAAATTTTTCGCGATTTCACTTTACGATCGCAAACTTTGGTAGGAACGATCGATAATATGATAAAAATGAAAACAAAACAAAAAAAAAATCGAGCTACAAACTGTGATCTGTAACGATTAACTGATTTTTGTGTCTTACGCAGATTTATGAAAACATCGATAAAAATGACAAAACGAGGATTCGAAATTTTTCGATTAAAAGAGGAAAAAATAAAATGAAAGGGTAAAAAAAAAAGAATGAATAAGGAATGAGAGAAACCGGTTGACGTGCTCGTAACTTCCGTCTAGTAATCACTTACGCGAACACATATGACGACCGTTGGTGCTTTTCCGAGCTATCATCATACACGAGAGTCCACCGCCCCCTCCTGTTCCCGTCCCATTCCCATTTTCCTCCGGCTCTTGTAATATCGTACAGTAAATAGATCACGGTGACGGTCGGCGCAGGTCGTACGCCCGGAGGGCTTCTAGCTGAATTCGCTCGCGCGTATTTCACGAAATATACACGCCATTCCCAGGCTGTTTTTCCGCAATTCAACGGAGGGCCCCTCGCGCGCCCCCGCCAAAAATAGTGGCAATCTCGAGCGTACCGCAATCACGACGAGCTGTCGTGCAACGGTGGAAAAAGTGGAGTCGAAGGGGGTGGAGAGAGAAATGGCAGATAGACGTGGAAAGGTTTGAAACAGAGAGGTGGAAACAGAGAATCTCGACAAATTGGACAAAAGCCCAACAATCCATTTACTGCATTCGACGGAGTTACATATATTCGAACAAAACAAAATAAAAAGAAAAATACGAAAAAGAGTGTTTTTTATTAAAAACACGCGTCCGACTGCTGCTAAAAATTTTCAAGATTTAACGCGACAATGTAAATAGTGGGGGAGAGATGTCAAAGAATTTAAGTTCGTCGCCTATATGTTTTTCATCCCGTTTTATAAATGTATATGTTCGAAAAATTATTTTGAAAAGGCATTAGATTTTTCTGAAATGATGAAACTTAGTTACCGGTCTTTTCTTTGGGAAAAATAATTATTTTCATAACTACGAGAACGTAAGTGGGAAAACATAACGCAATAGTAGATGTCAAACGGGGGTTTCCACTGCTGCACTGTCACTACCTTTTAAGATTTATTCGTCTCCCGAGAAAAACGAGATAATTAAAATTACGCGTTGAACACAATACTCATCTGATGATCGTCTGCAAACGACAAGCGCTATACTTAGGCACTATATGGAGAGGGTAAGGAGGCTCGAGTGCGTAACGGGATGCAGAAAGCGGAGAGAAGAGAACGAAAAGAGCAAATAAAAAAAAACACTGCCGGCGACGTCGTACAGAAAAAAGAATCGCGACGACGAGGGGGGGCGTATAACTTATTTCGAGAAAGCGTTACAAATATTTGCACGCGACAAGCAATAAGTAAGTCGGAAAAACGCGTAACGATTAATATGAAATTATTAAAACCGGGAGGGACGGAGCAATGGGCAAGGAAATGAACCTGTCTTTCGTCGGCGACGTTACGCCAATTCATATTGATATTTACTTTCTTTTATTGCGAGCAAAGTCCGCAAGTCTCCAGACGACTGTTGCCGTCTCGGAAATCGTGACGGATGGCCGAATCCCCGTTAATAATACTCGCTGTACAAATAATACGATTGCTACTGGGCGAAACTAATTGAACAAAGTCGCAGTGGGCAAAGCCGAGAATTCGGTTGTTTATCAAGAGACAATGTTGCATTACATACCGGCGAGTCTTTGGCCCTACAGACGCTGATTCGGTAATCCCAATTGGTGTTTCACTTGTATCACTCCTTTCACTCAATTGACAAACCGAAAACGTTTTGTTAACCGAATGAACGAACATTTGTTTCGCGAGCAATTGTTACTTATTACGTATGAAGCTATTAATGGTCACCGTGCACTCGGGAACGCGTGAGAGCTTTTTTAATATACATTCCGAAAAACACGACCGATCGCATATTGATAGAATTAACATACAGCGCCACACGACCTTATTAGTTCTCATCTATACTGTTGCGCAAAGTTAGGCGCGCCAAGAACTACGGCTTCCGTTTGGATCCCTGGAAAACAAAAATTGTCTTGCGTATTGTGCGCTCGCGAATGCTCTATCGGCATAATAAAATATCGGGATATCGGCGGTAATGTACTACATATATTATGAAATTCTTTTCGACCGCGCAAGACGGCTCTGTTGTTATTTCTCATTCGCTAATGGAGAGTTAAAGCGCCCCGAGATCTACGACTTCCGGTTGTCTCTTGAAACAAATATAACTGCTTACTTCCGAGTTATTCGCTTATGACAGAATTGTTCGGTAAAATATCAAATTATTGGCGATAATATCCTAATAAATTTATTACTGTTTTATATTTTTTGATGCGGAAATTTGACCTTTTAATTGATTGAATTTTTTTTGTTAGAAATCAATTACAGTTGAGTAATTTGCTTCGCATTCGACATATTATCAGCGATGGCATACTTTTTAAGATATTATTCGTCACGAGCAGCGAGACGGAATTTTTTTATCTAACGTCGAGCCGTCTACCTACCATACGGCCTCATCCCTTCGTCTCGACCTAACAGAGGCACATTTTTGCCGGTGACGTGTGCCCATCGCCGAATATCATACGGCTCATTGGAATTCCACAACGTACGTACATATGAGACGAGGCCGATATCACGTTTGTCTCCCCGAGGGAAACTATAACTGTGTCTCACGAATGATCGAATTCTCTTCTTCACCTATGTACCCAATATACCGACGACGTTTTTTTCCCCCCGTCCGAGGAGATCAATGGCTATACCTATCCTCAACGTTGCCAGATCTGAAATTGAACGTACGAGAACGAAATTTGAAACTCTGCAAGAGACACGCATTTACAATGCTGATAGAGAAAAGTCGAGCACGCAACTGACTTTTGCAATGGTTCTGCATGATAAACGAGTACTATAATACTTCGCTCCAGAGCCTGCAGTCGTTGGCTTACTAGAGTGTTTTTTTTTTTTCTACAAAGGAGAGAATAACGTAAGAAGCTCCGTCACGATCAGTCTTCGATATTGATAGATCAAATCGGGGTGAAACTTTTCCGGACTCTCGAGAACTTCGATGTATAGGCTTTCTTTATTATTTTCCTCTCGACGCTGCGTAAAGATGAACAGAAACTTTCAGTGAAACTTTAAATAAATTAAAAAAAAAACGGCTGTTCGAGAGTTAAAAGTAATAATTTCGCAATTAATTTATGCTACAAGTGGAAAATAAACATTTCGCTGATTAAGAGGGAATTCATAGATGCGTATAAAATTCTTTGTTGTCGCTACGTAGTCTATTCCAACGGATATTCGTATGTATAGAGAAATGAACTAAATGCGAATTGAATGTGAATTTCTCTTCATTCGATATTAATAATGTTTGTTTAAACTGTAATAATGGAAGGTATTGCCGTTTGGGAGGGTGCGGCAGCCCCCGAACGCTGTAAAGCAAATTCATATACATAATACACCGAATGGAAGGATGAATTCGCATCACCGAACGAACAAGAACAATCGATGCAACATACAATTGCAACCCCTGTGGTGGTTGAATGGTCGTTCAACATTCATGACCGCTTCGAAATATATGCGCATGTTAACGATCCCAACGAAAATCGGTATACAGGATGAAATCAAAAGCTCTGTACGCTTCAAAAGCTCCGAAACGTGGATTACTATCGATATGGTCAATATCGGTGTTGCAATTTTCGACAATACCACGCGATAGAACATAACTGTGCGGTTTATAAAACGGACAGACAGTGGCATTCCATTGTTTTTTAATAAACCGTCAGCTAACACTATTCTAGATTTGAAAAATCCTATTTTTTTACTGTTTTTTTTTTCCGACATATTCCGATAACGTAATTACGAGAAAAATTATTCAACGAAATTGCATCGCCTGAATCGCTTACTTCGAAATTAAAATTATCGTTTTTTGCGCCAAAGCAAAATATTTTCAATATTTTCTCACTGCCCGTAAATTTTTCGGACTTTTGTTTCGATAAAACGAATCTTTGTTATGAATTAATTATTTCTTTCACAAAAATAATAACGAACATTCATAGATATTAAAATAACTTTGTAAAAAATATTTATTAACAAAGTTACGATAGGGAAATTCGAGTTATTCAGTTTGTACAAAGCATACGCTTACATATGTTTCTCTCAACGATCGTCGATAAGCTTTATATTATAATTACTTTCTCTTCGCTTTCATTTGTACTCTACGATTTTTACCGGGTCTCTGACTACCTCCCATCTTTCCGCCGGGTTTACCACCGCGTCCTGCATTACCACCTTTTACCGGCTTTCCACCTCTTCCCGCTTTGCCGTTTCTTCCGGTTTTACCAAATTTTTCGGGTCTTCTGTACTCCGATACGTCCGCGGCGCTGTCTCTCGTATTCTGCTTGCTGCCCTTTTTCTTACCGCCAAAGCCATATTTCGAATTCTTCATTTTCATCTTCGCGAGATTTCTCTTGTCGCCGTTTTTGCCGTCGAATTTCTTTCCGCCCGCCGGTTTTTTCTTGTCGTCGAGAAAATCGAGATCCTGACGTATACCTTTTCTGTATTTCTTCACCTCGTCAAGCATTTTTCTCTTTTCCGCGTGTTTCTTCAGCGTCGCCTCTATCTGCATCTGTTTGCCAACTTTGCGCTGTTGTCTGAGTTGTCTGACCCTCTCGCTGCGCTGCGCCGACGCCTGTTTCTTCATCAAATTTTCTCTTACTTTGTGCATATGATCGTCGCTTTTCGCCATTTCGGCAAAATAATCGTCCGGTCTAACGGTGGGAATTCCGAGTTTCTTTATTCTCGCAATGCCATCCATTACGGCGCTCTGCGCTTGTCTATGAAACATAGTTTCGCGACGGAAGTCATTCAAAACCGGATCCTCCGCCGGCGTAAATTGAGGCAATTTCTTGTTGCCTTTCAATTCTTTCGCTCGTCTCACTTCTTGTTCCTGCATCTGCAGCGCCAACTCCGGCGCGAGTGGCGCAGGTGCGCTTACCAAATCCAGCCTTTCTATCCATGGCAATTGAACTTTCATCTCGTTTAACTTTCGTTTCATCAGATTCTGGAGGCGAAACGTCAATTAATTGCAAAAAAAATATTTATTATTATCAAAGCGTACGACAAAAATGGAGGCTATTATAATATTTGTATAAAATTTATTTACATTTATAGTTATTTTTGTAAAACTGACGTGCAAAACTGACTAAATATCAGAAACGCTTAATTTGCAATAATTTAACGTTAACGATAACGATTTATTTGCCCTTTTGAAATATGTTTTTTTTTTTGCAAAATATATCGAATTTTGAAGAGTAATTTTTATCACGTATAACAATTTAGATAATGTAGATTGGTGAATGATCGAGGACTGTGTTTCAAAAACAAGTGGAGTGTATTATTATTACAAATGTCAAGGCCTCCTACGAAAATAATTGAAACGAAACTTACGATATTGTTTTTTCTATCCCGCTTCGCTGTTTCGAGAACGGCATTTAATCCAGGCTTAAGTAATCCCTTGGCGAAAGCTTCTTGCAACTGCGTGAAAGAAAAAGATAAATAGTAGAAAACACGTGAGAAAAGTTTGGTTAAGCGATCGCGATCCGCGTGAATAAAAAACATCCGCAACGACACTCACATCTTCGTCCGAAGAGTTGTACTCAGAATCCGATTCGGAGGACGACATGATCAGGTTAATAAATCAGTTGTGCCAAAACGATATATTACTTTAATGCAAAATTAACAAACATCAGCTTTGCCGCAAATGCCGAAATATTTTTTGCTACACACAAGCGCGAACATGCACGTAAAAACACACGTGAAATTCTTCGTTTAACGCGCTCGCCGTCAATAACCGTGTCGGTGGCGGCGCGTAGTACGCGTTTCCGGTACTTCTGCTTGAATCGACAAAAAAGATTGCCACCCTCGCTCGCTTATCGCGCTGATGACGTTGATATCTTTTTTACCGTAATTATTCTAATTAATTACTTCAGCTGAACTTATAAAAAAAAAAAAACAGATATAGTGACTTTACAAGTTCTACCTGAGCAGTGCAACATTTCGCATGTTTATTGTACTTTCCCGCACACGGTACATTTCTTTTCAAGTTAATAAAAGGTAATAGATTTTCTTACGCTTTTTAAATATTGTAAAGTATTTATAATATTTATTAATTAAAAAAATGAAAGCATCCCACGACATCCCCACTGTTTTTGAAATGAAAAATAGAAAATTATAATTTTTAGTATATATGATATTTATATCGAATACAGATGCGTTCCGTATACCGAAACAGTTGAATATCTCGGAAAGTGCATAATTTTCCAAAGTCAACGATAAGCCGATAATAAAAGTTTTAATTATCGATATAATTTCTCGCATACAAAATATTTTTACGCCTTTTTGAGCGCACCGAGGCCAATAAGGATCGCGATTTCGGTCTATTGGCCAATCCCTCGGGATTCTCGACCAGTTGCACTACACATAGTTTGCGTGCACGGTGCGGCGCAGAAACCCCAGCCCTCGTAGAGCGTGTATATATATTTCGAATATACACATACATACTCGCACACATGGACGATTGTAAACACACACTGGCGTACGTCGCTCTAGACAGAAATTCGTATTACAGTTGGCCGACGGTGACGAGCATCATGGCGGGTACAGACACCGAACCGATGTCACGCTTACTGAAAATCGCTAACAAATTCAACTGCTTCTACTTGTCAGGTATGAGACAATAAACCTACGTATACGTCAATCAAATCGTTAGAATTGTCGTTTCATGCCTCAACGCTAAACGTCGACGCGAACGCGCTACTTTTCCCAGTGTCCACCGGAGATATTGATTTCGAGTGTTGTGTATCTCTGCTCTACCCTACAAGCATAAGAAAGAAAGAAGACAAAAAAAAAAAAAACGAACGCAAATGCCAAACGATGATATCTCGGCGTTTGATGCTTCGAACAATCAATTTTTACGATTCATTTCCCCAATGATTCATTGATGAAAATATTGTTAGACTTTTTTTTATCGCGACGTAAATTTTTCCTACGTGTACCCGTGCGACTCGTACAAATACAAAACAACCAATCATTCTCGTAGATTCTCTGTTTATTCTTTGGCCTTGATATACATATATACGCTTTTTTTTTTATTTTTACAATTTACGAATCAATCGAAATGTCACAAAATTTGGCGTCTCGTTGCTCCATCACATTTCTATCAAATTTATCATTTGCTTGACATTTTTTACAACTGACAGATGGAGTTTATCGTAGCTTAATCACGATTCGCTAAAAATAGTATTTTAACGTACACGCGTATTAGAGAGGCATTCGTGTACCTTGAAACATTGGCAATTTTCCAGAGAAGCTTTGCATCTCTAAACTATCTTTGCGATATAAAAAAAAAATTTTTTTAAATATTTTTCTATTTAACGGAGCAAATTTTCATTTTTTTTCAAATTTCCATAAATGGCAAAGCTATGAAAACAAACAAATTGCTCCGTTAGAGCAAATCGCGTACCGTTTTGTATGCGTTAAGTTCAAAGGGGAACTTTCAAGGCTCGCGAGTCGTTCAACTCGTCTGCTATCATCTGCATTTTTTTTTAAATAATCATGACGATAACGGCGTCCCGCATTGTTTAACAGAAGCAGACTTGGCGCAATTTTTTTTTTTTTGTTAGAATAACGTTGCGAAAAGCGTATATGAATATCTTTGGCTTCGATTGGGTTTCCAGGCTTTCATGCAGGTGATTGCAGGGCCTTCGTCGTCGACGGCCAACAAGTTGGCCTCGTTAGACCAGACGTAATGAAAGAGCTGTTGAATCACCCGCAGGTGCGTGCGTCAGACTATAATTTGCAAACGGCTATCTTGCAATTTTTTTTTTTTTCTATAACTGGATTCTTTACGCTCATCAGGTATTTCAAGTACATCCTGAATATGTCCAACTGAATCCGGCATTCAGAGGATACGGCGAGCGTAGCGCCAGAGTCGACGAAGTTTTGAGAGAATGGAGGGCCGGCGGTAAATTCATAACGCTCAGAGGCTGGAGGGAAGAATGCTACGAAGTACGCGCGCAATTCAACACACCGCCGCTTTTCAAAATGGATCGATCGGCGACTTGTAAGAATTTGACTTGTAAAATTATGAAACTTATAGTCTTTTAATATTTTCATTGATTTGTCTTGTTATGTATCGATTTGTAAACGCAGGTTTATTCGGTATACGAAAGTACGGAGTTGACATAAACGGATACGTGATGGATCCGATAAAAGGTTTGTCGATTTGGCTACAGAAGCGTAGTCCAAACAAACAAACGTGGCCAGGATACTGGGATAACATGGTAAGCGGAGGTCTCAGCGTTGGATTTGGCATTAACGAAACTGCGATAAAGGAGGCCGGTGAAGAAGGCAGCATTCCGCAGAATCTGTTGGGAAAGCTGAAGAGCGCCGGTTGCGTTTCGTTTTTCTTCGAGAGCGAGAGGGGTCTCTTTCCGAACACGGAATTTGTCTTCGATCTCGAATTACCGCCGGACTTTGTTCCGAGTAACAGCGACGGCGAAGTCGAGGAATTCGAGTTACTGCCGGTCAGCGAGTGTCTCGAGAGGGTACTATCGCCTCATTTCAAAACAACATCTATTCCCGTTTCGCTTGATTTTCTCATCAGACACGGCTACATCACTCCGGAGAATGGTGAGTATCGCGTGCGACGCGTATATATCGCGCACATTCCGAGACGTTCTTCAAGGCCATGTGAAAGTTGACGCCTCCCACTTATTCATTAAAGTCTTTTCATCAACCGAATAACATTATTCGCAATATCCTCGGTTTCATTTTAGTCGCATCACCGATTCTGAAAAAAAATAATAATAATAATTTAAAAACCGAGCATTTAATCGATGGACAATTTTATTCTGCATTTCATTCAATTATTACGAAATTATCGCAAAAATGAGACAATATCGTATGCAAATAGAAGCTTCGATAACAAAAAAACGATAAAATACAAAGGATTTTGGTTCTGAAATCGTTTGTCTTTTATCGTTTTCTATCGAGTTTTGTTTACCAGGGAGACGAATATATATTTTTCACGTGGCCTTAAGGTGATTTGACAATTCTCCGAGGGACACGACAAAATGATATCATTGACGATTCCATCCACATTTGGCCGACAGATCGTACGGTGCAAAGCGTATTGACGAGGTTTCGGTAATAAAAAAATGTCGACAACATCCATGGAATCGTGAATGAAATTATCATTCCAGAACGGAGGAATGTCATTGAACCTCGACGAACGAAACGGCGAAAATGAATGACCCAATGATTCTAATAATGTGCGATTAATCGATATGTTGCAGAGCCTAATTTTATTCAAATAATGGAACTTCTCCATGTACCACTGCAAACAATGTACAGTCACATACGAGAGCAAACAAAGCATAAAATATCTGCCAATGGTGAAACGAATGACGCTCTATAATGAGTTTAGGTTTACTAAATAGGCACTAATTTTCAAGCGTACGAAGGCTACAGAATTCAATAAAAATGAATAAGCTATTGTCCTCTTCAACTCCCAAAAAAACAACAAAACAAAAAAAAACATTTTGTATTTTTCAGGATTTCAGGATTTTGCGAATACGATTATCAATGAATTTTTGTCGGTATTGAATATTATCATTGTTGTTAGACCTCACGATTAATATCGACGGGTCGCGATACTTTGAAGCAAATCGTTTCATCGACAATTGACAATTTTTGAAGATTAATAACATTCTTCTCTCAGTTAGCAATTCGACGTTGTTGCTCGTGGGGATACGAACGCCGTTTCAACTTTTATACCCTCAATAACTTTTTTTAAAAATTTCAAACTGTTCAAAACTTAAAGAGTAATCGTTTTATCAGTTGTATCACGGTGAGAGCATTGAAATAGGCCGTCGTGTGATATTAAACGAGAAAGTAATCAATCGAATGTAGCTGTTCTAGAAATATGTTCCCTTAGAGATTTTAGTCGCTGTGCGTGTTTGAGAACCGAAGACAGAGGGAGGCAATAAATGCTTCCACTAAACCCTAAGGTATATTTCATTTGACTGCTTTGATACGTTTTATAAAAAAAGAACGAAAACAAAAAGCGATAAATCCGATTGGATAAATCTTGTTTGTTTTTTTTTTCCGACAAGCGACGAAATCAGAGAGAAAAAGGATAACGCATCTGAAAGACTGTTCAAGTGTTAATTTATTATTATATAAAACTTAGAGATCAGCGCAACATCGAAGTCGATATAACAGGTGTTATCGTATTTTAAGAAATATCGAATGAAAAAAAAAAAAGCAAACACAACGGCAGATATTTGATAATATAATAACCATATGCGTGCAAAAAATCTCATTGTTGTATCGTTAACGGAAAGCAAGTGTTTTTGAAAAAAAAAAAAAAAATCAAAGTATTAACTTTGCATTCCAAGAGACAAAACAAACGAATTTGTTTCTTAAGCGTGACAAACCAAAAAGCTCTATTCAGTTTTTACGATTTCTTGTTTTTTTTTTTCTTTTCAATTTCACATTTTGTAAGTCGCATGAAAACTCTCGACGCATAATAAAAACGATCGTTACACGATCGCGCCGAACCAATAGAGGAATGTAATATTGAGAATCCGTTTCAGAATTATGTACTTCTTAATCCATACTGTTATATTACTTTTAATCGGTTCTTTATTGCATTTTCTTCAAAGGTCTATCAAACGTTCTCTTCTTTATTTATCTTAGTTCGTCTTAGATAGGTATTTTTTTTAAGTTTTTTTTTTATCAAAATATCGACGCACAACGCGCCGTGCGTTCGAAATAATTGTATAGCCGAATAACAAATGAATCAGTATACAGAAAAGCACAAGATACTTATGCTATTGTGTGGGTGTTGCTTTCGTTCGAATACCATTTATATAGCAATGAATCAGTCCTTATCGAATAATCGTTGGTAAATTTTTTCGAAAAAGGACGTTAATTAAATTATTTTGCTGCGGAGCGGGTATTGTGCGCTCCATCGACTTTTTAAATATCAAAGTAATAAAGTATAATTATTCACTGTGAAAACAGCAATGAAACAACAACAACAACAAGAAAAAAGACACCCATCTCCATTAATATTAATATTGTTATTATTATTATTAATTGCCATTACATAGTGACGAGCACACGATGCGATCTACCGTGGTAACTGAGGTGGTAACTGAGGTGGTAACTGAGTAATCGTGGTAATTGAGGCTCCGTTTAGCCGTTAATGTGATTGAATAATTTTATATTGGACCGTAGACGGTAGGGATGAATGAATCATTTGAGTGGTGAAAATTGGAGTCTGTCTGTCCAATAAAGAGACGCGGGCGGTATAGCTTTTAAGTACGCGGCTCCGTTTAGCTAAGATCATAGAGTAGACCGCATAAATTTAGTACTTTTTTAACGAAAAAAAAACGAAAGAAAAAAAGGAAAATAACTAAACAAATACAATTCTTGATGTGCTGCTAGTCACTCTCTCAACGCAATGTTGAGTTCGATGTTATGTTCGATGAAATGGATAGCCGCATAACGATATTTCATTGTTTTCAATAACGATTTTACGTTTTCGATAGTATCGTTACTAGCGATACTATTGCGCTTGGATATCGAAGGATTTACCATTAATTAACAATTCTTAATTTTCGAGTTTCGTACATTTTGATCAACTCTTCGAGCGGTAAATTTCACCGCTATATTTTCCACGTTATTAACGCACAAATGATTTTTTTTTTCATATTGTCGTGAGTATGCGAACCGCAAAAGATTTTGCGCGTTGACTATTATAATCTTATCGCTTCCTTCGATGCGGAAACGGAACACCAACGATGTCTGGAATTGCGTTGATAAAGTTATCAGTGTTATTACATTATGAATTGCGTTCGGCAAGGGCATTTTTTTAATTATCTTGGCTGATTGTTGTGTCGAGTTTCAATTTTTTTTTATTTTTTTTTTCCCGCGAAAATATAAAACTATACACGTTTTTAGTTTGTATTTGCCAATCCCCTATTTCTATTTATGCTGAGAGTTCACAGAATTTATTTAATATTATACGATGTAATACAACGATGATTTTTCGCGATTGTATTAATATTCTTTGGCCCAATGAATTGTTCGTATTTATGAAAAAAAAAAACGAAATATATATACAACCAAATTTGCAGCGTCAAATATCAACATAGAATATGCAATCAATGAATCTTGGCAGATTTTACGACGGTATAAATATAGATTATATATGACATCGGGTGAAAAACAATAAACGACTGATTCATGTCACCCTGGATAATGAAAAAAGAAAAAAAAACAACAAAAAAAAAACAAGTTTTTCCAAAACCCATTTCTTCGCTTTATTTATTAGCTATTCTACTTTGACGTAGTTTTACGTATATCTTTAGGTATACAATAGTTTATGTAAAACGCATTTGTAAAAGTGAAGAAAAAAGAAACTTGTTCCTCTATCCCAAGGAAAGTCAGTCTGATAAAGTATAATTATTAATGAAACTTTACGGCAGTTTATATATTTTATAACATCTTGTTATTTTTTTATTATTATCAATACGATAGACGTTAGCAACAGCGTTCTTTACTGTTCTGTATATTAGCGTAACTCCCAATTCAGTCTCTTGCGTTACGTGCAAAACAATTTGCCGAGAATAATGTATTAATCATTGCGGAGATTAAAATCGCAGTGGGAATACATAAACGAATATAAAGTTAATACAAGAGACTATGTCGACCGGTAATAATAAAGACGAAGTGTATTCGTTTCTCGGTTTAAAATTATAATAATCTTTGTTGCAGCAGCAACGTTTTTTTTTTAATTCGATAATATCTGTCTGGATACACTATACAAAATCATTATAAAGAAAAAAACAATTTTGGCAAATTAATCGATTTTTTAATCACTTTTATGGTTCAATATAATAATAGCAATAATAAAAACGGGATAATTTATTATTTATTTTTACGCAAAACGAGCGTAATACATCGAATGAATATATCGATTGTATCGAACAGTCGAGACTGAGAACATCGTCCACCTTCGCGTCATAAAACGCGCGCAAATGCGCGCGTCAAAAAAAGAATTGTCGATGTAAACAAAAAGCATAACCTTAAATCGGCTTGTCGCGTGCCTTCGCACGATCGTCTTAACGTCTCGTACTCGTGTTATTTAACAACAATGGAACAATTACAAATGGCTTTAACAGCGATAAAAGTTCTTCGCTCGAGCGTCGGACAAGTTTTCGATTCACTGGGAAATGGCCTCAGCACGGAGCACGGCGAAGAAAATAGAGAAACGAAATATCTCGCCGAACTTCAGGAACTTTTAAACGCCGTCAATGTTAACTTGAGGTATTAGATACTTTGGTAAAAAGATACCAAAATATAACGTTTTTACGTAATCCGCCGCGCAACGACGATCGAATTTTTCAGAGATGTGGAACAAGCGGTGAGCAGTTTGAAAATGCCGCAGGGACCGTTTCATCAGGCAACTTCGACTTATCTCAGTCAAGAAACGATGCCCGACAGACAGGCGCTCTACAGCACTCTTGTAAACAGTTACAAATGGACGGACAAAGTTCACGAATACAGTACAGTGGCGCAGGCGCTTCTGCATCAAAATTCGTTAAAACGCTCGTATATAAGTACCAGTAGATCTAAAAGAGGAAGAATTCAGACGAGCATTCATAATGTGCCGCCTCAGTAAGTTTTCAAATTATAAAACGATTCTTCTTGAATTTCTACTCAAAAACAGAAAATGGCCATTCGGACGATTTATTTAATGCAAAACGATTACAATGGTCTTCTCTTCTGCTTCAGACAAGTGGAGACTTTCATTGCCTCCTTCGATCGCCAGTTCAACGACATGTCCGTTTCGGTGTCGCGCCCCTTTGCCTCGAATGCAGTTCTGCACATAACTTTGGGTCACGTAATGAAAGCGGTAGTGGCCTTCAAAGGTCTAATGATAGAAAGAGTAGTTGTGAAAGGTTACGGCGAAACGATGGATCTTTGGACCGAATCGCGTCATAAAGTATTTCAAAAAGTAACGGAAAACGCTCAAGCGGCAATGTTGCATTTTTATTCACCGGCGCTTCCCGAATTGGCCGTTAGATCGTTCCTCGTAAGTTTACAATTTCGAATCGAATCGAACGATCGAATTTATCGGAGTAACTCACGTTTTACGTTATTTTTTCAGATGTGGTTTCACAGCTTCAATAATTTGTTCAGCGAGCCGTGCAAACGTTGCGGATTGCATCTTCACAGCGCTCTGCCGCCGACGTGGCGAGAGTTTCGAACCCTCGAACCTTTTCATCACGAGTGCAAACCTTAGGATAGCATCGTCGTGCGAATGAGTTATTCGTCGAATTGTACATAAGGTGGGAGGAGAATAATTATATAACTTAACGATACATTCAGGAGCAGCCGGACTTTTCAATAAACGGCTGATGTTGGCCAATCGATTTTTTTTTTTCTTCAAAAAACGAGACGATCCTTCGATGGACGAATACCACAAGCCGTGTTCCCCTTCTTTCAGATTTTTTTTCACTGTATCTTTATTCAATGGATAACAAAATTGATAATAGTATAAAGTTGAAGGACTAGGAAGTTTTTCGAGGCAATTTCTTTTTTTTTCGCTTTTTTTTTTTTCCATGATTCGTAATGCGCTAACAAAAAACTCTACCGATCGGTTCATTGCTGATATTACACAGGTATAGATTCAATATAGAAACTTTTTTCGTTACAATGGTAAGTACAGTTTGCAACGTTATTATTCTTTGTTTTCATTTTTTTTTTTTTTCTATTTTTTTCATTTGTTACGGAAGTTGGTCCACACTGAGCTTCCCGCGATAAAATAGAAATTGTATCTTCGATCGTCACTTTGCGTTTGTCTAAACAATTCCAGCTATTTTTTTTTATCTGACTGATACTAACAGTAACGATGCGCGTTTCGTGGTAATATTTTCAGATTCTATAAAAAAAAAGTCAAACCAACGCGAAACAAAGGTTCTTACGTCGATATCTATACAATGCTTTTTCTTTGCCTTTCTTTTTTTTTTTTTTCTTCGTTATATCTTCGAGAGAAATTCCGTTACGTTAATTGCCAGGAAACAACAACGAATAAAATAAATCTGATATTATACCGACTGTGTTTGATATCTACAAACTGGTTTCGGAGACAATTAGAAATCTTCGTTCAGTTTTTTTTTGTTCCTTTTTTTTCCATCGCTAAATTTCACTGTACATAACTGATTCTACAAGTTTAAGGTAAGTAGGTCTTTTCGTAATACATTGTTTGAATATCATAATTATTAATTGCTACGAGCGTGTATAATTTAATCACAGAGCTTTATATGGACCGAAAGTGTGTTACAAAATTCATCTTCAGACTTCGTAGTTCGACATTTCGTATTGTTTTTTTTTTTTTTTTTTTTATCTACGTTCACGCCGTTTGTTTGCATCTTCGTTGAGTATTCAAGGACTACGACTTGGTTTTTTTTTTTCAATCGTTATTTACAGCGTTTTTGGTAATTCCGTTAATTCATTGCGTCGAATTAATAAAAGGTACATTTGGGGCGAAGGTAGTTTATTCTTATCGTGAAGAATAAAAATAACTATCGTAACTTCCGGATGTGATTTTTTTTTTTCGAGACGTTCCATGTTTATTGAATTAATTAGTTTTTGCTTAATTTATGAAAAATCTTCGCGACCGTACGGCGGGTCACGTGTTATTTGTTGTTGTTTTTTTCTTTCTTGAGTTTAAAATGAAATCGTGCGTTTTATAAACATTTTCAATTTCGGTATATAATAGCTCTGTAATCGGTTAATTTAATAAACCTACGTATGTATACCATTTTTTTTTTTTTTTTTTTCGTTTCTTAATGTCGCTTGTTATACTAGGTAAGTTTTACATAATACTCATAATTAGTATCATCATGTAAACATAATTATAAGTAATATTTTCTTTCACGTAACTGTACACATTCACATTTGGAATATTGGCGCTTTATTTGTTTATTTTTTTTTTCTTTCGTTTAGAGCGCAAGTCATTTGAATGGCAGTGAACTTATTTTACAATTTGTTTTTTTTTTAAATTTTTTTTTATTGTGATCACTTGCTTGATGGACCGATCCAAATTTTCGTAAGGCTCTATCTAAAGTTGCATCAATGAGTTTAATATAATATCATTGACTCAAAACTATGTATGCAATTATTGCTCGTTTAGAGTTTTTTTTTTCTTGTTTATCTAACTCGTGGGTGTGTGAGATACGATACACGCCTAAGAAAGTGGCTCCCAAGTTTAATTACATCATTATTATCGATCAACGGAAGAAAAACTGAGCGCAATTTTTTCGTCACGTTCGATTCCTCTCGGATCACGATGTCAATATATTTTCATCCCATGTTCGCTAAAAGTCCGATGTCGATCTCATTAATGAGACGGATCTAAAAAAATTCGTACCGTCAGCCACTGTCCGATCTAAAATTATTTCTCACGAATTTCAGATTATTTTGACGTATATTTCCGACGTTATTACACAGGATATTAGCGTTTGATGGGGCAAATTTTTTTTAGTTTTTTTTTTCTTTCGATAATTCGTTAACGTTGAACCCCAATGCATAACTAGTTTGAGTCTCCAATAATCTGCAACTTTTCATTTTGTTATCTTTTCATGCGCGTACAGTGTACACACGTATAATCCTGAGAGAGATTATCATCACGTATACGTATGAGGCATTTCGTAACAAGTGGGCCAACGGATCGTCCATTCTGTCAATATTCATTTTGCCATATCGTATTACAGGGAGAGAGAGATTCTGCAAAATTGGAGCAAAAATTAAAATCATAAGAAAAAACAATAATCTCTACTTTGACGAAATCGACGAATCGAGTTTTCGTAAATCGTGGAATAAAATATCACTGAAAAGGACATTGAAAAAATTAAACTCCATATCCTCGGGGTCCTTTTGGTAGAATCGGTGATTTTCAAATAAAAAAATATTACTCGAGTAATGTTTTATTCGTTATTTATTTGCGGCTCAATTGTGCGATTAAAAAATCGGAAATAATTTTTCATTATTCTAGAGATGCTTGGGACTACGTTCTATAAAATGTATGAACATCGATTGGCTCTCCGCCCGAATGCGGTGATCCGCTTGACGTGGAAATGCCTCATTTACGTCCGCACATCGATTTTTTTTTTTCCGTAAGCCTATAATGATTTGAAAACGGATATGCTATGCTTTTTTTTTACTCGGTCCGCAATTATTGTACAGCCATCATCTAAATTTGAGACGCTTTTCGCTCGTTTGACATTTGTTTTACCATGTGACATAGTCCTGTTAAAGTTTTATTATATTTATTTCATTATCGTTTTTTTTTTTCTTGTTTTTTCGATCAAACATTAGCATCTTCGTTATTTTATGCTTCTATCACCTATTAGTCTAATATGCCTAATCTATATCGTTTAATAGTAATATCGGAGATTCTTGATATACCACAATGCAAGGAAACCTACGTTTAGCATATTTTGTGTTTTTTTTTTCATTATTTTTTTTTTTTCATCATCTTAATTCAGTTCAGTAGCTTTATTGCCTTTCTCACTGATTCTGCGTGTTTATGTATTTTTTTTTCTCTCGGACAGCTTAACGATTAGACGTTCCTTTATTTACGGTTTTTTACGGTGCTTTGAGTTTTCTCTCGATTCTCTCTTTTTTTCGTTTTCCGCCACGTTACTTTAGCATGTACTTTTTTTATTCGCCTCTCTCATCCATTCTTTTATTAGTTTCTATGCTACATAACATATCGCCCATGTATGGGCAACAGATGCCACATTACGGTAGTAGAAATAGTTGACTTGTGTGTGTTAGAGTTTTATAGGTCGTTTTTTTCCCTTTTTTCAGAACTGTATAAGCGTTATTATACGACGAGAGGCTGCTGCGTTGTTTTTCTTTTGTATTATTTATCAAAGAGAATAATCGATCAATCCGGTCATTATAGCAATGCAAAGTCTCGAGCATCCGTTTGGACAATGAGCAGATATTTATTTTATTTTATTCAGCAATACAGCGATGGTCTGTGCTGCCTTTCACGTTTTTTTCCCCTTTTACAAATTCAACTGATTTCTCGTGTTTGTCATTTTTTCTTTCATTTGTTTTTTTTTTTTTTTTCATTTCATCGTAAATCCACTCAATTTCCTTCTGTACCTTGCAAAGTACATAAATACAAGAATGTCAAAGTACACCAGAAATTGTCCCTTGTGTGTAGTTGTGTTCATTTTTTTTTTCGGTACAACTGTACTATATTACCCTCTCGATTGTTGATATGAAATTGAGAAATATTCGTTTGCGCTCGGTATGATTTTTTAAAACTTACTTATTTTACCGTCGCAGAGCAGTTATTACGGTTTTTATTAATTTTTTTTTGTTTTTCTCTATCGTCGTTTAATTGGCTTCGTACGAAACCACATGATAAGAGACGCATTTTACTTCTTTTTTCTTTCAACGAGTCGCACGCCTGTGCTATTCGCTATCGCGATAAATCCAGAGAACAAATGACCATTCTCGTTAGTTTGTTCGATCGCGAGGACTTAATTAACGGCTTTTCGAAGTATGCAATCTAACGTCTCGTCGAAAAACATCGCATGCTACAGAGTAATACAGTACACTTACACACCTGCTGTTTTACAGTGTTGTTTATCGTATGTATATATATATATAATATATATCATTTATATATATAGCGTTTAAGTATACAAATATATACAGTTATGTACATATAAAGGAAGGTTTGCCAGGTAAAAGAAGAGCTCATATTGGCTTCTTTCGTTCAATTTCAAACAAATAATTGATCGATCAGAATTTATTTCGTTCGACACCTTTGTCCCTGGAAATCCTTCCGTTACACCCACAAGATGTTGTCGTCAAATTTATCTCAAATCTTCGAACGACAAACTTAATAATCGTAATACTATAGCAAATCGTCTCTATAGTCCTAAAACAACCGACGCGATGGTCAGTTCTTCATTGGATATTGGCGTGACGAATTTATAACTTGAGCCGAGAGTGCAGCGTTCTTTTTTTTTTTTTTTGTTAAATTATTTTCAGTATCAAGAAAGCGCCCCTCATCGTTATCTTTAATTTTCTTTTCACTGTCTCGTCGCGGAGAACTCGAACGTGCAATCATTTATTTTTATTTATTTTTCTTTCGATTTTTTGTTGTTGTTTTTTGTTAATTTACTTACTAATTCATTTATTATTCGTTTAGACCGTGCGATAGACGAATATAGTCTGCATCAGCGTCGTCATTAGCTAAGAGAACACTCCTCTCGATCTAGGAGTCGGGATAAGTTGTTGCTTCCTCACTGGAATCCATACTCGTGTTCCATCCGAGATTCGTCGCGTTAGCAGCTCGGCGAAGACTGTTTCTCAGGAAGGTAGCGCACGCCTTGCTGCGCTCCGTTATAATTTCGTACAGATGGTTCTCCAGTGTCAGGCTGTTCGTACTCAGCAACAGTGGCAGCGGTATCGGAGTGTTCATTATCATAAAGTTCCCAATATTAAGAGGAGTTTCCCATTGTCAGACACCGCTGTTCGGAAAGCGTGGCGGGGGAAGCGGGGGCGGTGCCCTCTCCGGTTGAGCGGGAGCGATGGAAGAACGTTCTGATCCAGCTGCAAACACAACTGTTAATTCTCGTTAATCGCACTGATTTTTATCGTAACCCCAATTACAATTTTTTTTCACATTTTTTTTTTCACGCTACAGACAATCATCAATCAATCTCTTTATGTCGCTACGAACATCGATCTACTTTAGGTGTAACCAGCACTATCCGCATATCAATCTATCTACGCTTCTTCTTGTGGATTTTTTTCTTTTTTCTTTGCTTTTTGTAACCCTTTTTTTACGGATCCTACACTGCAAATAATGCTTCTTTTCGTGAATAAAAAAAATATCTCACGGTGTCTCGAATTAATAAAATCGCGAGACTGATTTGAGAGAAGTTGAAATGATAATAAAAAAAAATTAAAAAAAAAGAATGTGGCAAGCAAGTTATATCGGGAATTAGTAGCTTCATCGTGCAAACATGCCTATTTGACAGAATCGTGCATCTTCGATTAACATTTACAGTATTTTCCGGGGGCGGGAAAAGATATAAAATATTTAACATAGACGATTCTCGCAACTCTGTGGAAAAAGTGGGCAATATTTTCGGGGATCTCCGACGTTCTCTTTTTACTCCCTGCTGTCGAGATACGAAATAAAAAAAAAAAAAGAATAATCACTTCTTTACGCTGTTGGCTCGTGTTATTCTTGTAACATCGAAAGGTCTCACAAATCGCAGACTGTAGCGATAACGGACAGAATAACAATTATTAAGTTTTTTTTTTTATACCAGAGAACAATGAAATTTCGAATGTAACATATTTTCGTTTAATGAAACGAAACTACTACAGAGGCCAGTGTTCTTCGTGTATACAAAGAGCAGCGGAATCCACGCGAAGGGTTTTTTTTTTGGTAACAGTGATAATAATAACGCGAATAAAGAAGGGACATGTTTTTCATTTGCACCAAAAAATCTGTGGATGATACTAAGTTTCTAATGATTAACTATAGTCGAAATAATATCAAATCCGTGTATAGGACAGTATAGATATCATCGAGTTAAATGCAAATTCTAGCGAAGGGCTAAGTCGACAGAGATAAAAAAAAAATTAAAATAAGAAAACAACTACCAACGAAAAAGATCGATTTTTTTCCCCCAAAAATACAGATCAAGTCGTATTTTATTCATATAAAAAAATCCACGTATATAATCCCTCTTCAGCGCTAAATGATGAAAAGAAAAGATGTTTACAAGCACAAAAATAAATTCTTGCAATCGAGAATATAAATGGATTACAGTGAAAAAACTACAAATTAACAAATTTTTTTGATTTTTTTTTTTTCACAAACATACAGAGATAATATAGGTGACATGCAGAGTATTGTTGAATCGGCGGGGAAGACTTTTGTGGGAAATTTGGTCATTTTACTCAGCAAACGATTCCTCCAGGCTTCTTAATTGAGACCGCTGCAGCTTTGTATTATTCGAGATAGTAGGCGTTGGGAAATTGATGATCGACGACGGGCTGAGCTTTATTTGACACTCGTCGCCAGACAACAATGTGCCGGGTGATATATTGGTGTATGGCATAAGATCTACGCGATTTCTTATGTTATTTATATGACGGTGATATCGCGATTTTGCATTTGCTGTTTTAACACTCAAAAACGGCGAAGGAAATCATTTTTTTTTAAATATATTAAGTTGCTGTTTTTCTTTATCTTTGCTGATGAATAACAACGAAGAGGTAAAAAAAAAAAAAAAATGTTGCATTACGAATCCCTTTCGCCGTTTTACGGTGTTAAAAAAAACGTGGTGATAAAAAACCGTGTACGAATGCAATACGTGTAATCATCTATAGATGCATGTCACATCGCAGTGTTGTGCGTATATCGTGGTGTGGAGGGGAAAAAAGCTATTAACAGTGGTTATATGAATTTTTGCATAAAAAATTTCAACCAGGTATTAGGCGTGTGTTTAAACATATGGTTCTTTGCACTTTATATACATACAGACAAAGAGAGAAAGCGATAGATTTTCACGTCTGTGAATGTCGATCGATTTTTTTTTGTTTTTTTTTTTATTTATTTTTCATAATAATTTCGTGTATGCTAAATATACACACGCAGACACACATAAGGGAGCAAGTGTGCGTTTCTACCGTGTAACGCTTGTGTGTGTGTGTATGTGCGCGCGTGGGGAGGGGTGTTTTGTGTCGACATCATATATAAAATTATGTCCCATGTGTTAAAAAAAACATGGACAACCGTTTAGACAAACCTTACCCGGGATTCTCGTTGAAAAGGGCATTTTGTCTCTAGTCGAGAAATCAATCCTAAAATTGTCCTCGTCGTAGGGGGTCGTGGATCGATCTAAAATTTTTGACGCAGCATAAAGTAATAGAGGCTCAATTATCTCTTTCGTTTTTTTGTTTTTTTGTTTTTTTTCATATTCTTCTCTCGTTGATATTATATTTAATAAAGAACCGCATTTATAATGTTTTTTTTTTAATCGTTTAAAAGTGTCGTTCTCGTACCACGGCCAACGTGTGAGACCCGGGAAATCTCTCTCTGTCTCTCTCCAGCCCTGCATGTTTGCGATTCTCGAGACCCCCATTGCGCACACTGTTTTCTGGCGGCTAACTCTCGGGGCGACTCAAAGGTGTGTGGGCCGGTAGAGTTGGACGTGGGACTTGGTATCGTGCTACAGCTACAGCCAGGTCTGAGGAATTGTTTGCCTTGCTGATGGAATTGGTGATAGTGACAGGTGGTGGTTGTAGTTATGATGAAACGGGTGTTCTCGGTCAGGTTGACGGGCCTTACATGAATCAGGATGTGGCTTCTCCTCGGCAACCATCAGGGCTGCGCTCTCGGCCGGCGGTATGTGTCCCTCTAACGCATTCACACAGTTTAGCATGCTCCTGGAAAACACCACGCCACTTGTCCAATTTTTCTATTTTTTTCAAAATATTACGAATTGTTTTTTTTTTTTTTTTTTTTTTCATTGTTTGTTTCTCTCTCTTTGTCTCTCGCCCCCTTGGCTCCCCCTCGTTTAATCGTTATTGGGACCATTATGGGACATTATCATTGACCCGAAATATGCCCGAGAGTATTTCATACCCCAGGATGTTACATGCATCGATAGGTTTTACCGATTATTCGTTTCGCGAGAGACAGTATTATTATTTGTCATATTCGTGGAGGCTTTTCAGGAAAGAAACGATTATTACCGGTCTAATTATTTTTGCCGAAACTGTTACGAAACATTTTTTAATAATGAATTTTTCGGCTTTTTTACGTATGAAAAAAGTCATTGAGTCTAATCTCAACTTGGTACCAGTCAATTCTGGATGCAATCTTACGAGAAATAGGTTTTCATCGTTTCAACGTTTGAAAATTTGCTATGAAACGATTCATAAACTCTCCGTACACCTGATTTTATGTATTTCGAGGCTTTTCTCAATCACCGAATATTCATTCATTTAATCGTATCATAACGAGTTTCTATTTTGATTACCGGTAATAAACTCGCTTCTACCCTTCCCTTAACGTTACGATAATTCGTTTCACTGTAATCGACGATGATACTGCGATGAACACATAAAACTGCATGAACAGCTTATCATCAGCTATATTAAAATAGCTCGGTGTTGTACAATACACTCAATGATGTATAATCATTTTGTTGAAACAGAAGAAAAAAAAGGTAATTCTGCATTTTGTTTTTGAAACAATGCAAACGGCACACATGTAAAATTGTTCCCTCGAAACTCTAAAAGCATTATTTATCGCTACTCGAATCCGACAATTTATAATTCGCTCGGGAAATGGTATACCATTTCACAGTTTCTATTTATCGTTATTGTTTTAATGACAAAATTATTATAGCGTTTCACTGGCCTGTGTAGTAGAAGTGAAACGAACTGAATATTGTTTTTACATTCCAGATCACTCATAGCGGGTAGTCGACGCGTTTAAAAAAAAAAATCTCTCGATTTATATATCATTTTTTGTTGTAGTTTTTTTTTCATAATTTGTAATCGATACTTTCACGTAGGATCTGTCGGAGAGTCATAGCGCTTCGTTTCCAACACCATATACAAGTGGAAAATAATTAAGAAAAAACGATATTATAACACAAACAAACAAACGTATTTATTTCACAACATGGAATAATAATTGATTCTCATCGGTGATGCCGAAATATTCGTAACGAATTAATTTCTTTTTTACTTTGTTTTTTCGTGTTGTATATAGAGTGTGCGAATTGGTAGTTACACTGTGTATTTGTCATCTGCGTAATTATATAATAGTATATTATATATATATTCCTAAATTGACCTAAAAACATCACTATTAACAATATATTAATCGTTCAATGTCTCTGTGGATCGCGACGATATCGAATGCCTCGTCCATTAACCCGATATCTTTCTCTCTCTCTCTCTCTCTTTATCTCGTTTATCTGAATTAAATCGTCCCATGAATGATTATTAAATTAACGGTTTATCGGTAGGTCGAATATTGTTGGCAGTGGTGGCGTCAGATAGGACGGTCTCCTTGCTAGAGTTAGTGGCGAGCTCCTCTTCCCTGTAATACAACAACGTTTACATGGCCATCGCGCCTCATCTAATTTATATCTTCATTTTTTTTTCTTTTGCATGAGAAACAAGTTTTCACCTAAGTTTGCGTGTTCTTTTTTTTTGCACATTACAAACTAACGATGCACGTACACTTTTCACTCTACTAGTTACTCGATTTCATGAACAAATGTGTGACACATAAAGTTTGATTCTTCGTTGAATTATCGTTGTGCGCTAAACGCCTTGCTATTCTTAAGGGGGTTGGGACTTTTTTTTTTTTTTTTTCTTTTATATTATAATTAAAGTTTCCAGTGTGGTCTAAAAGTTTGAAGCGAATCTTTCGAACCTTCGGCCACGTGCGGCAGATGCGCAGTTAAAGAGGTGCGAAAGATTCGATGAATGTTTCGGCAAAACCTTCAACAGCATACAATAGAACGATAAAAAAAAGGAGAGATTCATAGATTGTATACGAAAAAAATATGACTTGCTCGAGCGTTATCGACTAGAAAAATTATGAAGGCTTGAAGAAAAAAAATGTAAAAAAAATAACAAACGAAACGTCTATAACATTAACTTAGAGAAAAAAAAAAGATCGTTGTACAGATGTGCAGTTTCTATTGCCTTCGTTGCAATATCATATTGGAGGATATCTCTATTCAACGAAACATTTTCGTTTATGTAACCATTCGTGGGTTAACAATGCTTTCGTTCCGACATTGGGTAACCGCAACAATGACGACAACAAAATTAAGCACACCGTTACAACGAGGTATAACGATCACGAAGCGCGCGGCCGTACAGTCGCAAACTCGACTGTCAATAAAATTCTAATGTATATTTAATTATACACGAAACTTGTTACGCTCAACCATTACTTAAGCGCTAACATGCAATCGCACAGAACAGCGCCATAATGTCGTGCCAGCTATAGTAGCGACATGAAAAATTTCGTTAAATAAAACAAAATAAGTAGTAAGATAGAAAATAAAAAAATAAATAAAAAAAATGCATGTCTCTTTCTCGAACATTTATCGGGCCGATGGACTAAGAGGACCATGCGATCGAATGCAAGGCTCCAGAATATCAAGTGTTTCGGGGCTCTTATGTAATAAGACGTCAGCCACCGCGGTGCTAGTAGCATAATCGCTCTTCCGAAGAGATTTATTAAACGTATTTTCTTCAGTTTTTAACATTTTTTCTAACTAATAATTTGTTTAAAAATCACATAATAGCCCTGAGGAACTTTGCAGAAACTGTGAAATGTACCTTCCACGCAAAAATTAACCAGACGAATTGCTTCATAGTAACAGTAGTAGTAGTTAGTTGTTCATGCAGCTATGACGACTGGTATATAGATATATATCATTGATAGGTAGTTTCGTTATATATTTAGCGCTCTTTTTTTTTTCGAACTTCATCGGCATAATGCTTTCGGCATGAGCTAATTTTTAGTATTTTTTTTTTAATAAAAAAAATTATATATAAATATTTCATGCCAGATTTTTGTTTCGGATCGGAACTTACAATATAAACGGTGACTATTTCTTTTCACTTTCTCATCTAAAGTAGGTAAGCGTGGGATAATTTTTTTTCAATGCAGCTCACTAGGATATTGAACTATGTAGTAAGTTATGTATAGAATTCGTTGCAGCAAGAGAGAACATCTTGTTCGTTTCGATTAAATATATGTATAAGAAAAAAAATTAATAAAAATAAAAGATTATTCACTCTTCCGTGTTGACGTAACGGGATTCGTTTCGTTTCTCATGCATGAAAAAAAAAAACAAAAAAAACAAAAAAAAATGTTCGTTGTATTTATTAATATTATTATTTTTTTTTTCTTTCGCGTGTACGGAGGAGTCGAATAATTACAAAGCCGGACACCGCAAGTGAACAAATTTATAGCGGGACTCACCCATATAGTCTGCTGTCCCGCAAGCTGCTCCTGTTCCGAGAATAAACACAGACAGAAAGCACAGTTACGACGACAATAAAAACACACCGTATCTCTCTCATATCAATTTCCTTTCATTTTTTTTCCTCTCACAAACGAACTAAAAAACATTAACGAAAAATAATCATAACAATAATAATAAATGATACATGTACTATATACCAGAAACCTTGAAATAATCATTTATTTATGTAAAACAATACATATACAGTAGGCAAGATAAATAATCGTAATATTTATGAGGCACGAGAACTGATAACAATAAATCAAAGTGTACGTACGTCGTTTTAACTACGAAAAAACAAATGTCAAATAAACTTATTCGTTCGTAAAACTAACGAAACTAACGTGTCTCAATCTCTCGTTTCTTCGTTCGTTTTTTTTTTTTTTTTTTTTTTTTCGTTATACTTTTTTAACCTAATCTAGCATCATTGTCGAAACGATGCTTAACGTTAATCGTATCTCAAAAACGATCGAAAGCGACTTTTGCAATGTAAAAAATGCGTGTCGCAAATCACACGATAGGAAGTACCTATAATCGCCTAACAAAAGAGTTTTGTGCACTCTTGACGTTCGTAATATATTCGTATATATATATATATTGAAAATTCAACGACTTTATTCTCTATTAATAAATGTATTCCGCAATTACAGCGCGTTCGTCACTCGAATTGGATTTTGTTTGTTTTTTTTCGCTGAATATACACGTTGAAAAGCCGTTCGCACTAAATAATACATCGTCGGGATTACAGAGATCGTCGTAAAAATTGATGAATCCGATATTTATTTAAAGTGACGTGGACGGTTGTACGAACAGACTGCTGTTTTTTATTTTCTTTTTGCTACTAAACTGTCGCTATATATGCATTCGCAATGATGTTGTATACTTCTTTCAGTGATTTTAGGTTACTACTTTTTAAAGATATTTATCGAATTCTTTCGAAGATATGTGCTTTCGTGAATGAGCGCATTAAGAAATATCGTGAAAGGCGATGCGCGACTATTCTATTATGGTAAAACGGTTATCTGTAATGGGAAAATTTTATTACCGCCGACTGATGACATTACTGTCGAAACAAAAATTCTCATTGGATAAATCTGATAAAAAGACACATCGCGGATCATTTTAAATTTCGATTAAATGAAAAAGCAATCGAACAAAATGTGTGGGAAAAAAGTATAGGAGATAATCAAATAAAAATCACTGGTTATCTCTAATGGTTTTTTCTTTTTTTTTTTTTCAAATAAATACTTTTCGAGAATCAATCGAATCGTAATTCGATGCTGTGAAAATTGTTAATTGTCAATTCGTATATCAGAATGAATGTTTTTCTTCGACGGTTTTGCCACGAAATCGTTAATAGGACGAATCTTTCGTGGCATATAAAACTATTTTACCATCGTGAATCGTTCGCTTCACCTCAAAACGAAATAATCTATATCTCATACACCATAGAGCCGCTATCGTTAATACTCCTCGGAATAACTCACAGTATATATCGTCAATTGCTAACCGCTGCTAAAATAATAATGTATATCTGCAAGTGTGTTAGAATCGCCGAAAAAAACGAAAAAAAAAAAAAAAAAAAAAAACAAATGATGAACAAACGTTACAACCGATATTTCTTTCAAAGTACTACAATATCGTAACAACGCTATTTATTATTATTTCTTAATAACTGTGAAAAATAACAGAACACACGCGAGAGCGCAGTTTCATGCGTAACTTCGGATTTATAAATCAAAGTCTTGACGGTAACTGCACCGAAAAGTGCACTCTCCTCACTTATCACAGAATTTAGGGCGAGCAATATATATATATGTATATATATATATATATATAATATAACGTACAGAATAGATAGTCTCACAATCGTTGCGCTGAACATTGCTCAATGAATTCATATTATTTGTTTTTCTATATGTGTGTTTTTTTTTGTTTTCTCATTAAAATTCTCCTTTTCACCAGATGAATCAAAGATAGCTTAAAGATTTTCGATGCTGAGCCCATGTAGTCAGTATTCGATTGATGTATATGTACCTTCGGTACGAATCAAAAAATATATATACTTTTAATTCGACATAAAGAATGAAGGAATGAAGAATTCGACGTGTTGAAAAATTGAAACTATCTTTCCGGCGGTTTGCTAGTGTACGTACTGGGTATGACATCGACTTGTTTATTTCCATCATACCTGTCATGGCCGTGTCTGAATAAAGCTAGAATCTCCTCGAAGGTCTTATTCTTGGTCTCGGGAACCTTCTTGTACGTGAAGATCCAGAAGAAGGCCAGGAATGCACTGAATGGTAGGAACGTGTAATTATCAAGGCAAGTCTGAAATCACAAAAACACAAACAAAAACGCAAGTTAATACTATCATTATTTCACAAGTTCCATCATTCGGTAATCTTTATCTTTATTTATTTATGGGCCGCATCCCTTTGAATGCTTCGTTGCACCCACGAGCACCATTCACCGCAGTCTCTGCACACTGGAGGTTTTCGCGCATTGTGCAATTGTGGCTGTGGCCGACTTAAGATTACGATAGAAACATTCGCCTTGAGGCGTAGGGAAACCACGGAAAACCTACGCCTAGTGTAGCCGGCTACAGGCCGATCCCCAGAGCTCAAAATTAATCGTGAACAGCGTACTGAATAACTTTTTCCGAATGACAAAAAATAATCGACCGTTTCGTTTTTGAAATATTTCATTTTTAACATAGTTGCTTTAACATTGGCCTCATACGCAGCTCGCTTATCCGCTCGTTATATCCACGAATAACACGAGTGAGTGAAAAAACATTTTGCAAACACCCTTCGAACAAAATATATCGATGCAAAGACAACACCGTGACGAAGCATTTAGTTAAGGGAGGAGATACCTTGATTGGGTCAAAGACATCGACAATTTTGCAAGGCATATTGTATGACGCAGCAATCGCAGATTAACCGGTAAGTCATTAAAATCAGAGTTCTTAATTATTGAAACTTTAAACGCGTTTTTTTCGAAAATGCAAAAATAAAAACTATAGACTTTTTTTTCAGAAAATGCAATCTTTTTGTTTCAAAGTGTGTAATTTCATCACAGCATGTGAGTATCAATGACAGAAAAAATTTCGTTGGTTTTTTTTCAGATTAATTTAGCCGACCCTACGTGTCACACTACCTGACGAACGTTCGCCGCAATCCGCACAGAAGACAGTGTCGTACTTCCGCTATTTTTCAAGACAAAGCAAAATTCGGTCTAATAGCCAAAAGTCATAATAAAAAATACCCAAAGTTTCGAAAATGTTAAAGAAATTTGACCTTTTAAAAAAAAAATCATGAAAATTTAAATTTTTTTCCCTCGCGTAAAGGTATCTCTCGTTTTAAAGATTTACCCAATCCACCGTATATTTTTTGAGATATCACGAGAGCGTCTCTTTTTTTCTCGTACTGCGCATCTGTTCACGTTTATTACACCTCAACCCTCAACACCGAACTACGCCTTAACAGCGCTGAAAGGCGATGGAAATTTGCACTTACCATCATGCTTGGGAAAGCAATGCCAACGACAAAGTTAGCCATCCAATTGACAAGAACTGCGATAGACATTGCAGCGGGCCGGGGGCCTTGAGAGAACAACTCGGCCGTTATCATCCATGGTATAGATCCGGGACCAACGGCGAAAAATACAACAAAACTGAGCGTCGATACGACCGATAGATATGACATCCAGTCGATCATTTCCTGTACGAAATTGAAAAACTCCTATCAGGCGGTAGAATTGAGTTCATCTTTCCTGATCAGCTGGAGGAGCTTCAGGACGTAGTGGACAAAATCATAAATAAATAATAAATAATATAATAAAGTATGGCGTAGTGTATTTGTATTTTTTTTCTTTTTTATTTCAAGTGTGTGTATGTTGTGCAACGTGCAGCTCAACCCTGTACGACGTGATCGCGTGTTTGAAATATCATTTGTGAAGATATATCTTTGTAGATTTATAGAATCGCAAAAGTGCTTCGCTATTTACAGCGGCGCGTTAATCTCAAGCGTTGTGTCGATAATATTGTTATTGCCGGTCTGAAATAGTGCCAGGATTAGCTTTCGTTATTTGACACCACTTTTGAGACCTCTCTCATTAAGGTTTCGCACCGTTTTTTTTTTTCATTTATCATTCTTTCATGTATCATATTTGCATTTTTATCTTTTGTTCCGAAATTGTGACTGTAGAAGAGGATGAAAGTAATGTTTTTTTATTAGTCGTTTATTTTTGTAGTTTAGTAACAGGTTTGAGCAATGTGATTAACGAAAGTTAATAATAAGAAATGGCCGATATAAATCTCCTCCAGACAGTCACGAAAGAGGTCGAGAACAGGGTGACGGGGAGGAAGGGACGAGCGAAATTATAATAAGAAACTCTACGAAATAATTCATTTATGTAATTTGCATGCTGTGTTGTGTGATCATCTGTGTGTGTGTGTGTGTGTGTGTGTATGAATGATTTATCTAAGCTGTATCGCTTGAACTTCGCCTTTTTCAAGCCAAAGTGTGTAGTGGGAGAAGATATCGCGAGCCTCGAAACGACGGTGCAACGTCATTTAAGGTAGTTCTGTCGCTTTCCGTTTATTTCGCATAAGTTCGAGACAAATTGCAAATACTTCTCGATGGTATAAAAATCTGAAAAAAATGCATGCATATTAAAGATACTGAAAAGATTAATTTTCCATAATAATAATTCCAAAATGTTATTATGGAAAATTAATCTTTTCAGTACCTTTAATATGGATGCATTTTTTCGGATTTTCATACCATCGAGAAGTGTTTGCAATTTTTCTCGAACTTATGAAAAATGCACGGGAAGCGACAGAACTACCTTAAGGACTATACGCAGAGATCTTGCACTGCTCTTCGGAGAGTACGATATCGTGTTGTTTATTTAATTGAATTTTAGTAATAATAAAATCAATAATTTAATAAGCACATGCGTGGTTCGGGAAACTTTACCTGCTTGCAATTATGGGATGTGTTTGGGATAAATTAAAATGATTATCGAATGACGTGAAATATGTGTTTTTTTTTTTTTTCTTTTTTGTTGTTTATATAGCAGCCAGTGATATTCTCACAGTCGGTGCAGTGCCGCACTCCAGCTGGGAACAAAGCGTTATAAGCACCTTATACCACTCGGGTGCACAGGGTGTCGAAGAAATATCATTAGCGTTCGTGTGTTCCACAATAAATTCGATTTAACTTCTCATACACTTTTTTGTTACCCATTAATCTGAAAAGCTACTTATTTTTGTAACAGTTGGGGAAAAGGATTTCCAGACCTTTTCGACGGTTTCCACATTGATAATTTGAAATTGAAAGAATTTTTCATTGCTTCAAAGACAGCGAGTAATTCGTAAAAAAAAAAATGTCGCGAAGATCTACAAGGTCTCTGGCAAAAGTGGAAAAATGCACTCTCCCCCAATTATTTTCTACTCCCGCAAAGTTGTGCGAGTAAACGATGAAAAAATATATGACATACATTAATTATATAACAATAAATGAATGACTAATTACGATAAGATTCATCAATATACTCGACGGATCGGTTGGAAAGGATAAAATGTTTACAAACCTTTATGAGGAACGAAATAGTGATGAATATGGAAAAGATAAACATGCCGCCGAGACCGTAAAGATGTAACGTCCGCCTTCCTGTTCTGTCCATTAGCGGGATGGAAATTAACGTCATAATGACCATAATGGCACCTATACCGATAGTCGCAAACTTGGCACTCTCTTCCGACAATCCAGCATTTTTGAAGAGGGTTGTCGAGTAATAAAATACCTGGGAAAGATAGAGATATAGAAAGATTGGGTAGTTGGAGCGGTTGAGGCGGTGAATAGGTGAATGACGAATGATTAGTATCCTAGCGAGCGGCGGCAATAGCCGGGGTAGCACTCGTTAGGTAGGTCAGCAGACTAAACCTTCGCTAAACTACCGTAAAAACGTTTACACGCGAGATATCGAAACAATGGTGCCAGCATAAGCACTTACCGCATTGATACCCGAGAGCTGTTGCGAGAGTTGCATGACGACACCAATAACGAGAGGTGCCCTCAAAGTAGGGCTACATATAAGCTCCGTCATTGAAATTGTCGACTCGGCTAGTTGCGCCCGTTCCTCCGCTCTCATTTCCTCTATGTCCTCCTCTACCTGGTTACTAGCTCTCAGCCTTCTCAAGGCTTTACGAGCCTCTTCCTCCCACTGCTTTGTAATGAGCAAATATCTAAACGAAAAAGTTGCCAAAGTTTTGCATACATTAGAAAAGGTCAATACGCCTTTCCTTTTTTGCTCTAATATTCAATCTGTATAATACGATTGTTGAAATCTTTATTTTTTCTATATATATGACGCATCCGATAGAGAGAGGATTAAAAAAAAAAGCTCTTTCCGGATTGTTGCCGTCGTTATTCCGCCTGAACCAAAATTGGCATCGGTTGAAAACGGCCGTATCGGCACAACATTCGTCATTCTGCAACGGAGGAATAGTGGCTAATATAATGTTACCTTGGAGATTCTGGACAAATGGGTAGCAGCACAAGCTGCAGTATTGCCGGGCAGATAGCTAGTCCCAAGAGAACTGGCCAGCCATCGTTCGTTCCAAGGATTTGCTCGATGCCCAGCACCTGGGAGACCAGGAGGCCCACCGTAACAGCGAGCTGGTTCACCGTGCCCAGGCCGCCTCTCAGGTTCAATGGTGCTATCTCCGATATGTACATGGGAACCAAGGAGGTGTTCAAGCCACAATTGACACCGATGACGAACCGCCCGAAGAACAGCACCTCGTAAGAGCCCGCTATCTTGGTACAACCCATCAGGCATGCCCCGACGATGCCCAGCACGTTGTTTAGCAGTAAGCCCCCCTTTCTGGTTTTTTTGTTTTTCGTTTATTATTTGTTTTTTTTTTGTTTTTTTGTTTTTTTGTTTTCGTTTTGTTTCATTTTGTTTTCGGTTTTCGAAAGAACAACAAAAAACGAAAAGAATGCGTAATAACGCGCATTAGTCTCGGGTGTGGAATTTTTTTTTTTTTTTTTTTTTTTCGTAACATAATTCATTTACAGCGATACGATTTGCGAAAACTGATAGTCAAAGTTGCAGAAGTGTCGAGCAAGACTTTTTTTGAAATTATTGCGTCAAGTTGCGGCCGTATTTGTCGACAAAATGGTCGACAACGGAATACCATTTTTGTGCATTCATCAATAGTCGTGCGGCAACTGTCGCTTGTGAACGGTGCAGCGATGAGCAACGGGTTTAACATACGACAATGGCCACATTTATATTTGAATTTTCGAACGTTAATTAACGATAGTTCATGGTTATTATTTGTGTTTATAAATGTGACAACTGTTGTGCATGAATTCTATCGCTTATCATTAGCATTGTTCGCGAATAACAGTTGCTGCGCGTCTATCGACAAATTATCAGAAAATGGTATTCCGTTGTCAAATATTCGTCAACGAATGCGAACACATCTTAATGCAATAATTTCGAAACAGTTTGTTTTAACACTACAACATTTGGCTATCCGGGAAAGTCGACCAAAGCCGGTTGATCCGCTATTGAAGTATCGTTTTGCCAACATTTACGAAACATTGACGATTTTTTTTCTTTTTTTTAATCGATGATAATGGGGATTAACGAGTTGTTTTCACTGACCTGCCAAATCTGTTGGCAATAATGCCTCCGCTAAAACCACCGACCATACCACCGATTGCAAATATGCTAACAGCCACTGAGTACAACCTTTGCACAGCTTTGTCTGACAAATCCTCTCCATACCTGTCCTTGTACACGTCCTTCATAAAGTTCTCGATATTCTGAAATTGTATTAAGAAAAAACAGCGAAATATTGTCGATGTAGCGAACGAATAAAACAAAAAATCTGTCTTTGGTTCGCTAATAATTTACGTACCCCTTGAGGTGCATTTATCACTCCGGTGTTGTATCCAAATTGTAACATTCCAAGCACCGCAGCCAATATCGCGTACGACAGGAAGAACGTCAAACCCTGAGAATAATTTCCTAAATTTAGTATCTCGCTCCGCAATTATCGCATTTACACCGAAAAATCATATTACAACAACGATGATATAACCGATAAAATAAATCATAAAATTACGAAAAAAAATTATCGATTTTCTCGTATGAATAACAACAATAAAAACAATAGTAATAATAAACTACTGCCTAAAAAAAATAACACGAAAAACTTACAACAACGGAAAGAAAAGACAAAAAAAAATCATAAACGATAACGTAAAGTAAAAACTTGTTTTATTTATTTAACAATATGACAATAATAACAAAAGTGATAACATAAAATAACAATTAATCCGAAAGTTTTATAATTTTTAATTTAAAAAAAAAACACACACAAAACCACACGCAGTCACGTGCTTAACCATAGTAACATCCCATCACCTGTTCAAGGAGCCTTAATTTCCGTCGATGTGAGTGTTCCTCCAGGCGATCCACGTATTCCCTTAACTCCTCTATTTCCTCTTTCACTTGCTGAACCGTGTCCAGCTCGTGCTGCGTGGTAACCACAGGCAAATTTGTAAATAACAAGGTAACCACATTTTTTTTTTCGTAATTGATCTTTGGTGCACTCGTAATAATTTGTTAATTATTCTCGTTACGTACGAGATACGTAGAATAATGGTTAAAATATATTACGTCAGTTATAAAGGATATTTTAATGAGGATAAAGGATATTCATGACAGTTTCGGGAAGTTAGGATAATCGTACCTTGATTGCCACCATGTCTCGCTTGACCTCGCTGACTTCGCTCTGGCAGGACTCTACGCTCTTGGTGAGTTCCTGCAGTTGCGTTCGTATCTCACAGAGTGCAACGGTCGTCTCCAGCTGGCGGTCACCCCGCTGAAGCTCGTCCAGCTTGGCACTCAAGTTCATACTCATCACGCTGACCTGTTTCTGCAGACTGGCCGAACACAACACAGACACACATCGACGAATAAATTTCGTTGTACCTCGAGTCGTTTTCGAGTGGCGAAATAAACACGCACACGCACACACATCGACGACTATCATGGACCAGCTATAGTCGGCTAGTCCCTAAGGGTGTGTCCAACTACCTTTTTCATCCCGAAACTGCCGAGCATATTGCAATCGTTTCATCTAATGTAGCTAATATAGCGCAATGCCAGTATATCTTCTTGTTCTTTTTTTTTTTTTTTGTGAATTTAATTCAATTAAATTTTCGTCACGTTTTTTCTTTTTTTTTTTTCTTCTACCACTATTCCGTCGACGAAGCAGTCAAACGTGAAACGAAATAAATCTCTGCATCGCGAAGCACGAACAGCTCGGCAGCCGAATAAATATGTATAGTATATCGCCAATACCCACGAGGATTGCACGCAATAATAATTTGCATCAATTGACAACACAATAACAGACAAATTACAAAATGCGACTAATATAATTATTTGAAGCAATTGTCTATAGTATAGTAGAACCGTGTCAGTGAGTGTTAGGATGAAAAAATTTTCTACGAGATATTTGATAATTATTAATTTTTTTTTTTTTTTTTGCGGCTGTGCACATATGTTCTCATGGATTCGGATCGAGGACGGGTTTTTCGAGGATTCAATTAATTTTAATGATAAATTCAAAATGTTCACTTATCTTTTTTGAAAAACGCTCGAATAAAATTGCCAACGAAAAATATCTATTTTTGAATGTATGCAAATGACTAATGTATTGTATTAAATGCGAACGAGTGTGAAGCACGAAGTGATATATCATCTACGAATCTATATGAGACATCAGTTATGACCGAGCGATGCAGGGTGTGCTTTTGTGACCTTTCGTTACTCGAAACAATCGTTATATCTCTACGAGACTTCGTCGAGTAGAATATTGAGAAAAAAAAAACGAAAAAAAAAAATGTATTGAAACTAAGGAAATAGAAGCGACCGAAGTATCATTGAAATCGAGAGTTTGGAATCGATGTGCACAGCGATGCGTGAAGAAATAAAGGGGAAAACGGGTGAGACTGATAGAGAGCAAGAGAGGTGATGGCTGATAGAAAATGATTTTAAGAAGAAATTGAACAATTCGTACGCGCGAAATTGGACATTTTGTTGCAGACATTTCTAAGAACATCGGATATATATTTGTATTCGTAATTACCGTTCTTGAAACGGGAAAAAAATCTTGACAATTTAAAAAAAAAGTACCATATATAAATAAATTCGCTTAATCAGATTTTTTTTTTTTTTTTCACACTTTTATCCGATTTTGATGAATACCTGACGACTCATTTTCTTCGTTAAAAAACGCTTTTAAATAAAATTCTAATTCGTATTTCTCCGTAAAAAGAAGACGTAACCCCCGATATAAAATCGTTATTGAAAATTCGTACGGTGAAATCGCGAAATATCTTATTGTTAAACTTTATAAAGCAATCAACTAAAATCAGCTTATCAAATTCGCGATATATTGAGGTTTGATTTTTTTTAATCAAAGAAATATGGTATAATAGCCGTTTATCCTAAAGAAACTTGTAGATCTGTTGAATTTATAATTCGCCAATTTCGCCGATAACACATCGCTCAAATATTCTTAAGGAGCAATAAAATAATTGCCGCAATGCATTGTGTGATGGTGATATGACTGGGTGTGACTCGGGGGGAGTGATTGGAAAATTCGGGATTATACAGCACAAATGAATGTTTATGAACCGTATAAAGTAGGATTTAGTATAGAGACAGAGCAAGAGAGAGAGATTTAGAGATAGAATAGAGAAGATAGAAATCAGTGACGATGTCGTTTATGTACCTGGGAGATAGGGAGACCATGGCTGTGTTCCGAAACTACAGTAGCCTCTATACGCCTCCCCAAAACTCACTTCCTCTTCCTGACTCTCACTCGCACGAAGTATATTCTGTCTTACTTATGACGTAACAACGACGCTTCGGCTCGTTTTCGTTTTTTTTTGTTTAACTTTGTTTTTGGTTTTTTTTTTTTCGTTCGTTTGTCTCTCGATCGCACCGTTACGCTCTCGTCTTTTTGTGTCTTTCGGGTTTTTTTTTTTGTTTTTTTTTTGTTTTCTACATTCGTCGGGTAGCTCGTGCGAAATCCGATAAGAACGAACGCACCCCCGTTTCCCAACACTCTCTTGCGACCTCGCCTAGTTCGCTCTCGTCGTATACACAGAGAGAGCACGTGAAGACTTCCACGAGAGCAGGATTAGCGCACCGGGTATGTCTCGTGGATTATTTCGGGACTGCGGAAACCCTCGCCTTCTCTTATTGCACTCTGTAAGCTTTACCTAGTTTGGAAACACAGTCGTGGTTCGATTAAGTATGCACGATCGGCGTTAGAGAATTTTAACACGTTCGCGTTACTCGGGCGCGACCTCCCCCGCGTTCGTCGTCGTCGTCGGCTTTCGGTGTCGTTTCATTATATACAGAGCTCTATTTTTTTTATTATTACTCGTCTCGATTTATTTATATAGTTTTTTTTTTATTTTTCGTTCTTGTGTTTTTTTTTTAATTACTTTACACGCGTTTAAACACACGTACGCCAACGGCGTCGTCGTCGACGTCCAGAGGGTCGCGCGCGCACGCGGTGCAACATCGCCGTGTGCGACGCGCCGCCAGCTTACTCACCCGTGCCAGATTATGTGAAAGAAATTGTAAAAAAAAATTAATTTGACAAAAAAAAACGGAGGGATACCGACGTTCATCGAAAGACTCATCGTGAAAGACCGCGCGTGTCCACGAGAGAGCGAGACATTGCAATCGCGAACGGCCCATCGATAATTGTATCATCATTATAAGTTTTTTTTGTTTGTTTTCGATCCTCTCTCCCGGCTTTTTAATTTTTTATTTTTGTTCTTATCATTTCATCTCGATTCCATTTCTTTAGTTGAAAATTCGTAAGGAATATTCGTCTTTTCTTTTTTTGATGATGATTGCCGCAAAAAAGAATTTACAAAAAATCAGCAGTGACATCATGAATGATTGCGGACGGGCACACCAGCGAATCCGAAAGGGAGGGGAAAAAAAATCTACCCGAGGTGTGCATCAGGGGAGAGAAAGTCCGAACTTTTTTTGCGCTTGATATTTATGCATATGAATTAAAAAAAAAAAAGGTTCGTCTCGGATGATGAGCTTCTTGATGTTTGAAACACATATATGTATGTACCGCGAGAGACTCGTTTGTGCGACCGTCCGACGCAAGGGAACATGAACGAAGTGAATGAGCAACCAGTGGTAAGCCTGCGAGCGTCGCAGCCAAAGTCATTTTTTTCTTTTTTTTTTTTTCAAAGTAACAAACGTATACAAACAACGTATAAAAACACACGGTGTCTCGAGTAGGTAGTAGTCAGTTAGTGGGTATACATTTAACGCGTGTGTTTTATGAAATTGTGGTGTTATGTCTCACGCGCGTTATATGTACAGATGAATATATAGAGTTGTTTTAGAGCATTTGAATTATGTTTAAATGATGGATAACACCTACGTGGCATTTCACGTCGAGTTGAGACACTCCATTTTCAAACGAGTATCCAAAAAATGTTCAGTACATAATTTCGAATGCCAATTCTAAATCGTATTTAAAATTTTAAGACTCTTATGCAAAAAAAAACGGTTTTCATTAACATTGAAACTTTAGTTAGTTTCACCGACACTTGTATTTCTTCGAAATAGAAGTATTGATATCGCACCGTTTATTCCTTTAATGTGAAGACCATTGAAAAAAATCAAAGGACATAAAATTCGTATTTTTAATGCGCCCTTTAATTAAATATTTTCCACGTAAAAGGCAATTAGCCACTGTCGTTTGACGTAACGATTTAATTTTTTTTCGTTCACTCGTTATATCCGATCTTTTTTTTTCACAAATTATTACAAAATGTGACCCAAGTGATATGGAATGCCTCGTAAAAATGTAAAAATAGTGGAGAAGCCTTGCATTGCATTCTTGGATAATATGCAAGTATAGAGAAACTGTAACTATAAAACGTTTCTGTATGAATGTCAGTATACGTATAATCGGTGTATGTAAGGTAAGCGGAGGAGCGCCTTGTTTGTGAGTATAATAAACTCTTCGTCGTTATTGCAAACTTCAAATGAAAAAAAATTTAAAAAAAAACGACAAAACGAAGAAAATGAAATAACGTATAAAAAGATAAACAGCCTATAACTTTCTAGTATATGCAGTAAGTAGTAGATAATAGAAGTATATATAGGAATGGAACAGTCCCAGCAACAATCGACACTCCTGGCAATAAATCTACGTATATATAGTACAGTATATATACTATAGATATAGATATATAAATGTATCTCAGTGACGTATGTGTCATAGAATCATCGCACGAGAGAAATAATATTAAATAAGGAAAAAATGAAAAAAAAAAAAAAAAAAGATAACACAAATGAATAATCAAGAAACCTTATATATAGTATATAATTTATATAACTATGGATATTTGTAATAACAGAGAGAGACTCTCTCTGGTTATCGAGTATATACTTCAATCTCTCGATCCCCCAGACGCTCCGGACTCGGGTTTTTTTTAACTTGCATCAGCTCCCGATTTTCCGAAAATTATTTTGTAAACACGCATTATCCATAAAACACTTGAATCGTCGTAATTATCCGCGTGTCCGGTTCGTTCTGTTTGTCATACGAATTCAGCAATACTCTCCAGCAGGGCCTCTCGCATTATTTTCGTTTTATTCTTCGCCTCCGACACTCCATTAATTTTGTAATGAATTTTTAAAAATTTCGGAGTACCGAATCGGTGATCGAAGATCCATTTTTTGTTTGTTTGTTTCATTGCGGCGAACGTACCTTACAAGCATCTCCCTGAGAGTGGCTTCATCGTCCTCCTGTATTTCTTCCTGCGTCTCATCACTGAATGGGCCCCGTGCGAAGTGATGATGCCTCGTTCTCGCGCCGGGACGTCGCAGACTACCAACGCTTTGATGATGATGCTGCTGTTGATAATAATGTTGTTGTTGATGTTGATGATAGTGTGCGGCGGCTGCGGCTGCTGACTGCAGGTAGCGGGCGGCTGCGCTTCTACCCCTCGTCAGCTTGAATGTCGCAGCCGCTTCGAGTTGACCCCCTGTACCTGGCTCCCCGTAATAACCGCGTGACGCATATCGATGCTCCTCCACCCTGGTGCCAACGTGCGTCTCGTTATCGTCCTCACCGAGGCGACGTACTCGTCCCTCCTGTTGCTGCTGCTCGTGGCCCACCTTTCTCTTCTTTCGCGCCCTGTCGAGCGTACTACCCTCGTGGGCTGCAACGATCGTCGGTGCCGCAACACCGACACTCCGTAATTCACTGACTGGCACACCCTCGCGGGACGATGAGAGACCCGAGATCTCCTCGTAAAGACACTCGGAATCCGGATCACCCGAGACTGCAGCGCTCCACAGCTGGTTTATTGGCTTGAAGCCGCGTGAATCGGCCATCGTATGTGCTGCTAGGGGGTTGGGCACGGAAATTCGATATCCGGTTATGCCGGGGTACATTTTCTTTTCTTTTCTTTTTTTTACACTACATCGCGCATGCTCTCGCGGATTTTTCTTGCAATAATAAACAAAAAAAGAAAACGTCTTGTCGAATAGTATGTACGCGATTGCAAGAACAACGCTCGATGTTTTGGTATTGGCATCATCGTAAATTTGACTCTGTGGAGTTAATTAGGAATTGGACGCCGCGGTGAACTCGTAATAATTCGATAGTTACGTACATTTTTTTTTTTGTAAAGAAAGCTTTTTTTCTTTCCTATTTCATGTATTTTTGTTAATTATAGAAAAAAATATTCTTTTTTTTCAGCTACAATAGTATAAAAACTATGAATTTGGGAAATTCAAATTCATATATATGAATTAACGTGCCTAGTCATTAAAAAAACTCTACGATTTTTTTCTATATATCGAAGAGCTACTGCAACGGCCAAAGTAGTAAAGATGCACGAGTCTCCGTGGCGTCTGCACTGGATAGGGTAGTTTTGCTATGGCGTTTGCGAAAGGCCTTCGAGGCAAGCGGTGCCAGTCGCGAAGCGTCACCGTTTCCCCGCGGCATTCCCGGAACGCGTCAATAGACATAGAAGCGGAGGAAAATCGAGGTCTCCCAACAAGATCCGCCTGTCCGCATTCCTCGATAATTTATTATTGAAATAACGAAGAAAATAACAAGAGCGTCTACGTGGAAAAAAAACTTCGTGAAATGTGTTACGTCGTGGCATTTCACAATTCGCATCGATAGACGATCGGAGAGAAAAAAATGATAAAAATAAAATGAAGCTTCCGCGTTTGTGAAAGCACATCGAGAGGACAGGACTCACCTTGATGAATTCACAAGCCATCGTGACCATCTATTATGGATGATCGGCTATCGACACCCGTGATCGTCGTTGGTCGAGGCGCGCGGATTCTCCACCCGCGGCTTCCGCTTGGTCCACTCCGATGCAACTGTCGATGACGTGACGAACGAACGAATATCTACCCAATTTACGTTTCCTCTCTCTCGCGATGAAAAAATTTTACCGTCGATTACCGAATGACTCGGTACAAAGATTTTCGTTTTGCACCACTGCTTCTCGCGTAAACTGCAATCAAATAAACAACCAGTTGTTATTCGACTGTACGAGAAAATGCGAACGTTAATTTGATTATATTCCAGATAGTGATTGCAGCTTTGTTTATGTCTAAGATTAAACCTCCGAACTGAGTCATCAACGCCTAACCCATCGTGGTAATATGAGATTTGGGACGAATATTGCTTCCATGGCGTATAATTAATTTTTCGAAATGTCACTCCCAAGAAGGTAGAAGTTTCATAAACTCCCGAAAGCGGAAGCAAAACTTCATGATAACCTGCAATTTTTGTGTTATATTCGAGGCGGGTATTTTTTTTTTCATGACAACAAATTTGCAGTGTGATATAATTTCCCATTATCCAATTGAGCGAATAAAAATCTGCATTAGCTTTGAGACGACGGATTCTTAGGCAATAACGCTGTTAGCAGAGACCGAATATCTCTACAATAGTGTACCATAGAAAAATTCTTCATATATTATTATTACTAATTATTATTATTTCAACACTGTCATAGCGGAATCTGAAAAATGGATGATGCTGCGCCCATCGTGGTGTCTACCGTGCCGAACAATTTTTTTTTTTTCGTCGATGGTATTGCTGCAGATTCAGCACAGCAAAAATATTACTATATACAGTAACCCTGAAACCTGTATAAAGATTAATTTACGTTAATCTTCAGTTTACGTTCCGGTGAGACGCGCGCGATTAAAATAACAAAATTTTAGCTTTAATATTTTTCGTGTTCTTATGTTCGGTATAAAAGCTATAATCTCATCTCTCAAAGCCACGTATTTCTCACAGAATTAACTTCAGCTTCTTAAAATAGTTTCAGGATACGCAAATCAATTTCAACACAAATGGTTTACACTGCAATTAGCAGCGATTATTCATTGAGAAGTTTTTCCACGATGGGAAAATACTTTGCACGTCCTTGTCACGTGCTACGCGTAACAATACAACCGGTATAGCCAATGGCGGCGTTAATGATAGTGAATTACCTACGATCATCGCCCGCGTATCTCAGCTCATCGTTGCATAAAATAATTATTCCGCTTTAATCGGCGCACCGATTACGGCTATGAGACATTGCAAATAGTATAAAATTTCATCGTAACACGATTCTCTCGCAACCGGTTTTCTTCAAGGTCTCGCAGTCTTCGATATGTTATTGCGATTTACCTTGACATTGCGAATAACGTTTTGTCAATTGTCAGGGCATTCCTCGGAGACTTACAAATGATGTTCATTTTTTTTTTTCGTTGGTGAACAGCGAAACTTCAATTACTTCGCAGCAGGACGCAAGTTTAGTTATTTCTCATTATACGATAATTGTATACGTTTTTGAATTTCATAGTGAAATACAAGAAAAAAAAAAACGGACAAATTGCAACAAAAAAAAATTATCAACATACGATTTGTTGCGTCTGTGCCATTTGTGGTCATTTTCGGTACTATTATTTTTCCAAATTTTTGTTTTTTCATAACCACATGTTAATTTTTCGGGAGTATTCTAAATCGGAATATTATAATTTAACCGAATGATCAACTTTTTTTTATGACGTTATATTGTTTTATCCATTTGAACGTAGTAACCGCAATTGGTTCAAAATTGCAAAAAATTGGTACGTATACGCTGTGTACTGCTAAGAAACAGAAAAAATTTACCCGATAACACGCGAGTTTCTTCGTCGTCGATAAGGTGCATTTAAATATATACATGTTACATAATTCTTTTAAAAAATCCGTCGCTAATGTAATTTTTAATAAATGCAATAATCCGACGATTCTCACTGCTGAACATCGCTCAAGTTCTAAACACAAAGAAAGTGTAGAGCTCGTAGATACTGTATACCAAGAAAAAAGAAACGAAGCAATAGTCAACATGCCGCCAACGAGTTCGCGTAAATAAAAACAAAAGCTCATCGCGAATAATTGAGTTTTTCCTGAACGTTAAAAAAATCTTCTTACATTCACCGATTGTCATTAAAAATAACGAACGGAATAATAAATTGAGGTTGTTGAATCTGCTACAGTCTATCCATTGCTCCGTCGACCGACATATATACATAATCGATGCGAACCGTCGTCTCGTTGCCATGACCTCCTTCCGCATTGCCTTCGAACGACACTGAAAGCGATCACATCACTATTTTTTTTTACCTTTCCATTTTTTTTTCTCCCATTCCCCATCCGCGCGCCAATACACGATGAAACGTATCATTGAGATTTCTCGCTATGCAATGCATTTCAACGTAAAAGTTCAAATTAGAAACTCTTGTATGAAGAGTCCTCGTTAGTGTAAAAGAGTTAACGTGGAAGTGGATATAAATTCAAACTCGAAAGAGCTATAGAGAGTCATAGTATAGAATACGAACGTTGATTAGTACAGCGAAGGGTACAGGAGGTATGGGGGGGGGGGGGGGGGAAGAGTATAAAATATCACGGAGTAAAAGTCGTTTCGAATGCATTGCAGATAAGGCGCACCGGAAGAGAGCTCATCCCGTGAAAAGCTCTCGCCTCGGGTGACACAAAAAGTGTTATCAGTGAATGCAGAGTGGCGCTCCGGCAAGCGGGCGCGTTCCCTTCCTCGTCGTCGCAATCAGTTTCGTTATGTCGCGAACAACACTTTCGGCACGAGAGTAGAGAGCAGCTCTACAGCGAGGGCGGTTGCTATTTTGCGATTTCCTATAAAACATACCCTTCTCTTTTTTCGTTTTGCTCCGACTGCGACAGCGCTAGTATCTCTCAACTTTCGCCGAGGATAGTATGAGAAATGCAACAGGGCACGAAATTATAATGCGAACTCTCGGAATAGCGACGTTAAAGTTCGTCGTGGCAGTTTTCGTAGTAGAAGAGGGCTCATCCACTCCCCCGCCCCCGCTTGACGTTCATCGGGCGAACTCAATGTAACCGTGATAATTTAACGACTCAATTTCCCCGAGTTTCTCGCCCCTCCTTCCATTCCTCTTAAATCACTTGCGATGCGAATTTTTCCGGAATAAAATGAAATGGCATGGAGATACTTTGGGCGCTTGAGATTCTCTCTCTATCTCTCTGGGGACCAATTGAGATTTGCGAGCTCCATAGACACGCTTTTGGAGCTTCCGGGAGAAGAGGAGAGGAAAACGTGAGGTTCGGTATAGAACGTTGATTCCTCGCGGTGGTTAGTATTACTCAACGGAATTTCACTTCTCTCACGTGCCCGTAACAAGATATTTCATAGAGTGAAACTTTGGTGTACGGTTTGGTGCAATGGCGAAACTTGACGAGGCGGAAATTCTGTCTCTGTCCATCTCGTTCTCTCGACTCTTATAGTTTGACTCGAGTCACCGCTGCGTTCTCCTAACTCTGTTCTTTCGCTTGGAGAAGGAACGCTGCACGACCCTCTCCAGCCAACTCGTAAAGCCGCTTCATTTGCGCTGTTTACTTATTAAGGAATGCATCGTAACGCACTGTACAGTGCGCATACTATAGTGTATGCCGCTGTATGCTTGATGCGATAGTGGCAATGATTCAGTCTTCGCTCAACTTCGGATAACTTAGATGAAACCACTATTTCTCGTATATAATTATGATTTTGCGAAGACGAGGAATACATTATTGTTGTTACGAGATTAAGAGGAACAACGAAGCCGGACAACAAAAAGAAGAGACGACGAAAATATATTATTGAAAAAAAAAAAAAAAAAAAAATCTGAAAACAATACCGAGAGTTTTAATGATTAAATGCCATTCTATTTATCTGATTAATTAATTTTTACATTACAAGTTTCAAACTGCTAATCTTCTGAAGCACAAGAAGGAATCATAATAGATAACAGATTCTACTATCGAGCTAATGGAATTTTTTTGCAAAATTAGTATTCGTTCATCAGTGGATTAATGCATTAATTCGAACATTTTGAATAAATATTTTTTTTCAAACTTTAATTCTTCGCGTGACGCGCGGAGAAGAGGACGCATTCGATGCGGCAAAAATGAACGTAATTAATTGCCATACCTCCATTATATTGGTTTTTATTAAAAATTCCCACACTTAAACGGTGCATTTCGTAACAAAGAAAAAAAAAAACTCGGGATATAAAATGCGTTCGCTCGTTGCCTCTGAGAAAACTTCCGCGAATGTATTAAGTTGAAGATGTTTTTAAGACGACGATCGGACGCGCTCAAGGACGAACATTTAAAAAAATCGTTTTCTCAAGTGTCAACGATATATTTTCCGACTACACACGCACCGTGTTAATGGAGCAACAGAAATATTGTCGAGATGGCATTCGATAAATATAATCTGACTACATGTTTTTAATACTGTTTTTTTTTAGGCGATAAATTATGACTATGCTGTGTACTCTGCATGATGAATGACGAACAAAGAGTATTCGCTAAAGGGTAGAGATACGAGTAGCTAAATAGTACAATGGTGAGAGATAAGAGAATATTCTGAACGCGTAAAGTGAATTTCGCTCAGAGTAGTTAATCACACATCAGAACGAAATGTGTGTCAATGTGCCCCGATAATCCGATAAACCGATTCGGCAAGAGAGCACTCGAGAGGCTCGAATGTCCGCGTGTCGCGTTATCACCGAGTAATAATAAAATAATCGTCGATCTCTTACGTTACACGATCTCTTCCGCTCTTTCCCCGTAGTCCAACTCGTCACGTGACGATGTCATCAAAAACTCGAGTTGTTCGATCACTCGACATGCCAACCGAAAAACTTATGAATTATTATAAATTCCTTATGACTTATGAATTACCATTCTCGCGAGAGAAAAGAGTAGACATGAAAACAAAAAAAAATCGCCAAAACCGCACAACGGCCTGATTAGCACGCGCGGCGCCGAAAACCCCTATTATTATTATCAGTTAGATAACAACCGAAACAGTAAAGAATAAAAATATGCTGGAACACGACACGACGAAAATTCCAACGTCGTCAACGGGTGTTTGCGAACTTTGACTCGACCAAAGATATATTTTTCGCAACGCAACGATTCATCCGTAACTTTGCAGATGTTTGCAGAAAAATCCCAGTATAATACTACGGACGCAGACAGGTGTTGGTAGAGAACGAGGTTAGAATAAACGATTTCTCGTCTGTCCGTGAGATGTAGTTGCCGGACAAAAGGTTAAAAAAAATAAATGAATAAAGAAAAATGCACACAAACTACGCGAAACAAATAAGGAAGGGAATAAAAAATACAAAAGCAAAACAATGCGAACGTAGGGCATTTGGGTCGAAACAGCGAAGCGTGACTTGATTCGTTTCATTCGCGCGACCGACTATAGAGCGGTTGTTGATGTAGTAGTAGGTATAGGCTGTTACTACACCGGCAATCCAATAACGTTTGCCAGTGGAACAACGTGATCGGAACGGTTTCCATTTCCAGATCGAAATCCACTAGTACCATAGTAATACCATAGTGGTAACATAGTATTTTATATGTATATATACATATACATATACATACGCGCTCTATAACCACATCGGAATAATCGGTATACGGGAAATTCCTATAGATACACATCTATATACTTGTAGATTCCATTCGTTCACAATGCTTTCGGCTATGTATTACACGTGTGTAAACACACATGTCGTTTCTAACTTTCGATGTACGCAGTCCATAGACGCCTTCGCCGTTTTCGATAGAAAAGTTGTGTTCATCGTTTTGCGAGTTCGATTTCGAACTCGAAATCATCTACTCGGAAAGCTTTCCCGTACGAGTTTTTGCGATATATATATCTTTGCTTGTATATGTATATCATCGTTTCGCGGTGGAGATACAACTGTACTAATAGTCGACGGTGAGAGGCATTCCCAAGAGTTCCTCGCGAGTTGAGATAGTGCGCGAGAGTTCCATGTGGCTAGCGAGAGAAAGTTCATAAACTTCTGAGCTGCACGTAGACACACACATATACACACACACACAGACGATATAGAGTGGGTGTTAGTTTTCACTCTGGTTAATGGATATAAATGCGATTGAACTGTCGATGTGATGATAATCGATCGGGTTTTAAAAGTTACCGGTGAGCACCAAAACAGGATGAATGAACGTGTGACGGCTTATATATCGATATTGTATTGTTGATAACTTTTTTGAGCTTCAATTTCATTGATTTTGTCGTTGTTGTTTTTTTTTTGCGCGGCAAAACTGGCAGCGGTAACGTGATATATAAACGTATGACGATTAACGCTTTTATACCGATATATGTATATATCATCGATAAGCTTTTCAATGGTTATTCCATGACGTTTTTTGTTCGATCATATGTGAGTAGGATAACGGGACAATTAATGGCACTACATGGGTATCCATTGTTTATAAGCTTTTCGAGCGTTAATTTCATGGTTTTTTTTTTTCGTTCGCGAATGGCAAAACCAGCAGTTGGATAACACCTGATACCGCATCTCTTATGCACAGAGCAACAGTTACCTTTTTTTTCGTTTTCTTTTTTAATCCAACGGTGTATAATATAAACGCTAAAAGACTCACTCGCGAGCACCTGTTCGCGAACTTGAAAGCGTTAGCACGGACGCGCGCGACAGCACTATTTCGCAATTCGTCGGACAAACATATAGATTCAACTTAGAGAGAACACGATATATAAAACCTCACGAGTGAACGTCACGTCGAGTACTGAACGTCTCGTGTTCCGTGTCCCATGCGACACGACAAACTAATTGGTGGTACGAAGGCGAGGGAACTGGAAAATCCTGTCGGTCTTCTCCCCACTGCGATCACTCGATATCATAGTGTGTAGGCGCTGCTTGAGTGTAACCCATCTATTTCCATATCCTTATCGATATTTTCCAGTAAACTAAGGATTGCATAAAGTCTTTTTCAGAAAAATCACGAAACATATTGAATGAAAAATACATTTAACATTTTTTTTTTAATGTTCGTACGTTTACGAAATTAACGTACATTAAAAGTGGGCGTTTCAGAATTTTTTTATCGAAACATATTCGCATTCAAAGCGCAAATTTTATGTGGAACGATAAGAGGCATACGATAACATATTGTCGATAGTAAAATTGTAATAAATATCGCAAAAGCATAAAAAATGCAAAGCATCGACATATGGGGTTGGCGAGTTATTGAAATTCCAAGACGAAGAGATCGCGCAGTGTATTATGTTATTCATGAACGACGTCGCAATAACAGACACTCCCGATATGTATTCATGCATCGATCGTTATCTCGTATCGCGAACACAGAGTACAAAACTTCTCGTGAAATTTCCGTGAGTCGTGCGGTTATTCATCAACGGCAATTCAATCCACGTTCGCGCATAACGCAATCATGTGTCTTTCCGTCTCTCGTCGACAGGTCGAATGTATTGTACTTGAACGTCCGTGAAATTTCGCGACAGACTAGACGCTGCGTTACGGAATATCAACGTCGTATCACACGCGTGCATTAGGGGAGTACACAAAAATAGATTAAAACGAATTTGCCATTAAATGCTTACTCATCGTCAACGCTCCCGTAAATTTGTATATTTAACTTCGCGACCTTTTTCAATTGTCGGAGAAGCGATCTATTATCTTTTCCCCTTTGCTTCGTTCGAAAAAGTAAAATATCTTGAATCTTGAATTGAATATATTATTTATGCGTGCATATAAATAACAAGGATACATACATCCGAGATTTCGCGTAGTCCAAAATAATACGTGAAAAATTAGCATAAAGCTATAATAAATCACATGCACTGCTTCACTCCAAGTGATTTCTTCCTTTTTTTTTCGCATTTTTCCGCTGCTTCTTTTTTCACTGCGGACTCTCTTTTCCGAGAGTCTCGAAGTAAACTTCTCGCTTTGGCATCCCCGCGACGTGTTAGTAGAAGTAGGCTCAACGGCAGCGGCACTGCCACCGCAAACCGCAACCAGAGAAGAAGAAGAAGAAGAAGAAGAAAGAAGAAAAAGAAGAAAGTTCGCACTCTCCAGGGTATTCGCTGGCTTCTCTGTATCTCGCTCGCTCTGAGGTAAAAGATTTATTGCGCGAAAACGCGAATACTTGGGGTGCGACTGAAAAGCCGACGTCGAGAAGCTAGAATCGAGGGCTCTACATATATATCTATATCTATATCTATATGTATACTGTATATATATATATATATATATATATATATATATACATATATGTGTAGATGTGGAAGTATATATATATATATATACATATATGTGTAGATGTGGAAGTTTTCTCTCGTCGGGGATGGGGTTGATGCTGTACTCTCTGATGCGCCTTATGCCGCTCATCCCGCATCTTTCACATTATAGCACTGCTATATTCACGGTGAAAATGCAAGAATGCGTGATGCGACGAAGAGACAGAAATGCTTTTCTTATTACAACATTTGGAGAGGGATGGGGGACGAACATAATGTACTGCTTATAATCTTCCACGAGGGCGAAAAAGAAACTCTGTCTGCGGTATACAAAGTAAATCTGAGCTGTACAGCTGTCCCATACATAGACAGACTATATAGATAGAAGACACGAAATTGTTCGCCGAGTTTCCGCGTCTCGTGTTCTCTAATTACTCATACCGCACTGAGCGGTATGCGATGTGTATACGCAGCTGGTATATATTGTTGTGCACTCTTAATACAGTGCTGTCGTCTCGCGCGTCACGCATTCTGTGCATCGCGACAGTGAACAATTTTACGCGCTGAGAGCTTTTGGACACGAATTTTCAATTGTTAAATGAGTATTCAAAAATTAAATAGAATAGTTAAATAAAAAGTTAAATAGAAATACATAGGGAGGTGTATTTAATAGAATAAGAAATAGTCAATTTAATTAACAGTTAGTATTTCTTTCAGCGAATAAAATATTTGTTTCGCCACCCGGTAGCGCCCACTTTGTCGATTCAACCGATTTTTTTTTCTCAGTGTAATGACGATGACTTTACTATTTACTATAAAATGTAGATATCCGGTTTACGTTAATATTCGACAATTTATATTTTTATGTAGATTCGAGAATTGTAGGATTATCGATCTATATATTTTAGTTTCTTTTTTTAAATATATCAAGTATATACTCTTTAAGGGAGGTGTATTCTTACATTGCCAGCCAAAAGTCATATTCAGAGAGAATTTATATTACTTCCCAATGGGATAAAAATCTAAAAAATGATCAACCATATAGAGAGTGCTAAGAACATGAATTTTGCATAATAATTGCGAAAAAGATATTAACAAAATTATTTCAAATACACTGTTCAATGAATCGTCCGCAACTTCACCTTTTTTTTTTAGCACAAATTGATCCGATATTTTTTCTTTTTCGATTTTTTTTTTTTTATAAATTGATTTTTTTTAATTCTCATGAATTTTAGATAAGAATTCGTAAAAAAGATACGCACTACACTCGAGAAGTTTTTGACCAATTGATTGAATGCATTCGCAAATGTCGATCAAACATTTTATGTAAAACCAGATTTTCCAAAATTAGAAAAAAATGTATTCGGAAAGATTAACGAATCAAGTGCTGTTAAAAAAGAAATTCGGTTGCCGGTTGATTGATTAAACAATTGTTTAAACTAATTTGTTAATAACTGTTTGGAATTATTATTACTGTGCAAAAGTAATGTTCTTAGCACCTTCGTTATGGTTGCTTTTTTTTAGATTTTGATCCTATTGAGAAGTATTTGAAATTCTTTGTGAAACCAACTTTTGGTTGATAATGAAACGATATAATCTCATTTCCTCTGTATCAATACAATTGTTTCTTCGAAAAGAAATGATCTATTAGTGAATTACACAAAACCGTTACTCGAATCTCTAGTATTCTCAGATTACTCAACCCGCAACCGTGTTAACGACGTCCTACCAGCCCTGCGGTAACGTACAGAACTGCTTCCTTGCATTCACACACAGTCAAAGATTACCGCGTAAGTCAGATGTTAGTAATAATGAAACTTAACTGTGATATAGCGAGTAAGTTAAGACGAGATGAAGAGAGAGATTCTCGCGGCTGTGGTCCGGAGAGTATATGAATGTGCTTTGGGCGTTACGGGTGGAAGATGCAAATTGAGTAATAATTGACCGGAACCGTTGGAGAAACCAAGAGACTCCGCGGGGGGTTGAGAGATACCGAATGAACAGCAGTAGCACCAAATACTCGAGAGCCTCGACGGCCACTTCGTCATAATCAATTCATAAGGATGTCGAAAGATGGGTCGCGGTGCTTTTCGCGTTGCTCTATGGCCCGCAGACTCGAAGAGAGGGGTCGAGCCTCTGCCTCGTGATCACTCGACAACGCTCCGGGTTTTCCATTTCCCAGTCGAAATTTCACGAGAGGCCAGAACTAGCGGGACAAACCAACGAGGGAAAACGGGATGAAGACAGAGTTCGCGCTCGTTACGCGTAAATACACGTACAGTGAAAAATCCTTTAATGCAAACCCCCGTTACTGCGTGAACTCACCAAATTTCGTTGAACTGTTGAACGGCTACAGTGATCCTTTGTCGGCTCTTTTCCCAGTGAAATAATACCTATAGGTCTCATACATTTGATCTTTCGTTACGGTACGAATGACCCTTAGCGCAGACACGGAAAATACACAATAACCGAGTTTACACTGTATAAACTCTGTGCCTTGCGTTATGAAGATCGCGCAGAAGAGCAAAGGGATGTCCCTTACAAGTGCAGAGGCCTGAAGTCTGGCTACTGCTACTTCCCCGCCAGTCTATGTTACAGAGTTTTCAGTCCATGAGAGTAACGACAATTGTCCACAAGTACACTCGTTGCCAACTACAGTAGTAACATACTACGCTACTTCAAATGACGATCCCCTCAGCAGCGCCCGAGTGTACTTTGAAGCCATAAATTTGACGAGACATTCGTACCATCAGTTGTTAACCCGAGAATAGGGGCCGTGAATTTTTTTATGTCACCAGATTCGTAGGGGTCTATCATACCTCATTTTTCCATTTTCAATTTATCAATGAAGGATACTGTTGCAGTAAAGCTTTACAACTTTCGCATCACAAATATATCACAATTTCTTTTCATACAGTATTGTACCAATTCTTATCTACTATTCCTTCGCTTTCCATCAGCACCATAAAGTTAATTGTACCCTGCGATGTACAAATACTAATTATTCCGACCAAAACGTTTGTCTTCAATATAATAAAAACTAAGGTTCTTCTTTTAACCAATAAACATATGTTAATTTAATTTTTCACAACCCTAATCTGTTATATACATTTTTTTAATAATCATCATTATCACGATAATCTGGAAAATAGTATATTAAGCTACGAAAGAGGACAGTGCGTCTTTTCACCGAGCGTGAAGTTTGATTTTCACACGAGTGGCATATATTATTTTAGTATTTTTACTATTGCTATGCTATTTTTTTCCCGACTATGCTAAAATAGACCATATTTGTATGCCTGCAACGTTAATAGAAAAACGCGATTTGTTTCTAATTTTTCCCTTTCGGAGTTCTTTTCTTCCCGCGAAAATCACTTTTTTGCCCGCAAATTTATTTTTTCCCCTATGGTAAAAAATTGTCAACTTTCCACCCGCGTTGCAAGTGTATGGGACCGTTACACAGGCATGGAATATGGTTATTTTAGCGTAATCGGGAACAAATAGTAGATTATGCTACAAGTGTGAGGTTTGTGAGGTTTGCTGGCCCGAGCGCACCGAGGGCAGCACTCACACGAGGTGAAAATCCGCTCCTCCCGTGTGGCATACGATACTTTTTTTCCAACTGTGCTAAAAATCGACCATATTTTTATGCCTGCAACGGCCTGGCGGCACAAATTGCGATTGTAATTGTGAAATGGCGAACCAGGGCCACGATTCAGGAGCGGTCGATTGATGCGTATTTTTTTATTTATTAATAAATAAATGAAAAAAAAAATAAATAATAAAAAAAAAATTATTTAGTTATTTATTTAATTTTATTCGCGGCTTTTTTTACTTTTACTTCCGCTGGTGAAGAATAGCTAACTTTAGACCCGTGTTGCCGGCATGAAATATAGTCGTTTTAGCGCAGCCGGCAAAAAAAAATTATTTATTTATTTATTTTATTTTACTAGCACCGAGCGCCCGCTTCGCGTGCGTACCGTTATCTCTTTATTTAATTTTTTTTTCCACTCGACTTTATTTACTTGAACTGTCAAAGCTTATCAAACAACTATCAACTATCCAAATGCAACATAACTGAAGTTGCTTGTCCAACAGCATTAGCTTCAGCCCCTTCCGTCAGCCAATCAGGCAACGAATAAAGCGACAACAATACCTGTATCGAAATTTCGATATATTTTAGCCACGGATTTTTTGAAGAGGGATTCACGGCTACTTTTACTTTTACTCCCGCCCAGCTATTTTTACTGCCGCTGGTGAAGAATAGCTAACTTTAAACCCGCGTTGCAGGCATGAAATATGGTCTTTTTAGCGCAGTCGGGAAAAAAATATTTTTTTACTATTATTATCAAGAATTTTTAAGGGATTTACAAATTATGAAATGATTATTGCTCGTAGGCATCGTGTCGGATCTTTCAAATATATTTACACCCTGAAAAATATTGTTGTATAAACGTTAAACTACCCACAATTTTTTTCGTAACACAGGTATTGATTGTAATGTGTAATTAACAAAAAAAATATGTCGATTTTCGTAGACAACATTGTTTTGCTGAATTTACAATTCTCTTTTACAGTGTACGTGAAACGGTATAAAAAAAAAATATTTATATATATATCCATAATATCGCGTCGATAAAAAAAATGTCGTGTTACGCAATGTCCACAAGCTTTGCGCTTATACTATAAATATAATCACTGATTCTCCGTTTATTTATAGTCATTGGAATAAAGTTATTCTAATTCCGACTAGAGCCTAAGTTTGCTACATTGTCGACAGTTCGAACTTCGACCGTCCAAGTTATATATATAGTACGGCCTCTGGGTATATAGACCATAAACGTCAGTAAAAACGCCTTGTCGACGATTTGCGAACGAAAAAAAAAAATAAACGATTTTTAAGCTGCGGAACAAAGGAAACGTAAAAAAAATCGGATTCAAGATTTCTCCTTGAGTCGTCAAAGAGTTGAAAGAACTATTCCTATTTCATGGTAAAAAAAGAAAAAGACGGATCGAAATTCTTTCTCTTTCAGCGTTTACGATCAGCGGATTATTTTTTTTTTTCCTTAACAGTGTTACCAATTGCTGATGCACGCGAGATTAAGATTGCCAACCGCAAGTAAAAGCCAAAGGGAGATTCAACTATATATAGAATCCAATTTTATTCGTAAATTGAGATTCTCTATTTTGCCGATGATTGCGGCTGCGGCGCAAATGCACTTTCAACGTGACGAGGAACAAATTTATTCGTGATAATTAATCAACAAACACGAGCGTTTAATTTTAACACGCACAGTATTCTTGCATCGAGATCGGAGGGATGATCGGGAAGGAGGGGGGGTGGAGGATTGTACATATATGCCATGTAACTGAATAAATAAAACTAAACTACGGTGTACCGCGCGTCCGGAGCCGTTGGGGAACAACAAACGATTAAACGTGCTCCGAGTTGTCGAGAGAGGATCGACGAGAGAGGTACACCCGGCTTCAGCTGTAACTACATACCGAACTGTATACCGAACTGTTATGTACCGTGCGGTGTACAGAAATGATAGTGGCGCGTTTTGTTATATCTATAGAAATACCTTTACGGCGCGCCTCCACGCGAGGCCGGGGGTTTCTCGATTGTCGAACGGAGAGAGAATCGACTGGATATATGTATACGTATGCAGGACTGGTAGGGAGAGAGGTTGGGTAGAGGGTTATAGGCAGACGGGCACACGACGAGTCTCTCCGGGCGCAGAGAGGGTTTTGCTTGCATCGGCTAATTGGTCGCTCCAGAGCATCCCTCCACTCGACGGGCTTTAATTACTCGGCAATGTCCGGTATTTTTTTTTAACCACTCCCCGTGTAATCATCCCCGAGAGAATGCGGGCGCAGGGAAAACTAAAGCAGATGCGTTTCGCGTGTACCAAATGCGAGGGATGAAAATAGAAGAGGAAACGGTTAACATCGGGTGTACCGGTTGCCGAACGCGCCGGAGTTTCTCAACTGAAACGAAAGTATTGAAGCGTCGGAACGTGATACGAGGAATAAAAGGTCAAAATTATAAATAGATTCATTATTTCTTGACTGCATCAATACATTGTGACAACAGATGTCTTTATCTTTAATTTCCTTAGTATTCACCTTCGTCTATTATTAGCCTGTTATTTGAGGAATATATCGAGCAAATCGAGGCAATCGGTAAATTAAGTTCGAAAATCCATTTTACAAAACTGAACTGATAATCGTAACTGTTAAAAAACGATTTTTCAATTTCAATTTCTCAAGAGCGCTTCCATATAGAATATTAAGAAATAAATTTATAAATTCCTTTCAATTGTTTCGTATGCTCCACTATTCGAATTATAACAGTCCGATGACCTTTCGTCCGAACGCGTTAATAAAATACGTTTTGCGAAATAAATCGTTTTCGCGTTTTGCTCCGAATCGCTTTCGCGACTTTCGTGCCTTTCGTACTGCGGGGGTTTGTTTACAGTCTCGTAAAAGCGAGAAAAGTGCACCCTCTTTATCCTCGGCCCACTTATATACTCTGTACTCCGTGTACCGAGGAGGCGAGAGGAAGGCAATGGTGGTACTGTTTCTAACGTGTTGTTCGATAACCCGCCAGGTAAACTGTCGATGCATCCCTTACCTTCGTGTTCCCTCGCCCCTTTCTCCCCCGCAGTAGCTCGCGTTTCTAGTATGTAATCCTTTATTGATGGATGATGCTTGAGAGCGACAGCAGCTACAGTGTGCTTCACTGGTTCCCCCGAACCTGTCTCAAGCGTATCTGCTTTGAGACTAAGACGGCTATAGATATCGATATGTAGACCACCGATCGTATAACCGTTCGAGCGTTAATACACCGGGGCTACGGTAATACGGATGTAATACGTGTAACATATATAGACATCTAATGCTTTAGCTTCACGATTTTGGCAACGACCCTTGCAACGTTCTGGGCTCAGCTCGCGAATATATCGATTCGACAACATTAGCTGCAGACGGAGTTCTCAATTTACCATCCTATATACATATGTACAAAGGAAACTCCGATGAAATTTCCCATTAATAACTACGCGCAACTATTTATCAACATTTTCTTGAAAAATGACTTTTACATATAGAGGATAAGAGAACATTTGAAATGATCGTTCAGCGGACTTTTACGAAGCGGACGGTTGTTTTAGAAGATCAAAGAATCAAACGAAAAAAAGTAACAAATTTTGATATATTTTTTAAAAATCTTTTGACTCGAAACATAATTTGCCGGTTTTTGCAACACTACCGGAACTTTTGGAAAATGCTGTTAAAAATCTTTCTACGAGAGACCGGAGCGAATCGTTTGACTTGGCGTATAAAAATCGAAGGTTTCACGAAGCGAGTGGCTTTCTAGCGAATTAGTTATAGGATGCACTCTAATTCCATAGAGTGCCCTACTTACACCGTGTAATCTTCGATTTTTTTACTGCACATGTTCCCAATAGCTCGGTCTCCTTTTCGAGTACCTATAACATCGAAATTTTTCGCGAAAAAAGTATAAATAAACTTGAATATTTACATCGTTGCGAGTGACAGAGCTGCTGCTCTTATCTAAGATATAATAATGTTAAACAAATAATAAGAAGTGCGGCTATATAAATAAGGAAGGCATGGGCGTTTACGAGGAATGCTTACAGTGTGTATAACGTTCCTTCTCTCGGCTCTTCTCCGGGTTTATAAATAATTCCAACACTTTAGGAATTATGTGCTGTGCGGGGCGGTAGTCAGGTGTGATGTACCGAGGCGCTTTACTTAACGCCATGCCGCACAGCCTGGTGCTGCTGTTGTAGCTCTACAGCTACGTAGTCCGTGTGAAATAATCAATTGGATGGCGGATGTGAATGGACGACGAGGACGGCCGGCTACGAGGGGGTTAACTCTGTATATGTATGGTTTGGTTTAATATATATATATGTAGGTATATATATATAGCATACACGTAGATATGAGGGTTAAGCGAGAGTAGAAGAGAGAAGGAACAGCGAAGCAAAGTGCGGGTGGTCGGTGCGCACCGATGGGAGTGACGCACACACCGGACGAATCGGACGATGCGTGTGCTGTGCGCCGGGGGTTGCCCCAGGGGCAGTAACAGCAGCAGTAGCAGCAGCAGCAGCCGTGACACAGCATTAGGGAGGTTTTCGTCGCAGGGTTTCGAACGCGCGAGAGAGCTGTCGCGAAAATCCCGGAGAGGAAAAGCGAGAATCGAGGGTGGGGAAAGAAGCAGAGAAACTACTCTATCTCGTGGTCTCTCTTGACGAATCTACGCACGCACGCACCTCGACTTCCCGGGGTTTTCGGCAAAACTCGGGGGTATAATGCCGAGAGGAGAGGGGAGAAGTGAGGATACATACAGACGCAACGAATGAGCCCCGCCAACGGCAAGTAGATTTAGAAGCTATACGGACGCTGCGTGAATTTTACTGAAAATTTTAACTCCGCGTGAAGACTGTGTACAGTTTGCTCACAGCGAGCGACTACGTAATACTTGGCCTTTAATATTTCAAAGGTGAAAATTGCTTTTTTTATTTCGTTTTTTCATTAACAAAAAATGTAAATATGCAAAAGATTTAATTGCAATGTAAAACTCGAGAGATTTACTTTGAGAAGGGACGTCCTTTGGCAATCACCGAGAGAAAAAGTAGCCAAACGCGTTGGAGATAATGTATTTTCTCTATTTTCCGAGGAAAAAGATGAATTACTTTTCTCATAATTAATACATTTTTCGAACGAAAAAAAAAAATGTTATAACAAAAAGCATGGAATATCTAAAGAGATATTTATGGTAATTAAATTTACCGACATTAAAGCAACAAAAAAATATTTTAGCATAAAGAGCACGAAATCAGTAGTGTTGCTTTTTCTCTTCAATAGTATAATATCGCATTGTTAAATTTTCTAAGATAATAATATAATCTCGTATTAGCAGATTGGTCGACGAAAGATTTTTTTCAGTACATGTATGAACTTCACGTGTGGATTTAATACGAAAAATACTGACGAATAAAATATACTGATATTTTTTTAATCTCTGACATAACCTAAAAACACTCACGTATCTTAAAATCTTTAATTCTTCCTCTTTGTTTTATGTACGTCTGCTAAATGATCGAAAGCACTCAGCAATGAAAAAAAAAAAAAAATCACCTATATTTATAAGTTTAAAAAGGTCTACAGATAGGAAAAGGTTTATCACGCGCCTAAATCATATTCAAGTTTAACTTTTGCCCAAAAGAAAATGCCAGTCAACCCACAGTCTCCTTTGCCGTAATCTTTCCACCGACCCCGATTTATTTTTCTACACTGATGTCCAGCGATTTTGCTTGCCTCGTGCTTTTTTTTTTTTCCCTCGATCAACCCTCTGACGAGACTTTAATGCCAAAGAGTAGAGACATATAGGAGAGAAAGCGCGTTCTTGTCGTGTCACGATTTCCAAAAAATCGATGTCCCCCCCCTCCGCTCCTCTTTCCGCTCCTCGAACTCGCCGCGCGGCAGTCGCGACCCTTGACGTGAAACGATGCGGTGCGTGAGATACCGGAAGAGCCTTGACGCTAGTCTAGTCGAGATGTTAAACACTCGGAGATACAACGAGACAGCTTTTAAATATCTCTTATACCTATTCAGACATTATTTTCATGCAACAAAACACGATTTCTGTTCGGTCTGTATGTGTGTATTATAAAAGGCGTGCCTTGGTTTATGTCACAAGCCTCGCCTTACGCGTTGGTGCACGCACGGGGCGAGGATAATAGTGAATAAATTAAATTCTTCTCAACGAAACCATGATACGAGTAATTTTCGATGTACAATATGTCAAATATGTAAATGATTAATCAATATGTTGTGTATTGTTTTTACATCGAATATAAATTTTGGATGAAAACACGAGTCTCTTCTTCTCGCGTATGACGCGGTCTCGATCAAGCATTCCCGTAATATCGATCGATTTTACAGTCTCTGCTTCACTGCGCCTCTATAACTCTCATTATTCTTACGACTTTGCATCGAGCTTCGAAGTTAAACCGGTAGAAATTAAGCCATCAATGTTTTTATATCGCGAAGCGGCACTAACGAAGAAACCATTTAAAAAAATCTTCAAAGGTTAGGAAAGCGTTGTACAGAGAGTTTGGAAAAGCACAGCGAAACAACACAACGCCGAGAGTTCGGGTGAAGAATTGAACTGATCGTTGTACTACGCCCAACTCCCTCTCTTCGCGAGGTACTACTCGGAGACCTGGTCTCTGCGGCCAGGCAAGTTGTAGATTCCTATGCTTACACCGTAGTCGCGACACACAGGATGACAAAAACAATCGTACGAAAACAATCCTCAACGAGAAATGTTTATCCTTCAAAGAAATATTTTTTAACAACGAAATACCAACACGATAAAAAAACAACACTTTCGTTTCGCACTCGTTACGTCGTAGATGAGAAAAAAAAAAAAAAAAACACAACAATATACTAATGGAACCTCAAAAGTATACTAAAACACACTGGTGAATCACTCGAAACTCGATATAGTCAATACTCGAAAAGTAGCGTTTTCGCTTTCTCCGTAGATGTTTTTTTTTTAAATCCGTGTGTATACCAATTGTCGTTAAAATTACACGAAATCGACGCTTTCGATAATTCGTAAAAAAATAAATGATTATACGGGATAAACATAGATTCAAGTCGAAGGAACTTTGTTTTAGACAAAAAAAATATATTGTCACTCACCGTCAACGACGATTATAAGATTGTAGCTTCCGCTGTTGCGTGAAACGTTTGACTGTCGTGATAAGATGAAACATTGACTCTGGATTTATATCGGGCAGCGTCGATTATTGCGGCAGTGGTTATAGCGGCAGTATTAACGATGGCAGATACAACAACGGCACCGGCAACGACGATTGAACAAATAACTGTAGCAGCCGCGGCAGTAGGGACACCGAGAGACGGCCGTACAAGACGGGTTGCGCCGTGAGCGCTCGCGGAAGTATTAGTAGTCGCGTTGAGGTCAGACACACCAGCAGCACCAGAAGAAATATTATCTTCGTTACGTACGCGAGAAAAAGTTTTTTTATCGTTGAGAGCCGAGTTTTCACCAAAGTACAGCATCTCCCATAGAATCGTTGATGCAGGTGAAACGTTTCTTCTCGCGTAAAAGCCGATTGTACCGCTGTCACTGAACTCTTTGCGGCAATCCGTTACGCGCCGCGACATCGTAACATCGTTGACAACGGGGGTCGGTGGGAGGGATTGGGTGGTTTGACGAAGGGGGAGGGGGCCGAAGAGGCCGAAGAGGCCGAAGAGGCGCGGGGGCTTTTTCTCGGTTTCGCTTATGCACCGATTTCTAACCGACGCGAGTGGAGGACGGTACGAAAAAAACAAAAAAAAAACTCAAATATTTTAAAAGGCCAAAATCGTGAACCGCGTAGTGATGCGCGTACTGATGTATCGAGGTGGGAGAGAATCTCTTCTCGATCACTTTGTAGCTCGTGAAAAATATTTTATTTTACATACGGAGTTGATACTTTTCTTTTCTCTCGGAGCCTTTTTCTTTTTAACACAACACCCACTTGCACAAAAATACGATTCGACTAATCTCGCTATATTCAATGATAAATCCACCCTCTGCGACAACCCCCGTGTGCCTCTCACTAAAATTCGGATTGTATATACGTGTGTCGAGAACGCGGGTAGTGACACGACTGGATATACGGCCAGCGATTGACGATAAATTATTATTACTTTGTCGACTACCGACGATGTTCTTTTTTTTTTCAAATTCGTGATTATGAGGGATGACAAATTATTTTTGTACAGAAGTTGCGTGTTTTTTTTTTATAATGACACGAGAGATATAATGTAAGAAACGACGAGAGAGCACACACGAAAGGCGGTGGCGGGTTTTCAACCCCCGTGTGTTAAACGGGTAAAACGGCCGAGAGCCTCGACGTTCCTCGACGTTCCTCGACGGCGCGCGGCAAGGAGACGCCCCAACGCGGCGTTCACGGTTCGACGTATCGCGAGCGACGGCGCTCTCACCCTCCCTACAACGAACCCCGTCTGCGCTCGGGCCGAGTCGCGCAGTGCCGTGCCGCGCAGGGTGCCTTAGCCAGGGGTCCGAGATACGACGAGCAAACCAACCAACCCATCCCTCCCATACACATTTATATACATATATATATATATATATATAGAACCACCCACAACGAAAATTCACCGAGCTCTCTAGCAGCCGACGTCGCGATGCGCCGATGACGCTTTCACCGTTCCTACCGTTCCCTCGCGGGAATGTATTTGTAGAAATGTGTAGGTTTTCGTTGTACGTAGCTGAGAGATCGGGGTTAATTGAAACAGTCGAAATTTTTACAAAATACAAACTTCATAGCAAAACATTTGAATGGTCCGATGTTTAACCTTTTTTTTTTTATATAAAGGCATTGAAAATATATTTCGATACGCAAATCGATTGGTTGTGCGGAAACGAAAAAAGAAATTTAATGTAAAATTAAGAAAAAAAAATTCACCGAGTCGCTCGGATCATCTTGTCTGTGTTGGAGCCCGTGGTAGCCGACTATCCCCGAAAACCGCGACGCCGGGACGTCGTCTCTACTTTTCGGACGTCCTAAGTACTACTGCATACTTATACGATATGTATATCCAACGTGTATTGTACTTAACGAATGAACGAAGCAGCAAAAATAAATCTACGATTTACATTTTGTCTTCCATACGGTATTTCATTCACGAATCGTCTTAATAATATACATTGTTATTTTTTATTCCTCATTATTCAACTTTGCATTGGAAATTTTAATTTTTTTTCCTTTTGATAAATTGCACGCTAATCCGAGGATTTTAGGATTTTTTTTGTTATTCTTCGGTGGACGGGAATGGGAGTTATTGGATTACGGGGGAGAGGGGTGGTTTTGTTGATTTTTTGTTTGCGAGGGAGATACGAGCCCCGAAACCCCGGCGATTTTTCTTACACAACAGTGGTGATTTTGTTTTTGCCTCGTTCGCCGGGTCTGTGTTTGTTACACACCGATCGAGCCCACGTGTGCGTGTGTGCGTGTGTGTAGAAGCGACGAATCCGCTTCGGTGAAATTGCGTTAGACGCGGGCACCGGGAGCCCTTCGGGGTGACCTGGAGCCTTCGGGCACTCCGCGGCAAGGCGGGGGGCTAAGGAAGCCCTTGAAATCAATAGCCAGCCGCTACTGCCACCGCCGGCACTGCCACCCCCGCGCGACGCCTCCCTGATCTCGTTCTCTCACTCCATTCTCTCTGTTGCTCTTACAACCCTCTCCGCGCCCCGCACCCGTCCGTGGCTCGTTCATGCGCGCACCACGCCATTCTCTCACTCACTTCGGCGCAACCACCGGCAGTACCAAAAATCCCCGCGCGCCATAACCCATTCCTATCCCTCTTCACGAATTCTCTCTTACTCGATCGCGAGAGAATCTGCATACGCGGCGAACTCTCTATACCCATACCTACCAACCCGCTGAGGAGAGTCTGCTTGCCGCCACTGAGCCCTCTCTCTATACCTCTTTCGGCAACTTCGAAATTTGTATACGACCGAGAATGTACGCCAGGAGAGTCAAGGGAGCGGACGCAGTTGGCTCGTTGCTGTGTGGACGGAGAGAACCCACGGGGGCCGGCCGGCGGCTCAGTCTCAGGTCAGACGCGGACAACTCAACAACAACCACTACGAATGCAATCTTTTCTTTTCGTTTTTTCTTCTCTACTCTACCGTGATGCTAATTTTGCTGAACTTTCAGTAAATACACAACATCGACTTTCATTCCCATTAAGGATTTTTTATTTTCATCAGCGATTTAAGCTCGAAAAAGCTCGTACTTTTTATTAGAGAAACTTTCGAGTTTCATTAAAATAATTCTATCGAGTGGAAAAAATATGCAAATTTTCATTTTCACTCAAACGTACGTTTATATTCTCAATCGAACCACGAATTTAAACGATATTTTCCACTTGGAGATAAGAATTTAAGAATTGTGCTGCAAATGATGATTTTCTTTTGTTTTCTTTTCCACTTACGGAATCACATGACTGCGTGTTTTTTTATTTTTTTTATTCGTCCGCATAGCAACGCATTACATAGGTGTACTGTGCACAGTACGTGTATCTTACCTGCAAACTCCCGTCTCGGAGACGAAAGATTGTACGACGCGCTTATGAGTTTGATGCTTTGACATTTGCGAAGCCGCGGGCGTATAAGAGCGAAGGCTTTCCGCTGCCTCTGCCGGGACGCTTCTCTCTCTCTCACTCTTTCTCGTTTCTCTCGTTTGCCGTTGAATCGCCGCTGCGGCGCGACGCCCGGCGTCGCGACGGCACCGGCGCTCCACGCTGCAGTGCAGAAGAGTGCAGAGAGGCACCCCTCGTACACGCATGTATAATGGTGCAGCAGCAGTAGCGGCACCGGTAGCAGGCTGTCGAGGTCCGCGGTTGACCTACTATCGCTTACTCATATATATATATATATATGCATATATATCCATATTATATGTCTATACGTATATACGAAGCTGTATACCGTACTTTTAACACACCCGTAGTCTTTCGATACCACGCGCGCCTCGACTATCAGAGCACCAATGCGCGAACGACCGCACTCCTCTCCTTTCTTCACTTTATTTCTTTTCCATACTCCGTACTCCTATATTCCTTCCACTTGTCCTGACTAACCTCCTCCTCCTCCTCCTCCTTCTTTACTCAAACTAAACCGCGCGCGCTCTCTCTCTCTCTCCGTGTTAAACGCTTCCCTCGTCCTTGGACTCGAACGTTTTTCGATCCAACCGAGAGCAACCGATGCACTCTTCTCCCCTCGTCCCGCGACCCCTCCCCTCTGGCGCAGGAAACGATGCGTTGAGCTATTTATGTTGGATACATTGATAGTTGTATACCGAGTGAAAAGGGCGAAGGGGGACGCATGCATTATTAATTATTAATAGAACGTAGACACAGCGCTGATACACCGACGAATTCATTTTTTTTTCTTTCGAACGAGAAGAAGAAAAAAACAAAAATTTGTTTCTTGTTGACTTTGAAATTTACACATTGGACGTTTGAGATTTTGCATTCGCGGTGAAGTTTATATGCAAAAAACATTTTGATAAATTTGTCGGATCTAATTCTATCAATGATTTTTTTTCTTTTGAGGATATGTCAATGTTAAATTTTTGTTTTCGGACAATGTTTTTTTTTTTTTTCACTATTCTTGAATTTTAATAATTTTGCAGTGAAGTAAAATCGTATACTCGGCGTTTTCTCAGATCGTGTCGTAATATACTATATTTTTCTTTCGTAACGCTTTTTGAAAGCTGCTTCAACGATCGTCGATATTTCTCACCGCTAACCAAAGAAATGTCCGTAAAAATCTTTATTTAGAAGCAAAGAAGAAAAAAGGTGCACATCACGTCAAGGGATATCAATCTTTACGCTGCGATGGTTGAAGCTCCGGAGATTCGATTGTTACTCATAATTCGATAATATATCGTATCGAAGACTGTTACGCGAGTAGCAGTACGTCGATGTATACGTATAGAAGACACGTGTACATACGTCGTTTGATTCTGGAACAGGGGCAGCAATGTAGCGCGATGTTCGATCGGATCGAGGAGGATCTGACGTCACGGGGTCCTGCAGGCCTGACCTCGATTGGAAGTTTGTTTCGAGCGAACCTCGAGGCGTTTGCCCGCTGGCCAGCGGCACAGCAGCGGCAGCACATAGAACACAAGTAACAACGTCGTTGCTGCATGTTCCTCGTGCTAAGTCTGCGATATCGCGCTTGTGGCATATCGCCGTCAAGAATCTCGGGTGGCTTTCTGCGCATCGAACGACCTTGTCACTCGTAAAGACGCCAGAAGATTTCTATCGATATTTAAATAATAAATTTATTGTACTTTTTTTTTTTTTTTTTTTTCTTGTAACATTTTCTTTTTTTTCATCTTTTCTTGCAACTCTCGTTAATATGTATCCTATGTTATTATCTCGCTAAAAATTGCTAAACATCCTAAAACATGATCTACCTAATGAATTAATTTCATTTTTCGTTATCTATATTGCGTTTATAGTTTCGTTAGGTGTGTTATTTTATTTTTTGTCATGATTGATTTTTTTTTTTTTTTTTTTCGTTTCACTTCGCTTTTCTCTCGTTGCAAATTAGCAGCATTTCGATACACAATTTCGTCGGTTATAAACACACACAGACCGAGAGAGAATAACGCTACAATAATCGATATCTATACCCACAGAAAACAACGATTAGTTGGCAGCATCCATAGATAAATTATCGAGCTAAAACTTTATTTATTTACACGTTTATAACATTGAGATGCGTTGATTCGCTGATTAAGTTAATCATTGTTATTGAATTTTTTTTTTCTTTTCTTCTCCATTCACGTTATAATCGTAAGGTTGGCTCGAGGTTGTGCATCAACTAATATATATACTTTCATAGAAAAATCTCTCGCTCTCTCGCATCGAAATGCATTGATTTCGTTCGGAAAGTACTATACGATCAATTCAATGTGCCTCGTGTTTGTTTTTTTGTTTTTTCTTTCTATTTTTCGAACAAGTTGGTAAAAAATTCTCTCTGCTAATTCGCTAACGTACATCATTAAATCAACGTGTCCGGTAACGTGATAATTGGATGATGCAAACGGCATGTCCAGCGAATGAATACCTTTCAAAGAAAAGTCATTCATTTACCGGCGACCGTTCGTATACCTGCGCCGCTACTCCACTTAGCTTCACGCAATGCAACTAAAGATTCTTCCACACCTTCGGACTCAAACATCGTTAAGCTTCGGTTCTTGTTGTTTTCAAAACTTCAGACCACACAGTCGAATAATTTATTCATAAAAAAAAAACAAAAAAAAACGAAAAAACCGGTGCGATATCAAAAAATCGTTTGTATCATTAAACTTAACAAGTTTAAACAAGTGCCGGAAAATATTTATGACTATCACTATACGTATAGTGTGTGTGTGTGTGTGTGTATGGCTTACATTTATTTTTCGCGCGTCAAGCCTCTATATGTTTATGTTTCGTGATATATATATATATATACTTTTTTTTTCTTTTTTAATATAGTTCTGTCGTTTCCCGTTCATTTTGCATAAGTTTGAGAAAAAATGCAAATACTTCCCGATAGTATAAAAATCTCGAAAAATGCATGCATATTAAAGATACTGAAAAGATTAATTTTGCATAATAATAATTCCAAAATATAATTAAAAAATTGATGAAAAAATAAATTGGTCAACAAATTTCCGGGGAGCCCAACTTTTTTTTTTTTTTTTATGAAAATGATTCGTTCATTTTTCTGAAAACGTATGAATTTTTTCAGATTTTTAATTTGCTTTGAATTTTTTTTTAATATGAAAAAAATGTGTGAAAAAACACAAAATTCAAAGGAAATTGAAAAATCTGAAAAAAATTCATACGTATTCAGAAAAATGAACGAATCATTTTCATAAAAAAAAAAAAAAAAGTTGGGTTCCCCGGAAATTTGTTGACCAATTTATTTTTTCATCAATTTTTTAATTATATTTTGGAATTATTATTATGAAAAATTAATCTTTTCAGTATCTTTAATATGCACGCATTTTTCGAGATTTTTATAGCATCGATAAGTATTTGAAATTTTCTATAATTTTTGTCGAACTTATGCGAAAATAAAACGAAACGACGGAACTACCTTAACGAAATATGGTTGCGGTTTTCTTTTCAACGATCAATTAATTTTTTTTGTTAATTTGTTTAATTCTATTGACAGCCGAAGCTCTCGACGAACGCGCGACGACATTTATTTACGATATTTACGAGTTAAAAGATAAAAAAGAAAATAACTAGAGACTAGTTTCGAAGGGGAAAAAGCAAGCCGCAAGCCTTTAATACGTTGTTTCATGCATCGTTACGAGATATCTCGTTGCGGATAACAATTCGATTCGATACGTGGGCGATAATTAAAACCACAGCTTGCCGCTCGATAGTTTATGAATTATCCATTCGACTCGTACGAGATTTGCGATGCGTGTTCTCTCGTCTCGCGAACGTCAACCCTTTCGATACCGATACACTATCAATAATCGATAATTTATTTCGTAAAATGGAAAATGTAAAACCGGTTTAAAGACGTGAAAAGGTACAAAGGCACAATTAGCTCTTCAATGTGACATCCTAGACATCTTTATTCCGATTAAATTTTCATAAGACAAACATAAATAATTAAAAATTACACTGATGCGTTGGCAAACTCAATGCGTCAACTTTTTAACGGAGCGATTCTAGCGCCGTTTTATTTTATCTGTTTTTTCTTTTTCCCCCCGGAGACGATATATTTTTTATTCCAGTCAAACCGATTTACCAGCCTACGCACCACTAACATTTGTGTTGTGTTTGTGATTTTTGCATTATTTCATGTTTTTCGTTTTTTTATTTTGTTTTTGTTATTCAGCCGCCACCACCCTCCCGCGCGTTGATCAGAGAGAAGACTTTGTATTCCTCATTTTCTTTTTTTCTTTGCTTTCTTATTTCTCATCGTATCGGTGATTTTATATACAATATCTTAAATAAGACTAAACATCCGATTATAACTGCACCGCAGTGGTTTTTTTTATTATTTTAGTTTTTTCGTTATACGCTTCAAGATTTAACCGCTTTCGATCGCGTTAACACCATTCCTTTCAGACTCCTCATCGACGCTCTTTTTCTCTTGTTATATCGTTCCTCGAAATTCTCGCATTCCGGAAGTTATCGCCCGCATTATCAAAACAGTTCACTTATTCAGCGGATAAGCCGATTGTATCGGAGAAACAGATGCGTCGGAGCCTTCGTGTCGGCCAGCGAAATTTTTTTGCTCAAGTATACGTCGATCGAACGGACGTCGCTGATGTGAAACGTGAAAAAAAAAAAGAAAAAGAAAAAATTACGAAGAAAAAAGAAAAATTAAAGTACAGATAGCCTCATTAACGCGTTCGATGTTGTAAATTCGGATATCGTTATTTGCGCATAATAAAAAAAAAAAGCAAAAATATATATATAAAAAAAAGAAAATGTTTCGAGTAAAACGCGGCTTGTGTAGCTTCTCGATCGAGACGAACGGATCTCGGGTATTTCGTTTTTCAATCAATGGTTTACGATATTATGGTCGTTAACAAAGTTCTCCCACAACTATTCCAATTTGTCTCTCTAACGCATAACGCATGCCACTCTCTCTCTCTCTCTCTCTCTCTCTCTCTCTCTTTCGCTAGTTGATAAACGTTGATAATTATTATTTATTATGCACAATTATTAACGGGGGAAATGAGCGAAAGGGGATAGTAAACTCAAATCGTTGTTGCGACACGATTAAGTGATGGCGTCGAGCGGAGAGGCTGCGGTGAGTGTGGGGGGGGGGGGGGGGGGGGAGATAAACAGGCTAAGAATGATGAGAGGGAAAAGGGGGTGCGCTGAGGTGTTTTATGCGGTTCAATCTCAGGGTTTTCAGATAAATTTCCCCAAGAAATAACCGATTATGATCATCATTACTGCGATGATAATGCTCGTTGATGTCATCGGAGTCAGCCGAGTGCTGTTGCGATCAGCTGCGTTGGGCGACGTGAGCCGCGCACTTGACGGCACGTTAACACCCTTTTCCATTGCAGCATTTCGCCACTTTAACATCTCTTCCTATTATTTGAAATAAATTCATGTAATGAACAATCGGTTTTCCAGAGATTGGATACAAGACTAGTGAACAATTTACCGCTGTGCCGTTTTGTAGTTATCGAATAACTTTTTTTTTCATTTGAAATCGACATTCTTTGCTTATTCATCTCATTTTCGTTGTGTAAAAGTTTGTTCTAAAAATTTATTAAGATCGGTTCACTGAGTGTCATTTTTATCCATTTTTAAAAAAAATATTCATAAACTTTGGATGTTAAGAATTTCCTTTTGAAGCGATTCTTCATTTCATCAAACTTTCAATGCGATTATCTTGAAATAGGGTTTTCGATACCGGTTGTCAAAACATCTCGAAAACGGCTCAACCGATTGCCTTCATATTTTAACGCGATGTTGTTGGACACCGTTTCGTCCGTTGAATGACTTTTATTTATAAATTAAATCAGATTAGTAAGAAATTTACGTAAAAAACTGAAGTTTAAGTTGGAACTGTCGATATAAAAAAAAAATAATTCAAATAAAAATCTGCGGCGCAAAATACTCGCAAAATTATGTTTTGAGATTTTTTTTTATTACCGGCCATCCGGCTGTCCACAATCGTGACAACGATGAACAAAACTTTTCAATTAAGTTACCTGACACCGGTGACGATAACGGTCCAGTCGATCAATTTACAATAACAACGTCCAATAGCAAGCTATGTGTATATAATTTCTAATTCATCTTCGAAAAAAAAGAATGATCGAGAAATATATGCAGTACCCTATGAGAAATCAACGAGAAATATAACTATTTTTACCATTATTCGTTGCATTACGATTTAATAGATGTAATAAAATTTTTTTGGTTTTTTCGAGAAGATTAGCATATCGAAATCATGAGATGAATAAACAAGATATAAAGATTTGCCAGTGACTCAACAATCTTTGTTAATCGAGAAGGAAGAAAAAAAATGGAGAAATATTGATTGTAACGCGCAAAGGGTCGACTTACCTCGAGTTGAAGGTATTTCTGTCTGAGTTGACTCTCTTCTACCCTCAATTGGCAAACCTCTTGTGCGGCTTTTTTCAATTTCTCCTCAGTCTCGTCGAATGCCTACGAAAAAGACGATCAGTTTTACAATATTTTTTAATCACAATGTTGAATATAATCGCGTTTATGCGGGTCTTTTGGTACCTTGAATGACGTTTTGGATGTATCCCCGATGGCTTTGTTTTTGCCATTAGTGTTGGAATCTGGTTTAGCCGCGGTTGGCGCCGCTGCTGGTTTAGCTGTAGTGGTACTGCTCACAGGATTCTCAAAAATGCATTTCAGCTTATAATCCATCACCTGACCCGGATTTATGTCTTTCCACTGTAAAAAAACGTACATTAACGATAACCTCCGTAATGACCGTCTATAATTACGTTAAACGATTTCGGATAATTTTTTTTTTCGCCACATACCACATCATTCAAATCATCTTCACCCTCCGGCGCTATCACTGTCTGAACCATAAACTTGTGTTTATTCTTCTCCGCCGGATCAAAATCATACGGTTGTAAGCAAACTGAAAAAAAAAATAAAAATAAAAATAATAACAATGACGAATAAATACTGAAAAATCGTTAAAAATTAAATTTTCAGAGAAAAATATATATATGTATAGAAAAAACTGCCAATGTTCCAAAATGTTTTTTTAACGCTATGTTCAATACTGTTTTTGCACATTGGAATGATTTATGATGATAATTTTGAATAACTCGACTCACCTGCTATTTGCGTGGATTGTTTGGGTTTCAGTACTCCATTGTTGGGTCGTACGCAATACCTCTTTGGAGCAGTCGTCTTTATTTTAAAATATACTCTGTTGGGCGACGGGTTGGATAGACTAATGAACGACGTGACCGGCGCGCCTGTGAAAGGGCCTGCGAACGAAAAAAAACATCCATGATAATAGATAAAAATTGTAGATACGCAATATCGACAAATCATTTGTGGAAATCATAGATGAATACGCGATAAAATTTTTCAAACGCATTGAATCTTTGTAAAATCTTAATCGACTCGAAAGACAAATGAGAAAACAGCAGGCGACAATGCGCCGATGAATTTTTGTCACCGTCAGAGGTGACGGCCGGCATACGTCTGGCATTAAAAAAAACAGGAAAAATTTCGGGTAGAAAGGGAAATGAATCGGCATTAATGCATTTGGCAATAAAAAAAATCGCAAGTAGGGGAACTGGAATGTTTGAAAATAGATATATGCGAACGGCACACGACAGCCAAGAAGATATACGCGGCGAGCCGGGAAGTGGGGTCGGGGGTGGGGGAGTGTAAAAAAAAAAAAACGGCACATAAAGCGTAGTCAAGCAGCGTATACGCTTTGACAGCGGTGACGGATGACTCGTGGGTTAGGTACGATCTCGCGAGCCGGGATCACGATGAATCGAGAATATTGCGAAAAAAAAATTCTCGATCGCGAACAAGGAGGCAAGAAATGATTTTTTTTTTTTTTTTTTGCGGAGGCGCCGACCTTACGTCATCTTGACAACGCATCGGCGAGCGCTCGCGCGATCGGAGAACCTACGCGTAATCGTATTTACGTTACTCGTCAAATAGAGCGGCGGCCGTCCCCCGGCCGCCCCGCGGAGTTTCGCCATGTCACACAAAATCGTCAACGATAACGTCGATGACAAAAATAATGTTTTTCCGATCGTTGATTCTCGAATTTGTACCAACGGATCAACGCGATTGGAGTGAAAAAAAAAGGGAGCAATAAAAATGGAATCATTATTTATAGCTTAAAAGTTGCGTGCGTACCCCTGAATCGCAACTCGCCCTGTGGCTCGATAATTAAAACCTGCTCAGGCTTCGCCATCCTCCGGCCGTGGTATCCTCTCGAGCCCCCAACACGGCTTTATCGACGTTTATCCAAGTTCCCGTTCGACGAACGAGACCCGACAAAAAACCTATGTGCCAAATTGAACCGTTGCGACTGTCGTTGCTGAATAACGACAGCTTTATTTCACGGTGAAAAAAAAACACGAAAAATTTTCAGTTCTCTTCAATACAAGGACAAGTCGAGGCAGAGAGCGGGGCACACACGGGCACACGGGTGCTCACTTCCACTTTCTGGGGATTCCGTTAAACTAATTCTGATTTTCACACCGTCGCGAAATACGCATGCGTCATGACGGAAATTATGACAAGTTTTGTGTGCGCCCGTTACGTCACACTACTGGCGTTACCGCGGTAATCATATTCACTACACTTCTCACAACTAGTAGACAAAATTAAATAATTTATTATTCACGATTTCAACTTGATTTATCGCCGAATACAGCCCGATCTTCGAATGTTTTGTTCGACGTCGATCGATTTGGACTGAGAGAGCGAACCGTTTCGTTGCCACTTCGCGATTGCCTTCGGCAGCGTTTCGGCAGGACTCGAGGAACGAGGAACCAAGTTTTTTTTTTTGTGCACGTTAGAAACACCGCGTGCTGTACGAAGAAAGGGTTGTAATAAGCGACGTAGAAAAAGCTTATTCTCCAACAGACAGCGGAGGGTACAGAGCAGGCGGTTATTGGTCAATTTCGAAAAGCACGATTCACATCCTTCAAGCGGATATCGACGAAACTCGCGATCCCATTGGATCCCGTCTGTAATAACGCGGGCTGCGCGTACCTACGTGAAAACATCGCTCTCGCGTGTGAGACGTTCAAAAATGGCTCAACCGACAACAGCATAATACAAAAGCGTTCGTCGATAGTCGAGCGTTGTCGGACACGCGACGACCTATCGTAAATTTGTAATATTTTTCATTTTAGATGTAATAATTAATTGTATCGTGTAGCATAGACGAAATAAACCCACCGAAATTAGTAGTAACAAATTTATTTGCTCAATCCTGTTGAAAAAACGCTGTAAAAACTCGAGTCGCGATGGAAGAAGTCAAGTGTAATAACAACACTCCAAACAAAAATGCTATTTGGAACGAAGCGTCGGCGTTAAAAACTCCTCCGATGCACAAAACACCGGTGAGACAGAATAATAGAAGATTTTTGCGTAACTCGTATCAAACTAGCATCGACAGTTTTAATGTATTGCCGAATCACGTAACACCACCGTCCGGTTTAACGAAATTTATCGCGAGAAATCCATTCGACGCCGACTTGACGAGTCGTCTCCATCTCTCTTTGATCAGTCCTACTGTATTCAGCAAGGTATTTATGAGAAAAAAAAAAAAAACAATTTTTCTTCCTCATTGAAATGTGCTACAGGTGTTTTTTTCGTATTGCAAAGGTCTCACCAAAAATGAGCTGCGACTCTCCAGGTTTTGCTTGGAGTGTCGACGAGTTGGCGCTTATCCAACCTGCGAAAATAGAAGAATTTCCCGTACAACAGATGCATTGCACAGATCCGGATCTTGACAAAGTGGCACAGGCGGCGATAGACAAATTTTTCAACGAAAATCAAATTATTCCCAGTCCCTTCGACGTCAAAAGAAAGGAAACAAATTCAAAATCTGAAATGATGACGCCAAGCCGACCGTTGGAAGAATTAAATATGACAAGGGAACCGCTTAAGACTAAGAAAGATTGTAAGGGGATAACTTTTGCGGAGATTTCACGATCAATGTACGAACATTGTATTTTTCTTTTTTTTTTCTTTTTTTTTTTTCCACAGGCTGGACGCAAACTGTACTGACGCTTCCACCGCAATTACCCAAAGAGCTGGAAGAACTTCTAAAGCCATATTTGACATTTAATCAGGTAAAAGAAATTTCTATGTAAAAAGACGATCCAAAACTCCAAAAATTCAAAATTAAAAAAAAAAAAAAATTTTAAGCGTCTTGGCGACCCGATGGGAAATCTCATTTTTCTCACAGAATTAAAAAGTACCAAAAGGATTTTGACTGTTTAAAAACAGAAAGACACGCGAGAGCATTTTTTCGCATATTAAATTCTGTTAATTAAGTCCTTCTGTTTCTTAGCAGTGAAAAATGAAAATTCTTTTATATTAGTCTCCAAACAACGTCGAAACTTTTTCATGAATATGTTATCCTATTTGTAGGATCAAAACGTCGATGCCGAGGATGCAAATTCGAATAACAATTCCCTGAGAAGAAAATTATTTTTCAACCACGACGATTGCACCGACGACGAGGATGAAACGTCGTTACCGCTATCGCCGGTGAGGACCTACGGATCCATGATACACGGGTCCAGTCCACCGCAAAGTGGTATGCTGGTTCGCGGCACGCCATTGACGGTAAAAATAAATCCTCACAGATTATGTTAATAATTAAAAAAAAAACGAACAACAATCCTCCATTTTCCGAGTTATTAATGCAATTTTACAGAGGCGTTCGCTTGGAATTGAACGAACGCACGGGACACCGTACGCCGGCAATATCTCGCCCCCGAATATGTCGCCAATTTGCAACAACAGCAACGATATGTCGTGTCAGAGTATTAAATCGCGTTGTCAATTAGCCGCGCGCTTGGACTTTACAACGGATATGAGTATCGATGTTTCGATTCGCGACGACAAAGAATTACCACGTCTGGAGGATGATGAACTTGACACGAGTACGTTAAACGATAATAGGAATAATAAGAATATAAGAGAAAAGGAACGCAGACTCGTGATACCCAATATTTGCTTTTAGATTCATCGATGCTTCGATCCGGCGCTACAACGGCACGTCCAGCGACGCCCCGCGACGAATTGCAACCTATCAGCGTATCTCCGGTACAGTATAAAACCACCGAAATGGTTTTCCAGCAAACGAAGCCCCACGTGAACGTGAAACAAGAGGATTCGAAAATTTTGACGCACAACAACCACAAAATTGTTGATAGACTGAAAATCACCGCGGATTATTATAAGACGCATTCGAACGAAAGTTACGCGCCGGAAAATAATACGCTATTGGGTCATTCCGGCTCCGGACAACAGAGTACATTCAATTTTGCTCAAGATACGGGCTATCAGACTTACAGTATGAGTAATATAACGGGTAATACGGACAATTGTAGCATAACGCCAATCAAGCAAAGCTTGCAGAAATGGAACGAAAAAATTTTATCGACCGGCGACGAGGTTCGATTGTCCGATTGGAAGGATAATATGAAAAATATGTTTAGCTCCACGCCGTCGAAGTATTCCCGACGAAAAGACAATTAGCGATAATTCGGTTAGCGAAACGTTTACGTGAACTGTTTAATAAGCTACCTGAACGGACGCAACAATTTTGGATGCTTTTGCAAAGTTTTCCCGATAATTTCTTCCACTTTATTTTATATTACATGTATATAATTGACTCGTGAGCATAATAATTATCCTATGTCGATGCCAATTTGCATTATTGCGCTCACATATGATCCAGCAATTGAATAGTTTTGCATGTGCAATTTTTCATAAGCGTCCAATTGCGGATGGATTTTACGTATCGATTTTTCATTTTTCATACTATGTACGTGAATCGATAAAAAAAAAAAAAAAGTAGATAAGAAAGTCACAGTGCCATTAATTATTATAATTCCGTATCTTTTTAATATAACAACATCACAAATCATTATACATTCCGGAGACTGAATTCATTAATACGGTCGGAATCCCAAGATCGGTGACCAATAAATACATTGTATTTTATAATAAACATTTGTTTTGCTTTTTACCCTTTGAAACAACAATTTAATATTTTTAACAAATTTTAATGTGTTTATTTTTAAAATCAATTAAATAGGAAAATGAATATTGAAGATATTCTTCATTCATTGTGGGAGTAGTCGGCGCAAAATATCGAAGGTGAAATTCAATTCATATTAGATCACTAATAGGCGATTTTAATTTTCGTGCATAATATTTACGAAGATCGTAACACGAACTCTCGCGACGCTCTTTGTTCATTTTGTGGAAGTAGTCGGCGCAAAATATCGAAGGTGATATTAAATTCATAACATTACACGACTAATCGCCGGTTTTAATACTCGTGGATAACATATATTACGAAGTTCGTATTACGCCGGACAATACAAAAGCACGTTTATCTCGCGTGACTCGGTAAAACCGACGGACAGAACAACGTGCTAAAGATTAAGAATGCGCATACGTTAGCAGCCAGCCGTGTACTTTCCCTTTCATTGCATTCTCGGAATAATTTATACAATATTTACGAGTTTTTGTTTATTTTTAGAACAATAACGTGAATGTACGTCGCCCGTATGTGTACCCATGTATTTCATCCGCATTGTGTTTATCAATAGACCCGGTAGCGTCTCCTCGACGCCAAGTACTTGAAAAAAACTTTTTTTATCGATAATACTTTAGATTTTCATCAGTCAAAAAAAACATCACTGCAATGTTTAATTGTCAATGCAGTCGATAATACTCCTTAAATTATTTTAAAGAATTTAAAAAAATGATTATTATCGAAGAAACGTTCGTATCGTAATTTTTGAAAAATTTCCCCACAAATAATTGCTGAAGAAAAAAATAGAAAAAACCGCGAATATTGCCAATGTCGTTCTGGGGACTTCCGAAGCCACCTGTTGGCATCCCTGCGGTTTTTCGCGGCAAGACAATCTACGACGCCAAGTTGCGCTACAGCTACAACCGCGTCCGCACTCGCTCCCATTACAAACAGATCTCAACGTTCGAGAAAAAAAAGCGAGATTATTATTGCACAAGCTTCACGAAGAATTCACTGGGTGAACTCTGACAAAAGACTAATCGGGTAAGAAGTTTTTTGTCATTAAATTGTTGACGAATATCTTCGTAAATGACGAGATAAGCGTGTACGAGATTCCCGGTCGCGTTTTACCGCCATTTTGCCCACCATCTTACGCGAACCCGGTTTATCTCGGAATCATCATATTTTTTGCCGGTTAAACGTCTGATTTACACGCCGCAAAACGATATTCGTCGATTGATTGTGCAACGCATGCTAATTATCGGTAATTCATCGGAAAAAATGATTATACAACGTGAATTATTTGTTGCATCGTGTTTTTTTTTTCTCTTTTCGCACTGTATGTAATGGCCATGTTTTTGTGTAACGCTTGGCTATGTCACTCATTGCAACGCAATGCTATGGCTTTGAATTATGTCGTCGTATCCTCGTTCATCCTTTGTTCTCCATTTCTTATTTTTTTACAATCTTCGAGCGAAAAAATCGTATTGATATTGTAGTTTCGCGAAAATCGTAACTGACAACAATGAGATGTCGATTTGCACAGAAAAGTAGCTGCGACGAATGAATATTTTCAATCATAACACGTTTTTTTTCTTATTTTTTTTTCCGGACAGCGGTAAAAAATGAGTAAATCAAAGGATTCGCCGGTGACGGAGGGTGAAACTGAGGAGGAATTCAGCGTCGAGAAAGTGTTGGACAGACGCGTCGTCAAGGGAAAGGTAAGAAAAGCAATTCATATTTTCGTATCGTAACAAATATGTTGAAAAAAGTTGCATCGGTAGAATTACTAAATACACCAACAAACAGGTTGAGTATTTTCTGAAATGGAAAGGCTACTCTAACGAAGAAAATACATGGGAGCCGGAGGAGAATCTCGATTGTCCCGATTTAATCGCACAATTTGAAGAACAACGCAAGAAGAAGGAGACATCGTTGAGCGGCAAGCGTCACGAGGAAAAGGAGCAGAAGAAACGAAAAAGTTCCGGTACCCCGACGCCGACGCAATCGAAGAAAAAAGTCGCCGAAGAGAAGAAACCAGAAGGTTTGTTGCATATTATAAATTTGTTCAAATTATTTGCTTTACATTAAAAAAAAATGTTATTCTTCGGCTGTGAATTGACTAATTTAACTTATTTTGGATTTTCAGTTATTTGAGGTTTTTTTTTTTCGAAACTTGGAAAATTGCATTCGTGTTGAAATAAAAAAAATATATATATATATTTGTTTTTCAGGTTTCGATAGAAATCTCGATCCTGAAAGGATAATCGGCGCGACAGATTCCAGCGGCGAATTGATGTTCCTGATGAAATGGAAAGGTACCGACGACGCGGACCTCGTACCGGCGCGCGTTGCAAATGAAAAGTGTCCGCAGATCGTCATAAGATTCTACGAGGAACGACTGACATGGCACAGTCCAACGCACGACGAGGAAGGCTCAACAAAACCCGATCCCGAGTAACCCTAAGCCTTTCGATTACTCACGTACATTGCCCGTTTTAGGATTTGTCACGTCTGGTGACGTAAGACTAAACGAGCGAAGAAACGAAAAAAAAACTCGTACATCTAACGAATCAATATGACGTTTTACATGGCAATTGTTGATAAAAAACAAAAACAAAAAAAAAAAACAAGAAGAATGCAAATAATGCAAATTCGGCGACAGATTTTCTTTTTACGAACGGCAAGAAATTACGTTTGATAGAGCTAAGTGTTAATTGTCGTTTGCTCGTGTCACTATCGATTACTGGAGATAAAGAGGTACATAAAGAACTATTGAATCTCGCGTCTTACATCCGACAAAACTTAAAATTTCATCGTTTTATCGATATGCTTGATAGAAACGAAACCAAACAAAACAAATCGAAAAATTGTACGCAACGTTCTCGAGCCTTTGCAACAAAGTATAAAGACAAAAGACCAAAAATAAAAGCGATACAAAATCATCGCGCGCTCGAATGAATGACTTTAAAAAAATGAAAAGCGAATGTAACGAACAATGTTTGCGATTGGTGCGATTCATCAGTGACAAAGAACATAGTTGCCTCAAAGTATTTTAATGTACGAATATCTGTCTCTTTTTTTTTTCTCGTTAGCATAGCGAGTAAACAAGTAAAATAATTAATATAAGTTTCTACGTATTCCGTGACGCGTTGATGGCAGTGGAAGCCAAAAGTTGATTTCGATTGTTAGTAAAACATAAAGTTTGAAGATCTGTTAGTAAACTTGGCACGTTACCCTTTTCGATAATAGAAATTTGCGACTATTATGTATCTCGCAAAGTTTGTACAATCGAGTCTAATGCTAAAAATCTTATCATCCCATCCCACATACTTGTTCACTCAGTGAGTCTGTTATTTTCTAAAAAAAAAACAAACGAAAAAACATTTATATATTCGATGCTCCAAAGCAAATAACTTCTACTGTACAGTTGAAAACAATTAAAGTGGTTTTTTTTTTATCGTCGCGGAATATAATCTCTTCCTTTCGCTTCTGGTCTCCGTTCGTTGGTAAAAAAAAAAAAAAAAAATTTAACATACAAACAATCACACATCGTGATATTTTGAAGCGTGACTTTTTCAAACAAGCCGAACATTATATTATTACGAAACTGTGTAAAAAAAAAAAAAAAATTGTAAAACGGAGAGAAAGGAAAACAAAAAGAATTCCATTCACAATATACATATATTTAATTAGAATCTTCGTTTGAATTTCTTTACATTCTTGTTGTTGTTGAATTTTTTATTACTGTAAGGCCTCTTTTTGCCGGTGAGTCGTTGATTTCTTCCGATTTCCCAGTCCAACTGCTTGACGCTCGCACCGTCGGCGTCGCTGAACGCGTTGCTGCCGCCGTGTTTTTGCTTCGAACGTCCCTGTTCCTCGAGCATCTCGGCGAATTCTTCTGCCGATACGAATACGTTGCTATCGAAATCCTTCTTAGTCTTCTTCTTCGTGTCCATTGATTTATTCTTATTTAAATTCGCTTTCTTAGCCTTCGAGGTTCCCGGTGTCTCGATCTCGTCGTCGAAATCTTCGTCGTCGTTGAACTCCATATCGCTTAAATCTTCGTCATCGAGTCCGTCGAGGTCTATATCGCTCATATCTTCGTCGAGTCCCTCGGGATCGTCGAGTTCCTCGCCATCGTCGTCGTACAATTCGGCGTCTTCTTCGTTATCATTATTTTCATCCAAATCATTATCCGACTCGTCGCTTGCTTCGTCTTCCTCAGCCAGACGACCTGATAGAGAAAAAATATTTAAAAAATTATATTAAAAAGACCACAGAAGTCCCAACAATGCAAATAAAGGGATACGGCCGATAAATAGCAGCAGCAGTAATGATTGTGACGCGAGATTTTTTTTTTTTTTTTTTTTCAATTTTGACGAAAGATTCCACACCTTTTGTCTTCTTCGACGAACCGATGTCGGCAGCTATATCCAAATCGTCGAAGTCTTTTCCGCCACCCAATTCGTCGAGCATATCGTTGAATTCTTCACTGTTTACGCTGCTATTGTCGTCGTCGTCTTCGCTTTTGATATAAGGATTCCTGTGCTCATTCTTCTTTCGCAGATAACGATAAAGAAACAGCTCGTCAACGGGAATACGATCCTCGTGTTCATTCAAATATGCCTGACTGTCGACGGGGACGGATTTTACGCCACGAGGAATGTATTTGGCACGCTGAGCTAAAGGATCGTTAGCTTTTGCAACTCTCTTCTCGTCGAGTTTCTTAGGATTCTTGAATACGTAACGATCGAGAAATCGTATGAGATTTAAGTCTTCCAGTGGATCTCCGCTGTACTGTATAGCTTTTCCTACAATTACCGTCGACAAAATTGTCAATTCAGTAGTTAATATTATTCTTTATCAATTATCGATTTATAGTTCAATTAGTTATTACAATATAATTTCGAAATAAATGTGCCGAAATTTATACACTTCTTCCAACGCGTCGAGTAAGTAAGCTGATGAGAATTTCACGTCCATCAAAAATATAATAAAAAAAAATGAAAAATTTATTTGAATCCTTCTGAATTATCTTGATCAACGCAGAGATAACGTTTCTCTTCCGTATAGTGTCCAGAAAAATGAAGTAATACCACTCTTTTCGAAATCCAGAAAATAAAACAACCATAAGTAACGGAATCTTCCAGGAAACGGGCTTTTAGGAACTTTAAAAATTCAACAAAAATTAATTGTCCTTAGTTGAGTTTGTTAAATAAAAAACAAAGGTAAGGGAATCTTTCAGACACCGGTCTCAGTGGAGCGTTGAAAACTGCATTACTTAACCGATGATATTTGTTTTTACTTTCATGTATTAATTTACGTTTCTTATCGTGCAAATCAAAGTTATGTTGTGATCGATTTCGGATCATTCGGACCATACGCGAGAGTCACGAACCCGTTTACCTCGGTCAAATGTTATTAACAAATTGATGAAAAAAGAAATTGTTCAACGAATTTTCCGGAAATCCAACTTTTTTTTTTAATGAAAATGATTCGTTAATTTTTCCGAACACGTATGCATTTGTTCAGATTTTTCAATTTGCTTTGAATTTTGTGTGTTTTCCACACATTTTTTTCATATAAAAAAGAAAAAAAAATTCGAACCAAATTGAAAAATCTTAGAAAAGTAATACGTATTCAGAAAAATGAACGAATCATTTTTATGAAAAGAAAAGTTGCGTTTCCGGGAAATTTGTTGACCAATTAATTTTTCCATCAATTTGTTAATAACATTTTGGAATTAGTATTATGCAAAAGTAATCTTTTCAGTACCTTTAATATGCATGAATTCTTTCAGATTTTTATACCATCGAGAAATATTTCCAATTTTCTCTCATTTTTTTCGAACTTATACGAAATGAACGCGAAGCGACAGAACTACCTTAATTGATTTTTCATCAGAAAAACAACCTTACCACCTTGCAGTGGTTTTATAGTGATTTCGTCGGTTAATCATTGTCGCTTAACCAGCGGGTGGTTTTACAGTCGTTCGGACAGTGGCACGGTGCGATAAGCTGAGATTGTACTTTAAAGTAATTTCCCATTGAAATGAAAAATTTGCGAATTACCTTGAACTATAGTGCTCGCGAATAACGCAACGCTCGGATGGAAATGCGTTGAGAGTGCTTCAAGCTCAGCGAGCGGTGTTTTCATCGCTCCGGCGCGAAGAGGATTCAGGCAGAAAGGATCGTAAAACGCCGCCTCATCTTCGATCTTCACGACGTCTTTAACATCGTTCTGATCTTCCGCCGGTTTTTCGATCGGATCGATTCTCACATTGGACAGAACAATAAAATCTTCCTCCGGTTTCGCCTTCGTCTCGTTCTCTTCTTCATCGCTGTCGTCCGATGCATCTTCCGATTTGTCAGATTCCAAAGTTTCGTTAAATTCCGGATCGTTTTCGCGTTTCACAGCGCTGTATCCGCTCGAAACGATTCTTTGCAGATCTTTGCGCGTTTGCAAAACCTGCGACACCACGTAGAGCGTCGCGCAGCTCATGCTCGCCGGAAAATACGCGACAATTTGAAATATTCTCTTCATGAATGCGTAGAGACGCGTTATGCTCTTGTCGCTACGTAAAACTCTATACAGCAAATTCAAAAATACTGCGCGTTTGTTCGCCACGCCGATCTGTGGATCCAGCAATTTTCTGTAGAACGCCGTGTAAAATCTATTCTCCTGTTCCGGCTCCTTCCCCACGACCTGCAAGTTTAATCTAATTAGTAGATATAAAAAATAAAATATACGAAAAAAAAATGTAAATTCGAAACTCACTTGATGCAGCAAGCTGAGAGCGTTGAGCGAAACATTGAAGGAACCAACGTGTACGACTTTGTAAACGGAGTCAATATGCGTATTCAATTTCGTCGATTCTACATTTGCAAACGGATAAGCGCGATTTACGCCGGTCAAGATAGCGGCCATCATTCGACTGTCGGGTTCGCCGCGTTTGAGACACGCTTTGAAAAATGCGAAATAAACGTCGATCAAGCAATTCGCGACCTCGACGTCCTCGCGACTGAGAACAAATTGCGTTAATAAACAAATAGCGTAGTACTGCGCGCGCTGTGCGACGTTCTTTCGAAACAACAGTTTCTCGATCTCGCGAAGCACAACGAGCTTCATATTCGGATGTTCGAGTAATAATTTGCTCATACAAAAAACCGCCTTAGACGCAACTTTGCTCCGCGGATCGCCGATCTTATTAACGAGAAATTCGAGCAATTTGTGTTCCTGTTCCGAATTCGCGACTAGCAAATCCGTCATCACGGAAACGGCTTTCTCGCGATTCGCGTCCACCGAATCCGATGCTACCGTCGATAACGCCGTTATGAAACGTTCGTATTGCTCGCGAAGCTGATCCTCAAAGTACCAGTGAGCCAACAATTTTTTTCTCTGAACTTCCTGCGTTACTTTTGTCGCGTTTTTTTGCGCCTCCAGAGAATCCAATTTGTCCAAATTTTGTTCCTCAAATTTCAAGCATTTGTGCTCCGGATGTAACAGATCCGAGACAAAGAGATCTCGCAGCGACACCATCAGCATTCCATTCTGACTTTGTTTCGACGCCTTTACTTGAGATACCAGCGAAATCAGGCGCGAGAGATTGTACTTTGGATTGTCTTGTATCAAAACGATACTAGCGGCTATTTTGTCGGATCCGGTGCCCTTCGTCAATGCGGTCTTCAGCCATTCTAATTCCGAGTCCCGCGACTTTGATTGCTTCAACTGAAATGCCGCCGTTTCGGCTTCCAGATGTTTCTTTCCGCTCGCCTTAAGATCCATCACCTCCACTTCCGTTTTCGAATGTTCGCAGGGCGACGATTCTTTCGTGTATTCGTCGTACCATTTTTTTCCCATTTCTTCGGATTCTTCGCCGAACATTTTGTCGTTCGGTTTCATCTGAAGAAAAAACGTGCGATTTGCGGGAACATTTATTGAAATCGACGATATCGTTGTTATTATCACTCGTAACGCAAAACGTTTGGCATGAAATTGTTTTTCTAATGTTTTCGCGATGTTGTTGATTTTTTTTTCGGTACTTACCGCGTGGTCGGAGAATTTTATAACCTCTCTGTCGCACGAACGGAAAACAATCGAGAATTGCACTTTTTTTTAAACCCAATTTAACGATAAGATGGCATCAGCAAATTTTACAATATTGCAATTGTCGATAATTATTCACATTTCCGATGACGACAGATTATTGAGAGCGAGAAAATTATTTTTGTTTGATATTATTTTTCGAACGCGCGTGTGTTTGTCGGCGGGCGACTTTGCGCGACGACACACGCGATGTTCCCCCCCGCGTAGTGGGGGAAACATCGTGACTTTTGACGGAGGAAAGAAAAAAGGCAATTTTTTTTTCGGAACGAAAGATTTATTAATGCACAAACGAGTTTAGTTTTTTACTCATGAAACTTATGTACAAACAATCGATACATATGATGAATATAAAAATAAATGTTCGTTGCACAATGATCTGTAAACCAATTACTTTTGTCGCTTCTTTCTTTATTCATTTAATAACTATTTGTTGTTTTTTCTTTTTTTCCTATTGTTTAGCTTCAACGTTTTTCTTCTTCTTTTTCGCTTTTGTCGGCGATTCGACGGGTTCGTGATTCGATCGTTTATTCGTCGCGTTCGAGGATGTTGTCTCGCCGTTCGACGACACCCCGTTCTCCAGCGGCTCGTCTTCGATGTTGTTGCCGTTTACGAATTTTGCACTACTAAAGTCAACGGATTCGAGGCCCTCGGACATTGCTTTCGCGCGCAATTCGCGAGCCTCTTTTTTCAACTTGTGTTTGTCTTTTTGTTTACCGCGCGCTTTCTGCTTCTTCGCTTCTTTTCGCGATTGCTTGTCGCTCGTCGCCGTTTCGTCGTCCTCCGATTTGTTTTCCGAGTCGGATACGCCGTTCTCGTGTTTCGATTCTGTTCCATTCGTCAGCGCTTTTTTGGCCGCTTCGTTCTTCTTCGTTGATCTGCAATTTTCATATTTATATTAGTTGAAAGATTCACGATAATCAATCATGGAGATTTCTCCGATTTTGCTGGAAATTGTTATTTTTATACTCACATATTCGTCGGTGCACCAATTTGCGAGGCTAATTTGTTGTAAGCGCTCTTCGCGTCCTTCGCCAGGGACACGTTTGTCCTGTACTCGACTATTGCCTTAACGATAGCTTTCCAATCCCACGCTTTCGGCATGTGTTGGGGATAAACGATGTGCAAAAGGCTCAAGAGAAGACAAACGAACTTTTGTCTCACTTCTTTGCCGATGTCCGTATCATCGTTCGTTTCCATTGCACCATTCGAGTTCTGCGGCGCTGAGCTTAATTCGTTTAACAAATTTATGCTGTTGGCACAGAATTTCTTCTCCATCTTCTGTCGAACTGAACCGTAAGTTTCGTCCTTCACGAGCCTATTATTGCGATAGAAAATCGTCAAGAACTCGAGCGCCTGACCTCGTCGGAAGGAACGAATCGTGTCGTCGAAGGCGTAATCTACCTGTTGATGAGTAACAAAATAAATGTAAAACAAAACATATCTTTCACTTTGGCGAATTATGGTAGCAGCAACCAAAAATAGATCGTTAAGCTTTTTTTTAACAGCGATTGAGAAAGAAAAATCGCTTCCGAGATATTTTCGTTATTGATACCAATGTATCGATTCAAAAAGACGGGTTCTGTTATTTTTGTCGTTTTCTTACCAACAAAGGTGCCATTTGCCAGTTCCCATCCCACGCAAGTTTCAATGCGTTTTTGAATAAACTCGCCGGCAAAACGCAGTCTCGTTTCTTGAAGAATGCCGTCATATTTTCGCCGTATATCTGCACGAGTGTATCAGCCGGAAGGCCGGCCTGTTGAACGCACCTCACCAAAAAAGTTGCGCATTCGGCGAGTTTGTCGCCCATCTCTTGGCAAATAGCCGTAGATCTTTCGCCCTTTTCCATCAGCAGCTTCAGAACGTCGGTCAACAATTGAGCGTCGACACCCTCTGTATTCTTGAATTTTTTAACGCCCGATAATTTTTTCAAACACGAACGAACGCGACATTCCAGAGGTTTCTGATGCGGATCTTTGATGCAATATTCCAATAGCGCGAACAAAGGTACGAGCATATCGAGTGCCAGTGCCATCGACGGACCGGAGTCTATGTAAGTTTCTAACAGATCCATTACGCGAACGCGAAAGTGCGTCAGAACCTGAGAAGATTTTTCTTGTTTCTTCGATGGCGATTGACGATTTTCGCGTAATATACGAAACGCCGCGGCCAGCGACTCGTCGAGACGTTTTCCCTGATCTTCGTCGATCTGATCGACGTCGATATCCTCGTCGTCGGTTTGCACGCAAGCGTCGCCGAGCGCTTGACGAACGGCGAGTCTCAAACGATCGGTAACCGTCTCGTCTTCGCCCTCATCGCCGCTCGAGTCTTTGTCGGAATCGGATTCGCTTTCATCTTCCTCATCGGTGCTACCGGCATCCGATTTATTCTCTTCACCGTCTTCGTCCGAATCGGAGTCTTCCTCGTCATTCGATGAGTCGTCAGCGTCCGCGTCGCCTTTGGAAACTAACGGGCTTTTGTCGTTCTTCGGATCCAAAACCTGAAAAATAACATTTAATTAGTTAATTAATTCAGCCAAAAGTTTGTTATAAAAATTACGACAACGAATTGGATATTACCGAAAGTATTTGATGAATTGAAGCGGCAGTGAGGACCGGACACATGTGAGGAAATACGAAACCAACGAGAGAACGCAGCAAATGACTATTTCTCGACAACAGTGACAGCAAAAGATCAACGATAACTTCCATCCACTCAGGTTCCTCGTCGTTTTCGTCGGCGTTCTTCTTCGATTTTTTCGATTTTTTAACGCTTAATCTCGCCGAACAACTGTGAACCTCATTTATCGCCGATACCGCCATTTCCGGATCGTAAAACAATTGCAATCCCATGTTGAGGTCCATTGTGTAGAATATCAAAACAACTTCTTTGTTTCTCGAATCACCTTCAAGATTCGTTATAAAACTCATCATACTTTTCCAGGCTTCGATCGCCGGCTCTGTTAAAGGTGTGCGGAGAGTACTCGTCTTGTTGACGAATAATTCATCGTTCAAGTGATGAATCATCTCGCTGAGTACCGTTCGCAGATCGCTTAATTTTGGGAGTTTGTGATCCAATGCTCGATAAAAACTCTCTTTGAATTGAGCTAAAAGATAATTGTTTTTCGTGAAAAAAAAAATAGCCGTCGACACGGACAATGTATTATTGCACCATTGGATTTTCGTCGTTTACTCACGAGCCAATTCGACGCCGACATTCGGCGTTTCGCAAAGTCCGAGATTAAACAAAAATTTTAATTGATCCAGTCGCCATTTGTGCTCCGTACTCACTGCAGGGTGTCCCAATAGTCTGTAATTTTTTTTTTATTACATCACTCTCATCTATCATATATCTATTGTATAACGCGTCACAGGCGTTATCGACTGCCAAGATTTAGCGCAAGAAGTAAAATACCGTCGTTCGTAGGACAGAGATATAAGGAGAACACCAACATTCGAAATTCCAATAGCGAGAAACGTATTCGGCAAAAGATCGATAACTTACCGGTCCACGCGACTGGCAAACGAACTAACGGGGTTTGGCAGAGAACTAAATTTCGGCATGGATTTGTCATTCTTCAAAAGACTCGTCGGGGCGCAAATTATACGATATATTTAATATTTAATGTGATAACTAACACTAATTCGAACCTGTCATGTGACAGTAAAAATCTATGGAAAAATGATGTATACGCGAGAGACTTTCATTCTCCGGTCTTACGAATGCTTCGATCAAAATTCTAAAGATTGTAAAAAGGATTTCCCGTGAAAATAAATAAATAAATCACAATGAATAATAATCCTCTATCAAATCAAATAACCATGAAAAGCTCGGTGGTTAAGTGAGAAAAATTAACCGCCGAAACCACCAGGAAACCGCCGTCACCATAATTCGGATTTTCGCAGACGGTCGTTGTGGTTTTGGTGGTGATACGTTAGAAAACCACTGTGCTAAGTATTTTAATGGTGGTTCATCGGAAAACCATCTTATTGAAAATCTCGCGCATTTCCGCGGATTCTGGTTTTGCAGTGGTTTCGTCGGGTAATTTTTTGTGACTCAATCATCGGATGGATTTACAGCGGTTTGGACAGTGGCACGACGCGATAAGATTGTGAGAACAGAAGACAAGTGGGTCGATAATTACCTCGTCAACATCTGAGCGGCATAAGTTCTCTCGGCGTTCGTCCAATGCTCGGTTGCGCCGTTCTTTTTTTCCTTCGGCTTCGAATTACTCGCCATATCGTGATACAGCTTCGATAGTTTCTTAACACCATCCGTGTCCATGTGAGACGTTAACATTTGAACGATTTTCGTTCCCGTAATTTTTTCGATCATCAGATCACCCGGATAGAGAATCAATTTCTTCAGCACGCTCACGTGTGTTTTCGCTTTGATATCCTTGTCGTTCATAACGGTAACGAGCTGAGCGAGTAGAGCTTTGAAAGTGATCGCCAATTCGTCGCGTTTGTGCTTCTTGCATGTTGTGAATCGCTTCAACATGTGTCGCAAGAAATTCGGCGATAGTAAAGAAGGTATCAATGTTTTGTCTTTGATATTCGTCAAGATGTCTTTCAACAGCTCGAGACTCAGAAATTCAATACTTCGCGATGGTTTGACGAAACGCTGATCGATTCCGGACCAAAAATCGACGAGATGATCGGACGCGACTAACTTTTCACAGAACAGCTTGAAGACCGGGTGACGATAGCACGAGACTCTCGGTATGTCCTACGAGCAAAAGAAAAAAAAAGTTAAATATTCGATACGCGAGAGAGTAATAATATTTCGATAATCGCCATCCGTACGGCCGAAACTTACGGTCAATAGTTTCGACAGTTCCGCCATATGTTCGGCATCAATAATATCCTCCGTGCCGAGACACTCCTTCAGAAATTTAGCGTTTACCAGAGACGGGAATTTCTCGTGCATTATCAACAAGACGTAAAATGTATCGAGAGTCTGGTCGGCCCAAGATTTGCCAATTTCCGTTCTTAACAACGACCATATTCCCGCCTTCAGCGACTTTGCGTCCGTTTGCTCGAAAAAATCTATGATAAAGGACGCCGACACGAAAGACAGATGACTTCTCTGTTTACCCGCGGCGAACAAAACTCCAAAAACTTTGAGTTGCTCCTCCGCTGTAGAATTTTGGAGTAACTTGGATCTGATCAATGCTCCGCATAGCAAAATTCTGCCCATGAAAATATCTGCATTTTCCTGAAAAAAAATTGAAACAAAATTGTAAAATGACGATATATGAAAAAAAAAAAAAAAAAAAAAAGCGCTAATATGGTTTTGATTTGTCGAATTTCTTACGCTTTTGGGATTGCTATTGACGGCGTGTAATTCGGCATTCATTATTTTAAATAATTCGTCCACATGGATGTCAGGATTATTTTTCAAATAAGCGGTCAAAGTAGTGTAAAATCCTTTTCTGGACAGCGCCCTTGACGATCCGAGTCCTCGTACCAAGCGGGTGAGCGCGTAGCTCAATTCTTTACTCTCCTCATCTTCCTACAAATTTTTGTTATTTACGTTTATCGAATGTCAATAATTACAGTTGAAGAAATAAACAAATTGCGTTATTGATGTCAATCGGAGTTAATTCGAGGTTAACGTTCGGGAAGAAAAAAAACACTTACGATTTTTTTTTGATACATGTGACGCAGCAACGATACACCGCCGGACAATCTTTCGTTCGGTTTGTCCTTTACAAGTTTCGAGAAACAATCAAGTATCGTTGAAGCCATTTTTCTGTCTTTGTGCGGCTCTGGGCCACACGAGGCAGTCTCGGTCTCCATGTGCATCGCGTGCTGCGGCATGGCCTCCACTGGCCATCTTGATTTTCTCGCTGAGGACTGCACGAGTAGAATATGAACTATTCAAACACGCGCTCAACATAATATCAACGATTTTTGATTTTTTTTGTTTTGTTATAACTTGCAAAGAACGAAAAAACTCATTAAAAAAAACTGCGTCAAACAATCTTCCGTGATAAAAATTAACAATTTTTTATTTACGGCTTTTACATTTTTGTAATTTTATTACCTAAATCATATTTGAAAGATATATTTTTAATTCGGTTAATATTAACAAGATCAACATCGCAAATAAACATCAGATTTTTCAGCTCGGTATTTTTGGACATTAAATCGTTACATCGTTAAATTAAAAAACATTTGCCTGTGGTAAATTGTATATCGGTTAGAAAAAAAAAATCCCTGAAGTGCAATTGCATAAATTCATTGTATAATTGTGACATTCGCGGCCTTGGTGACTTGTTTAGTCGATTAGACATCGCTCGAAGCTTTGTTAATCGAATAAAGAATTTTCCTTGCGCTAAACGTTGCATGTGTGTACCTATTTGTCTCCGTAAAAGAATTCTCTCCCCGTCGTGTATACGTCTCGCGGGAAGCGGCGTTTTGCTTGTTGCACGACCGGGCGGCGCTTGTTGTTCGTATGGTTTGTAAAATTGCCATCTTGATAGCGGTGGCTCTCCGGCCGCGACTCGCACGGTCCCGGCCAGTTTCGTGCATCCAACATGGCTGGTCGAAGTGGTTATGATGATCCGAGGCAAGTATCTCCTCGATATATCATTCGCGTAACGATATTGACGATTTTTTTACAAACACAGTGACGTGATTCATTTTCTACTCGTATCGACGACGATAACATTGACTCTCGACGGTTACGGATTATTGTTCAACTTAATAGAGGTTAAATGAGTTCCGTTTTGAGTGCGGCGCAGGCACTTTGCGGAACATGGGTGCTCGATGAGAGAGCACGCGGCTTTATTTTTCACGAAATTCGACGTTTCTGCGTGGCTTTCTCACTCGTTATTTTTCACCGGTCGTCGTTTATCGAAGATCGTGACAAATCGCGTACATTCGTACGTTCAGCTATCGCGGGATAACATTTTGCTCCGTTTGTGTGTCAAAAAATCAGATTATATCTCGGTTGATAAAATAGAATTGAAAACCGGTGCGGGAATTTCTTTCGGCGTTATCGTCCTCGTAAAATCGTCGCGTTTTATTTGTTCAAACTTTACTCGTGGTATTTTAATCTGCAGATTTGACGCTCGTAGTTCTCAAAAAGTTCATTTATTGTGGAGCATCGATGCGCTTCAAAAAGTTTCTCCGAGTCTCCGACACGCGAACAAAAGATAAATTCGAAACACAAACGCCCTGCGATACTTGACTATTGCCAATGTTTTTGTTACAGAGATTTTTCGGGAGGCAGTTTTGGCAGTTCTAGAAGCAGCAAACCCTTGCCGAATGAACCTCCGTATACCGCTTACGTCGGTAATCTACCCAACGGCGTGATTCAGAGAGATATCGATGAAATTTTTCAGAATCAGAAAGTGAAGAATGTGAGATTAGTGAAGGACCGTGAGACCGACAGGTAGGCGCAACAAATTTTTTAAAATTAATTCATTTTCATTTTCTATTGAGTTTAATTGAATTTTATAAAATTTCGATATTTATTTGTTATCATTTTTTTTTTTTTTTTTTTTTTTTTTTTTTTTTTTCGATTTCAGGTTTAAGGGCTTTTGCTATGTGGAATTTGAGGAATTATCGGACCTCGTGGCAGCGCTTGATCTGAACAACATTGTAGTCGTAGAGGGAAAACCTATTAAAGTTGATGTAGCGGAGGGGAAGAGGAACGACCGAGGAAGAGGATTCGACAGAGGGGGACGCGGCGGCGGACCTGGAGGCGGCGATCGCGGTTACGGTAGTTCTACTTATTCCAGTGAGTTTTCTCTCTGGCATACATTTGCCCGTCGATAATCCGCCGATACTCGCGTCGTAAATCACAGCGAAATTCCTGTCCCTGAAAATTGCAACAAAAACGTGTTACTTTCGCGCTGCTCTCGATAGTTCCGTTTCGTTGAGTTTTCGGATGTTTTGAGACTTACGAAGTGCTAAATACTACGATACATTAACGAAAAACAAGCGTATTAGTTGGTAAACGAATCGGACATAACTATTAACAGCTAACGATTCTTAGCTTTTTTATTGTTTCGCTAACAGTTTTCAATAATATTTTCCCGATTCTTAACGACGAATTTGTAAAGAAAATTATGAAAAACCGAGTATTGGCGAATTAAGACGGAAAAAAAAAGAGTACTCTGTTGTACAACAACTTTGTGCGGTGCCTATAATTGTTGTCACGTGCCGATCTCAATATCCTCGATGACAGTAGTTTTTCCTATCGAGTAAATAGAATAGATTTTTCATGTAATTTTCATTTGCCTTTTTGTAAATATCCGTGTGAAAAATAAAAAACAAAAAACAGGAGGTGGCGGCGGCGGCGGCGGCGGCGGCGGCGGTTATAACGATCGAGGACCACCCGGTGGTGGTGGAAGACAAGGCGGTGGTGGATACAACGATCGCCCGAGTAACCGTGGAAATTACGGTAATTTCGGCGACGAATCCGGCGGCGGTAGAGACTGGGGATCGCGCGGTGGAGGTGGTCCCAGATCTCACGGTGGATCGCGTCAAACTCGCGACGGACTCGGGGATCGCAAGAATTTCCAAGGAGAACCATTCCTCCAAGATCCACCGGCAGGTAAACAAGCGCCATATAATACACACATAAATGCCGTTATTTTGCATATGTATCGGATAATACAATGTTTTTTTTGCAATTAATCATTTTGCAGATACGACAGGACGAAAGCGGTTGGTCATGGAGAAGAGAACAGTCACCGCTCCGGTGAACGCGATCGCCGAATCGAGCAAAAAATCGGGTTCGATCTATGGTGGTGCAAAGCCACGAGAGGAGAAAGTCATGCCTGCGGATAAATAAAAGTTGTGGTAAACGTTCATCATACAATAGTTCTTATTTCTCCGCAAAAAAAAGAAACAAAAAAAGAAAAAAAAAAAGAAAAAGCAAAAAAAAAAAATTCTTAAACGGGGAAAAATTTTCACGAAAGAAGCATCATTGGTTGAATCAACTTAAGGGTGGCAGCTTTTTCAAACAATAATCATCGGGTTCATAACTTGAACCCGTGAAAAACATCCGTGCAAAACCACAATTACAAACCGTTAATAACAACACAGCAATTTCTTTCCATCCCAGTAGGGAGAGTCTTCCCTGAAGGAAAGTATCAAGAGAAAAGAAAATAAAGAAAGAAAAACAAGCAAATAATAAGTACAGAGAAAAACTAAAATAATACCACACGTGGACACGCCGTGTAGTACAAGTTTTGTCTTACTAATCATGTGCGTCGTACTTCGCAACAACATTTCGATAACCGCAATGTAAAACTTGTAATTTTTCTATTCCGATGATTTCCCTCTACCTCACCGCCGCCAATATATTATTGCATTATTGTTTGTTTTTTTTCCGTTTTTTTTTTTTTTTTTGTTTGCAAGAAGATTGTGTACCAAATTTTTCATGATCCACGAGAAATAACCGCCCCAAAGCCCCCCTTATTCTTCGCCTCGTAAATTATGCAAGTGCGTATACAATGAATGTTTGAATGTGATTAATTAATATTTGATGTAAAGAAACAAAAATGAGGGAAAAAAAACCAATTTCTTTAAGATGCTACGGGCCACAGACATGTAAGTTTCGAGTTTTCGAGTTTATTGTATCGATTTAATTATCGGGTTCAAGTCGGCTTATTATAATTATTGTGAGTTGATTATTATAACAAAAAAAAAAAAAAAAAAATGAGAGATACTTGTAATTCCGTGGAAAAAAAAATCGAGGATGAAAAATATGAGGAGTATAATACGTGTGAATCATTTTTACAACATTGAGCGAATAACGATCGAACAGCGCGCCAATTATACATAATTAATACGAAGTAATGCCTTCTTAAAATTGCGTTACTAACAAAAACGTCTGTACAATTGAGTATCGTCGACGATGAAAAATTGTGCGAAACTAATAGGAGAATGAAAAGAAATAATAATAAATGAAAGAATGATTAAAGGTAAAAAATAAATGCGAAAAAAAATAAAATAAAGAAACGCGAAATACCGATGAGAACCATGTAAACCGATGCTTGTATATGAATATTATTTCATTAATAAAGTAGATGTTTGCTTCGAAAAAGAAAATCGAAAAAAAAAAAAAGAAAACAAAAAAAACCGATTGTAATGAATTGTAAATTTTCGATAGCGACTACTCGTTAATTTTCGTTATCAATATTGTAGTGTCACTATCGATGTATTTTACAAGTCAATATAAAACAACAAATTTCATCGTGGCTAACATCGATCATTCTATTCACAGATTGTTTAGCGACCGATATCTCTTCTCGTATTGTTATTAAAACGAGTAAAATTGGAGTAACGAACGGAGACGCTTCGTCATCAATGATGCGAATGGATGTTTTTTTTTTCTTCCGTTTTCCGCGTTCGTGAGTGTAACACGTGCTAAAATATGGAATAACTTATGACTCATGATTCATGAGTCTGCATCGAAACCTTCTGAACGAACCGATTTATTTCGTTCAACCCGTACTGCCGGAAGGTCAATGGCTACGATAATAATTCTCAATTCATCTTTATTACAGTTTCATCGTGCGTTGAATTGTCCGCATTGTAATCCAAGCTTCGTGGCCGATATAAGCCGATATGCCACGCCTCTTCGAAATTTCTCCCCCATCCCCTTCCGCTTGGTCGTCGTCGTGATACCACTTCCGTGCAATAAACGCGTACGATGCCAACACCACGAGTAGTAGTATCATCATCATCGCCGCTCGAAGCACTTGACGCAAAGCCATTCGCTCATTGGACAAAAATTCTCCGTCAAAGCCAATAAGTTTGTCGAGTTCCAGAAGAAAGAGAGCCTCTCACTGTGGCCAAAAAAAAAAAGTGTGGTGTGCACCACGGCAAAAATAAATTGTCCCTCGTATTGCTGCTCGGCTATATCGTTATCTTCGCCGCCGCTGTCAGTACGGCGTCCGGTTGTCGAGCTCTCAGTTCAATTCAACATTTCATCGAAAATTTGTCAGAAAACAAAACAAAAATTGAGTTATTAAATTCGCCATATTCGTCCGAAAGTTTCATCATCGTTCAGATATGTCAAGCGAAAGCGTTAAAACGGTAAGAAAACAAAAGAAAAAAAAAACACAATTATATCGCGAAAAGGTTAACACGACACTTGGCACTTTGTTAATCGGCCCTTTGTCACGAGCTGCGCGAACCTCTTTTGCGCTCCGAACGCAATATACAAAAGATGGTCAATTTTTTTGTTTTCTTTTTTTTTACATTATCATTTAATCTGCAGTTCGCAAGTTTGGAGACACCCGGTTACGTGGGTTTCGCCAATTTGCCGAATCAGGTACACAGAAAATCGGTGAAAAAAGGATTCGAATTTACGTTGATGGTAGTCGGCGAATCGGGTCTCGGAAAATCCACACTGGTAAATAGCCTTTTTCTCACCGATTTGTATCCCGAGAGAATAATACCCGACGCAGTTGGTAAGTCTAATGTTTTTTGGAGTTTGGTAAAAAAAAAAAAAAATAAAAAAATAAATAAATCGAATTTACGTTTTTTCTTCAGAAAAAACAAATCAGACTGTAAAACTGGATGCCTCTACCGTTGAGATAGAAGAACGCGGAGTTAAACTTCGATTAACCGTCGTAGATACTCCGGGTTACGGAGATGCTATTGACAATACCGATAGCTTCAGAGCAATAATTCAATACATCGACGATCAATTTGAGAGGTTTCTTCGCGACGAAAGTGGTCTGAACAGAAGAAATATCGTGGACAACAGAATACATTGTTGTTTCTACTTTATATCTCCTTTTGGACACGGGTGAGCATAAGAATATTTATTGACATTTTTTCAGCCCCATTACCGCGATTTTCAAATATTTATTGCGTTTCAGAAGTCTTTATTAATCGCTTTTTATTTTTTCCCCACAAACTCGTCCAACTATACAGATTAAAGCCGCTGGACATTGAATTTATGAAGCAATTGCACAACAAAGTAAACATTGTACCGGTTATCGCGAAAGCCGACGTTCTCACGAAGAAAGAAGTGTTGCGTTTGAAGAAACGCGTAATGGAAGAGATCGAGGGTAGCGGAATAAAGATTTATCCGTTGCCGGATTGCGACAGCGACGAGGACGAGGATTACAAGGAACAAGTGAGACAATTGAAGGAAGCCGTTCCCTTTGCCGTTTGCGGAGCGAATACTCTGCTCGAAGTAAAAGGACGCAAAGTTCGCGGCCGTTTGTATCCGTGGGGCGTCGTCGAGGTGGAAAATCCCGATCACTGCGACTTCATCAAGCTGAGAACTATGCTTATGTGAGCGACTTGATTGGTAGATAATTATAAACGATCTTGTCGACTAGAAACAATTTATGTTTATTTCATTTTCGTTTTTTAGCACTCATATGCAAGATTTGCAAGAGGTAACGCAGGAGGTACATTATGAGAATTACCGCAGCGAAAGATTGGCGAAAGGTGCTCCAGTTCCTCCTCGTCGACAGATGTACGTAATCGGAATTTTATCCCAGATGTCGTACACCGCGCGATATTATTCGTATCGTATTCGTTATCTCTGATGTTCGCTAATCTAATCCGCAGGGTTGTCGAGCCAAAGGAATCGGTTCCATCGTCGGAAAAAGATCGGATTCTGCAAGAAAAAGACGCCGAACTACGACGCATGCAGGCGCAGATTGCCGCAATGCAAGCGCAGATGCAGCAGCAACATCCTTAACCGATACGCGTGCGGACGAGTTACGGAAAATCACGGTGAAGCGAAGAAAACTTGATTTTCTTTACCAGGTGCCAAAAAAAGAAACACAAATCATTTCAACTTATACTACTGTTTGGTATTCGACGAACAAGTCGCCGTAACGGTTTTTCTTTTAGGCTGCTTGCCGTGAATGTCAATTCGCGAATAAGAATCAATGACATGTCTGCCACTTGTATCAAACCCGATATGTACTTACGGATACGTAAATTCGTCATATATTTTATACGATAACAGTATTTTTTAACGAAAGAAATGAGGAAAACAAAAAACGCAGACACACTAAAAAAAAACATTAATACGAACGCGAAACTCAAATTTTAGCAATTTCTCGCACGAGATAGAGACGTATATGACTGAAAAAACTATATTGAAAATGAATCGGGAGCTGTACGCCACTATTGCCGTTCATATTCGTAATATTAACCGTCGAAGTGCCTTGCATCGATTTTCCTGTTTTTTTTTTTTTTTTTTTTTTTTTTTTCAATTCACAGCTCCCGAACGTTTACATCGAGTTACCCTAACGAAACGTGGTATTCTTGAAACAAGCGCGTACCGTGTACGTAGAATTTAATGCTTGTATCGGATTTTCATTAACAGTCACTTTATATCCGAACGTCAAAAGCATTCCGAATCTTCCATTCGTATATTTTATTTTTTTCTCTATATATTATAAACCAATATGATATAATTGGTTGGAAGTAATTAAGACGGGTTTTCAAACGATAAAAAAAATACTTGTTTCTCGAAGAAAGTCGTCGATTCGAAGAATCTCATGCAAATACAAAGTCTATCTATTGTGCAATTAGTCTCCTCTTTACGGTAAAAGAAAGATTGAACCGCACAACAAAATGGAATTGCACCGTTCTTCCGACGAAAGTTCCCAAAAAAGTTTCATTGTCGAATTAGTTATTCTTCTATATCTTCCAAATTGCGAAGCTTCCGATATCAAAATACAGGACAGTTACGCATTTAATGGTTTAGCATAAGATCTGAAAATGATCGCGGATGATTGGCATTTTACTTGAAAAAAAAAAAAAAAACTATTTTTTAATTATCACTGTGATAGGCAATGGTATAGAAAAACTGCAAAGACGACTATTTTTTTCTTTTTTTTTCTTTCTCGAATGAATGGGCCCCCGAAACATCCGTGATGTGATTGCAATCATTTCAGTGTTTAAACGTTTTTCAAGATACCGAGGAAATTTACTTTAAGGACTTTTTTACTTACGCTACTTTTCTATGAATACATTTTTTTTTACATTTTTTTTTAATATTGTAATACGCTGTCTCGAATAACGTTTTTATATATCACATATTGTAGATAAAATAATGAAGAAGATTGTTGAGCCGGTGTACGATTGTGCGGATGATTAGATAGATTTTCGATGATAATTCGTGTTTAAATAAGTATTAACTTCACGATTCGCTACTAAGCAATATATTGTACCCAATTTCTTAAGAATTTTTCTAATATCAAACGAAAAGAAAGTTTCACGTTTGTGAACTTTCGTGACGGATTTGGGTCGTTCGATCTTTCGTTTACTTTCCTTTTTATACAATTCTTTTGTACAACTATAATTACATAATATAACAGTTATATCTAAACCACTGCTCTCATTTGTGCATATAATAGTCTATCGCCGTGGAAAATGCCGCGAATCCTGCCGCACCTAATACACCTGCTTTTACGCCCCCTGAAACAAAAAAAACAAAAAAAAAAGTTTAATATTGTAAATGAATCTTTGATTGTAATTTTGCGATTTTTGTACCTCTCAATCCTATCAAACCACCGGTCAAACCGCCGGCGTATGTACCATTCTTCCAGTCGGTTTTTCCTCTGTACTGAAAAAATCAAATATCTTGTAAGAAAACGAAAAACACACATCGATGACAACAGAGAAAAAAAAGTAAAAAACGAATAAAAATATATAGAAAAATGAAAAGAAGTAAATTGTATTGTACCGATTCAATGCTGCATTCGATGGCCGAGAAGACGCATCCTATTACGGCAAAATTCTTTGCGTAGGAAACCGTCGTCATCTTCATTTCTCTGAAGACTTCTTTCGCCGTCTGTTGTTTCTCGACCGCCGCGACATTGGGATTCACGCTGGAGGAAAATAAGCCTATCGCCGCTCCGAGACCGAACCCTAACATGATGAAAGCACCGATCAGGAAAGCATTTTGAAAAAATAATCGGAATTTTAGTTTTAATTGTGATAAAAAATGTTGTAATTAGAGAAAAAAAAGTACCCAAAACACAGGCCATGATACTCTTGAATGCACAGCTTTCCACTGCAGATTCAATCATCTTTTCGTCGTTTGTTTTTATCCTCGCAGGTGTAAGCATCGTTGGTATTATAACGTTTTCTCTGAATCTCTGCTGCGATCCCACCAAATACACTGCCATTCTGTCCCATTCCGCGTCGGACATGAAAATTCTTTTTTCACTCTGCGGAGCCGGGGGTTTCGGAACTTTTGGAGGCTCAAAGGACATCATTTTTTTTTCCCGGACGATATGTCAAATTCGTTAAAAGCAAAAATACATTCGTGACTACGAACTATACGTAGAGACGAAGTGAAATATTTCTTGAATGAAAAAGTTAATAACACTGGTAAAAAAATACCGTACCGCGGCTATTTTATTCGAAAGGCATGACGAACAGTTAGAGATTATTGAATGATTTTTTTTTTTTTAATAAACGTTTTTAAATTTAGAGCAGACGGAACTCTCAGGTTGGACTGGCGTATTCATAACCTCCGAATTCGCCGGACCGGATCGGGGGGCAATGAGAACTATCGAATGAGATCGACAATCACATTAACTTGCGGTGTAGACAAAATCGACGATAATATTTTCGCACCAACGATTTTTCGAAACTCTTGTTACATAGTAAACAAAACTTGAATGTGAACTGGAAGGTTCATAGATCTTCGGCAATATAATATACAACGAATGCTAGATAGACATTGGTTCAGTTGGACATTTCTTTTTGCGAGTTTTTTGCTTCTCTATATCGTCAACACGTGGATCCGTTCTCTTTACGCGATGATAAAAAGAAACTCCAATACATCAAAATTCTAAACTATAAACATACAAATCAACTTTAGGACTTTCGGATATCGTCGTCAAATTTTCGTAAATTGAAAATATTTAATTTTTTTAATATATATAAATTAAAAAAAAATTGTTTGTTGTTTTGTTGTTGCAGCAAAAATTCGAATCAGTATTATGTTATTTATTTCGAGTTCATTGTTCTTCCTATCTTTTATACTATTAAACCTCTATGCTTCTAAGTTGTTTTTATAATCAGAAAAAAATTGTTCGAACGAAATTTTTTTTATCTTCGATATGGCCAAGAAAAATGTTGTAACATTGCGTTTTCGACACTTAATTTCGCAATAATAATCGCAAGAGGTGTCCTTCGTAAGTACGCATTCGTGTTGGTTATCCCTGCGCCGCAAAGTGTAGTTAATCGTGCGCAAGAGAGACGGCGACGGAGCGAGGAAGGGATATAGCAATCGGATTGTAGGTCATTCGACATCATCTCGGCATAGTGGGGCTACCCTTCTGCCTTGTGGCGGCCACGAAGTAACTGGACATGCAGACGGTACACCAGTCTCTTTCCCCTGCAGTCTCGAACCAGGTGATAGTCGACGCGCGGTTCGTGTCACGCGCGTACACAACACAAAAAACCTTTCTACGACCGTCAAACGGACTATTCTTTTTTTTGGCTTTAGTATACAGTAAATGAGAAACTCGCGAAACTGTACCGTGTAAACAATATAACGTTACTAAAAGTCGAACAAAAAAGAAAACAAACATAATAAAGTTCGACGATAGGTCAATGTGCAGTGGTAGTTTTTTCGTCTGTAGTGTAAGTGCGATAAACTGAATCGGTAAATGTGAATGAAATGACAAAATTTCTCTGTCAATTGAGTCGGCAACCGAATGCTTCGTAGTGTGAGAAGATAATATATTTATACATGTGCACCTGTTAGAACGATGGGAGTTATAATCAGCTGCTAACCGGCGTGTTAATGCGCGTGTTGTCACCGTCATGTCGACCAGCTCTTTGTTTTACAAGGACAAGTATGCCGTAAGTAATGATTAGTTTTATTATAAACTTTATAAATGTAAATTCCTTAATTTTCTACTCGGTGTATAACGACATTCGTCGTCACTGAAGATTAACAAGTATTCTGCATTGCGCTGCTCACACGATAGATTTTTTCTTTACGATCGAAAGTTCAGACTTCGTTTATCTCGCCGAGTAGATTACGGCGTATGCAGTGGATCTTATACAGTACAGTGTAGGCTTCGGCACCTGACACTTTCACGGATGTTTAACTATTCGTCAGTAAAAACCAGATAGGCCCCCAACGACTTCAAGGAGTTGCGTCGTTCTTCGAGTTCGGAGCGTCCATCGTAATTTTCTTTATGAGAAAACTATAAATGCTCCATTCACCAATGATTGGTATTGCGCCCGAAGATTGCACAAGAAAATATTTTAATGACTAATATTCTTCGATGTAAATTCCGCGTACTGGGCGTAACAATTTATTCGTCGTAAACAGAACTAACAATGTTTTAGCGCAATAATCAAGGCCTATGCATTGAGTGTTATTTATAAGAAATAACTTAAAAACAAAAAAATTGTTTTCGCGATTTCTTATTCAAGCCGTTGTCCAAACAAAATTTTGTAACTCAACAATAAATAGATTAAATATTGTTATCCATAGAAAAATACTGAAATAAGTTAATTCCTTCCGGTTAAGCGAGTGATTACAGTTTCGTTGTTCTGTTATTCGTACGCCGAACATGAAGACTACATTTGTTTTCCAACGTGAAGTTATTATTCATCAATTGGAACATCACTAGAAAAAAAGTGATGTAGCAGTCATGAGATCATCGCGGTGATATAATTGCGTGTCTATTCGTTATTCTCGTACAATACGCGACGTCCCGTACTACTCGAGGCTACTATGTCGCGCCTTGTGCGTGTAAAAGAAAAAAAAACGTAAATCAAAGCTTCGATGACCCAAAATAAACTCTGACTGATAAGTTATCGGGTCGGTGTCCCGCAAGGACGTTCAAAGTCTAATATACATCTGTTTCGAGGGTTATTTCCCAACGCGCATGAAATCTCGATTCGCCAAATCGGTCAATGATTGCACGAATAAGAGGTCGGTTAATGTTTCAGCCGTTGGCGGAAGTGTAAATGATAAAAGAACGAGGTGTTGTATTACTATCGTAAGATAAGGGGTGATCGATACGAGACGATATGTACATAACAAATATCTGTCTATATATATATGAAAAGATTTCGCCGCCGCCTGCATTGGAGAGCTCGGAGAGCCTTGGGGGGTCTCGAGTGGGGGAGGTCCGGCCCGAAATATTCCAAGTCCCCCTAAAGGGAACTTAGAATATTTTTCCCTCCCCTTGAGTTGTTCCTTGGGCCCAAAAATGTATCTAGTATATATATGTATATCTCTTGTATATATCATATATCTCTATCTCTAGTATAGATCTAGATCATCTCTAGTATATATGTTTATATACTAGCGGTTCCCCCAGCTCGCGCGTCCGCTGTTCAGTTGTTTCATCGACAACGGTGCTTATATTCTAAAAAGATCTCACCGCCGTGGGGAGCGAAAATCTATTTAGTAAGTTGCTATAGCGACGGGTGCTATGGCAGCCGTTGCTATGGCGGCTGTAGCTATGGCAACCGTTGCTATGGTGACCGTTTTTATGACAATTGTTGCTATGGTGACCGTTGTTATGGCAATTGTTGCTATGGGGACCGTTGCCCCGCCGCCTTTCCCCCCTCGCCCCGCCCATCTCGCGATGCTTGTACACTGCGGCGGCGGCGACGGCGGCGAAATCTTTTTATATATATAGAGAGAGACAGACATAGATGTAGAAAATCCACTTCACTTTCTAAAGCGGATGACCGATTGACGTCGTTGGTTCATACGCGTGTATATCCAAATTTTAAACGATATTTATATTTTTTTTCACTCGAATCGTCTCGAAAGCGAGAATGAAATTTTCATGAGATATCTCTTCTTCTCGAATATCGAATAACCGTTCTTAATTAACATATTATAAGCGAGATTAAACGCTTGCTGTATAATTTCGCAATATAAATCGCGATCGGGATCGGCAATAGCGGCAGTGAAAGAAGGCCTCGCCGCCCCGATGTGGTTTGGCGGTGTGCGGGAGAACGGGAGAAACGAGTCGAGTGATTCATTTTTATTTTTTCGTGGAATCCTGGATAGGCTCACTTGTGATTGGCACGCGATGATGCAGCTGTACCAGCAGCGCAATGCTGTGGTACTACATACGTACCACACTGTTACACCTTCACTTATATTATTGTTATATATTTCGATAGTTCTGCTCGACCACGCAATAGATGGTGAGCCGTAAATTGATTTGATGATGGGATATTTGCTAATGTGGAAGACGATTAACAATGTGTTTTGTTGTGTGTACAAACGCAATTTTTTTTTGCGCTTTGGATTCGCACGCCAATGACGAACGAGTCTGTACCGATCGCGTAATATCTCAACATCGATCATCAAGTGTGCCGTCTCTCTATCTCTATTGAACTATCACAATCATCATCATCGACGTTGTTGAGTCACAGTGGACACGAATAGCTCGTATGTAACGACGACAAATGCAACGTAAATAATTTTTACAATAGGGATTCCTCCTTATCACAAATACGAATCGGTTATCGGGTCAAAAATCACACAGGTGTAGTATTGTTGTTCTCTGCGCCAATCACTTTCGTATAACGGGTCACGTGATACGATTTACGGAAAAAACAGGAAGGAGTGGGGCGAAAGGGAGGATTCTTTGTGAAAAAAACGGAATCTCATATAAATGGCGATATGTTACAAGGTTATTTATTATAAGTTCGCGAAGAGCTCGTTCGGGAACTCGTCAGCTAAAGATTGACGCAACTCCGCAACAATTAGCCAATCCAGTAGCCTCGAGGGTTTCATCTCGTTTTTCTTTTATATTATATACGTGGGTGTGCGTAATGAAGTGTAGGCGTGCAATTATAGCGACAATTTCGTTCAATAACTGTGGTTGTCTGCCACGAAGTCACAACTTTCGGAATGCTCTGCTTGATGACTCGGACGAGGACGTTGAAACTATTTTACGAACGGTAGGGCAGAGACAACATTTTTTTTGTGCACCACTTTTTTCTTCGAATTTGTTTGTAATCAGTACATAATCAAGCGTATCTAATAAGTGAAAATTGATTATATGAAAAACAGCACATACTAGCGTATTTAATTTTCGAATGTATCAAAACTTATTCATTTTTGGATCGAAGGATGATAAATAAGGTGCTTCTTTCGAATATACATTTTTTTTCGATATTTCTTAATTGGAATTATTTTAAAAGTTAACTAAGAAGTGATGACGGAGTTTAGAATGGAACTTTTCCCATGTTTTTAATTCATAAATCTTCTGTTACCGTGTTAACTTTTTTTTCTTATTTATTCGTTAAAAGATAAGAGATTTTCTGTCGTCGCTTACATCTTGCAAAAAGCAACAACCCGATAAACTTTTCCTCTGAGAGGGGAAACATGGTGTATATCCATGCGTACGAACATAGTTGCTACTTAACAGCTTCGACAATTATGCTTGTGTATAACACAGTCAGTATGCAGCTAACGACGCTTCGAAGCAAACATCGGAATTAATATCTACCATTTCTTTTCTCGCAATTTTTTCTCTCTGTCGAGCCATCTCGCTCGTGCGCTGTTTGTATTATTACTATATAAAAGCCGCGTACTTATACACGCGGACACTGCGGGTGCGTGTTGTGTTTGTTGCACCATTGCTTAGAGATCGAGATCCAAACCGCTCGCTAGCCGCTCCGCAGCTACGGAGGTACTTGTGGTTTTTCGTAAGACCCGTTATACGTATGTATTCCCACTCTTTCACTCAAATCGATGTTGTGTACCCCACGTGCATGAATTTACAGATCTTGGGTATACCGTGCAATTCATAATTCGTAGATAAACAAAATAAATATACGAAGCCTTACAATGACCTCTCTTCTGATTCTCATTCTCAGTTACTCAATACTTCGGTGAGGGAAAAAGACCATAAAATACATTTGCGTTGCTTACAACCAAATTATATCTTTTAATAGCCTGTACCATCGGAACGTACACAAGACATTGGGCTTTGTATATTTCTTTTTACGTAAGGAATCACATAGTTCGAATACAAGCAGGACATCCTATATATATATAGTAGATATGATAGCCGAACGGAATAATGCTATTGAATATGAAAATTCGTTCAGACAATTTTTCGCTTATTAGCCGACAACACCGTCTACGAAATTGGCCCGATCGACATGACGAATCGAAGTAATTATTAACGAATACACTCACTTATTATGTGTCAGTATATGTAGCGATCCCAATTGGTCTATACGATGTAATTACAGACCGTTGGTACGTGACGAGACGTCTCGTCACGTATGAGTCGCTGGCTTTGCGGACGCCGTATATAGGTATAGCGTAGCGTAGCGGTTCCTTGACGGCATATCAAGGATCGTTGATGTACCCTGCAGGCTGCAACAACTCTCACGATAGTTGGGTTAGAGAGCGTGTCAGTTTAGCTACCGCTTCCTCGTTGCCGGGATTGAAATTTGAATATTTTCTTTTCTTCGAAAACCTCTGAAATCTCGTTCGTTACAAATCTGCGACCGCTACATGCAAAAAGTAACATCAAACCGTGAATTAGCTGTCCATAGAAATATACTTTTTTGGTATTTGCAACAAAAAACTTATTTTGATTTCGATTAATCAATTATATATAAAATTCAATATAAATATTTTTCGTGAAAATAAAATCATTTTTGTTGCGCCAAATAATCGACAAGAAAAAAAATCACTGCAATCCCAGTGATCCACAACGGATTATTGTTGAACTGTCGATTAATACCGATTAATCGTCGTTTAAAAATGTTCGTTAATCAATAATATCGTCCTCCCTACTTGCTGAGATAAGATTTGTCTATGTATACAAACGCGAACAGGTCTCATAACTTTGAATTAGATTCCTATTAAACTGCAATTTTCAGGTATTAGAAAAAAAAAAAAGGTTTTCTCTATTTCGATAAATTCAAAATTAAACTTGCCGTTTTTAGTTTAGACATTATATGTAAAAGTAAAATGAATTCTTGTTTTCCTCAATCATTATCAAGGAAAAAAAGAAGTATGATCCTCAGTTATCTTTAATGAGTTATTGTTAAACTATCGATTAATCGTCGGTTAAAAACGATTGTTGATTAATGATACGGGTGTTCACGAAACCGTGGATATACACGAATGTGTTTGTATTGGCGATGATTCTTGTACGCATATGCACCATCATCGTCGTAACCGTGCCTCGGGATCGCTGAAAGTTCAACCGGCTCTTACGCGTCCCGCTCCACTCGGCTGACGGTCTCCGGCGTTTTATTTGATTATATAATTATTGGATAAGATTATAAAGCGGCCGGAGCGAGAGAGACCGGGCCATTATCCGCGTAACGTCGTTGTACTACTGCTGACTTTAGCTAAGACTCCTCCGGCGATCGAGATATAACGTTTGCAATATATAGTGTACAGTATCGGACGCCTCGCCTAAGCGCCCATTGCCGCACCAGCAGCCCCGACGGGGGTGAAAGTCTTATGTCAGAGACATGCATCTTATTATGCTGGACAAGCGAGCGGCCCACGCAACGAGACGAGCCGCCGCCGCCGTCGCTGTTGCGATCTTAAGTTTCAAAGACCTCTTTCAATTGCTTCTGCAGCTCCCACGGAAAGTTATTTCCTTCTCTACAAATACACCGAAGAACCCTCTCTCTTGGTCGTTCGCCTTGCACACTACAGTGATGAATGGCGATCCACCAGATCGCCATTGGATGGTCTCGGTATACGGAGAATAGATAGTTCGCAGCAGTTGTACATGGACCTACCTATGGATCGATGTTCTTGACTCTATCATACATAAAACAATACAGCTAGGTGCTGCACAACAGACCCATATCTGGTGCGTTTACGCTGTAAAGTATTTAATACAGCGTACGCATTTTGAGATATTGCGGTGTATATTTATATATCTGTTTTCTTAGGGTATGAACAAATAAAACACATTGAGGAATAAACGCATGTTATGGTCTCAATATTCAAGCGTATAAACGGTAGGTTCGACTGTATGTACCTGCTGCAGCATCATCATTGATATTGATTCGATTCCGTTCACATAAGTATGAAACATCTATATGTAATTATAAACATTGGTCTGCAACTAACGGTTATTCACACGGTGGAGAGTGAATGGTTTATGGATTATCTTGGCAGAACGCATCCGGCAATAAATATTGAGTTTTTTTTTTTCTTTTTCCTTCCCTTCTTTGCAAGTTGCAATGTATGTAGCAGGTGATGGACGCTAATGAATATCTTCGTTTGCCGGTTATGCTTTCGCATATTGGCGGAGAAAAACGGTCGATAAATGTGGCGACTGTAGAAGGCGATAGCTAGTTAAAGGAAAAACAAAGGAGGAAATAAATGTTTTAGATCTGAACAGATCCTAACGAACAGAAATGCCCCAATTAATGTATGTACTGAAAAAAAAAAACGGAATGGAACTTGTAAGCAGTATAAGTTTTAGGAGAAATTCATCGTTTCCATATGGCTTGTAGATATTTGTTTTTTTATGTATAATTTTAGCTATTGAATGCGCGTATAAAGATGAGCATTTTTGGTACACCTTCGACAAACAGTTGCAGCATTTTCCTCATTATGATAATAACATAGTTCCTCATCGACCAGTATGACGGTTGGCGGTTTTCTTTAGTTGCAGCAGTTACACTGTGTCAATAAGTCTAAAATGGTTATCGACATCTGTGGTCGAAAAATTATTCTACCACGTATCCATAGAAATGGGCGTGGAGGTTTAAAAATGTCTTGTACATAGATGGGTTCTATATACTGTTACAAGCGGCAAAGTGTTTTCTCAAATGTGCATACACACTTAACGCACAGGCGTAGGAGTATGGAAAAATATCGAATGGGCGATATTGACGACTGTAATGTTTCGTTGAAGAATGTCTGTCCGTGTTTCGTCATCGCAACTTCGCCCGCGTAGATATACATGAGTACCGACGTTCCCGCGGCCACGCGTTATTAATGCTAATTCACGAAAAATCTATTCAAAGCGAAAGAGTTCTTCACACTCTCATTCATCACTCAAACGTAATTTCGTTACTTTTGCCTCTCGAAAACCACCAATCTTTTACGCTTTGTTATTTTTTTTTACATCAAAACGAACCAGTCTCGAAATTCTTTTGCATGCTGCATAATTTTGTTGAACACGCGAGCTTTTCCTGCGACAATAATCCGGAATGCTTAGAAAGGTTTAATCTTAAGCCGACACTCTGGGGTATGGATGTACCTCACACAATTTCAAGCTGCGTATTTTTTTTCCCAAATGTTTTCGCTAATTTGACATCAATAAAAAAAAGTTCAAAGTTCAAATGGTCCTCTCAAATCAGTATATTGAGAGGTTGCTACGTCTCATGTCTAAGACTTTTGAAGGGTTTTACTGAATATTAGTTTCTTTTGTTGCTTAAATGAATGAATAAAAATTTCGGGAAAGGTATGATGAATTCTCGCATGCAGGACCAACTCGACCGGTAAGAGATAAATCCACGTAATCCGTTCAATTTTAATACACGAATATTGTATGATTTTAGTACGGCGATTTTGAAAATTTTGTGGGCCACCGAACCAGCTTTACTGGTTTTCATTCCATCCCCGGTAAGTCCAAAGTCTTTCATGTAACAGGGGGGTTTCTAGTTTCTAGTCGGAATATTCGAGTCACTTGAAATCCCCGGCCACAATGACGCCTTGATCTCTATTGCTATTTGAATATTTTGCAATAAACTCGAAGGAGTAGGATGTTAGAAAAAGAAAAAATTTCAAGATACCGTCTATAATACGTAATAAAAGTCGGGGAGCAATCGATTGTTGACGATCTGTGAATAAGTTAATCGTGCAAACACATAAATATATATTCTGTGTATAGAATATAGGAAAAAGTTGTTACCTCGGGACTGAAGGGATACGGTTGATCGTCCGACGATTTATGGTCGAGATCGAGCTCCGTTGGGAAGCTAAAAGGCGTGCCAGAGGTTTCCTATAGTAATACACTGTAAACGTGTATTATGGTTGGTATATACATGGTTTAGCTTTGCAGATATAGTATACGTAGAAATATATATCCACGAGCTCGGGAAGTAGCGTTACTGCTCGCCCCCTTGGTAAAGGTCGCGGGACGAACACGCTTCGAAGTGCATTATCGCGCTACTCGCTAAGTAATCTCGGGAAAGGCCCGATGGTAACGTAAGCGTAGCAAGAGCGTAACGCGATTTTCTAGCCTTTGAAAAAAAATTACACCAAGGCCGTTATTACCGAAAAAATCAGAACAATTACCACTCCATATCCGCAATACCACGAATGTGTCCAAATACAAACACAGTCCGTACACAAAATTGAGTTGGATATTTTCATTACCGGAAGTCTTTGACGATATTAACGAGCTTTCCTAGATTTCCTGGAGAATTTTACGAAATTACATTGGTAATTGCATATCCGGTTTATTAAAATAATGAATAATGTAATCACCGCTTAAGTTACCGGTATATAACAATTCGCAATTTGCATAATTTTTTTATTCGGAAAGTCTGGAAATATCTCGATTGTTTCGGTCATTTAAAAATTCGTGTTTTTGTTGAGCGGTAAAAAAAAACTTAAACTGTTGAATTTAATCAATGGAGTTTATAACATACTTACTCAACTTATTCGAATTATGAGTGAATGCAATTTGAATCGTCAATAAAGTTTTACGAAAAAATGTATAATGTGCACTAATGCACAATGTCTAAGACACGCTTTGATACAGACAGTTTCGACGATATTTTTTGACACCGATTAGACTTTGCAAGTCTTGCATAGACTTTGCAACCGCTGTCTCGTCTCATATACCTCGTACGTGGCTCTGAGTTTCATCGATGCGTGGAAGAACACAGCTCACTTTATGCGCGATGTGTGTACATATATACCGCGGTGAAATTCTCCCAGCCGTAGCTCGAGAGCTCGGAGGACGAATACACGTCGGTGCGGTATGGCATAGTTGGTTGCGAAAGAGCACGGTTCCGGTGGTAGTCGAGCTATTTCCGGTCGGCCGTCGTCACACTGGCAACGGATCTATGTGGTCCTCACGTGCGCTGCGAGTACCGCTATGAAATAATGTAATAAAGCACCGACGGCTCTACTTTAATAACAATAAAAATAAATTCAAAAATAAAAATCCACGTCTAATAGTTCTTAATTGTTAATGTTTTGTTTTGTGTTTAGTCATTCTGAAATAGTGGTCGGTTTGTGCACAACAACGTTTTGTGCAATATGTTAAGAGCAAATTACAGTTTTAACGATCATCTTATACGCCATTATTATATCGCAACTTACAGTCAATTAAAGACGACATGCCGTTAGCAACAAAAATGCACAGCTGGTTACTATGGCATCGGAGACTCTCTCTCGAGAGAGGCTGTAAAAACTCTTCCGAGTCCTTATACCAAGCCTTACACGAACGATCGCATTCCCATTTCTGAGCTTCCCGCTTACATGCTACAGTGTTGCTCGCTATATGCTTCCGGACTGATTTTCATCTAAAATTGGATATTGCGGAGTACGACGAGTATTCACAGTTTTAAATGACCACATATCGTCCACGTTGTTGTCATTTTATTACCGTACAAATATTTTGCAGCACTTTAAATCTTTGAAGCTTTAATTTTTCACTCTCGAAATATAAATTAATTTTTTGCAGTTCAATTAATGACTATTTGCTTATAATATTAGCAAGCAGATAAACGGATTAAACCTGCCATAAAACCGCCGTCAAAAAATGGATTGTTTTTCGAATGGTTATATTTTGATTCCCCTTTAAAAGTTTCGTTATGCAATCTAACAGCGATACAGGTCGCATGTATGCTCCGAAGCCCTGCAACAGAGTCTGCATAGCTGTACAAGTAACTAAAACCGGAAATTTGTACGAGTGACGGCCGTGCGTCGTTGAAGCACGTGGGTGGCATTGCAGACTTAGGTGCTACTGACCGCTTGACTGGATCAAATGAAAATGTTATGGTAGTAAACTGGCGCGTACGGAAATCAAACGTTACAACTCGATCTTATCGAACGGAACACTTTTCCAATGTAGTTCAACGTGGATTATTCTTTCGTCTCTTTTGAACGGAATTGCGCTTATGCAGCAGTCTCGAAGGAGAAATTATAATCTTTGCATAGTTTAGTGAAGAGAATATATTTGTACGTATATCGTACTGCAACAGAGATCACGAATAATATGCGGTACTTGCAACGATGTACGATAAACATTAAAGAACACACGTGCGAGCCTTATAAGAATTATTTAAACTTCAATGTTGTCAATTATATATTTACGAAGCCTTCTCGCTTGCTGGCACACCCATTCATTTTAGTCATCAGTTGAGAGCGGCTTTCTTTTTCAAACTCTCAAAGTACTAGAGTTTCGTAAGCCCTGTACTGCGTATTGTACCATAACTATATATATATATATATATATATATATATATATTCATATCTCGAATATCGCCGGCATACACATATGAATGCGAAGGGTAAGCGCTAAAAGCATTGAACCACATTTTCAATTGCACGCTGCGCAGCTCGGAATTTCACCAACACGAGAGAAATGAGAGAGAGAGAGACCTGTTATTTCCTTTTCTTTCGACTCTTACGTGTACCTACGTCGAATGATAAACCTTCGAGCATTGAAGAAATTAACGGGACTTTTTTTTGTGAGGCATACATCCACGCCCACGAGGATAGAATACCATTAAGACTCCCAGTGTTAAAATGTATTATTCAAGAATTGCATTTTGTACGCTTTTATCCAACTTTTTTTTAATGTTCAATTAAATAACCATTTTTTAGCGATACTAATCATGACAGGCAAAAATCCACACACAGCTACCTCTAAACAGGTACCGTGGCCCAGAGGCCTTGACAGGCTCCTGTCAGGCTCTCGACCAATCAGGTCACGCGACAACAAGCGACAACAATAGTTTCGATATAAAATCTCGCTATTCGATATATTTCGACGACGACCATTTTGCGTGTAAAATAATTCAATCATCAAAAGACCTGGTGTCAACAGCGTCTTTTTTCCTGCGCAATAATGGAAGTCTGTACTATAGAGATGATAGCATGTGATAGTCGTTTGCTAGCATATGTGAATGTCCTCTGGAAGTGTAAATTATAATGTACAGTGTCAACAGTAGAACTAACCGGACTCGAACAGACTGAAATGATAGTATTTCATTACACACTGTTCGTTCTTCGCAATTTTTTTGCATCGTTTCACGAGCCGGATATGCGCCATATGTTCAAAATCCGCTAGGATGACGAGCAATGAGAGTAGGTTACGGTGAGAGGAAAAAAGCGTAGCATTTAGTGACAGTCAGTGTTCAAGATGTGTAAGAATGGCGACGTAAGACATATTTAGGTGGAACGATAATTCTGCGTGAGCGCCGGACATCCATCAGTAGGTTAACGGCGTAACGAGCTCCGTATCGGTGTACGGCTCCGGAGTCCATAGCGTATAATAAAATTGTGAACCATGATAATGGGTTTTGAGCCGAAAAAAAGTAGGTTTACGAGAGCAAAACTTGTCTATCATTAACTGAACAGCGCAAGTTACTTCCGAAGACTAGCGAAAACGTGCGTCATTTCAGGAATTACTGAGAATATTCAGGAAAAAAAACCAATTCTTTAGATAACAACAGCCCCCGAGAAAAATGTATACTTGACTCAAGCAGTTGATACAAGTAGAAATGCTTCGAGTTGTGGCTGAAATAAATAGTATATTGTGCAACAAGGGTCGAAAGTTGGTGAATTGGCAATCGCCAATTCGACCTTCGTTGCACATCATATTTTTCGTAACGAGTGCATGAATCTGTGGCACTTGGAATGGCAGTCTCGCGAGACGAACACTGAAAAGTGAGGTTATGTCTCAAGGGGCGAAAACATCGAAAGTAAAATCTCAAGGGCCGAAAGTGAACAAAATACGAACTGCGCATGCGCGACTCTATCATTTCACCACGGGTTCGTGACTGGCATGCTATGGGCCACTTTCGGCTCGCAAGACTGCCATGGAAAGTGCCGCGATTCATGTGCGAGTTACGAAAAAATATTTTTGTAACACGTGCATGGAAAGTGGTGTTTTCCATGGCTGTTTTGCGGATCGAAAGTGGCCAATGTCATGGTTGTATCGAAAAGATAAGCTCGCACATGCGCAGTCCACCGTCGATTCACTTTCGTCCCTTGGGACGAAAATTTGTTGACTTATCTTGTTTTGCGGGCCGAAAACAATAGCAGTAATATAGTGAGCTATATAGCGACGAGCGGCTACGTTCAATCCAGTCACAGTAACAGTAATTCGCGTTTTCATGGTGTGTCAAGACGTGTAAAAAAAAGTCAATTATGGATACGGAAAATGACGAAGAATTCGGTACGCCGCCTGAAATACAGCAAATCGCCGTGAATGTCATTGAGGAGTTACTGCCGGAAAAGTCGAGAGAACGATACAACGCTGCTTACGCGAGATGCTCCGAATGACAAACGTCCTGTCATATCAAAATTATATCGGAGCCAGTGATGTTGACATATTTTCAAGAGCTTGCTCAGAGCTGGTAAGCTTCAACGTTGTGAGCTCATTACACGATGGTGTAGAGTACACTACGTATGAATCAAAACATCGATATCGGCAAATACAATCTCTTCATAATGTATCTAAAACGCAAATCGGCCGGATCCCGGAGCAAAAAATCGAGTCGAGCGATTTCTGAAGAAGCTCCTGATGCCGAATATTTAGCAACAAAGGTATGTAACGTAAAATAGATAAATGCATGCAAAATATCAACAAATATAACGAAAAAATGTAAATAAATGTATAGAAAAAATTGATTGGGAAAATAAATTTGCTTTGATGCCGAAACAAATTGCGAAGTTAGTTTTTTTATAATGATTTCAGCTTGATGGGGTAATATGGAATAAATAGAAAAGAATTATACACATGATATTATTATTACAGGATTTGGGGATGGACGACGCAGACTCGTATACCGGATACAGTTTTCGAAGATCGTTGGCAACCCTTCTTGCCGATTCTGGTGCGAATGTAACCATGATAAAAAGGCAAAAGGGTCGAACCCCCCCTGTGATGCGGTCGTTACTTGTACAGTTGTTGCTCGGGCGCTTCGCGCCCTTGTCGTATGATGACAACAATAGCGCCTGGCATGGACTTGTTACAAAAAGTATCGTGTGTGACTCGGGACGAAAGTTGGCGCTTGCGACTCGTGTGATTGCCGCAAACGCCGAATAAATGCCAAATTTCGACTCTTGTCACACTATTATATACTATTGTATACTATTATATACACTATTATATACTCTTGTCACACTATTATATACTATTAAAAAATGTTCGCTCTGTAGTCGACAGCGATGGGTGCGCGGTTCGTCAAGTAGTATCGTCTGCGGTCAGTACTTGGATGGATGACCACCTAGCAGCGCACTACTGGCTGGCGCATCGAATCGTAGAACTCAAGGCATTTTTCCGGAGATTAGCGATATTACCCTGTAAGAACGCCGGTCTCTGTCGTATGGATCGACTGTGTATTACCAGGTTTTCCGCCGTTTCTCCGCATCTCTCGACGTTTCCCTCCAGATGAAAATTATCAACATCATTCATTATTATGCATTCAAAGGTTTAGATTAATATAATATGATATAATATAATATTTATTTGTAGTTTGAGTCAGATATATTTTTCAGCTACCAATACATTTCTGAAAATTCAATACCAAATTTGATTGTTGCCCTTGGACAAGCCTTGATTTTCTATCTCAAATTTTGGCTTCAGGCACGAAATGTTTTAAAGTGTCACTAACTGTCATGTAGAGCGAATGTGTGCGACCGGGGTGTTAGCATCTACCAGCACACGGATTATGAGCGCTAATATATAAAGAAGTAAAAATGTGAATTGTTTGTCTGATATGTTTAAAACACAAAGTGTTGTTTGTCACTGGTGTAAATCTGTGTTAATTGTTAATAAATAATGTTTTCATAATATGCATTATTAAAGAACCCCTTCTATTCTGCTACATATGCAACGAGCTTCCTCTCTCTCCTCGTCACTTTATTTTTGTCCGCCTGTCTGTTCGCTGTTTAACGTTTCATTGACCTGTTCCCGCAGTATAAGGCATCCCGCGTTCTCGTAGCCTTTTTCCATCGTATGGTAAGCGCACAAAGTAGCACTAGGCAGTAGAAACGGTTGCGACAAGAAATGAAACCGTAAAGATTCGTTCAGTGCTCCCGAAGTCTCTCCCAGGGTTGCATAAAACGCTATTCCGTTGCAGTGTTAAGCGGACAATCCCAATTATCTCAATTAGGCGAAGGGTCGTTACACGACGCGACGTATTTTCACTATAACGCGTTGCACACGATGCATGCTGCCGAAAGTACCCGAATTCGACCACCAGTACTTTCCACGATGTTCTTTCGAAAAAAAAAATATATATGTATTTCTACACAGTTACTTTACGGATAATTGACGCATGCAATTGATACATGGCCGCCTGTATATATAAGGAAAATGTGCCAATGGGTCACAAAATCGCACGCAGCACTCACACGTGGGAAGATAATTTATAAATACATTAAAACTATGTAACGCGGGAGCGTAAAGCCCGCGTGGAATTATCGTCGAAAGGTTAAAATCGTCTTGGTAACCAAAGTAGGCATTATTTAATTCCGATCGGGCGATCAAGATAAGTGTCGCGTCGATTCTAATTAGTAAATAGCCACTGGCTAATTAGTATGAATCCTAAATAGAAATGATCGTTCTATAATTTGTCGAGTCGATTTCATAATAAACGATAAGGATATTTAGTTTCGAGCCACGGCAATCCCGAAGGTAGGAGATATTTAACATCGCGATAAGTGTGATTCTTAAATGTACTAAATTTATCGGATATACATTCGCGCGTTCGTGAATGTACAATGTGGTATTCTTACGGTTAAACGTTTAGACCAAGATTGGAATACAAATTGCATAGATTCAACTCACGCCCGAGATCGGTAAGACAGTGTTAGTACGGAGGAATAATAGAGTGGGAGAATCCGCACGGCGATATCCCGCGGCGCGAAAATTGTCGGGATTAAAGTTTTTAGCTCTCCGTTGAATGATTTATAACGCTTGCGGGTTATACGTATACCCGTGGTATATATCTTCCGCGGCTCGATTTACGAGGAGACCCTCTGCGTTTCTTGCTCACCGCGATATAGCGAATTGCACGGTACATAAGCGAGATCGTAAGTATACGGTTTGAGCGCTTCGACTGAACAATGTTCCGTTTCTATACCGTTCGTTGTGGTTTACTACGGACAATGATATGCCTTCATTGTCCTTCTTTTTCTCGTGAATCGTTTTAGCCTATCCGTTCTTTACGTGTTAGCTACATAAATTTACGAAAACGAGGGAAACGTGCATCACGGAGTTTCTATGTTTTGCGAATGGTATGCACGATCAATAGTCTCGTGTTGTGGTTGAGTAATCATTCAAATCAACAATTTGTCGAGTGATTGTATGATTGGTAGAGTCGTTGTATGATTGAGAGACATTACGGTAGAAATTTGCATAATAAAGTAACTTTGAAGTATTGTTCGTTAAGCGTCGTCCATTTGTGAAAAAACATTTTACATTTTATAAAACATCCCCGGAAGGCTTTACATTACAAGCCCTTTGGAAATCAGACTATTGACATTATCCTGTAAAAAAATGAGTGTGAACTAGAAGTTTGCTACGCCTTCTATCGTATGCTCGGATAATGGATCAAGTGGAATTCAGTAGGTGAATATGCTCTTTCAAAATGCTTCCACACTTTCTGCTCCGAATGAATTTTTTCTTATTCGCATGACGGTAAACTCTGTGGCAGTGAGTAAAATACTCGAGTACTCATTTCTAGAAATATATTATAATAATCATCGAAACGGTAACAAGAACATAAAATCGGCGGACGTAGGTGTATAGGCTAAAGTCATTGACCGATCGATGAATGCAGAATTAATTATTTGGAAATATTAATGTTTGAGCTTTTTTAGTAACATTGAAGTCGGTTAAAGCTGCTCTAGTAAATGTTCTAAAAAGATCATTATTTATCTCGCTTATTTTTTTCATGGAAGTTAGTCTAACACGTGTTTCGATTCACACGCGATGTAGGTTAGATCTCACAATTTAATGCTATTTTAACATTAAACTTTCTCGTTGATAGCAGGCGTAGAAATTTTAACGAATGTCGCGTTCATGGCGTTTGTAGTACTAATTGGTGTTTGTACCAGTTACCTTGTTTTTTAAATACCGACTAACATCATTTTTCCACGCTACTCGTTATTAACATTAATTCATGTTTCTAGTAAGAGTAAGCTAGAGGCCAAAAAGCTTTAAAGCGCAATATTTACCAATGTCTATTTTATATTTGCAAACATGAAATTATTTCTACGATCAGACACATTTTTTTTTCTAAGAACGAGAATATTTTTGTCGTTTCTCATGACTGAAAAATTGCATAATATTGTTCACGAAGGCATTTATTTCATCAGCTAAAACAAGCTATTAGTCGATAATTTCAATGACCTTTAAATATTTCATAATCAATGTATCAAAGTACACTTCAAAATTCGTGTCAAAGGAAAATGTTGCAACAAGTTTTATTACTTCTCGATGTACGATAACTATTATCGAGCAATTTGTCATGTAATTGATTTATATAAATTATAATGCAATGTTTCTTCAATTAGAAAAATTGACAGTTCACACCTAAAAGTGCAACAAAATTTTCTCATTGATCTGAAGAATGTCCGTCAGTAATAATATACATTCCGCATTCGGATAAAGTATCTGCGGTAAGAATTTTCCGTGCGTGCCAAAGCCTCGTCTCCATATGCCGATGTCGGACCACGTGCGCTCGGTCCGAGCCGCGACTAAATATAATCATCGAGCGGAGAAAAACATGCACGAAGGCCCCCCCGCTTAGATCCAAGCTGACTTGCTCTATACACTGTTACTATAAAACACGGCCCGCGCGGTGTGCAAGGAAGACGGCCAGATGAGGGAATAGAGATGGAAATTCCTCGACAAGGAGCAGTTTGCGGTCAGTACGGCTTTTGGATTCGAGTACATCGCGTCATCGTCTCGATCTCGGTGTCGCGGGCCAGTGTAATTTTTGTCAACTTCGGTTGTCGCGCAGCTATACAGTGCAGGAAAAGCAGTTGCTGTTCGGGTTGCATCGCAATCGTGACTGTTCAAAACTAGATTCTCTCGGTTTCTCGTTGTACGCGAGATAGCAACGCATTTACAAAGAATAACCGCGGAGCATTTGTATTTGCAGGCACGTCTAACGCGTCCAGCTGACGCGTAACTCATCAAAGATGACAATAAAATTCATTTTTCGCGGTGGGACCGAATGAAACGTGGTTAAAAATTATTAACGCACGTTCGTTCGAAGCTTCATGTGGAAGAAATGCGCTAAAACTACTCCTTATCGGGTTTATTTACTCCAACATATTGTCCCAAGGAACTTTATATATTTTTTAACCGCATTGAAGACTTTGAACTATTTGCTTACCGTCGAAGCAATTGCTGACGCGAGCTACGCGTCGAGAATGCGGAGTCCTCGCATACGAATGTATAACTTGTGACGATTGTGAGTTTCGTTTTTGATAACGAACATTTCGAGTGCGCGGGTATCTTGTGTAGCAAACGTGTGTGAAAGGAAATGCGGGAAAATTTAATGGTAGTGGAATGGAGGAAGAAATTGCAACGAAGTAACGTCGAAAAACCCGGCGTCCTCGGTTAGCGACGCGTCTATATAGATCTTGGATGTTTGATCCACGCGTGCGCTACGAAGGTGCGCATGAACTCGCGCGAGATCAAGATCGATTGTCGTAGATAAAGCAAGGTCGCGCTCAGCTGTTTCTGATCGTTCATTTCTGAGGCTACTGTTACATTCGTGAGAAAAAAAAACAAGATGACAAAGCAGATCAAAACAACGTAACAACATATTTTCAAGGATTTATGAAACTCGATAATCGAAAGAGCTACATTATTAAAATCACAATAAATTTACGTCGAAAACTTATACCAGGGATGGAATGAAAGTTATGGATGTATGATTGACTCGGAAAATTGATGGGAATATGCGAAGAAAAAAGTGAATTATTTTACCACTGTCGAATCTGATCGTTATCGAAAGATCGTGCGTATCATCGGGGTGCGGAACAACCACGCCGATTACTTATTTATTTATGTATTCATTGCTATTTACGTTACCCTTTATTTGTCTAGTTGAACCCTCTCCCCCCCCCCCCCCCCCAAACTTCCATACACGACACTCCGTGCCGATGTCGATACCCAGAGATCGTGCATTTGCGGCCGTGGGCGACGTAAAGTCTATTATAGAACTTTGTGTACAATCTAGCAAGTGAGCAAGTATTCTCGAATTTCTTTATTTTCGTCCTCATTGAACAATTGTTTTTTATATTACGACAAACTGAGAAGAAAAAGTTAAAAATTACATTATCTTAGTTTTCAGTTAAACAAAGTACGATATTTGAACAAAAAAATGTATGTATATATGACTAAAATGTATGTGTATATGACTGTCCGCATACATTTGCACGTAATACTTCACAAAAGTTCATTATCATTGGTATTGATCGTTCACAAACGCGAATACTTTCGAATTATTTTGGGCGCGAACAGCTTATATTTTCGGAATTTTTGATTGAGCTATAATTCTCGAGAGCAAACTTTGCACACAAATACCTCGAATATTCTATTATTATCGAAATTCGGTTTAAAGTAGCGTGCTAAAGAAAGTCACGGGGCTGAGGAAAATGCTAGATTCCCTGAGCCAAGTCTTTTTACCTCCCTGTGCATATACGGAAGTGAAGATCGAGCGGGAAAGGGGAGAAGTGATCGATACTGTCCGTCGACCCCACCTGAGCGATCTATACTTAAGTCTCGAAGCTACCGCAACTCTGTTGCTATATATTGCTCTTCGATCATTCCCTATATATACCATGTATATAGCATATCTCTTATCCTCTCGACTTTTGTACATCCTGCTGTAGCATCAGTAGCAATTTTCCCATAGATTCTGTACGTTTGCTGCTGATTGTATAACTCGGATGCTTGTATATTGCACAAATATACTTGTGACTCGGCTGTATACGAAGCAAAATCTACGTTACGGAGAATATACTTATGCATGCGTATGTGTGTGTGTGTGAGTGTACTCGTCGTGTACGTACATGTACGCAACTCAATAGGGATATAATCGTTTGACGCAGTTGTGTAATGTGCGCGCGACTTCCACACTCGAGTTCCATCATCAGTGCGGATCCAGTCGAGCACCGCGGGAGTCGCGTCGATTCGTCCACGGGTTCTCGGCCATCGTTGTACGATACGTTGTCGCGCAGTAAAACTCGTCGTGGAGAAGTCAACGGGTCTCGTGACTTAAGACGAAATTTTAATCTAAAATTATTCTTCTAAATTGTCAGCTCGGGAACGTTTTTTTAATTCACCGGCGGATTCTCAAATTTAATTTGCTATTGTATGAAACGATGCGTTACAGTTTTTGTTAGTGTTATCGACATTTTCAACGACGATCATTCGGGATATCGTTCTTGACAATAAAATCGCTTGATGTAATTAAGTGACGGGGCTTCCGGTATGGACCCGCTTAGGTGCCGGCGCGGAGTGTCGTATACGACGAGTACTCGAACGTGAGGGATGTGTCGCTCTGGAACGGTAATGGAAGCGAGACTGACCGGTCGAACTGACCAGCGGGGTCACGAACGGGAAATTATACTGGGAGATCTGTAATCATCTCGGTGCGATGTGTGTGTGTGTGTATGTGCAATTTAATGATCGAAAGAAGTTAATTGATTCAGAGAGATTTACCGATACATCGAATCGGCAAAGACGACTATAGTAGGGCACCGATTGCATCAATACTTATGTGGATACGTTTAAAAAAAAATAATTTCTTATTTTTGCGTGCCACCAGAACGCTTAATGAGCCCGAAAAATAATTTCCATACCCTTTTTAATTAGTCATATTTACAAAAAAAAATGGTTGAAACCTTTTTCTGTAAAGAATATGATGGAATATCGCTTTAGCTATTATTAATGAGTCACGAGAGCAGCAACCGTTTAAAGAACATTCAAACTTCGCAAATAACTCGTTAATTAGTTGCAATTAATGACATTTTTTAGCTTATTGTCCACCGCGTTCATGTCGAAGTCGAAGTCAAAGCCGAAGCTGATCGTTGAACGATTTGTTAAACTGGGGCAGGGCAATTGCGAAGTGTGGAAGAATTGCGCGGGCGAACGAAACGACGGCGTTTGCATAACACACGCGGCGCGGTTCGCGTGAGGCGCATTCGAGAGACGGTACTGTACGATTTCATTACGGAGCGCGCACACATATGTACGGACAATTTGCGAAGAGTAACACTCGCTCGTTAAGTCGAATGTTAAACAGAGCCACAGCCAAGGAGGAAAAGAGTCATCGGGCACCTGTGACGTCGAGTTTCGCGGTGGTCTTACCGATACTCGCGGCGCGCTTACCATATCGTTCTATCTTGCACCTGCAATCATAAGAAAATGACGCTAAGGCACGTTATTTTTTGTTTTTTATATTTGATAATAGTAATGAAAATGCCAAAAAAATACTAAAATTCGTTAAGATTTCTTCTTTTTTAATGATAAAATACTTCTGTCATTATCGCTCGATTTTTATCACAATTTAAATATTTTCTCTACTTTAAACATTTAAATCCAAAATCATTTTAGACTCAAATTTGCCTTTTGAATGGGATATGCTCATTTTTTAATAAAAATAAAAATTCAAGCGAATGTTTTTTTTTGTGCAATCCGAACAAACCCCGAAACAAGATGTGAACAAAGTCGTAGGCGTAAAAGGCGTTGTTTCTGGAGCGTACGCTCTCATTATTGGAATCGGTTTCATCTGATTTGACGCTGTGATTGAGATGCCACCTCACCGCGATACTTCTTTCGATTCCCATCATCGACCGAAACCCATACATTCCACCTTCTAGCAACGGCTAAACGATGTTTCGAAAACAAGAATTTACACAATGTACTCAAAGATCTTTTCCTCCCCGTTCCGTTCTATCTTTTTAATTTTTCTTCCTTTATACAACTAAATTACAGACTCGGTCGCTATCCGGCTGAATGAACATCCGTGACAGTATCTTATCGAAGCAGAGCAATTCGTTTATATGAAGCCCCTCTTGTTGTAACGATTGATCGTAAAATTTCTGTAGGAGTGTTCGTCTGCGTTCATTCGTCTGTTCACGTTTAGTCGTTTGTTCGTTTATCCGCTGTCCGCGCGTCTGTGTGTTTGTGTGTTTGCGCCGTAGACTTGCCATTGGACTCGGCCAACTGGTCGGCTCAGTTGGCTTGACACTGTTCTCGGTTACGTCTGTGCCAAGCCTTCGTGAACGCCACGCGTGCTCTGCCGCCCTGTCCAGCAGCTATCGCATTAAGTATTATCGTGCTGCTGGAACGAGAGCTCGGCGTGTTATAGTTCTCCCATATACCGCGGCCGTATCGCGCGTATCCGCACCTGTTGGAATGTCTCTTGCGAGTCACGGGCCCAAAACGTTGTTGAACATTTAGTCATCCGTTCTTTCTTTCGTATATTCCTGTGCGGGAAATAATAACTCGAAGTGTTGAACAAGAATACTTCGTATAGTATACTTCGAATAATTTCTTTTCTTCGACAACACAGTAATTCTTGACAATGCCACGTGTTAATCTCGGGTGCGCGTTAAGTAATTCGCAATTTATAATCATAGATTCATCATCAATTATTGCTATTATCGTAAACAGAAACGGGGGAATGAAAAAGACATTTATTACTACACACTCGAATTACCCGACAAGCAGAATCTAATGCGAACAGACGATCAATCGGTGCTTAGAGAGAACAAAAAAAAGATAACTGCGTGACGTAAGGGAGAAACCGATGAACGACGAAGTTATATATTATTCGTCATCTATTTGAACAAGAGGATTTCGTTCTCGCCGATTGGTGTACATCAGACACTGACATATATATAAATGTATAACTTCTCGACGTCTCTATAGTGCTTATCGCTCCGGTAAACACACTGCACCGGATTCAAGTGAAGGTGTTAGCGCGGAAGAAGAAACAGGCCGAATGAGAGTCTTCGTCGGGCTCCGAGTACATCGAATGTGCGCGACATAATTTTTTAACGGCAAATAAAAGATGTAAAGGCTTTTGATTCGTGTGTAAAAGAAAACAGTTCAAAAAACATTTCAACTTCAAAAATGATAAATATTCGTTTTTTAAATATTTTGATCAATAATCTGCTATTCAAAGAAGTGAAAATACAGTGATACGATTCGATAAATAACGTCTTACGTATGGATTCTGGAAATCGACAAAGTCTCGGTTTACGAGTAAAATAAAGAAAAAATTGTTGTACATATCGCAGCTCGCTGATATTACTGGTCGAAGTGACGCGTGGTGTCAACCTGGCGCATGAGAGATTACAACATACATGCGTGTCGCTGAAGCATGTCTCCCGTTGGGCAAACTCGCGCGTGAGTTTTCAGCGGGAAAAACACGTTTTGTGTTCGTGACGAATGCAATCGCGAGCGGGGCAGTCGTCGTCGTCGTTCACAGAACGATGGACGAGAGAATAACGATCGTAGTTTGTGCGGTAGTTACTATTTGGGTCCCGATGGAACAGTTTTCCACTCGGTGTAACGGGATCTCGCGGATGGATTTCCAACCGCAGTAAGAAACAGACACGCGAATGTTTTGCATCGAGCGGCAGTTGTGGAATTTGCAAAAGCCTATCCATTAACGTGGTCCTCGGTGTTTCGAAGACCTTTACATAAAAAAAATTGTGAAAGACAATCTCAAATCGGTAGAGGAAAGGAGAAAACAGGATAATCGAGGTTAGGTAGGGCCGAGGATGAACGAGGTCAAGCAGGCGTGGACCTCGCTTCTGTCATCGAGAACATTGATGACGAGCGGTACTGCCGCTATCGCTAACTCGACCGGCAACAATACGAATGCAAACAACGCCAACGATTCCAATGCGACTTGGTACGATTCGCCGACACCCGTGATAATTCACAACAGAACATTTCACGAAGAATCGATGGAATCACCAAGAATTCCGAGTCTTGAAAGAAAAGATTCCAATGGCAAGGATTCGCCAGTTGAAGAATCAAAAGAAGAGATCGGTAAGCGTAGAATTAACAAAGATTCGGGTATCGAAACGATAGCCTCGTTGCGTCGAACGTTTCTCGATGAATTTAGAAAATCCAACGACGAGATGTGCGACGAGAAATATGATGAAACAACGAGAGCAACGAATGAAACGACCCTAGAATCGCAGAGCATCGTTATCGACGCGAACACGTTGATTATCTCGGGTCCGAAGAGCGAGGAATCACGTCATCGCACTATGACCGACGAGGTATTGTACCAAAATAACGTCGAGGCCGCCTTGAACAGTTTCAGCAAAATCTGTGCCGATGAATTGAACATCAGTGGCGATTCGACGAGTTCGTTGAAAAATTCGAGGAAAACAAATGAGCAGCTTGCCGAAGAAGACGTGGAAGACGACATTGATAGGGACGAAAAAACTTCGGACAATGGGAGAAACGTTCGAAGAAGACATAGAAGAACAAGTGCAACGAGTAGCGGTAGCAGACGCCACAGTTCGAGCGTCGAATTGACGGCGTTGACTTCCATTGAAACCGGCGATGACGGAATGCCAAAGATAAGTTTCTGCTTTCTTCATAACGAAGAAAATTCGAAAAGAATTATTCGCAATATTCCTTTAGACGACTGCGACGATTGTGAGGAAACGACCTTGGAGTCTTCGGGAATGCCTGTTCGGGAACAATTGTACGATTTTCCAAAAAGGGTACGCGTGAAACGTATAATCGAAAGTAACGACGAAAGGAATACGAAAGATTCTGCGAGAAATGAAGAAGAGCCGAAGATCGAGCTACCGGAGCTACCGGAGAGAAGACTCGGAGATGGAAGTGTCGGTTCCGATCTCGCACCGGGGCTCTGGGAAGATCAGCTTTACGATTTTCCAAAGAGTCTTAACACGCTCGAAACTTTCCCTATTGATCATAAAATTGGCACGAGAGTACCAAGAAATTCTTTGTCCTCGGATACTTGCGAAGTACAACTTTACGAATCACCGATTTATCCACGAGACTCGTTGTCCTCGACCTGGAAGGAGAGTAACGCGAATTCACCGCCGGAAGCTGAACGCGACATTGAACAACAGTTGAGACTTGAGAAGAGTGAAACAGCGGCGCGAGATTTGCGTAAACGCTCTTATCGATCGTTGAGAACGGGACGAAGTATCGAAATTTCAAAAAAATTGGAAGTCAACAAGTCCGGCACTGTTCAAGCCTATTACTCGGATCCTGAGTGTCCCGAAGCTGCGAAGGTAGAGAATATTGTACACCGACGAAAGGATCGCAAGCACAATCGTCGAATTGGCAAAGCGTGGGGTCGAATGAGAAGTTGGTTGCGGGAGGAAAAATCACGTTTCGGCGACGTCGTCAACCGACATGCGAAAATGCAGGCTGTCGGAGCTCTCAAGGGTATAAAATCTGATGACGCCTCGTCGTTGGGTAATCGTAGCGGTTCTTACGATTTAATCGAGGCGAGAGCGAGAGAACTCGGTTCTATAACTCCCGTCGAAGAGTTTGGATTGTCCTCGGTGTCGGAAGAAGGTAACGTCTCGGAACCCGAAAGAGCCCTGTGTACGTCTTACGACCTTCATCCCGCGAGTCATGAAGAAAATAATGAAGACGTTGATAATGATGACGACAAGGACGACGATAGGAAGAAGAGTAAATTGGAATCGTCGAGTGATCTGCCGGACGGTGATTTATCATCGGGAAGATTGAGAAAGAAAAAACTGAGCACCGACAACGTGCTTATCAGTATGCGAATGAAATTAACTCCTGTATCGTTCAGTCTCGATAAATTGTGCACCGACAAAGGGAACGACGATCATACAAACTGCGGTCACAGGGATGCAGCCGAACCGACGAGAGATCACATCGGGAAAGGTGGTCTGATTAAGAGAAGAATGCTCGGGTCAATAAGGGGGTTAATGGCTTCAACTCTTCTTCTACAACAGCACGAGTCTGAAGAGGTAGCTAAACTCGACCACAACTCTCTCTCTCTCTCTCTCTCTCTCTCTCTCTCTCTCTCTCTCACTGTACCTAATCTTCATAATTAGAGACAGTTTTAGTAATTTCCTTTCATGATACTCAAAATGTTTTTTTTTTTAATGTTTACCATTAACTTCACGATGAACGCTACCATTAAATCTACGGTGATTCGAGAAATCTTTAATCGATCTTGAATAAATTAGCAGTACATTTCAGATAAATTGAGTTTTTGTTCGCAAAAGTACAGAAATGAATTGTTTTTCTGTAAACAAACGAACCAAATGCTAACGCAAACATTCATTTTTTGTAACAAATGGAGAAAAAGAACTTGACATGATTTTGCAGCTACAAAGCAAATTTTTTTTTATCGCAGTGCAGTGTCGTTACAGAAAAAAGTCCATAGATTCATGTCTATGCGATCGTGGATTCATTCATGATTGAAGACATACGCTGTGTATCTTTTATTCAAACAATAAAACAGTGATTTAAGCAGACTTTTCCAATCGCCTAATGAGGATTTTCGTGGGCGATCATTGAGTAATCAGGGCACATACACATAACCGTAACGTTCACTGTAATTGATGAGATCATTAGATTTGCATTCGTGTAAAGTCTTATGGTCTTCACTAGAAATAACATCAGGGTCGTTGTTATTCGTGGCCTAGACAAGGCCGATTGACGGTGAAACGTTCGAACTATATACTTCATTTTAAAAAATAACCTTTTTATAAAACTCGCTACATCACGTAAATCTATAAAACTTTGGGGTATTGAGTATTCTCTAAGAGACAGAAACGAGCCGGTAATGCAACGAAGTGTATGATTTTGAAGTATCGTTCTCGATTCACATAGACTAACAATCAGTACAAGAAATCAAATTGACCAAAATAATGGGCATTCTAAATTAGATAGTGGTGAGTCCTCACCGAGTTATAGCGGATTTACTATCTTTAACAAGAGGTAACAACCACCGTTGGTTTGTATTATAAACGTCGGCTTCGACGAAAGTACCCAGATACTCGGCAACGGTGCGAGACGTTCGTGCAATTGGTCTCTCCTGTAGTGATAGTCGCAGCAGCATCGATAGTCCTCCGCAGTTTTGTTGCACCTACAGATCTCTACAAGTGGCTGTGCTGCATAAGAGGTCATTCGATTCGTGCTGTGGTTAGGCGGTTCGAAGTTACGACATAGGCGGGCAAAAATATTCTTTAAGAAAATTTCTGAAGTCAGTCCGGAGATCGGCGCCCATAACGCGGCACGTGTACTATACATAACATTGCTTGTACTACTAAAGTCGCATGTGAGTTAACCTGAATGTACATCAAGTAAGACGAAGCTATAAACACATCGCGGCTTACATCGCTCGCTTACATCACTGGGCGTGTCCCACTCTTGATTGTATTTCGTGACAGAATCTTATAAAACGCTGAAAGGAAGCTCGATAGATTGAATGTTAATCATGGATATACAATATGTTTGTTACATTGTTTACGTCATTTATTATATTGCAGTGGAACATGTATGAAGCACTTGTTTCAAGTGAATTATTTAACATTAATTATTTAAAAAATTCCGAGCAGATGTATTAATGGTCTGCAAAAAGCAAACAGAATTGAAAATGTTTTATTAAGCAAAAACATGAAGATATATCGGCTCTTAGGAAATACTGGGTTATAAAGTAAATATATAAATACTATCGTTACGAACAAAGCGCAATCAGCCCGTTTGTTTCATAGATGTTATTATCGAACAAAACTTATTTCAAAGGATCATAACAGTTTTCTGCAAATGAATGACATAATAGTTATGGACTGAAAATTGAAACTGAAACTGAGGACGGAAAAGTTACGTTCGCGCGTGCGTTATTCGCGATTGTTTCACTTTCGTCCCTTTGAACATAATACTGTAACTTCACTTTTCACTGTTCGTCCCGAAAAACGATCACTCAAAGCACCATGTTGCATGCATTTGTTACTAAAGGTAAGTATGTGAAACGGGCTGAAAATTGACGATTGCAACGAGTGTGAGATTTGTCATAAGTGTTTTCACCGATTCCCTAAGGCCTCTATGGCCAAATTGTCAGCCCTTGTTCCATAATGCACCAATTTTGCATGTCACATTAAAAAGAGTAGGAGTATCTTGTCCGACAAGGGCCGAAAGTTTTGTTCGCGCCAAACCTTATATTTTTTATAACTAGTATATGAAAAGTTGTACTTAGCATGACGGTTATGCGAGACGAAGATAACCAACATGTCTCCTAAGGTACGAAAGTAAAACAATTGTGGACTGTACGTGTAAACCAATTTTTTTAATATTGCCATGGGATTGGCCAGTTTCATTTCGAAAAATGCCCATTCGCAGCACCATTTTTCATGCACGTCATGTACAAAATAGTATATTGTGCAACAAGGGCCGGAATTTGGTGATTGCGACGAGTGAAGTTTTATTCTTGCAACGAAGAATATTTGCTGTAACGAGTGCAGACAAACCGGCGCTTTTCATGGCAGTTTTGTAGGACGGTCAGTGAAAAATGAGATTATAATTTTTTGTCCAAAGAGACAAAAGTGAAGCAATCGTGAACAGCCATGAAAAGTGCCGCTTTCCGTTCACGAGTTACAAAAAAATCATTATTCGGATTCATTATTATATTTAAACATGATCGCGATAAATTAATATAGAAAAGGTTAGTGCTTTATCATATCTGACATTGTCCATATTCATCACGCGTGGTAACTTTCCATTTCGATAAAGCAGCGGCGATGTATCTTCGGTTAAGAGGAACCCGTTTCGAAGACTTGTCTCGAATATATTAACAGTTGCAAATGAGAAACGCTTACTGGAATAAAATCAAGAGACGCGGTAGCGTCCCGACGCCAAGTACTAAAATGTTTACGTGGCGTGACGCTACAGTGTATACATACGCCAATATACCGGAAGTGTACCAATATACAGTAAGTGAAACTTACAACCGATATACCTCAGGAATGAAACATCGGATCAAATTTTGGATGACTCTTTTATAATGTAATCTGAGGTCAAACTTTCGAAAGCGCCTCGTTACAACTACATTGGTTCAGCCGATTCTGAAATATCGAGACCGAAAATTTCACGGGGTCAAAACTACGATCAAAGTGTTCTGTAACGGAAGCGCCTACATCAGTTCATCATTGATTGAAAAATTGCGAGGTGGCGCGCTCGCCGCCACAGCCGGCTTCAGCTGTCAGTTGTTATCGCACGTATTTTATGATATGATAGTTTTTGCGAGCGGTTCCATAAATAATAATTACGTATTGTGTATTGCGTCTTAGTATCTCGACGCGAAGTAAAAAAAAATCCACGTGTTACGTGTAATTTTATATAAATGATAACTTCTCTTTGCGGTCGCAAACGATATAATCGACAATCATCACGGGGAATATGTGACGTACCGTTCGCCCGGTTTTGTATATAGAATTAATTTCGTTCGATCGAGATTATCTGGTCCTTCGATATTAATTTCAAAGATAAAATTACAAAAAATGAATTATAAACAACAAAAATGTATCATCTGAAATCCAATTCTTTAATTTTTCGTTTCGCACTACGGCTATCGTTTGCCATATTTCGGCCATCGCGATAGTTTCGTTCGAAATTTTACTCGAGCCATCAACGAGACGTTGCCGATAATACGCGACAAATCTGTGAGATTCGTTGCGGAAGATGGAGAAATTGAAGATTCGTCTTTCGTTGCAACGTCGAGTCGTCTCGAGACACAGAATAGGGAAGTCAAAGACAAGGAGACGAGAAATTCCCAAACCGATGGAAAACCCAGCGATTGCCGATGGACCATCGATAACTTGTCTCTCGATGTCTCTCTCGACTTCGCAGTATTATCCACTCGGCAGAGCGTTCAGTACTTTGATGTCCCCGGTACCGCGTTTGCGAGGTACTCACGCTGACGATGAAACGCGAATTGACAAATTGCGCGACGGATTACGAAACTGGCGAAAACACGATATCGAGAGATGACGATTCGATTCGGGGTGTGAGAAGAAAGCGGCTCTGGGATCGCTTTGTAACTCGATGCCGGGACCATCGACTTCAAGTCGCTACAATAACAATGGGGCGACAAAAAAATATCAGCTTTTCAAAAAGAAGTCAAATTCCCCAAAATATTTAAAAAAAAGGTACGCCAAGTACTTAAAAATTCTGTTGGTAAAAATTATTTTTAAAAAATCAACAAAATTTTATAGGCCAAGTGTAACAGATGAAAAATTATTCTATATGACAAAAACTATTGTTTTTTTTCAGCAAACAAATTGCTGGAAAAATTGGCGTTCTAGTGTTTGCAAGCGTTATATTAAACCACTACCATTGGAATGCCAATTTTTTACAGCAATTTTTTTGCAGTAAAAAGGCAATAGTTTTTGTCATATAGACTCATTTTTCATCTGTTACACTTGGCCTATAAAATTTTCTTGATTTTTTAAAAATAATTTTTGTCAATAGAATTTTTAAGTGTTTAGCGTACCTTTTTTTATATTTTAGGAAATGTTGTATACTCGCGGGATAAAATGCCCTATTAGTATGATGATAATTATCGTGACGGCCAGGTGAAAAGCTATGACGATATTATCAACGCAGGAAGAGCTTATGGTGAATTGATCAACGAAAATGAAATCTGTAATACGAGAAACTTCAAACTTTTCGCATGAAGAACATGCAAATCATTCGTACATGAATTATATGTGGGGATATGAAGAGACACGTCTCGTCGCCAACCACTTACAAAGCAAAATTATTTTTCGATTACGCCAATAAGCTGAGTGTGAATCCTTGGATCAATACTTCTCGGAAACTCACTTTCAGGTTATATTTTCGACGAAACTTTCATCATATACATTTGTACACAAGCTTTCGAATACACCTAGTTATAATGTAATCGATGTAGCCAGCACTGTATTGACATCTTGCTCATTACGTTATTCGATTTACAATGGCTACATGAAAAACCGTGGAAGAGGATCAAATGAAAACCGAAAGACGTATCTGTTGCCATTTAGAAATTGAACGCTAAGGATGTATGGCTTTCCTTTTTCTGCAGATGTAGGTGAAAAATAACATGCGTCTACGAGGAATTGATTCGCAATTGTTACTAGCTGAAGTAAAAACTGGATACTAAATAATTGAAATATTTTTTTTCTAAAAAAAAAAATCACGTCGTCTATTTCGATAATGAGTTTAATGGTAATTATTATAGCATACTACTTGTTCATCGGGCGTCATTCAGTTCATAAAGGCAGCGTTTTGGCAGAATACCCAAAATACGTATTATTGGAACGAAGTAAGCATTGTCAAGTACGACATAATCGTTTTAACAACCTGAAATCAATTATGATTTAATTTTTGAAAATCCAAATTATTCATTTGAGCGATAAGCACAACGGAAATTGTTTAACTCACGGCGCAGAAATTCTCCATTGACATGGTCCACAACTTTCCGGCGGTAAGTGTACTTGGCACGGCAGTCCGCCTCAGCGTGATCACAATCAACCCTCTGCACCGTCGAGACATCATGTACCATTTAACACTGTATCTGTTTTACGAAACAAATTAGTTATATTTACAAATTCGCTTAATTCGCGAGTGCTCTCATTTATTCTACATTGTTGGTTACTGTGAATGCGTTGACTTTCATTAAACTATGAATTCAAAGGATATGACATCAAAACAGTATAACACTATAACCGAACTCCCGAGTAAAACTGTTGTAACGAATGGCCGATATCTTCGGTGGAGTGATGAGTGGTCGATGATGTGACGGTAGGGCCAGAAATAAATGATAGAAAACATGGTGACCCCGGGATTCGAACCCAGGTTGATCAGGTACTAATTAAGAGCGCTAACCGCTGCGCTATAGTCACCCATATGTTTCTATCATTCGTGTTGTCTACTTATATGCAAAGCTGGACCCGTCCGTCACACACCGTTACACTGTTGTACGTTCGATCCTCTGCCACACAGACCTACTTGATGGTGAGGTGTATGTTCGTGAATTGTGAATATAAGACTTACGATAGCAGATTTACCCTACCACTAAGTAATGGCAACTCGCATAAGCATTCAAACAGTATATTTTAGGCATTATATAGGTCTTTAAAAATAGCTTGTTTGTCTCCAATAAAATACACGTCATTCGAGTGATATTATTATTTCCAATAATGTTTGGAACAACCAGAATAACTTCGAACAATACAATAAATTTGATTCTCCATAAATCGGGGAAAAGGTGTTTTTCCGCCGTACCATCATTGAAGACATCGTAAAGCGAAGAATAAATGGTTATGTTAAAGTGAAAATTGAAAAAAATGTAAAACGAGTTTAGTATAATGATGAACAATCATTAAAACTTGCATTTTCCAAATATGAAAGGTAAGTAAACTGTCTGTTCATGTTTTAATTTAATGAAATTATTTGTACTAAACTTGTCTACTTACGCAGAATCCCGAATCAAAGCACTCTCACACGTTATCCAATGTCCCGGCAATGTATTACAGAAAAGATGGACTAAGCCACCGATGCCGAACATCAAGAATCTTGCAGCGTCTTGTTTCGGAGTCTTCGGATTAACTGCCTTTTCAAGGTAGTGACCAAATTATATGACGGAAAAATGGCATAAAATAAGGCGATAAAACCTACTTGGGCCCCTATACAGGGTATGCTTGCAATACTCGCAAATAGTACCACAAGGAGAACCCACTCGTTCGAGGTTTCCAGGAGTCGTACGCTGCTGTATGAAGGAGGATATCGCGATATGTACTTTATTTGCATATGCCAATATACAGCGATATTCCACTGTTATCCGTACAACAAGTCATTATATTGTAACTCACTGTACAAGGCGCTTGTGTGTTTTCAAGCAATCAACCAGCGTTTGATAACAAATGTCGTCTTGTACATCGGTATTAAACAAATCCGAGTTTGTGTCCATACCCTCATGCCGTACATTCTCCAAACGATATCTATGAGCGTTAAAACGTTATGATTATAAGGTTTCAAGCTATAGTGAAATGAGGGGCCAGCACTTTCGCAATTCTTTCCCTGGAATGGCGGATTTACGCATTGGGTATGCGAAGAACATTCAGAAATTGTGATTTCGACTTGCTTTTTTAACCAAATTTCGAAATGTACGCATGCGCGCTTACAAATTGCCGATTCAATATAAAATTATTTATTTTACAGTGTAACTAATACTCTGGAAGTTTCTATTTGAAAAAATAAATGTTGCATCCGTTTCGCTTTTCTGTAAACGTGTGATTATATTTAGCTAAGTCATAATGATATGTATGACCCTTTATTACCTCAATATCCGAAACATGCCGCAAAGGTGTTGTGATATGGCCATGTACAGAGTATCAGCAGCCACTAACATCAGAATGCCATAACCACACATTAACCCTCCATGTAAGTGGGCTAAATGTGGATGGAGGTCTTGATCGATATGGAAAGTCGAATTGTAGTCCATTTGATAAACTACAATCCTTGGTCGCGTGTGGTTTAGCGGGTCAATCCGATCTAAAATTTTTGGAACCAGGGGCGCCAATACCCAAATCGTCACAACTGATACGATCAGACCTAAGTTGAGAGAGGAACACAATAAACAATCAATTAATTCTTTAAAGACCAACAATTGTATAGAGCTCAAAGTACCCAAATAGCTTATTGTGGCAAGCCTCCCTTTCCTTCCATATTCGACCAGAATCTTTTTTTCCTCCTCGCGTGACGTCTTAATCCAGTCGGAACGAATTTCGTCGAGGATCTCTTTTATCTTCAACAGTAGTAAATCAATTTCAGAGATGGTCAGCATACGAGTATCCAATTTGAGAGTTACTTGAAGTACCTAGTCGCTAGTACTTAAGGAGTACTTTAAGTACCAGTACATGCATTTTGAAGTTTTTTCTATACTACAAGTACTTTGTTGTTACATCAAGTACCGAGCACCAAGTACTTTTATATGCAGTTTTCTGATTATAAGCAGTTGTCTACGATATTGTAACGCACGAGCGAATAAAGAGCACATGTATTTGCCAGGGGGTCTCAGGAAATCTAATCCAGTCATGACGATCGATCCTCTATCGATTGTTTTTTAAATTCTTGGATAAATTGGTGTCATTTTTGTAAATACAAAATGTAATTGTTGATTCTTCTAAATTCATATGAAATACTGCAGGATTTTCACTCTTGTATCTTCCTCGTGAAGACATTTTTGTTATCATAGAAAAAAAACATGATTGCTATGGACCTAGAAAATCTTCACAACCAAGAAAGTAAGGATATTCGGTGGAATCTCGAAAAGTCAAGGAATAGTCGTGGAATTTTTTTTTAAACCCTGGGAGGTTTTCAAGGTTGATATTTTTCGTTTAATTCCGTGTTGCATGACGTTCATTTCAGAAACCATGTCATTCGATGAAAGGAAAGTCCGTCCAAATTCACCCCAAAGACAAGAAAATCCTGTTGTTTACAACAACTTACGGAATAGTTTAGTATGTGTGTACAAGCGGCATTTGGAGTAACGATTGTCGGCTTCCATTCCCCCACTCTTCATTGAACTTCCTTTCCTGCTCTTTAGCAGTGGATCGAGAGACTCTCTCGATCATATTTCGATTTTCGAACATGTGGTAAAAAAAAAGCTGATTTTTTTCCTCTTGTCATTGATTGTAAAGCTTTTTTACGATTCTCCCTTCACAAAATATAAAAGCGAATCTTTATTTTTGAAAAAAATTCAAAATGGAGGTCGCTTACGACCGCGTGAAAAATCCTCAAAAATCGTGATTCGCTTATAAAACTTGACGACATTTTTCCGGTGGCGATATTGAATGGCTATATAATAACATAAAAAAAAATTGTTTATACGGTTAAACGCTCCCAAGATATCAGTGGTTGTATGAAAAATAACAAACATAAAAAATTCCGATAATGTTGAATCTTCATGGATCTGTGGCACACACCACATCACATCGCATTCCATTCCCTACATTTTTTATTCATTTTTTTTGAGTGGCTGAATTAGTATGGAATGTTTCACATATGACTTTGTTGTGATGTTATTTTCGTTACTTTTAATATTGTGAACTGACTTTAATATATTCATAATTACCATATATTTAATTCCACGTTTTCTTTTCAATTACCCTTTCCTGCTCTGAGATAGACTAGATAAATTGAATTGGTCAGAAAAACAGGGTAAAGTCAGGGAATTTCAGTTCAAAAATTTCGTAGCAATCATGAAAAATCGAAATGTTAATCCAGAGTGCTTAAAATATTGTAAAAGTTGAAACATAGTATTTAGTGAAATATAATTTTTCGTTAAACTTAAGTCAATTTAAATGAGCCGGCTAATGATTTAGTTATCTGTAAAAAGAAAGCTAATTCATTTTTTTCCCCACCTTCTTATAAAAAAAATTGAATGGTCGATCCCTTTTTTAATTTCCCCCTTCAGAGATAATACCTTTTTTTTTTAAGTTCCTTGGTTAGTTGTTCGTGCCATGGAGCCGCATTTTACTCAATTTTTTAGCAATTTTTTTGTCTATGTTCTTTATTTTTTATCTTGTAGATGCATCGCCGCGTCCGCCCCCCCGAACTGTATCGCATTTGCACGAGGGTACAGGGAAACCGCGGAAAACCTGGGCCGATACAGCCGGTCGTAGCGATTAAATGATACAAAAAGAGTACTACATGACTATGTATTCGTTATTTACTTGGGGCGATTCGTTTGGATATGAGTATACTAACTTGTATTTCAGCTGGCAAAACCATCGTTTTCCGCGAAATTTTTAGAGCACATAAATCGGCACTAGGAAATTAAGTAGTACAATGAAAGTACTAAATTGCTCTGTATTCATTATGTGGTTATACTGTTTTGTTTAAATAGATTATTGCGCTAACTTCTACTACTGCTAGCAGGGCTATCATTTTTTTAGCAAAACGCATTAAACACAAAATTAATCAATAAAACCATTGAATAGCACAAACAGAGCAGTTATCGCTGCGTATTCATTATATAGTTAGGTAGATTTTTTCGATATGATATGTTGACTTTTACCTGGCGAAGCTATTTTCTTCGTAAATTTTTTTTCAGCACGAAAATCAGTAATGGAGCAAGTGAATCGAACAAAAAGAGCACAAAATCGCAATGTTCATGCTTGTTCGTGCTTCTGTTTATTATCTATTTGGGTTGATTTGTTTCGATATTAGTTTGACAACTTTCATTTTAGCTGGCAAATTCATTATGTTACTTTCGGTTTAAAAACCGAAGGTCTACGATTTTTTTTTACTACTGCCTCGTCGATATCGATATGTTAGAAGGTCCGAAAATCCACTCTTAAAAATGTAATAATATAGTTGATCATAATAATAAAAAGTTGATCATAAATAATAATTAATTATTCACATGTTATAGTCGAGCGATTTCTTCGTCATTGAGTATGGAAATCCTCCGACATGTGAATACTTAATTATTATTTCACTCTTTTTGTAGTCGGGAGTTTTTAAATTTTTGTAATATTTTTTTATTGTAAAATGACGTCCATAACCTCATAATTTATGAACGTTGGTAGTATCGCGCTTCGTGAAAGCCCGGGTGTCTATACCTATATATATGGGTTCAAAACTTCATTCAACTATGAATGTCTTTGGAAATCGGTGGGCATTGCCGTTTTTTTGTACGTATTCCTAACAGTTCAATGTGTCTTTGAGAAAAAAAATTTACCAAAAAAGTAGTCTGGAAATATATAGTTTTTATGCTCAAGTGGTCCTTTCTACGCGTAATGATATGCTACATGCTTCAACTTTTTTCTTATATACATCGGAATCCATATAGGCAAAAAAATAACCAAAAATGCTTAAAAAATAGCTCATTAATTATTTCATAATGCCTGCTATTTCCACTTCGAGAAGTAGAAAAAGGCAAACGAGGGGGGGGGGGGGGGGGGGGGGTTATTACAATATCAATAAGCTATAATCGATTTAAAAATTGACTGGAACTCCAAGATAGTCGGGATCGATACTTTTGGTTCAAAATTTACCTATCGATGGAACTGTAGTAAATATTTTCGTACAGGCTTCGGTTTGTGCAAAAACAATTTTTTCGTGAAAGAATAAAAAATCTGGTTGGGCAACTGAATAAAAAAAGGCATTTCTTTTAACGATCCTAGTGTGTACGTGTGTCTGCGCCGCAAAGTTGAAATCATCATAACTTCAGAACGCTTTGAGTCAAAGAACTGAAATTTATTACGTACATTTGGGGATCAATAGTCATTGTTTATGGTAAATTGCAGTGAAATATGCGCAATCATTTTTTTACACGTTTTTGAATTATATCAAAGAACGCTGTGCGCAAATATCTGCGAAAACTTGAACAATATTAGAGCTTCTGGACTAAAAAGTCTAACACAAATTCACTATTATCGACTGGTGATTCCTATTAAATTTGGTGAGAATCGACCAAATCGTTAAAACTTTCTGCGATTTTAAATTTCTTAAATTTTCGAAAAAATTGCTAGAAAGCTTCTGAATTGACCAAGTAGTGAACTATAGAAAAAATAGTACATTTCGACCCCGCAAACTGCAACCGCTCGGGATCGGAGTTGCAGTTTACGGGGTCGCGGTGGCTCTGGGCGTCAATCCAGTCTCGGCGCACTCGGCCGTCACTCTCTACGCTTTCGAGAGGGAACGCACGCGAGAGGTAGGGCAACGCGACTGACCGATAGTAGGGATCAGCTGCAATTTGCAGTTGCAGTTTGCGGGGTCGGACTGTATGTACAAAACAAAACCAATCAAAAAAAGAAAATGTATGTGCCAACGTTTAATAAAGTAAAAAGATAACAGAGATTATATTTTATGAAAATCCACAAATGTTTGGATTTCTATTTTCTAAATTTGAATTGTCTCAAAAATGTTTCAGTGCATAACATTCTTTTCTAGTTGATATTACTGATTCGGTTCATCATAATTAAAGGTGCAAAGTATATTTGCCCGCCGCTGCCTCGTTGTTTTTCATTATTGTTCACAAAGCTTCCTCTATGAGTGTTTAACAGAATTTTTCATATAGTGGCTTTGTTAGTAACGATAATGAAAAAAATGCGGAAGCGATGTACAAATGTCCATCTTTTTCCCATCGGAGGCCAAATAAAACTTCGTTAGGATTACATGAAATAAAACAAATACCTACTTAAAATAAGTACAACTTTGTCTCACGACGACCGTTAAAAAACCGACAGTCTTATCCTATGCATGTAGAACAGATGTGTCGTTAGTGCCCACTGGCTGGTTTGTGGCCATTTTTATTATTATTTACTTAAAACTTTGTTTTGGTTTGTTTTCTGTTGGGCGTAAATGTCGCTGACAGAGTAATTCAAGAGCACAACATTATTACGTATTTTTTAGGTGGCTACGAAATTTATTTTTAACGTGGCTACGTTAGCTTTAGATAAGCTTGAGATGGCGAATTTAGATTCACCAAATTCAATATCTGTGGTTTGAAAAAATATAATAACAACTCCGAAAATATTAACAGACGTTATTAATGAACAACTATCGATTGGTAGCCATCGTTTTACGCGAAATTTTGTCAGCACAAAGATCGGCAACCTGTGCTGGGTAGCGGTATTTAAAAATAAAAATATAAAAGTTACAGAAAAAAAAAGAAATAATGCAATCGTCGAAAGATAAGGGGACAAAAAAGCGCGTTAGAGACGTTGAAATAAATCACCCCAAGAAAAACGATGCCTCTCGGCAAAGTTCTCCGAAGTCACAATCGCCATCAAATAAAACAAACTCTCGTCAAACTACTTATGACCGCTCCGCATATACTGAGACAGCTTACTAATAGATACCTAGAGAATGCGAAAGCTCCGTTTGTGATTCAAGTTGATGAGACAAAGCGAATCGGGAACCTTCACGTGATGACAATCCGGAAATCCTTTATGGAATATAATGATCAGTTGATGGAAATTAAGCCATCGGGTAAAGATCGGTTAAACTTAACGTTTAAACAAGCAAATTTCGCTAATAGAATGGTAGACGGGGGAATAAAGCTCATTAATCCTAACTGAATCGCATTTATCCCAGATTATAGAGTTATGAGTGTTGAAATGGTAAGAGGGGTTGATCTAGAATTGACCGAAACTGATATCGTGGAAGAAATCTGCACGCATAGATCGAACGATATAAGGATAAACAAAGCCGAACGGTTAACGGTTGCGGATAACATGGATCCGGAAAATCCTACAAAAAGAATTTCCACTAAGTCGATCAAAATATACTTCGAGGGACATGAGGTTCCAAAGCTCGTAACGATTTGGCACCTCTCAGAGGTCTTTCTTCAGAGGATCCGCTTTTTATACTGAGTGCGAAGATCTGTAGTAGATGTTTCAACCTGGGTCATGCTAAATCGCAATGTCGAAGTAGCTTCCAAAAATGTGAAAAATGCACAGAAAATCATGAGTCGAAGGAATGCACAGCGCAGAGCTATACGTGTCTTGGGCAAGGGTTTGCCCGGCTTTCATCTTCTATAAAAAAGTGAATGATTTAAGTTTCTCAAAGGGTATCTCTTGTGAAGAGGCCAAACGTCTATTTAAAGGGGCGTATAAGGAGCATCACGGATATGATATTGCGGAAGCAAACTCAGAATTTCCAAAAGTGAATAAAAGAGATAATGGATTAGAGAGCGGATATTCATCGGCTAGTATAGAGTCGGTTTTGGAAAGAACTTTAATTCCGTCGGGTAGCCTACAACGAAATCGGATACTCGGTAAGCTGTTTAATTATCAACAATCCTATCTTCGCGGACAGATGCTGTTCGCTTACACAGGGCGACTCGACTTACGATGAGAGTCAACTAGGGTCGTAAATCTTAATACCGAACGCGTATGATTCGCCACTGTGGAGTCCGCGAACTTCCGCACCTCAAATTAATGGGATGAGGGTGATTAGTAGTAAAACTTGTATAAACTCGCGAATTAAATAAGCACTTAAATTTATTCACAAAAATTTATACAGAATTACGATATAATATATAAAAACAAAAGATTTACGTTTATTAGTGGCGCACTGCTCCTTGTGTAATACGAAGAGTCGCGAGTAAACTTGTCTGATGTGACTTTGAATATTTGTTCACGAGAGATGCAAAGATCCGCGCTGGTTGGACTCTGTGATGTGCACTCTGTGAAGCTTAGTCGATGACTGATTTTCGAGAAAAGTATTGATGCGAAGGTGTTTCGATGGGAAATTCCGGAATTTTTGTTTGTTGGCGTCGCCGTGATTTGATTGGTTCCAAAAAAGAAAGAAGGGATTTTTTGCACTCGCGTCGCTTGAGTCATGAAGGCCCCGTGTACCGCGTACCTGCATACTGCTGGCAGCCGAATCGGTACCTCATTACTTTACCGCCGCGAGGGATTAAGCCATAAAATACTAGAATTGACCCTTCGGCGCGAAGCGTTTGCCGTTTTTTCTTTTTTGTTAATCCTTCGAACGTGATAGACTGTGGTTATTGCCGGGTTAACAAAACGTGAATTTTAATCATTCGAGAAAAATGAATTGCAGCTTAACTATTGTTCAAATTCTTCAAATTCCTGTGGACTTCCCCATCGTATAAGAATTATTCTAACTGTTTCTTATGGAGTGAGGCTTACAGCTAGATTCAATAAGTAGTAAAAAGTTACTCGTTCCGATCGCGACGGAACAGATGCATAAACAGTGTTCGTATGAACGTCGATCAGAAGCCTCTGTTGACGAATTTCTCGAAGCCATCGATGTAATAGGGAGGTATAATAGATAAACCGTATAGAGTTCGTAGCGCAGAATGAACGATGGAACACAGAGATTAATTAATTGGATATTTATTAATAAAGAGGAGATTTTTAGACATCTGTCTCGATGGACGTAAACGAACAAAAGATGTAACGTGATATACGGACCAATCGATATAAACAAAAGAACAATCACGTACCGTTCGATATATGTATCGTCGTTCTATTAATAATAGACACCCTTATCTAAACAAGCTTTCGAAATCGAATCGGGATAGTCGGGTTAATTGGGATTCAAATAAAGAGCAAGAGGACCGAGGAACTCAAAGTAACTTTGGGGAAGGGGAAACGTCGAATGGAAACATTACAATAAATATAGTCTCTGGTAATTAGGGAGGTGATCAATTTCATTTTAGCATATAACAAACTGTTGTGCGACACTGTGAGATCGAAATTTCCCGAAACTAACAACGAGGTAGCTGAAGTTATTATTGCTACGGGGGAGCAATTCCTGAAGGACTCATTACACAATGAGTAACTTAATTACAGAAAAAAACGCTATATTGAGCTTGCACAGTGTAACTGCCAAAATCGATTAAGTAAACTAAATGATTTCCAAAATTTTATGGAAATTTTCGATGTTATCTGTCTTAAATAAAGTAAAGATTGCACGGGCCTCCGTTGTGTCTAGATTATTTTTATTTAAAAATTCTAAAGATGTTATTCCAATCTGTGAATTATTTATCCATAACCATGTTAATATCTAAGCTATAGTATAGTCTGCGATAAAACTAATTATAATATAGATAATAGTTCCAGTCCAAATTAGTATGTCAGAAGAATATCGTTTATATTTCCCGCCTCCCAACCTGAAACCGTGGGTGCAAATATTGGTTGTGGCACATGCTCTCTAGAGGCGATAGCCATGTGGATAAGAAGAAGAAGACTATTAAAATCGGAGGGTGACCACGAAACACGCAAACGTATTTTCGAAATGTTATAAAGCAAAATTTATGTGACAATGCAAGCTCATGTTGAATTCACGACAAGGGCGCGAGCCACAGCAGCCGATGAATCTTTTTTTTTTAATTACCCGCGACAATTTTTTAATATACAGTAACGATACACTTTTAGAGACTGACAGAACTTTGCTCCGTAAGTAGCATTATTGTGAGTTTTTTGCTCACGTAAGTGTGAGAGCAGGTGCTGTCAAATAAGAAATCCGTTAGTTGATTCGAATTGTCAACAATAAATTGACTTTATTGAATCGTTGACGAGAATACAATGTAAAATATATCGTTTTCTGAAGCGTAATCCCTCTCTTTCGCACTCACGCTCTGTCCGGGCATTGGGACATGGCCCGCCATTCGGACGTTTACCTCAATGATGCGTTGATATTGGTTAATGGCCGACGTTAATTCTTCCTTCTTGGATTGGATCGTCGGTGAGATATTTGTCCCTTGTTTCATATATAGCTGACTAGCAAGGTTTCCGTCTAGCAAAGCTGTTGTAGGTTTTGGATACTCGACTCGAGATCGAACGTGCCGTAGCCGCGCATGAGTTCCTCTCCGTCTGGAGATCGAGGTAGAAATGTCCAGTATGACGGATGGGACCGAAGTGATTTCTGTGCTCGCGAGCGGGTCTTTTATACCTGAGCGCGAATAGACAAGGTATATATACACTGACGCAGGCTTGACGTCAAACTTCTCTGTGCTTTATTATCCCTGCCCGGGAAGTCCAGAAACGGCTTACGAAATCGGCATACATCGATGATGCATCGATGAGCTATCGACCGCAGTCATCGACTGACTGCGCGGTCGACAATTTTACGCGCTAATTTACCAAGATGTATGGTAAATGACCGATGTAGCCCACGAATGGCTGAAATGTGAGAGGCAAAAAGGGAAAGGAATAGAGAAGGAATAGAGAAAAGGGTTACGGTCAACCGTACCAAAAGCGGATGAAGATCAGCTCTACAAAAATGGGTGGTCGAAAAGAACGTGAGAAAAGGAGGGGGTGTATGATGGGGCAGGAGGAGAAATGGGGAAAGGAATGAGAAAAAACATACAAAAATACGCAAACAATTTACTCAAATGTTGTAACAAATATGCTGCAAACATACAAAAATACGCAAACATTTTGCTCAAATATTGTAACAAATATGCTGACTATTAAGACAGACGATATTAGTTAGGTTCACAATAGCCGAACGTACGGACGATCGATGCGACATCGATCGTCACGACAAAGGAGTCTTGACGGGACGTTCGAAGCGAACAGACGTGTAACATTTTGTGATTGGGATAATTAACCTTTCTTATTATTAATAATATCCGCCACAAAACCAAATACGCGCGTCCGAATTTGAACAAATATGAATTGCTGCAAAAATAATTTCAACAGACGAATTGTTATTAGACGAATTGTTTTTAGACAAATTGTTTTTAGGCGAACTATTTTAGACGAATTGTTTTAGACGAATTTTCCGCAGACGGCAGCAAACCTCACACTCGGTGAAAATTAACACGTGAAAAAGTATTTCACGTACTGAGTCCGTGAAACTTCAAGTATTTATGATATTTTATACTCGGTACTTGAAATTGTAGTTGTTTGAATAGTTTACATAATGCAGCATTCAATACAACACATTGCCATATATCATATCAATTTACACTCCTTTCTATTAATAATAGAAGTAAACGTTTCATTCAACTTTGTTGAAGCAATAGCGCTATTTGTCAGTTTTAATACACAACCCACACTTGTCATCGCAGATGAGAGACGCTCAATAAAGAGAACGGTATTGCCGAATGATTAAAAAACCATGGGATACTACGTACATTTGAAACAAAACAAAGATACTATGGTATTAGTGAAAAAACCTCACTTTTAGAGTTTCAGGATAATCACAGTTTTTATGAGGCTCTACGTGGGGTATCATAAAAATAAAGCACAAGACTATGGAACTGCAAAATCTCACGACTTTTTGCGAAGGAGGTTAATAGGGTCACTGGCCGATTTGCGGAAAATTCGTCTAACTGTTTTAGACGAATTGATTTTAGACGAATTGTTTAAGACGAATTGATTTTAGACGAATTGTTTTTAGACAAATTGTTTTTAGGCGAACTATTTTAGACGAATTGTTTTAGACGAATTTTCCGCAGACGGCAGCATACCTCACACTCGGTGAAAATCACGCACTTTCCTCCCTTGTAGCATAATGTACTATTGCTCGTCCTTTCTTTTGACGCAACTGCATTTATTTGCATTATAAAGACTCGCAAAGTTTTTTTTTATTTTCACTCGGCTCATATTGTAACGTTTACCTCTTTTACCGATGCCTCGCACTCGGTTTTAAGGATCGCGTTAGGAGTTCGGGGCGAGCGAAAAATCGTTCGACGTGATCGATTCGCTGAAAACAATAAATTTTATTCAAAAACACATAGAAAATCTCCAATACAGTGTTTAGATTTCCTTATTACCGACGCTTACCTTATTCGTCGTCTTAAACGTACAGTGAAACATACTCGAGTTTCTGTCAAAACTGTAATTCTATCGAAATGCAAATATGATATCAATTAATTAGTTTTTCGCGGATGGCGCTGAAAGAACTACTAATATATCGCAAAGTAGGGATTTCCCCGGTAATTCGTTGATCAAACAGAATTTTAAATTTCAAATATTTCAAATTGTGAAATGTCGGTAAATTGTGAAAAAGAAAGATTTTACAAATTTTCATCGAAAAACCGATGAAGAACGATGTATTTTGCTGTTTTATCTTCCGAGCCGTATTCTCGGTGTCAACTACTCCAAAACGTGTTTCTTTAAATTTTATTTTATTTGTCGCGGGTGATTCTACTTTAACGTATGAATTTTATATGCGAAACTACTCTACCGTGCGTACGGAGTATCCAACGGGAAAAAGGTGCGAACCTGTCGGCGCGATTTTCCGATACCCGTACAACAGGGTCCTCGTCGGAGAGCTCGGCTTCTACGAGATCGTGAATCAACCGTGTCGCCACTTGGTCGATCCGCGACTCCCTTCCGGCTTACTCTCGTCCGGGTTACCTACCTATCGCGGCCCTAATAGCTGTGACTGGGAACAGGAATGCTAACTACATCGTCGCCGAAGATGTCGGCACCCTGGTTCGGGAAAGAGAGTACACGTAGAGCCGACGTCACCGAAGGCTCTTCGGACCCGGAGGTACAAAAAGGAAGAATTACCTGTTCGCCGTCGCCGGTAGAACTGGTGGCGATTCTGTTCGCGCTGGCCTTTTTACATGCATTCAGGTGCATATTCATTATCGAGAAAATATTCAAAATGCGGAATCTCGCGGCCACCTCGTTAATTAACCGCGGATACTCCGTTTACGGGAAAATATGAGAAAAATGCGAAATCTCGCGGCTATTCTGCAAACTTACCACGGGTACTTATGAGATACTGTCTCAATATGATTATTTTTATTCTTCTTGACTCATGATTTTTTTTTAAGTTCTATACTTTCAAAAAATTATTTTAAAACTATTTTAAACTATTTGGCGACGTTTTTTCCGTTGTTTGCAAAAAAAATTGATTTTTTTAGTTTTTATTTTATACTTTTTCTTTATTTATTATTAGGCGCTCACACAAAAATAGCCAGAGAGTGCCTATTAAAATGACTATCCGTGCTCTGTAAATACCTGTACGTTGGGGATATGTCGCAAGCGCATGAACCAAAAAATCAAATTTTACAGCGTTGAGTTCAATGTACATCTAACATCATGCATGATGCCTGGAAAATTTGTTTTTCACAAGGTTCCCCGTTATCCCCGCTGCTATATAACATTGACTGCAACGATATATACAACTATAATCACGCCGATCAAAACCACATAGATCTAACTCAATACACACTCCAATTTGCCGATGATACAGCGCTCATCACACACAAAAAAAACCTCAACGAAGCAATAGATTCACTGCAAAACTCCGTAAATAAAATCAGCACTTGGTTTAGTAACTGGAGGCTAAAACCAAATCCGCAGAAATCTCATCTTATAATTTTCAATCAACGAATAAACGCACTTTCTCCAAAAATAAGCTTGCTTAACGTAGAAATAAAACCGACTGCAATAGCAAAATACCTAGGTATATATGTAGATCAGAAACTCAACTTCAACTACCATCTTCAGCAGTGCAAAACAAAACTATCAACCAGAGCGGCACACATTAAAAGCATCACGTTTAAAAATCAAGAAATTCGCATCCAACACGCGGCAAAAATATATAAATGTATCTGTCGACCAATAATAGAATACGGACACCCAATATTCCTAAACTGTAAAAAAACAGCAATCGATAAAATTAAAACAGCCGAAACAAGCGCAATACGGAAGCTTACACGTATTCGTAACCCGGCGAATCCGCTATACAACCCAAGCAATGCACTAATATACGAGAAAACAGGCATCACGCCGATTACGCAACGAATGGAGAAACTCACTCGTCAATTCGCAAAAATAAACTTTAAACATATAGAATCAGTATGTATACGAAGGCAACCACACATCATCCCTAAACACAAATTCCCCATACACACAATAGTAGAAACAGTAGAAAGAATGGTCAACGAAGAATTATCAGAATTATCTCTACGGTTCAAACCGCAATATCTCTCCACACAGACACTACCGCGTACTAGAGTCTAAATAATAACCCGGGCTGAAGGACTACGGTCGATGGCCCATCACAATATTTGTTATATATTTGTTAAGTATATTTATTACTTCTAGTTAATCATTAAAACATACTTTGTACTGTCCCACAATGTAACAAATCGTGAATAAATGCAATTACTACTACTACTTAGTTTTTTGTAACGCGTGCATGAGAAGTGCTACTTTTCGTGCCGACCGAGAGTGCCGCAAGTGGCGCGTTATAGCAAGCCGTACTGTAATGTCGCGGCGCATGCGCACATCAGCCTGACTTTACCTGCCTGATTTTTTGCCTGAGAAGTACTGACTTCTCACACTCTTCCGGGATGGACGCGTGCGAGAAGTCAGTACTGTCCCTTCGCGTAATTTTTCCTGGGTTTTGGGAGGCGGAGCCCACCAATAAGACGCCCGAAGGGTGCTGGGGCGTTTGTTTTAGTATTAATTTATTATTATTTATTTGAAAAAAATGTTCTATTACTTTATAACGTTAAGAATTCGCACGACACGATTTTTATTGCCACACAAAATTGCACAATGGGCAAAATTAGCCACACGAGGGCCTTTTTGACTAATTTTCACGAAAATACGAAATTATAAATAACCTTACTATTTATTTCAACCATTCAGTGTGAGTGTACTATTCGTGGATCGCGGGTACGGATATCACCAGTTGCTGTGTTCACGAACTCACAAATTAAAAACAGTTGATATTTCGTCGTTATACCGTTTTGTATGCATAGCTCACGTATGGACTCACGGACGCAACACTCACGTATTTGATTTATATAGTAAAAGTGTCATTGAAATTTCAATCTCATATCTCGTGTCCAAGATAAAAACTGTCAAACTTTGGGCGTATAAGGACTCTTTTCTTTCGGACTTTTTTCTTTAAAGAACTTGGTGTCAAGGCGCTACTGCGTCTCTTGATTATAAAACGATCATAAATTCAACGATGACTACGGAAATTAACTTTGTACACTTCAACAAAAATTGGCAAACATAATCGAATTCAACGATGATTTTCAAACCAATTCAACAACTATTAACAAACGATTTCAGTAAATATTTTGCGATCACCCAAGTCAAGTAATACTGTCTGCGGGCAGAACTTGGATGGGTGACCGCTTAGCCACGCACTGGCTGGCGCATCAATCGTTGAGCGGGAGGTCAGTTTTTCTGAGCCCTCGTTGTTCACACTTAAGTAAAATACTTTCGCTTGTACACCGCGGAATCCGGAAAACATGACCGACTGTACCGCCACGGGTTTTCCGCAATTTCCCCGTGTCCATGGCAAATGCGGTACAGTGTAACTAAATCGACTGCGGATGAACTGGAAGTTATATAGCTTAGCGAAGTGCGGGTAGGGAGTGATAGGGGGTATCGGGAATGGCCGTAAAACCCGAAAGGCGGCCACGCTGATACGCGGCGGCGGCGCGTTACGCTGGTTACGGCGGATACGCTGGTAGCTTCAAAAAATCTAGTCAAAAAATGTAGTCAGTAAATATTTTTTACGCGAGTCTATAATTTGACAAATGTCAACGAAAAATATTACAATTGTTGTAATTAATGAATAACCGCGAATTTTACATACATTCAGATCTGAGAGAAGTTTTTGTTTATTTTAGAATGTCAATTCCAAGTTTTTCGATTCTATCTAAATCACTCAATCGCCAGCTTTGCGATCAACTTTAACCGAGAATTTGGAGGAAAGATGAACTATAAAAAAAAAAAAATACTACGCACTTGCTATATTCATACTACGATTCGGTGACTCGTTTTTTATGCGAGATTTCTTTCAGGTTTTTTAATCCACTACAACGAAAAAAACTTATTTTGTTAATTTCTTGTTTCTTGTAAACATGAACTATTCCTAAAAATTTCTATTAAAAAGTTGTAGATTCATATAGACTTTTCAATAGAATTTTGTAAATAATTTTTTCAACCCAGTACCATACATTTTTCATTGAAAAAAGTAAGATCGTGGTTTTTTGTTAACCACGACCTGTTTTGTTTGGATAAACTTTTAAAGAATCCTGTGCCATATGTGTCGATGACATCAAAACAATCGCTGCGGGGCACCGTGAAAGGTTTTGGAGTAACACAACAATCGTTCGTAGTATACAGAAAAAAGTTACTAAAATGAAAACAGCTATGAATTCTCGAATCAATTTGATTGTCACCGCAAAAATGCCAAGTTGTAAGTAAATCATACATGCAAAAAAAACCGTTGTGATATAAATTAGAAACAGCGCTGTTGTTAATTCCCCACTGTCGGCAGCTCAAAATGTCAGGAGTTATGCGCTCATCGTCGATTTTGTCGTCCACTTCGAAAGGCACTGATGTTTGTCAAAACTACAATGAAGGATTGGTTATATTAGTCCATAATAAAGATTTACCGACAGATCGATGGTAAATGACAATTTCATAATTTTAATGAATTTCGCAGAACGAGCAACTTAGTTCGATATAAAATAAAAAAATAACCGCCCAGTTACGATTTCGATATTACTTCATCGATTATTTTGACTTTTTTTATTTTTTGTTATCAAATTAATGACAAATGAAAAACTCACTCGGTAGATGCAAATTTTCACTAGTTTCGTAATATACTTTTTTACCTCATGCACGGAATGTCCCTCGTTCCGTGGCTGTAAAGTGTGGCGGAAAATGCGTATCATGGTAAGGCGTGAAATAATATTCTTGCGCATAGGCAGATCCTCAAATTCCTTCATTATTTCCCACTTCTCCCCTCTTTTATTATATTCCCGCACTCTTTCGACACTCAAACTAACTTTGAGGTTAGGTTTTCGCTCACGCTTTACAGGCACGAGACATGAGATATACCGTTAATTCGTTAAAAAAAGCAGCTCGCCTTCTCTCGCTCTACAAGCAACACTCGACTTTACCTCGTGTCACTCTAGCGCCCAATTCGGCGCAGGCGCCACTTCCGAAACTTCGTGGGATATCCGCTTTCCTGTATTAGTATCACAATCTACTATTTTTTTCTATGCCTCGTAATTATTTGTCGTTTGCTATGAAATTGTCGTCGGCTTCCAAAGTTTGACAGATCGAATATAACTGAAAGAAAATATAGCAGCGGGTAATTTTTTTTTTTCAATTTTATTTATTATATTGAAATTATACTCGATGTTGAATGAATTTTTGTTGTGAATTAATAAGCAAGTTTGGAAAACAAGTGCAAACTTGGAATTTATACTTTTGCTACAAATGTGAATAATATATTGTCTGATTTTGTGAATAATTTTGGTGATAACATAGTATTTGCAAAATAAAATCAGGAAATGTTTGTGAATTTGTGTATGATGTTTCGTGTTTTATTTATCGCAATCGACGATTTTTTTTATATGATGTATTATTTTTTGGAAAATAAAAATAGCCTAATCTTTAAAATAATGACTGATCAGAAATAATATTTTTTTTATTTCATAAAAAAAAGTAGATGTCGAAATGATTCCAGATTTGATGTGCATAGTGCTTTTGATACAATAAAATAATACTGCGAAGGAGAAAAAATTTGATTCGTACGATTTAGAATTGGAGCGCCGTATGGATATCTGACGTTTTGAAAAATATTTTTTTTATGATAAAATGTTTAAAAAATATTTAGAGATGTCAGATGTCTCCAAATTTGCGGTGCATTGTGCTTTTAATGAAATGAAACATTGGTGCGAAGGAGAAAAATTAGTTCGTACAGTTCATTATTACGGCACCGGGCGGACATTTGACGGAAGATAATAGTACATTACGATACAAGTGCGAAAAAACTTTTTTTCTTTTTTAAGAAACAGTTTTTTGCACGAGAATTGTACAGAATTTTAATTCACAAGGTGTGAAAATGAAAATTTTTCATACTGAGTGAAATAAAGGAACATTTTAATAGGCACTCTGCCTGTTTTTAGTGAGTGCCTAAAACTCACTCCAGTGGCACCGTTGACGGTTCTGAATTATAAAAATAATTATTTCGTAGTAAATTTTAAAAACTTCTTAAAATGAATACAATTATGACTTCTCAGATCAATTTGTTTACGTGCAAGAAAATTATTCCGTCAAGAAATCGTATTGTTGATAATTTCTGACTCCCTACAGAGCAAAATGGAGGACATGAGCTTGTTGATTTTGAGATCAGACGCCGAAAATTTGTTACTGATGTCTGTCAAAATGACAATCAATCGCTTCATAGTTTTTTTGGATATACCTTCTGAAATACGGAAGATTGGTTAGGCGGTGGTTGGATTGGATTGGACTGTGTGTTTATTGAATTTATTATGCGCTCGTCGATGACTTTAAACAAAAAATACTGGATTAAAAAATCTGAAGAAAATCAGAGAGTACGTTAAAGTAATTAGGAAGAGTGTCCAATTGAGAAACAAAGCAAGGAAAATGAAAAAGTGGCGAGTTTGGCCTAAAATGCCTCATATGTATGCAGGAGAACAGACAAATCAACATTTTCAGAGACTCATTTATTTATGTGCCTAATGTTGCTTGCGCCCTTCGTGTCCTCACATCTGAGAAACTATAGTTCGTTAATAATGATATTAACCAATGCCCTTATATTGATCTCCTCTGTCTGGCCCTAATTGTTGATAATCTAGGATTCCAAATGCATTTTCCTAAGTCTTTCCTCAGTGCCTGATCACAAAAATCTCGAATGTACTGAATGAACAGCGCTTGGAGAAAGGTCTCTAAACGGGACTCATACTAACTGATGTTCTAGTGAGAGATGCCAAGGGAGACTTAGAATAATGTCCGTTTCAGGGAAAGACTCCAAGCGCATTTACCCTAGAATAATCACTGGATAGAGAAAGGGGTTATAAAGGGGATTGACTAACCAGGCCATAGACCGGGATCAAAGAGGAACTTGGGACAATTAGAGGTAGTGTCTGTGAGTGTCTGGAGCGGATTAGGATGTACGCCCTTCTGAATCTGAGAGGGACCTGTGCATACAGACATTCATCCATTTCAGGCCACTTCCATTTATATATATAGTTCGATCTATAGTTCCAGAATATAGTTAATTTAGATAGTTCAATGTTTTCCGTCCATCGCGACGTGTACCCCGTGCGTATTTTAAAAATATTCCGAAATGAACACTCAGAGGAGGAGGGGGGGGGGGGGAGGGCGTCATTCAACAAACGACTTCTGAACACTTACCTTTAGAATGTTTTGCTTCTTGATTTTCGTAGGATGTTTAAAACAGGAGAGAATTTTGTCTGCGGAAAATTCGTCTAAAACAATTCGTCTAAAACAGTTCGTCTAAAAACAATTTGTCTAAAAACGATTCGTCTATCCAAACCTATCCAAACCTTGTCACTAGACAATTTTCGGCAATTTCAAAATTAATATGTCAGAATATTAATTTATAATATTGCTGCTTTGAACCAATAAAATTCTTTTATGAAACGGGAAATCTGTGTCTAGGGCAAAATTCTAAACGAGGCCCAACTTACTTAATTTTTATGTTTGTAACGCGTGCATGAAAAGCGGCGCTTGTCATGGTAGTTTTGCGGGACGAAAGCGGCTGATTTCATGACAGTATTGGAAAGATGAGTTCACGCATGGGCTGTCCGCGAATGCTTCATTTTCATTCCTTAGAAGTTTACTTATGGCCCTTGGGACGAAATATTATAACCTCACTTTTTACTGTCCGTCCCGTAAAATTACCATTCACATCACCACTTTTCATGCACTCGTTACGAAAAATAATTTTACTAAACTTAAAAAGTTCCAGACTCAAAAAAGAGTACTAAATACACTGTATCAATGAAAAAGAGTGAAATAACAAATAACTTTTCACATATTATAATCAGGAGTATTTAACTGTTTTTTGTTAATACAGTATACAGGCGCGAGTTTTTTAGTTAAAAAAAAAATATTTGTATTTCTTCCTTTTAAGAATACAATTCGCACATACTTGGCGATGATTTGATCATGCGATCGATTATGCGACCCTCTGGCGGGGATGAACGAAAAAATAATGGCGGTATATATCAATGAAATTTCAATATATTCAGGCGCATTATTTTTTAACCGTTTTACCTCTGTCGACGTCCATCATAATAAAACCTAAAAAACTGTAAAGATCGCGGTACAGAGAAACAATGTGCCAAATTTTCTTAACCATTTTTAGTCATTTCGGTAAACATCGGGTATTAAGAAAACATGAGAAGTCACATGGTCACGGTGAAACGAATATCTCCCGTCTTGTGTCTAGCGGACAGTTGGGAGTAAAAAATAGTACATTGTGCAACTAGGGCCAAAATTGACAATTGCAACTCACGTGATTGCCGCCCTAGTTGCGCTCGGGTCACATTCGTTGCAATCGCCAACTTTCGGCCTTTATTGCACAATGTACTATTTTTTATGGAAAAAGGTACGAAAGATTTGATGACAAAAAACTATTTGTATTGCCAACCCAATGCGTCTAATGAACTACGTACGAGTCAGCTGGTTCCGTTATCCATGATGCCTATGAAGGACTCCAAAAACAATGATATCTATTGAAGGAACCACAAGGTAGCTTCCAAGGCAAAAATCAATCCGCAGTAATAATTGGTGGAAATAAAAAAGCTCTAAATAATCCCATGACAGCTTCTTTCGGAGTCGAATTATGCCGCCTATGAAATTAATTGAGTGTAATTTATTCGCGTAATGAGCCAATTGTGCACAATCATTTGGGTATGATTCGCCTGTGCATGAGCACGATTTTGGTTTCACCAACCAACGAATTCGCCGAAATACTGATCAGATTTGTACATCCGTAGTTGTGTCTAGTTGCACAGTTGCAACGGTGTCCAGTCGATCTAAGGGCACAGTCGAACCCGTGCGTAATCGAACTGTAGCGAGCCAATCGTGCACTTTCGACTCTGTACACGGCTTAATTGTGAATGCCTAGTCCATCCGGCGTACGACCGTAGTCGTGCTGGGACGAATCGTGCCGAGTCGACGCGACATATAGTCCATCGATGCGTGCTCATTTGATCGGGTGCATGGTCATTCCCGTGCATAATCAAGTATGCGTGGCAAGACAGCCACGAAGTTGACGTAAGTACAAACAATGGCAGCCAATGTTTTTCCTTGTGAAAACAAGCAAAAATACAATTACTACCTGATTTTTTGCCTCGGGTGATTCGCACCGTCGCATCGTTCCAAGGAAGTATTTCACAGTTTTTTGGGACTTATAATAAATATGAGATTAAGAAATTTCCGTAAGGATGTTAGCATTATCAGGGTACCTGCAAGACCTCTTACTAGGATGTTGAGCATTTCTAGCGGTATCTTAGAAAAAAATGGCGCTTAAGGAGTAGGGTTTTCAGGGAAAACTTAGAAAAATGAAGGCCTGTTAGAGGAAGATTTTGTACGGAGTTAGAGGGGATGAGAATAATCACGCAGATTGAAATTGATTTTGATTAGGGGGGGGGGGGGGGGGGGGGGGAGGGGGTATCCGGTGATCGGAAATTGCCTATGAAAGACGGAGGGTGACAACGAAACATGCAAACGTATTTTCTGAATGCTATAAAGAAAAATAATATGACAACGCAAACTTATGTACCGTTCACGACAAGCGCGCGAGCCACAGCAACCGCCAATTTTTTTTTCTATTTAACCCCAACAATTTCTTAGGTATATTTTTATACTAATGGGGAGAGTAGAGAAAGGGGTTCCAGTCAGCCATGCCAAAAGGGAATGAGGGTCAGCTCCACCAAAATAGGTGAACAAAAAGGAAGTGAGAAAAGGAGTTGGTGGACAATGAGGCAGGCGGAAGAATGGATAAAGGAATCGGAAAAAACATACAATAATACCCAAACATTTTTCTAAAATAGTGTAACGACCGAGCGAATGAACAACACGCGTATTTGGTTTTGGGGCGGATATTATTACTGATAAGAAACGTTAATTATCCCGATCACGAAATGTCACACGTCTGCTCGCTTTTAAAGTCCCGTCCAAACTCTCTTGTCGTGACGATCTTCCGTACGTTCGTCGATTGTCAACCTAACTAATATCGTGTGTCTTAATATATAGTCAGCTATATTCGTTAGCTAGTCAACTATATTCGTTACAATATATATCCGAGTCGAATTTGAACACAGAAATATAAAATGCTGCAGAAATAATTTCAACAGTATTACACGTGAAAAATTATTTCATGTACTGAGTCCTTGGTATTTAAAGTACTTATAGTACTTTGTACTTGGTACTTGAAAATCTAGTTGTTCGAATAGTTTACATAATGCAGCATTCGATACTACACGTTACCATCTATCATATCAAATTACTCTATTTTCTATTAATAATAGAAGTAAACGAATCATTCACCTTTGATGAACCAATAACGCAATTTATCATTTTTAATAAGCAACCCACGCTCGTCAACGCACATGAAAGACACTCAATAAATAGAGTATTATTGCCAAATGAACGAAACACCATGGCATACTACGTACATTTGAAACAAAAAAAATATACAATGGTATTAGTGAAAAAAACGTCATTTTTAGAGTTTCAGGATAATCGCAGTTTTTATAGGGCTTAATACCTGAGGCACTAGAAAAAAAACGCACAAGACCACGGCAGTGACAACTCTCACGACTCTTTGTTTAATAGGTTGATAGGGCCACTGGCCATGAATACAGAGTAATCGTTTATTGATGATGTAATATTCCGAGTCAAACAGGTCTTTTTTGTTTTTAATTGAAATATCGCTACCGTGTTCCTTCGTTTGTGTATTCATGGCTCTTTGTGAGAAGTCACCCCAAATATCTCTAACAATGGAGATTGATATCCTCAAGTATACGGAGACGGTGATAGACGTCTGTCCTATGTATACGACACGATGGTAGCGAAATTATCAATGAACGGTCGTGCGTGTGACAGAGGCGGTTAGTCGCCCACCCCCCCTTATTCAATAAAAAAAAGACAGAACTAGAGACAGAACTAGCATTAGAGTCAATCATACAGTGACTATAGAAAAGTGGATAAATGGCCACTCACACGTTAAAGGGTATCGTGGGAAATTCGAGGGTGGTCGTAGTGGCATTATCATAATTTTGCCTTCACAAGGGAGATACGGCTCTTTACATATGCAAATATGAAAATTGTCCCCCCCCCCCCCCCCCCCCCCCCCCCCGCAAAATTGTGCCGGCACATCTGAGTGACGTGGGGGAGGCGGTATCCGATACGGCGATCATGGCACATGGCACATCATGACAAAATCCTCGGCAGTCTTCCGCCGAAGTATTCAAACGTAAGATGTGCAGACGCTAGAGGATCTTGAGGAAAGATTGCTGCGGAAAGAAAACCGGCTGTCTACGATGGACGAAAATTCCGGTGCGTTTGCGGCAGTAAGTGAGAAAAAGAAAGAAAAGACGGAACGACCGAGTGCGAAGGACGCCCAAACGAAAAAGAAAATAAACGAAGACAAAGTGCGGTGTTATCGGTGTCAAGAGCTCGGACATTATGCCCGCGACTGTAAAAACAAAAAGCGCGAAAACGAGTGCGACGGTGTTGACAGTCGAGATTGCGCATTTGTCGTCGAAAGTGTGAGCGAGAAGCGGGACGCGAGTGTCGGTGAAAGCGAGACGTTCGACATGTTAACCGGTGTAATGAACGGGGTGTTAGGCGCCGATAAGAGATTCCTGGCTTACCGACAGCGGGGCATCTCGGCACATATCCTTTCGTCGGGAGTGGCTGACAAACTATTGCGAATTATCCAACGGTGACACGGTGTCCCTTGGCGATGGTAAACAGTGTCGCATCGTCGGAGAGGGAACGGTTAAAATAAAGAAATTCGTGCGCGGTGGTTGGAAGTCGTCGCGAATCGAGAACGTACTATACATACCAGAGATGAAAAAGAATTTATTTTCGGTGGGTACGTGCACAATTTACGATTTTTTAAACAATTTACACGTAAATTAAAATTTTTTGACAAATTAAACGTCAATAACGATTCTTAAAGAAATTGAACATCAATTTCTATTTATTTCCATTTTATAAAGTCAAATCATGCGTTAATCTTCACGCGTGACGTCACGACCCGCGCTGGCTCGGTCGCTCGGGGCATGAGTGACGTCACGAGCCCGGTGACTCTGGCGCGCGAAGCTCCGCCCAGCCGCCAGCGCGCGTCACCTGGTGGGGGGAGCCCGGCGAGCGTGCGGCACTTTTTCGCCCGCGAGTCTGGCATCACTGATTGAAAGTCCGAGGACGATGATTCTGGCAAAGAATCTTCCCAAATTTCTCTGGGCGGAAGCGTGTAGCACAGCTGTGTATTTAGCAAACAGAGCGGGGGCGTCGATCGCAAGAAACGGGGCGACACCATACGAGCTATGGGTCGGCACCAAACCAGCATTGGATCGCTTACGAATCTTCGGTTCGGAAGCTTATGTACATATCCCGAAACAACACGTGACAAAACTAGAGACGCGAGCGAAAAAATTGATCCTCGTGGGGTACGACAGTAACTCTAGAAATTATCGAGTCTTCGATCCGAAGACAAGAAAAGAATTTGTGTTGCGAGACGTGAGGTTTCACGAAATGATGGGACATGCGATGGTACCAAAAATCAGCGATGCGAACGACGAGATAATCCTTCCAAAACATTAGAACGTCGCTCCGGTACCGCGAGAAGACGACGACGATGACGAGGTCTTCGTACAAGCAGAAGAAGGGGGACAACCCCGGCAAGAAGAAGCACGCGAAAATCGCGGGCATGAAGAAAGACGCTGAGACAGGCTTTCTTTTTGACGAATGAATTTTTATATTGACGAAAGCCTCACCCGGCGCGGCCTGGGTCAAGGGCTGCCGGGGCTCTATTTGACGGATAATTATTTTAACAAATTGTTACCGGGTCGGCGCCAGTTGATTTCCAGACAAATCAACAAACTGTTTTCTGACTCAGCTGACTCAGAACAATAAATTTTGACGAGACGAACACAGGGGGGTAGGATTGGGTGACCCAAGTAATATTGCAAAGTCAATTGAACAGCGAGAAAATGTTCGAGCGAGAAATACGAATTTATTTAATTAATTGACTTACGTAAGTTTCCAAAATTCCGGAACACACAATTTCCACTTTATAATAAAGAATAACAATGGATATAATTTTGACGATCTAATTATCGTCGATTAATTCTAAACAACGATTGACAAAATATCGGCGACTCCTCGAGGGCTGACCAGCCGTACCCCAAGACGGTCGACGGACAAGTGAATATTAATTTTGATCATTTTACGAGCGCTCGGTAATTCGGCGCTCGCGCAGCGCGTCATAGGCCCTTTGTCAAATCCGCGAGTCGGGTAACAACCGTTACACGATTTCGCCTATGATTCGTCGATATTTTGTCTCGTACGATGTCGACGATCTGTGCTGTAGACAAACGTAATAATTATAATAATTTGGACAGCACAGAAGACAAGAAATACAATTCATAATTTATGTCAAAATATGTCCCTGTTTAGCGCTCGAGGAGTATTATTGAGCGCAATGACGTCGAGGAATATTTTGAAAATTATTTTCCTGTCACAACGCCTTCGAGATCGAAGTACGATACGTCGACCGACACGCTACGAAACAAACGTCGCCGAATACGATTTGCCGGAGACATACGAACAAGCGATCACGAGCGAACGACGCGACGAGTGGAAAAAAACCCATCGAATCGGAGCTCCTCTCTCATCGCGAAAATAAAACGTGGTCCCTAATAAAACGATAAGAGGGGATGAAGACGATCGATTCAAAATGGGTATTTCGCGTCTTGGAAAACAAATCCGGAGAAGCGCGTAGGTACAAAGCCCGGCTATGTGCACGAGGCTTCATACAGAAACAAGCGCCTCAGCGCCCTGCGGGCGCAGAGGCCCTTGTTGGTGGGCTCCGCCCACCAAACCCCCCGAAAAATGTCCCGGGGGGACATTTTTTAAGGCACTCACGGGGGTACACGTCGCGCTACGCGCTCCGTACCAAGTGTGATTACACTTCGCGTTATGCGCTACGTATCGAATATGTTTATACGTCGCGCTGCGCGTTTCACCTGAACCTCTTGTGTGTTTTAAGATCGGAATATTGAAACAATTGAAAAGAAAGTAGAAGAGTGGTTGGAAAAATTCGAGATAAAATTTGAATTTTTTTTTTGTTTCGAAAAAATTTTAAAGAGATTTGAAAAAATTAAATTGCAGTTTCCCAATATTTAAAGTAATTTACATTAAAAACGAAAAAAAAAAGCTGAGATTTTTTTTTTTCATTTCAAATCATCCCGCCATAGAATATCAATGTCGCGGCGTGTGCGAACTTTATCACGTCTGCTATGGAATTGTCGTCGGCTTCCAAAGTTTGACAGATAGAATGAACGGAAAAAAAATAAATAGTCGCGATTGTTTTAAATTTTGGATATTCGATGATTCTTCTTTGTGAAATTATAACCAAGTTTTTCAGTGCATCCGTGAAATTTATGATTTTTATTACGAATGTGAATGATGTATTGTAAAATATTGTGAATGGTTTCGTTCAAAATATATTATTTTCGAAATAAAAAGGGCTAATATTTGTAAATCAATGTGTGATATTTCGTGTTTTATTTTTCGCAACCAAATTTTCTTTTCTGACATGATGAAAAATTGTTTTTTGGAAAATTAAAGTAACATAACCTTTAAAATAATTCCTCACTAGAAATAATTGTAGAATAAAAATATTAAGAAATGTTAGAATGTCTTCAAATTTGCTGTGCATAGTGTTTTCGATGCAATGAAATATTGCTGAAAATTAGAAAAAAATTCGTTCGTAGGTTTCAAAATTGCAGCGCCGTACGGATCTTTGACAGGAGAAAATGGATTTTTAAATGGAAAATGCCTGGAAAAAATGTTCAGAGACGTCGGAATGTCTTCAAATTTGCTGTGCATAGTGCTTTCGATAAAATAAAATAATGCTGCGGAGGAGAACAAAATTGGTTCGCACCATCCAAAGTTACACTATGATACGGACGTCCGAGAAGATAAATTCAGTGAAAAAGCTATTTTTATTCAACCGCAGGCTAAAAAAAATATTTCCAGTCATCGGAGTCACTTCAAATTAACTGCGCATGAAGTTGGAGGTACACCGAAGTAAATTCTGAAAAACTAATTTTTTTGGAGCATACGATGCGGGGAATCCCCATCGAAAGCTGTGTGAAGAAGCCTTGATGGTCATTTTAATAGGCACTCTTTGCCTATTGTTATAGTGAGTGCCTAAAAAGGGGTGGATTTCCACGAAACATTCGCTCCAATCGTGCGGTATGATTCAATACGAGTTCTGCTATCGATCGTCGCAACGAGAGATCTCAAACTCGCGCAGTTCGACGTCCAAACCGCTTTTTTATATGGAAAACTAGACGCAGACATATATATGGAGCTCAAGCAGGCGCCAATGTGCTGGAACCACGAGTTCAGCGCCTTTCTCAACCGATTCCAATTTCGCGAAATGAATGCAGGTCACTGCATTTTCGTCGGACATGTCGGAGGCAAAACGGTGTATTTAGCACTATACGTCGACGACGGTTTATTGGCTGCAGAAAACATCGAATTAATCGATATAGTACTCAGTCATCTAAAGAAAAAAATCACAATAACTCTCGGAGACGCGACTTTATTCGTAGAACTCCAAATAAAACGCGATCGATCGAGGAAAACGGTCTTCATTCATCAAAACGAATACGCGAAGAAGATCGTAGAACGATTTAAAATGTGCGGCGCGAAACCGTTGAGCACCCCAAGCGACGCGAGCGTAACGCTCTACCTGCTCGATGAAAAAGGAGAAGAAACAACGAAAGTACCGTACAGAGAGGCCGTCGGATCGCTGATGTTTCTATCAGTGGTATCGCGACCGGACATATCGTATGCCGTCACGTAAGTGAGCAATTTTTAAATCGATATAGCGAAGAGCATTGGCGTGCAGCAAAGCGCATCATCGCCTACGTCTCCGGAACAATCGACTACGGAATTGAGTATCAAGGCGGCGGAAGCGTCGACGACACGACGCTCGTCGGATACTCTGACGCCGACTTTGAAGAGAGATATAGAGACGAGAAGACCGACGTCGGGATACTTGTTCGAGTTGGCGGGAAGTCCCGTAACGTGGGCAAGTCAACGGCAGCGATTAGTCACCCTCAGTACAACGGAAGCCGAATACGTGGCAGCGTCGGTAACGTCACGAGAAGCGATGTGGCTGACACGACTACTCTCCGAGATCGAGTGTCCGTGCGAAAAAGCGACTGATAAAAAATCCGGAATTCCACAAACGGACTAAACACATCGAGGTACGATTCCATTTCGTGCGAGAAAAAGTCCAATCGAACGAGCTGACGATAAAATACCTACGAACGGAGCAACAAAAGGCAGACATCTTTACTAAAGCGCTGCCGAAAAACAGATTCTGCATGCTGAGGGAAAACATCGGGATAACTCGAGGCGGACTCTGCATAAACGGCGGAAGTATTGGAAAAGTTTAACGCGATTCCACCTCGATATCAAGAGCGAAACGACGAATGCGATTGGCTGTCACCGAACAGCCAATAAAACGAAGAGAAGCTAGACGACGCGACGGACTCACTCGGCCACTTCGCTATCGTATCTCTCTGAGGTCAGACGTGTGTCGCGACGCGATATTGAACAGAAGAAAAAGACGTTATAGAACATTCGCTCGCTGAGCACTCGATATCGTGGGGGACGCAAACGATTATTATTTTTGTGTTCCTCATATTCTTTATCATTCGATATACATGTTTTCTCGCATATGCGACATATGAATAAAACTTTATTGCGTTTTGCTACGTCGAATAAAACGTTTCTTTTCCCGACCTCACTATCCTTCAACGTATTGAGAAAATAACTCAATAAAAAGTAAAAAATCATTTATCATATAATTATGCTTCTAGCTTGCAATTAAACCTAATTTTAAGATGATCGATGCCCTCGTTGTTGAGATACATCGATTTCGTTTTTCCAAACACTGAGATCGGGTAGAGTCAAGATCAAGACACGAGTCGTCGCTCCGGCAAACGTCGCTCCGGCGGACGGGCCCGAAGTTAGCGGAACTCGCCCGAACGAATGCTCCACGCGCCTAGCAGAGTCGGTGATGTATATAGGTATATACTCCGTCGACGACTTTGTTAGGCCCGTGAAGTCCCTATGAAAGGTTTTCCGCGTCCGTGTGTACTGTGTCCCATGGTACACGTAATAAACATTAACGCATGATGATTCCTTATTGTAGATATCCTCTGACAATATCTACCGTGTCTTTTTATTTTTACAAAAACTCGTGAAATATAATGTAAAAAACATCTTCGATGTAAAAGTCGCGCCAAGTACATTTGAAGAATAAGATGCTTCTTCCCCATTCTTAAGAAAAAAAAGTACGTGAAATTAGTCAAAGGTCGCCAAGTTCATTATTAGCCGTTGTTTAAAAAAATATTAATACTTGGCATGCCCATAATTTGCAAAACTACGGGCCCATCAAGTTTTTATGCAATTAAAAAAATGGGCGGGCCAAGTATTAATATTTTCTCTTTACGCTCCAATAAATCCAGCCCCGTCACTGAAATATCGGGAGGGCGCATCCTGCGCAGTCAATATCGAGACTGGTCGAACATCCCGCGAATTTATTTTGGTTTTACTACTGATGATTTCGTATCGTGAAAGAATTCGTCGATGGAAGTAAATCCGTATCTCGTCTCGGTTGAATCTAATTTCGTCGACTCCCAGCAATACAACATTTTTCGCAGTAAAACCGAAGGAAAATCAAGGCTCGTCCGACCAATTAGTTAGTTGCCTGCCCGATACGTTAATGATAAAGCTGGATTGATTAAGAGGGGAAACAAAGAAAAGACATCGGAGCGAAACTGTGATTTTTGCAGATAAGTGACTTTAATAGATAAAAATTCTTCGAATAAAAATGCATCTGGATGAAACCAGCGTTAAAATATTACTTTTCCGACGAGGTTATTTGTCAGGCTACGCTCAGTCTAAACGAGACAGTGGGGGTGCCATTAAATGTGAGTGAGCCTTCGAGAAACAGTTTGACTTTTTCCAACGATCGGTTGACATCGAGTTGCAAGAGGTATCATTTTCGCTCAATCACTTGTTGTTATAGCTATCGATTTTTTTTCCGTTCTAATAAAATAACTAACCCCGAAGAGAATTAAGAAAAAGAAGAGGGTCTATTTTGGCTATTCAACACGTAGGAAATACGATTTATTTATATTAGTTGCACGTATACATTGTTGGTGTAGCAACTATGCATAAAGAATAGTCGTTTTCCACATGGCATGTTTTGACGTATATTATTCGATCTCGAGGAAGAGATTCAAGGTAAAAATAAAATATTAGTATAATAACATCATTCACCTTGAATGAGCGACTCGTTCGAGATGACAGAAAGAGAGAACTCGCGCTGTCGTCGTCGGCGCCTCACGCTTTAATCAGGCTTAACATGGAAAGTGTGGGAAAGTTGCGTGGTGAAAATACACGTCTTTATTGTAGAACCAAATTGTTCGTGCACGTAGTAGCCACATATATCTAGTCATTTCTACGAGAGATACGTGCACGTGAACCAAAGCAAATGTATGCGTATGCCATAAATTTGTAGACATAGAAAAAATCACTCACACGCGTATTACCGCTAATACAACCATGACCGATAAAGCAATGCCCCCGAGAGATTCCCGGAGCGATAGGCACTCTCTCACACACATAAACGAGCGTTTATTTATATTCCACCTGTGGGATGGCCAGACGGGTGTAGAGAAATTCTAATATTTCACGAACTGTGCGAAATGAAGTCCGAAAGAAAGTACAACGTTTACGATGATTTATCGATTGACCGAAGTATGACGCATTATTCTAACCATAACAAACAGCTCATGTGTCAAAAGAATAAGAAAAAATAATACAATATAGCTTCGCACGGCTGAATTTTTTATGTTAACAAAATTGAAAGTTTGCTCGTTTCACAATCAATTCGATCGAATTTATTGCTCGAGTTTACGATCATTCGTCGTTAAGGGTAGGCGAGGAAAAAAAAGTTAAATATGAACCAAGCTACCTCTGCAAGTGTGCCGGAACCACTACCGGCTATGATGTTGGACTACCACAACAATCTCAATCACACCATCGTCATCATCATTTTACAGGACAACATAGAAAGATGTATAACGCATCTAATATTCAATAGACATTCATAAAAACATACAGGTTATTCGTTACCGGTGCAAACCGTCGTGTATGAACAATATTTGCCGCGCTGGTTAGAGTTATCTCTTTACTAAAATTGTCTGTCCTGGTCGCAAAGACGGCTGTGTTTCCCTCTTCACGCAATCCTTTGTTTTCGCGTATACTTAAGGTGATGTGAAACTCTCTGCCGCCCGCTCACCCGTCGCCCAGTTGGTAACAAAAACTGTAATGCCATTTTGAAACCATAAACATTTGAGGAAAAAGAAAATTTGTCTTTCACAGCGTCTGTTTGTTCCACCGGGAAACACCATTTTTTTACCTTTTGGTCAAATGGTTATGTTTTCGAAATGGCATTCAGTGCAGTTTTCGTTACCGACCGAGTCTTTTCACATCAACTTAAGGAGGGTTTTCTGTTCTCTGTGGAGGGGATAGGGTTGCTGCAGCACACTCAGAGAAAAATTTAGTTGACTGAAAAAAAAATTGTTTGACTCAACTAAATCGTTCGGGTCAATAACGTTCAACTCAATCTATATGTAATGTAAAAAAAAATCAGTTGTTGGTTTGCCTAAATGAGAAACGTTGCAGATGATGTGGTGTTGAGTGCTTTCAAACGGATTAAGTGTCTGGTTACCAAATATTTATTTGGACCGATCTACGTTTTTAATTGATGTTAATTGCATTTTGTTGCCTCAAACATATTCATTTTTAACGGAATAAAGCTTTTGTGCTGTTGAAACAAATTTTCCTGTACAACAACAAACCTATATTTGGAAGAAAAACGTAGTTTATACTGTTCACGCGATGACGAGCAAAACTGACCTATGCCCATGTTGCAAGAAATATTTATTTAGTTGAATCAACCAAGCGTAATAACTAATGGAAAAATTAAGTAAACGGAACTATATCAATTTTTGATACTGGCCGATATTGTTTTACAACATCAACATTATTGGAAGATTTTTATCCAAGATAAAAGGAAGTTCCGAGCGAAATTAAAAATTGCTATTTTCCTTATTTCGCTACAAGGATATCGCAAAAAACGTTTGTCGTGGCTCAGCTGCTTAATAGTTACCCTAACCTACCGATCTTGTATCCTCTCAGGAACTGTTTCATGCGTGAGAAATGTTTTTCGACTAGTCATCTAGCGGCATTGTTTCAACAGAATGCAAATTTCGAATTTCTGGTTGACTCCACAACATGATAATTGATATGAACATTCTCAGAAGACGAAACGTAGTACAAGAAGTGTGAGTTAAATACTGCTTCCAAATAGTAATAGATTAGATGAACTATACATTGCAATATTAAATTAAATTACAAAAAAGTGGTGAATTGTAAAAGTAGTTCATTTAACGTCAAACTATATTTCAGTGCACACTATAAAGGATTCGATAAACAGTTTCAAAAAGATTTGTGAGGTAAATGCAATTAAACTGAACGTCGACTGCACAACAATAAATAATGTGAACGGGAGGAAAAGTTGTACTTTTCGTAGTAGTTAAAAGTAGCAGCCAAGCCGTTGCGCTGTTGCAAGTATAAAAATATGGTCAATTTTAGCATAGTCGGGGAAAAAAATAGCGTATGCTCCTCGGGAGGGAGCGTAATTTTCCCCTTGCTTCGCTCGGGCAGCAAACTTCACACTCGGCGAAAATTACGCACTTCCCTCGCTTGTAGCATTATACAGTGTGACCAATGAAAGGTGGCCACCCATTTTTAAGCGCATTTGCGCGGTGGTTTCGGCTGGTGTGAAGGATGCTTCTTGAAGGATTTTTAAAGCCCTCTTTGATGGCGCAAATGGTTTTTCGATCTGACTCATAGTTTTTAAGGGGGAAAATATGTTTGTTCGAAATTTTCGTAAAATCAATTTTTTATTTTTTTTCTATAAAGACGATCAAAAACGGAATTCAGAACACTCGTGGTTCGATTTTTCTGATGCAATTTTCATAAAGATAATAAATTTCAAAGTTGCTGCTTTTAGCAGTCGACGTACGGCTGGAACGCGGAATGGTGGATTCGGACAGCAGCTCGAACGCGCCACTGTTTCGAGCCTCGGGAATTGGCTAATCTCCCGGCGGCTGAAAATTGAGGCTAGAGTAGCCAGCTGTCAAAGCGAAAAAAAAAACAGACGTCAAAAATAACCTGTTCTTTCAATAATTTTCAAAGTCGAGCGTCCTTTCACTATGAGTGATGTCGCCTAAGTTTGACGGTGGAATACGAGAGAATTGCAAACCTTCTCGATTGGATAAATGTCTGAAACAAATCAAGCATTTGTAAGATGGTGAAAAGATTTTTTGTGCTTAATAATAATTCCCAAATGTTATTAACAAATTACTGAAATAAAAAATTGTGCAAAAAATCACCCGGCAACCGATTTTTTTTTGTTATGAAAATGATTCGTTATTTTTTACTGAATACGTAAGAATTTTTTCAGAATTTTATGTAATGTCTGAAAATTGCGTTTTTTATGTAAAAATGCATTGTGTTTACATAAAAAAATGTACGACGTTAGCTTTCTGCCTCAAACGAATTTCGGAGAAAGCTAGCATGAGGGTAGGTAGGGAGGTAGGTAGGGAGGTTTTTTTTCATTTTTTAAATAAAATTTAAATGCTGTGACATTCAAATTAACGGTAAAAATGATTTCGCGAATAAGTCAGCAAAACGAGCAAGAAGATTTTTTTATTATTATTTCAGATTTGCACAGATCCTCGCAAGAGCAAACATTGTCTCCGCATTCTTGCTTTCGGTGTGATTGACAATTAGAATTTACATTTGAGCAAATCGAAATGACCGTGACCGAACAAACCATCGAAACTGTTGATGGTAGGTTACTAAACCTCGTGTAAAGACGCAACACACGTTGTCGGTCTTATATTCATTCTCTCGACCTTTCCACTGTGAGGTTCCAGTACAGTTTATGGAGAAAAAAATGTGCAATACATTCGAACGAAGTGATACCGAATACGCCATCGATAGAATTGATGCGACGATTTAATGCAGGTAAATAAAACCGCCGAAACTCAGGTGGTATCATCTGTATTCGCTTGCCGTTTCCAAAGTCGTGTTTTCAGTGCGTCCGATGAAATAGGGGTTTTCTCACTACTGGACTACTGGAAGGTGATGAAGCAAACGAGATGCATAACTATTCTCATGTTCTTTTTTTGTGTTAATTTAAGTGCACTATGGTACGATACAAATACACGTGTGAATTACTCTTGAATTAATTACGCGAATTGATTACTTAATGATGCAAAAAGAAACCCCAAAAAGGGACCTTTTTTATATGAAATTTATTCGATATTTTTTAAATTCCTATGATGTTTTATACTTTTTTTTATAACTTCGAAGTCTATTTTTCTTTAATAATCTTCTCCTTCGTTCTTATTAAATTCGTTTTTATTTTTCTTTCTCGTCGAAAGAGTCCTCGATGCTTTAAATGCTCAAGGCAGCAATCAAGTGTGTGAGTGAGTGTTCAATGCTGGATACAGCATTGAAGACTGTTTCGTCTTCAAAAGTGTCTTCAATGCTGGCTTCGAAACTGTCTTCAATGCTGTCTTTGGAAGTGTCTTCAATGCTGTCGTCGGAAGAGTCTTCAAAGCTGTTTTCGAAACTGCTTTCAATGCTGTCGGCGGAGGAGTCTTCAATACTGTCTTCAGCACTGAACACTCACTTGATTGCTGCTTGAGCAGTGACAGCATTGAAGACTCTTCCGACGACAAAGAAAAATAAAAAGAAAATTAAAAAGCAACTTTTTAACGTAGTCTGCCATGAAAATCTGACGTTATAGTATTGAAGACTTCTCCGAAGTCGGCATTGATGACTTTTTCGATATAAGTTCAAAGCCAATATTGAAGATACTTTTGAAAGCAACGTTGAAGATCTCTTCGAAGACACAGATAGTATTGAAGACAGTTTCGAAAACACAAACAGTATTGAAGACAGTTTCGAAGACAGCATTGAAGACACTTCCGACGACAACATTGAAGACAGTTTCGTCTTCAAAAGTGTCTTCAATACTGTCTTCAATGCTGGCTTCGAAACTGTCTTCAATGCTGTCTTCGGAAGTGTCTTCAATGCTGTCGTCGGAAGAGTCTTCAATGCTGTCTTCGAAATTGTCTTCAATTCTGTCTTCGGAAGTGTCTTCAATGCTGTCGTCGGAAGAGTCTTCAAAGCTGTTTTCGAAACTGTCTTCAATGCTGTCGTCGGAAGAGTCTTCAATGCTGTCTTCAGCATTGAACACTCACTCACCCACTTGATTGGTGCCTTGAGCATTGACAGCATTGAAGACTCTTTCGACGACAAAGAAAAATAAAAAGAAAATTAAAAAGAACGAAGGAGAAGATTATTAAAGAAAAATAGATTTCGAAGTTATAAAAAAAGTATAAAACATCATAGGGATGTAAAAAATACCGAATAAATTTCATATAAAAAGGTCCTGACATTAATTTTTAAAGATTTTTTTAAAGAAAGACCTAGACGTTATCCGAAGGCACAAGTTCTGTACCAGCAAGATCGTGACGCGCGAGTTGAGTTCTGCCAGTGGCTGATTCGAAAAAATGAAGAAGATCCAAATTTCATGAAATACATAATGTTCTCTGGGGAAGTAATTATTGGGAGCGGTCTCCGTAACTAGTATTCGATGCATGTTTGGGTCGCGATTATGGTTGGACAAATGGTAAGTATTCAAACAAAGATCTATTTTCTAAACGCTATCTACACACGAGATGTACAGACTTTGTAAAAAACCTTAAAAAAAATTTCTTCTAAAAAACCATTTATTCCGATCATTTTTAGTATTTTTGTTTCTTTTTGCATCATTAAGTAATTAATTCACGTAATTAATTCAAGAGTAATTCACACGTAAATCTGTATCGTACCATGGTGCATGTAATTGACACAAAAAAAGAACATGAGAATAGTTATGCAACTCGTTTGCTTTATCACCTTCCAGTAGTCCAGTAGTAAGAAAACCCCTATTTGATCGAACTCACTGAAAACACGACTTTGGAAACGGCGAGCGAATACAGATGATACCACCTGAGTTTCGGCGGTTTTATTTACCTGCATTAAATCGTCGCATCAATTCTATCGATGGCGTATTCGGTATCACTTCGTTCGAATGTATTGCACATTTTTTTCTCCATAAACTGTACTGAAAGATCACCTTGGAAAGGTCGAGAGAATGAATATAAGACCGAAAACGTGTGTTGCGTCTTTACGCGAGGTTTGGTAACTTACCATCAATAGTTTCGATGGTTTGTTCGGTCACGGTCATTTCGATTTGCTCAAATGTAAATTCTAATTGTCAATCGCACCGAAAGCAAGAATGCGGAGACAACGTTTTTTCATGCGAGGACCTGTGCAAATCTGAAATAATAGTAAAAAAATCTTCTTGCTCGTTTTGCTGACTCATTCGCGAAATCATTTTTACCGTTAATTTGAATGTCACAGCATTTAAATTTTATTTAAAAAACAAATTAAAAAAACATTGATTCGATTACATTTGCCCTCATGCCAGCCTTCTCCGAAATTCGTTTGAGGCAGAAAGCTAACGTCGTACTTTTTTTTTTATGTAAACACAATGCATTTTTACGTAAAAAACGCAGTTTTCAAACATTACATAAAACTCTGAAAAAATTCTTACGTATTTAGAAAAAAATAACGAATCATTTTAATAACAAAAAAAAATTCGGTTGCCGGGTGATTTTTTGCACAATTTTTTATTTCAGTAATTTGTTAATAACATTTGGGAATTATTATTATGCACAAAAAATCTTTTCACCATCTTCCAAATGCTTGATTTGTTTCAGACATTTATCCGATCGAGAAGGGTTTGTAATTCTCTCTTATTCCACCCTTAAACTTAGGCGACATCACTCATAGTGAAACGACTCCCTTAATACATCGCATTGCTATATTCGCTCGACTTTGAAAATTATTGAACGAACAGGTTATTTTTGACGTCTGCTTTTTTTTTCGCTTTGACAGCTGGCTACTCTAACCTCAATTTTTAGCCGACGGGAGATTAGCCAATTCCCGAGGCTCGAAACAGTGGCGCGTTCGAGCTGCCGTCCGAATCCGCCGTTCCGCGTTCCAGTCGTACGTCAACTACTAAAAGCAGCAACTTTGAAATTTATTATCTTTATGAAAATTACATCAGAAAAATCGAACCACGAGTGTTCTGAATTCAGTTTTTGATCGTCTTTATAGAAAAAAAATAAAAAATTGATTTCACGAAAATTTCGAACAAACATATTTTCCCCCTTAAAAACTATGAGTCAGATCGAAAAACCATTTGCGCCATCAAAGAGGGCTTTAAAAATCCTTAAAGAAGCATCCTTCACACCAGCCGAAACCACCGCGTAAATGCGCTTAAAAATGGGTGGCCACCTTTCATTGGTCACACTGTATATTTCAGTGGAACCCCTCTTTTCTTAACTTCACTTAACTCAACCGCTCGCCAGAGAACATAGATATACTTCTATGTTCTCTGCGCTCGCTTATTTTGATTTTGATTATTTTGAGCCTGATTCTGCTCGCCCCACTATGAGCGTTGCGCACGCGCAGGCCCACGCCGTGGCTTTGTATCTACAGACTCGTCCATCCTTCGTTACCCGTACCGGCAGAAATTGATCGGAAGTGGGGACTGTAGGGGAAATACATAATAGCGAATGCGCTGTACTGTACTGAATTTTACTGTATTTTAATTTACTTTTTGAATCTAGTTTTCATGATAAACGACCTTCCAATTAAAATTTCATCATGGACAATCAAAAACGAACCTTTAGTGCACGTTTCGCACAAAGGTTACATGCAAATCAACTATCATCGTAAATATTTTGACTTTACGACGGTAAAAATCGAATTGAAATTTCACAGGTGTCTGAATAATATAATAAATAATATGCATGCCAAGTTTCAACACATTCTTTGAACAAAACAATCCTACTGCAAACTACCTTCAACAAAAAAAATTTTACAAAAATTAAAAAACTCCCGACTACAAAAAGAGTGAAATAACAATTAATTATTCACATGTTATAGTCGCGCGATTTCTTCGTCATTAAATATGGAAATCCCCCGACTATAACATGTGAATAATTAATTGTTATTTCACTCTTTTTGTAGTCGGGAGTTTTTTAATTTTTGTAACATTTTTTCATTTTATCCTTTTTAAAGACGATGTTTTGCACTGAGACCGACACTTCCGCAAATTTGAGGTTATACCGCACGGAGATCGAGCGCCTTGCGAGCTACCGGGAGTCGAAATAAATATATCGCAGAAAATGGCGCTCACTCTTCAATATATACGATAGACTATTTCGTAAATCGCGTTTATTTCTACGGATATTCAACGGATCGAAATTTTATCTTGCAATCAACATTGACTGTGCGTCATAGAATCAGTGTATCAAATTTTGCTAAGTAATTTTCAGCCGTTTCCGAGAACATTCCGGACAACGAAATCGCTCGTCGCTGTGAAACGCATAACTCCCGTCTTTTTGCCCTAGCAGGCAGTCGGGAGTTAAAAAATAGTAAATGAACTAAATTTTTTTTTTCGTCACCTTTCCACTCCTTACTGAATAATTATAACTATATTATCAAGTAAGACTTAAACTATTCATGAAGTAAAAAAGCACGAAACTGTTTTTTGTTTATGATAAGTTTATAAATGTGGAACGTAGTACGCGTTGGTACGACACAAACGAAACCAGGTATATTGCTTTCATCATTTGTTACGTTTCGTTAAACGCAAAAAAATGTTTAAATCAGTATTTGCAAATACCTCAATTTCGGGCGTCATTGATAACGTAACGCGATGTCAATACAGTTTTTTTTATCACTCAATAGACTATCGATGGTGGAGATAGAATTGCTTATGCCATTACTGTGTGAACGCTGTGCTCGTTTTGGTTTCGACGGAGATCGAAGGTTGAACAATCGGCCATTCATTCACTCTACGTGCGTGTGTACGTAGAGTGAAATCATGAGTGCAATTACTAACTCGCGCGTATCTTTTACCGGTAGTAGCCGTAGTAAAACGCGTAAAATATAAATGATATCCACACTACAGCCACGGAGAAAGTCGTAACAATATTTTCTTCTCCTCCTTCATCTTTTATTTACTCATTTTTTTCTCCTTTTTTTCCCCCCTCTTGTTTCGCGATAAATACATGCTAAGCGCGTGGCGAAAAGAATGGCCGACTCATGCAGGTGCTGTGCCGTTTTTTAGACTAGTTTTAAAATATAATGACGAACTCCCTCGGCACCTAACGACTTCGACGAAATATTATGAAACATTATTGTGATACGCCGCATAACGGATTCGATACTTACAGCAAACATTTTGCAATCATTCAGTATTGTTATATCGCGAAGGGAGTTTTGTTATTAAGAAAATCGGCCATTGAAGAATTTAAACATGACATTGTTCGTACAGTCAACGATGTCTTTGACTCGTCAAGGCAAAAAGAAGACTGGCCTTGTCGTTGGTTACAGTGTGAAAGTTCCACGGAAAGAGCAAAACTCTCCTGGTCGTTCTCGTGGTTCGAATTCCATGATCAGTTTACTATGCGGCGACGTCGGCTATTGCGTTCGAGAAACAGAAAATCACGGTTGACAAATAATCCATCCGGGATAACCTTTCACTTTTTCGACGCGTTCATTATCGTCAACGATAGTTGTTGTGGCTCATTATAAAAAAACCTGTCGCTTGTGCCAGATTTGAGGAAAATAATATAAAAAAAACCAAAAAATAATAATAAACGTGATATCTTATCGGTTGGGCTGCGTGCTGCGTAGAACCTATGCGTTTGCGTAGCAAATGTAACGACCCACTCTGTATTTCCATGCAACAGAGAGTTGGAGGTATACGGAGTTATGCTTGGATAACGTTTCTAGTGACAGTTTTGCAGCAGCTCGCACGAGCGACAATTACAGTGGTCTGTATAATTATCAAGTAGCGCGGTCTGCGTGCCCTAGAAGTCTCGAGATGGTTGTTACCGCGGAGTTGGCGGATTCCGCGAGACCGCATGAGAGATGCTTTTGCGGATGAATATACAGCTAGGCTACGGTGTTGGAAACAATTAGACGCGTGTGGAAGAAAAACATCTGGGAGAGAGTCTGGGATTGTGTCTGGGATATACTGTAGGACTGGATCTGATAGGACTGAATACCGGAAAAAGGTACAAACAAGCGGGGTCAACCTTATGAAATTCATATAAAAATGAACATTTTTCTGAAAACGATCGAAACTGTGTCATTCTAAAATGGCGAAAAATAATTTTTTTTCCGCTGCTGGAAATAGGCCAGTATTCGAAATCACACTTTTGTAAACAACAATGAATCCAATCGAAAAAAACTGGAAAAAAAATAGTCCTTTGCGATACTAGTACGTGAAAGCGGACTTATAGCGAAGTTTGGGAAGCGGCCGCACGAGTCGGATCGAGTGCTACAACACACGACGCGAAGCCGAGTGTCGTTGTAGCACGAGAGGAGAATTGTTGGTAAACCATTAAAATCTTTGATAAACTACTTGACTTTCGATTGGCTGTAAGCTCAATTTTTTCAACTATTGCAGAATAATAGCGAAAATGAATGCACTATGAATAGAATTGGATAAAATTTGCATTACACTTGGTACCGGTTCGACCGGAGTTACACACTAGCGGTATGCTGAAATTAGGAAAACGTTTGCAGTCTATCATGTCGTCTAGTATACAAATTCAAAATTCAATTTCATATTTAAAATTTAAAAACTATTAATCTCTGTGCGAAAACCAGTGAATTACGCAATTTTTACAATTATTTTTATTGACGAAAAAAAGATCGTCGTCTAACAGCGACATGGTCCGTCGGATAAGTTTGTCGATTAATTAACATTCAATATAAGATTATGCAAAAGTCAACGTTCGTTCGGCCAATGTGAAAGTCAATTTATTCGTCTCGTACGACGAATGCGCGTCCATTTAGGTTTCTCGTAATTTGCCACAGTTGAATAGTCAAGGTGAAAGGCAGACGGAAGTGCACGAGTGATATATATACCTTTAAATATATGTATATATAAAACTCCACAATTCGTCCGCAAAACTTTTCTTTTTTATGGCAACAATTTCGCTTCTGTGCAACGATATTTCTATGTTTCACCTCGTACGCAGGTAGTATGAACAAATGAATGTGAAGCCGCGCGCCCCTTTCGGACAAATTTTCTTTAACAATTCAAAGACAAACAATAAACCGTTCTACTTCGGCGTATTACCGGTATACGTATTGTTTAGGTATACGCGAACTCGCTGCGAACGAGAGCACGACGGGCATTCTCTATAATCGCCAATTTTACGGATTTCGACCAGATCGCTAAAACTTTCACGTCTGTTGGAGACCCGTCGTTGGCTCGAACAGGTAAACAAGCCGATGCCAATTAAGCCATCGGTATCCTCGATGAGTAATACTTCCGGAAAAAAAAAATGTTTCACTGGGCCGGTCCCTCGTTGGTTCCTCTTATCGTTCTATCGGGTTATCAGCGTTGCTATATAGCCGAGATAAATTTTCTTTCTTTGGTCGAATGGGCGTTGATTAGTCAGTCATATTCGGTACCAGAGGAGTCACGGTTTTTTTTTCGCGATCGCGGAGCGTATCTTCAATTTTTGTTCGTGCTTTCGCTCTTAATTTTTTTTTCTTCATCATTTTTTAAAACAATTTTCTTACCCGGCGTTTCTGTGACACAATGCAACGATGCGACGCATCGCGGAATTGCACCTTGCGCATCGTTGAACCACGAAAGTAATCGTCATAATTCGCGAGAAGACATTAGAAATGTTGAATTTCGTGTCCCTCGACGCGTGTTTACCGCTATAGACGAGAATTACACGGTTATAGTCGCGCACAATCGCAGTGCATACTTTACTGTATAATATAAAATAATACCTCATAGTGTATAAGGAGTTTTAAGTTCATTGAAGCGTGCGAGCAAAGGGATTGCAGCACGGTGGGGGCTATGGGCAGATGGAAAATAATAATAACATTATGCGACGAAGAAAGCAACGGTGTATTGCGCGTTTTATCAATCGTAGCTGTCAATCATTTCGCGATATCGATTTTGTAAATATCATCGTATCAGCGAAATATCCTATTATACGAAGTTTTTCTTATCTGTGCGGTGATAATAAATGGCGCTATTGTTTGTTTGGATTATTTGCAGGGAGGCCCCGGAGGTTTTGAAGATGTACGGAGATACGTCAAGCAGGGCGGTGACTTTTGCAAGGACCTCGCTGCTATTTTGCACGAGCGGTAAGAATAACGAAATAGTACATTACGATACAAGTACGAAAAAGCTTTTGATGACGAGTGTGAGATTGCAGCACAACCCGAAGGCGAGTGTTGCAATCACACGAGTTAAGAAAAAGTTTTTCGCACGAGAATCATGCAAAATTTGAATTCACAAGGTGTGAAAATGGGCGTTATACGCGCGCGTAGCGTACGAAAAACTGCCTTATTCACACTGAGTGAAATAAAAACATCTATCGAGAAAAACGTAAATTCAATAAATGTCGTCAATGGAATTTCAAGGGTACTGTTTTTTTAAATAATTTTATCATATTAACGCTTTAGAAAAAAAATTACCAACAAAAAAAAAACTGGTTGACTGATCGATTCAATGTTTTTCGATATCCTTAAGGGCCGAACTTGAAGCCTCGTACTCCAAAGGTCTCAGTAAGCTCAGCGGAAAGTTGACGAAGGCGTGTACGAAGGACCAAGGTGAGACCCGATTGTATTAATCGGATGATCAAGTAAAAAGAACCATAATTTTTTGAGTAATGTCACGAGTTTGTTTTTTCTTTTTTTTGTGGATGCAGGTGGAAACAGTAGCGGTGGTGTTACCGAAGCATGGAGAAGCATCGGCGAAGAGATGGAAGCTGCGGCCGAAGCACATAGGGCATGGGGCATAGCCCTCAGCGAACAACTCGCCAAACCTTTAAGGGTAAACAGTTTTTTTACTTTCGCATCCCATACGACATATGCAGACTCTCTAGACCTGTTTATGGACTCTTTTCAAAATAACAGAGTAAAAAATAAAGTTTTCTCACTTTTGTCTTGATATTTGTGACTCGATTTATCAATTTTCATAGCCCGAATAGTTTTTTTTTAATGCAAAGGTATATCAAAAAAGTTATTTCCAAATCCATCTGTACGTACGTATCCATTATCCTGGCGTAGACACAATTTTTTTGCAAAAATGTAAAAAAACGTCGCCAAGTAGTTTAAAAATAGTTTTCATATAATTTTTTGGAAATACAAAAAAATCATATGAGCCAAGTAAAAATAAATAAAAAAAAACTTGGCGAGTCCTAAGAGTACAAATAAATGTAGTAGCAATGAACGAAAGGACGAGCGAATTTATTTTTACTTGGCTCATATGATATTTCTTTTTTAAGTTTTTTATTTCCAAAAAATTATTTGGAAATAATTTTTAAACTACTTGGCGATGTTTTTTTACATTTTTTGAAGAAAAATGTTTTTTATTTTTTATTATAAATAACCTCACTATTTAACCTTTACTTCGATCACTCAGTGCGCACATACTACTCGCGGATCGCGAATACGGATGTCACTAATTGCTGTATTCACAAACTCACATATGGAAAAATTAAAAACAGTCAATAGTTCGTCGCTTGTACTGTTTTGTATGCACAGCTGACGCATGGGCTCACGTACGCAACACACAGGCATGACAAGACGTCGGACAAACGGGATATACTGGACATTTTTTATAACGTGAAAGTGAGGATTTTTCGGGTGACATAATGATAATTCATTATTGCGTGCACCGATCGGGATGACTTCGGACTCATTTTGAAGATTGTATTCGATTCGTATTATGAAAGTGTCATTAGAATTTCGAACCGATATCTCGTTTCCGAGAAAAAAAAACTGTCAAACTTTAGGGGGCACGATATTGGCGTATAAGGACACGGTAGTGCTCGACGCGCGCAACAGTGCCGCGCAGACTTTTTCTTTAAACTAATTGGCGTCTCTTGATAACTTTCCGCAAACACTTTTAATGGCTACAAAACTTGGTACGTGTCTTCTACATGTAACATTTAACTTTGGTACCGTATTTTAAAAAATGACATCCACTTTTTTTCCTAATTAGCTTGAAACATTTTTAAAAAACCCAAAAAACATTTAGTAAACTAAAACCTTTAAGAAACATTTAAAATACTTGAATTAAGTACCCGAATATCTTGTCACCCAAATGGTCAACAGAAAATGAGTTTTTCTATACACGAGTTCCTTCGTCACTTCATAAAACGCATTAAATAAATAATGGGCGTCCAATCAACTATGAATCTGGTAGCAGGGGCACTAAAAAACATTTTTTTACACAAACTAAAATTATAAAAATTATCTAAATTAAATGTTATTAAAAAATACGCTGATAATTAATTTTACACCACTCATTTTTTTTTAAGTGTTTAGTAGAGTTTTGTTGAGGTGATGAGAAAATTGCGTACAACGTCCCATTTTCTTTCTTTAATATTTTGTTTTTATTTAATATCAATCGTCGCCGAAATAGAAACATTTCAATCATAGAAGACCACGCATATTTTTACTTTGCATTATCGTTGTTGTTGCACAATTTTCTGGCGAAATAAATATTGCTGAGTTTGAAAAAACGAGGAAGCGGACATGTGAGAAATAAGTCTATGGAGTCTCTGTAATCGCCTAGCGAACCGTACTGCAATAACAAACTCTAGAAGTTCAATGCTCCGAGTTCACGAAATAAGTGTAGTCTTCCTGAGTTAAGATCGCATTGTTTCGCTTCCCTTTCAATCCATCTCCTCAATAATCAAATATCGCAAGTAGATACACGGAAAAGTTCATTCGGAAAGGCTTTCCGAAGACCTTGACATCTCGATCCAGCATCCTCGAGATGTATAGAGATGAACGCTATGCAATATTAATCGCACTTCTCGATCGTGTCTACAGGTGGGCGTTGCGGAGGCGCAAGGACGTTCGAGAAAAGTGATCGAGAGCTCTGTCGACAAGGCCTCGAAGTCGTTGCAAGAGTGGCGGGGCATTGCAGCCAAAAGTAAGAAACAAAGTTTCTCTTGTGCCCGAGAGAACGAGAGACTGCAGGATTTGGCGAGGATACAGTCAATAAGTCAGAGCCAACAGAACAATAACAAAACCTCAAGTCATCATATGACGGAGAAGGAGGTCAATAAACTCGAGACCAGGAGGAGAAAGGCTGAGGACTCGTCGCGTAGGGCAGACACCGAGTTCTATACCGTGAGCGTGAGAGCTGAAAGAGCCAGACTCGAGTACGAGAGCACTGTAAGAAAGGGAGCCAAGCAAATGGAATTATTGGAAGAGGAAAGACTCAGTGCCTTGAAGGACCTTGCCAATGTGTATCTCGCACACCTACAGGCTTTGGCACCGAGGCTACAACAGGTTTGTTTCGTTTTTATTTTACATGAGAGAGTCAACCGTACACCTTTGCCATTCCGATGCACCATTGTATGCTTTTACTTTGTGTTGTACAGTAGAACCCCGATTAAAGTAGTTATATCGCTTCGCATTCATTTCGCGTAAGTTCGAAAAAAATGAGCAAAAATTGCATATACTTCTCGATGGTATAAAAATTGAACAAATGCATGCATATTAAAGGTACTGAAAAGATCAATATTCCATAATAATAATTCTAAAATGTTATTAACAAATTGATAAAAAAATTAATTGGTCAACAAATTTTCCAAGAACCGAACTTTTTTTTTATGAAAATGATTCGTTCATTTTTCTGAATACGTATGAATTTTTTCAGATTTTACAATGTACTATGAATTTTGTGTTTTCCCACACATTTTTTCCGTATAAAAAAAAAATTCAAAGTAAATTGAAAAATATGAAAAAATTCATACGTATTCAGAAAAATGAACGAATCATTTTCATAAAAAAAAAGTTGGGTTCCCGGGAAATTTGTTAAACAATTAATTTTTTCATCAATGTGTTAATAACATTTTTGAATTATTATTATGCAAAATTAATCTTTTCAGTACCTTTAATATGCATGCATTTTTTTCAGATTTTTATACCATTGAGAAGTATTTGCAATTTTCTCTCATTTTTTTCGAACTTATACGAAATGAACACCACGCGCTGTATCTACCTTAATGCGGAAAGCATTTCACGCACAGAGATGAATATATATGTGCAGAAGCAAAAAGGTTCGATTTTAAAGTTTAACAGAATGCAGAAGTTGTTGATTTTTGTTTCTTTGACTCAATGTCCATTGTCTCATTACATTTCAATACCCGTTATTTTGTTATTATTTATTTACAGAGCGCTGATCGTTTATCATCGCCAGTACGTAATTGCAATGTAGCGCAGGACGTCGATATACTGAAGAACGTAATACGACGATTGGACAGCAACGACGCATCGAACGTCGATCAGCTATTGCCGGATTTTTATGCCGAGCACGTTACTCTCGCTATGAATAGAGAACGCCGGAAGCAATCGCTTGTGCGGGTCTTACACCTGATAAGGCAAGATCTCGAGAGAGAAAGGCGAGGTAGAGAAGGCCTGGAAACTTTACATCGGGCTTTCATCCAAACACCGGCATTCGCCGCTGACGAGAGCACACAGAACGTCACGGAGAAATTGCATCACGTAAGTGTAATGAATGCGTGTTATCGCCTCATGTAAACGCTCGACTTCCGCGTTATCTGTAAACCCGCCTTTGGCCGTACTACAGCACAAGCCCTCTTTTCTTAATTCGACGGAAC